>OY728152.1:1325460823-1326085823 GCA_963277665.1 Viscum album | reverse complement strand
CCTCGATCCTAGGAGATCGTTATACTTGAACCTCGTCCTGTGAATTGGCCAAGAATCGAGAATATCTACAAAAACATCTAAAACGTTCACCCTTAGACAACACTCATAAGAGAAAGAATTGGAAAACGTGGCAAAGGAAGAACCAAAAACTCATAGCTATGATTCTATTGGAACCGATGGCGTTTGATTCGGATAACCGGTGACAGATCAGTGTCTTAGAGAAGATTCGGCCTCCTCGGATGCTCTGGACATTATTAGGCGAAGAAGAATATGGAAATAGCAATTAGACGTGACCCTGGTCTAATTAATGAAATAAAAAGAAAAGTACACAGTGCGTACTTATTGAGTACGTGTCGGGTACTCACCTTTTCCATACACTGCATTAAGCGGCCTCCACATCACCCTTACACACTGTGTGTGTGGCCCGGACACCGCCAGCACACGGCCTCATGTGGGATCAACGTACACGGCGTGTAGTTAGAAAATTTATTGATTTTCCACTTTTCTTAAAAAATGGCCAGAAAAGAAAAAACATACCTAAAACGAAGATCTGGGTTCTTACATTATCGAAGAAGAAGTAGTATGAAATTATTCTCAACAAGATTTTCAACACCTTATTAATCTGAAAGAAATCATGTCATACTCTAATTCCAATAACCCAAAGCTAGTGGTTATTTATCCTCACTAGAAAAATATAACAGAGTTCCCATTAAGAAATTTCAGACAGTTTATTAGTCACATGAGACTAGAGACATATATGATTCAAACCTGAAATTATAAAAATAAAAAAGGGACATTAATTTTTTTGGATAAAATTATTATTTCTTAATGTATGTCCTAGAGATTAGTTTGAGATCCTTTCATAGAATCATAAATAATTTGAAACATATTAATGGTTGATATTTTATTCTCTGTAATAGGAATTGTACAATAAAATCTATCAATGTATAAATAAATGATTAATAATATAGTAGTGGTACAGATTAATAAAATATTCCATATAAATTGTATCATAACATGAGAATAAAATGATAGATAAAATATGATCATAAATACTAACAATAACAAAAATAACATTTTTTCCTATTTATAGATTAAATAATGATGTAAATCATAATTATACCATATTTCTATTGTTCGAATACAAAATAATCATAATTTCAATCCATCAATATCAGAAATCAATAATTCATGGGGATTCATACAGAAAAATCCCATATTCATTTTTCTTATGAGACATAAGGAGGTATTGAGAGGCTAAAATAGTTCTCTCTCACTATTTATTATATATAATACATTTATCATTTTAAAATGGGTGGATACTAAATTCAATACATAATTGACATAAATTTCCATATTGGAAAACTATCAGAAAGAATGTTAATTTTATTCCAAAAAATATCATTATCATATGAATTTTTTTGTAACATGGCAGAATATATCACTTGGGTGCAATGAATTTTTTGTAAAATATTATTCAAAGGATTTATATATTTTAACTTTTAATAAAAATATTGAGGAATGTTTATATATAAAAATGCAATTTTCAAATTAAATTTAATAATTAAAAAAATTAGTAATAATAGAATAGTATGTGAGGAATTTTATTTGGAAAATCTATATAAACATTTAATGTATGATTCAATTAAAATAATGAACAAGGAAAATGTAAAAATATGTGCATAATATATACATTAAAAGAGGATCTTTATTGTAATGCCTTTACTGCAGTTACCCATAGATGGTGCATTATTTCATAACATTTGCATGATACAAGAAATCTTGTCCCGAAAGACTGATCAGTTTAGTATACTTTTATGTAATATATATATACACAATTATTACATTAAGTTATGAAATGAAAAACTACAACATTGTGTCTCTTTTGAACAAACTCATATCATTCTCTTATCCCAGAAAGTCAGTAATAATATACATCTTCACGTCCTTGGAAAAATTAAATATAAAAAGGGGTGAGCTCAGATACTCAGAGAAGATAACAATATAGATAATTATTTCATAAATAATAATTAAAATTTACGTCAATTTAAAAGACTAAAACACGTGCCTTTTAAAATTAATCATCATCATAATATCCAAAGATAAATCAAATAATTTAATTTACTTATTCACATGGATATTCTACGAGTTGAATAATCAAATGTAATATCAATAGCCAAATTCATAATGATGGAATACATAATTCTAGAAATCATAACCACATAGTCAAGGCCTCATACCAAGACTACAAATAAGATTTTCTCAAGGCCTTGTTCCAAGACACTAGTTTGTCTCATGAGACTTTCTGATGCATTGAAGAGCTATAGTGAGCTCCATCTATCACTTATTATGTCTAAGGCATTCCTCATATGAAAAGGGTGAAACAAAAATAATCATTTGAATTAAATATATCATATGAAATGTTAATAATTTAACCATAAACCCTAAATGTTATAAAAATATAACATCCATAGTATACTATATAACAAAACATTCAATACAATATGGATTATTGTATCATAATAAATCAACTTCAAACAAGTTTAGATTCAATCAAATGATGTCTACATGGATGAAATAAAATCAATTTGAGAGAAATATATCTTTATATTTTAAAATCATTTAAAATCAAAAATATTAAAAAAGAAAACATTTGTTTTGAAAAAAAACATAATAGCATGTAATGGAAGCCTTTAAGGTGTTATAACGGGTAAAAATAGTCGGACCCTCCATATAAGATAAAAAACCTTCTTATATTAATTTTTTTAAAAAGCCATAAAATACCTTGTCTGGAAACAAACACAAAAATTCCTTTAAAATCAATTTATAAAAATTCATACAAGGGTATAAATGAAATTAAACATATTCTAAGAAATAGTAATATTTTTTTGAAATATATTTTTATGAGTCGTGGATGTGGATGAAAATGAGGTAATAGCATATACTCATGTGTAAACTCCGTCGGATAATAAAGGGACCATAAAATTTACCCTTACCTTGTAATTTTAAGTGGTTTAGGGTACGTTAACCTCCTGTGTAATTGTTAAACCATTTTTATTAAATTAAACAATAACCACATACATAAATATGATAGCATAAATTATCTTATAATATTGTTTTGTTAATAATATTTTAGTATTATCATTGTTTTGGGTGTTAACTGATTCATTTTCATTTATAGTTTTTGTTATGTAGGTCATGTTTTTTATGGATAGGATGTATTTGGATCATATCCAAAATTATATTAAGTTTTTAAAAATTATTTTTATTCATCAAATTAAAATTATTATTTAATGGTTATGATGTGTAATGAATCTCATCGCGTTCGTGGAGACGTTAATCCGTATGTACGCACGAGCAACAATATCATTCCATTGATGGTAAAATATTATGTAATTTGATTGTATAATATATATAAAGAATTAGTAATATGTTATATTTATTATTCAAATCAGTTATAGTCATTATTATTCCCATCCAAATAATGAAGTGTTGAATTACAAACTACACCATGACGTGGAGATGGTAAGTCGTACATACCCATGTATAGTGACATTTTCATTCATAGGATGGATATATTAATGAATATATTTTTACCATATTTATAACAACATATTAGTATGTTGAGGCTACTATAGTTATTTGTTTAGATTGGTAAAAACAAAAAAAAGGGACTTGGAAGAATAAAGGATCACTGAATGAGGTGATGAAATTATTACCTGTGACTTAATATTCCATTCTGATTAAATCTTATAACACCCTTGCATGGATATAAATTCAATAAAACATGATCCCCTACTTGAAATTCCAAATCCTTCCTTTGGTTACTAGAAAAACTCTTTTGCCTACATTGATCTTCTCTGATGTGGTCTTGTATAATCACCATCTTTTCCATTGTTTCCTCAACAAGTACTTGGCCTATGAGTTTTGATTCACCAATATAATCCAAAAAAGTTATTGTGAAAAATCTCTTTCCATATAACAGATCATATGGATCCATAAGAATACTGGAATTGAAGCTACTGTTATATGTAAATTCTATCAGAGTTAAATATTATTCCCACATTACTTGAATGTCATGTGATAATGATCACAAAATGACTTCGAAGGCATGAATATTATGTTCTTATTATCCATCGGTTTGAGGGTGGTAAGAAGTGATCAAATTAATTTTAGTATCCAGGGATTTATGAAGGCTTTTCCAAAAAATTGAGGTAAAACAGGTATCACGATCTAAAACAATCTATATGGGTACTCCATTATGGATTACATCTTCAATAATATATAGTCTTGCTAAAAGTTCAAGTGGTAAAACTTATCTTATTGAATGAAAATGTGCTTTCTTGGTTAGATGATAAATAATAACCCATATTGCATCATTACTTCTAGGAGTCTTTGGTTGCTCTATGACAAAGTCCATTTTAATATCATCCCATTTCTACTCAGGTGTGGGAAGACTTTGTATAACTCCTATAGGATTTTTTCATCCATCATTCACCTATTGACAAACCATATATCAAGACCCATAATCAGCAATCTCTTTATCCATGTTGTCCCACAAAAAATATTTATTCAAATCATTCTACATCTTAGTGCTACCAGGGTGTATAGAGAAATTGGGGTATATGCATCATCCAAAAATTCCCTTTTTTGATCAGGTATAAGAGGAATACAAAGTCTCCTACCAAATTACAAAATTATATCATTTAATACGAAGTCAATCAATCTTCCATCGTTCAAAATATTATTTTTCTTTTAAAACTCCTCATCATTAGTCTGATAACATTTTATCCTTTATAGTAATGATGGAGTGGCAACCATTTGAAAAAGTATTGATGTTTCACCTTCCTTGGTTATTCTCATATCAATAATTACTATATACATCAACATATGATCTCTTTAAACACACATGTTGTTTATAACACCATGATCCTTTATACTAAAAGCATCTACCACCTTATTTTACTTCCCCAGTTGGTAGTGTATAGTGAAATCATAATTCATGAGTAGCTTGAGCCATCACCATTGTCTCATGTTGAGTTATTTTTGTGAGAAAATATAATTGAAACTCTGGTGATCAATATAAATCCAACTTTTTTCACGATATAGATAGTGACTATACATCATTAGAGCATATCAATACAACTACTAACTCAAGATCATGAGTTGGATAGTTTTGTCCATGAATTTTTAGCTGTCTTGATTCATAGGCAATAACTCTATCATTTGTCATAAGGACAAAACCATGTCCATTATTTAAAGAATCACTATAAATAAAAAACCCATCATTCCCCGATGGTAGAGTAAAAATATGACAATTGACTAATATTTTTCATAAATTTATCAAAACATTGTTCAAATCCATCCTTCCAATCAAATTTGACCCCTTTACGAAGAGATTGGTTAATGTGTTGGCCAATCGAGAAAAATTCATCATGAAAAACCAATAATAACCCGCTAAACCAATAATAATGTGTACCTCAGTTATACTAGAAATTGATATACATTCCTATATTGCATTTTTCATATAAGGATAAACATATATTCCATCCTAAATGATAATATGATGAAGAAAATAAACTTCTTAATGCCAGAATTCACACATTTTAAACTTCCTATATAATTAATTTCTCCTAAGAGTCTTTAGAATAGTACATAAGTGATTTTTACGATCTTCAAAGATTTTAGAGTAAACCAATATATAATCAATAAATACTAATAAAAATTCATCAAGATATTCGTTGAAACACCATTCATTAGATCCATGACGATAGAGGGTTCATTTTTTACTCTAAAAGGAATTACTGTAAACTAGAATGCCCATACCTGGAATGAAATTTTGACTTCAGAATGACTCCCTTGTTTTGACATAACCAATAACATTCAGATCGAAGGTCAGTAATTGAAAAATATTGAGCACCATGATGTTGATAAAATGAATCATAAATGCGAGGTAGGGGATACATGTTCTTTATTGTTATAGAATTGATCTCTGGGTATTCAGTGCACAACCTCATAGATCTATCTTTTTTTAAAAAAAAGAATAGGGTATCCCCATCGAGAAACACTAGAGAGAATAAATCATTTGTTACACAATTAATATAGTTGTTTATTTAGGAAAATTAATTCCATAGTGTACATTCTATAAGGGGACCTATATATGGGCCTTTGAACTAGGAATTAAATCAATGGAAACATCAATTTATCATTCTGGTGGATGTCCAGGTAAATCCTCTCGAAACACATCAATATATTCTTGTACAATAGATATGTACTCTATTTGAACATTTCATTCCTCACCCATAGTTATATCATTTTCTTCCACCCCAATAATTGAATTTATTAGAGATACTGGGGGTCGATCTAGATTAGAATTTGATGGTGTTGTTTCTGCTCTAAAGATAATGTATTCCTTATCATCATCGAAAATGATAATCTCCATTTTCATACAATAAATTTTCACATCACGGTCTAAAATCCAATCCATTATGAGGATTTTATCAAATTAAATCATAGGTATGATGATGGGATCCATGGATAAAGAATGTTTATATACAATAATGACGACTGAATCAAAAAAATTCAATGACACTTCCCTTAAGAGTTTTTACTGTCAAATCCCTTTGTTAAATAAAATTGGAAATATCTAATTTTCATCACATCCTGGGATGTTATGAAACAAAATCATGATCTAAAATCAAATAAATAATTGGATAAATTTGTGGAAACCAATAAATTTCCTACCACCATGTCATTCAGAGCATCATCCACAGTAGTAGTGATCACATATGCATGGCCCTGATCCCATATACATTTCTGATGTATGATTCCCTCACGCTTAGAAAATTCATTTGCATAATTCCTCATTTCACAAAAATTGTAAAATTCAACATTGACATCTTCTTTTTTTCCCTTGTAATCATTGGAATATTTCACATTTTCACCACACTTAATACAGACTCACATTCCCTTCATACAAGTACTAGGATGTCTCCTCAAAAATTTATTATAGGATCGAGATTCATCTTTTACCTTCTTAACCAAATTTACATTTCCATAGTCTCAAACATATCTCTTCTTATCCTACATTTCCTTAAAGTCGTAGGACATAGAGAATTAGTTTTCAGACTTCATAGCACAAAAGACTATATCTCCATACGATGAGAATGATTGTGTGATTTATGATCAATGGTGAAATGGTATCAATCCATCAATGAATCGTTCAATCTTACTCCTTTGGTTACATGTTTATTCTGCATCATTCCTTGATAACCTTGTAATGTTATCCTCATTTTTTATGACATTATCATCCCCCTTTTTCCTTATACATTGAAATTGCCTTTTCATATCCACTTGATGGTCGTCAGAAAAGTATTTTTCTATGTAAAGATCATTAAACTCTCTCCATTCCATATTTGATACTTCTTCATCGTCCATTGTGTTTTTAATTAAGGACCACCACTGATCTGTATATCCCGTGAGGTGATAAACTACCATGAGAACCTTTTCATTATAGCTACTCCCCCAAGAATGAACTATTTTCTCTAAGAATATTATTCATTTCTCAGCTTCAAATGGATTGGTATTTCCATTGAATGTTGGTGGTTGTTTCCTCACGAAGTGGACTAACATTGATCATCTTGGTTGTAGATCATGGTGCACCATACAGGTTAGGTTATTATTCATAACCTCAGTGAGTTATCAAAGTAATTTTATAAGTTGTTCAGCATAGGTTGCATCACCATCTTCACTATAATTATCTTGAGTAAGAGGGAAATCTCTACATGGATTACCTGTGTGGATACAGTTCCCATTCCTTTTACTAGACAAAAAATTCTAAACAATGGCATACATTAGAGTTGTTTATTAATTGTAATACATAATTCCAAACTAGTAAAATAGCTATCATAAATTGAAATGTTCATGCATGTGAACCATAATAATAAAAAAATGTTTTCATTGTGAAGTATTTACTCATAAATTCTATACAATGATTTTTAAATAATATATGAACTATCCTAAGAATATCCCCCATGAGGGTCATAAACAAGTGTTCAGAAAGCCCCATTATCATGTACCCGGATACCCTAGGTATTTCCTTATAGGAGATTTAACTCATAGGTACATTTGTGCAAGATCTTCCTCTACCTACTCGTATCCAGACATGAATTTATTTCATATAAAACATGCAATGTCTCTAAATTACCAATATTCTGGGATATTCTTCTATACTGAACCTCAAATTCTATCATAGATTAGTGTTATCTAATAGTAGTTTTTCTAAATCTAGCTTCCAAGGTTTGTAATAAACTTACTATGATACCAACTATAACACCCCGACCCTATTTTACTAGAGTCAGTGCATTATTACATAACATTGAAATGATATATAGAATTATATCCTGAAAACCCGATCACTTTAGTGACCTTGGTTGTCGAAGATACATATATAAGTTTTACAATACATTATTAAATGAGAAACAACAACACTGTGTCTCTGTTGAACACTCTCATATCCCTTATCTTATCCCTACATGTTAGTCATAATATACATTTTTTCAACCATGGAAAATAAAACATAGAAAGGGTTAGCTCAGAAGCATAGTATGTATAACAATATTGAAGGACCTTTCTAAAATAAGAATAAAAATTTAAGGAAATCTATCAGTCTAAAAATAAAGAATTTTAAAATTAATCTTTTTCATAATATTGAAAAGATAAATTAATAAATTCTACTTACTTATTCACATGGATATTCTACTAGTTGAATAATAACATGTAATATCAATAGCCAAATTTATAATGATGGAATACATAATGACAGACATCATAAACACATAGTCATGGTCTTGTACCAAGACTGCAAATAAGATTCTGTCATGTCCTTGTTCCATGAAACTATTTTTTCTCATTAGACCTACCGATGTATTGAGGATCTATAGTGGGATCCACCTGTCACTTATAAAGTCTATGGAATTCCTCATATGAAAAGTTTGAAACATACATAAAAATTATTATTAAAACAAGCATAAGAAATTTTAATACATTAACCACAAACCGAGAATGGTATAAAAAGAAAATATCCATATTCATACATATCATGAAACCATCAACACAGTATAGAAAATTATATCATAATAAATGAAACTCCAAAAATGTAAAATCCATCAAAGGATGTTGACATAGAAGAAATCAAAACTATTTGAGAGAAATATCCCTTTATTTATTGAAATAATTTAAAAGTTACAAAATTATAGATGAAAACAATAATTTTTAAAATATTCTTATAATATTATAAGGGATGTTTCGAAGGTGTTATAACAGTATAAAATTGATGCACCCACCGTATAAATTAAAAAGAAATTCATACATTAATTTTTTGAAAAGGTTAAAAAGTTCCTTGTTTGGAATATGACAGAATGATTCCATTCAAACTATTTTATAAAACATCAAACAAGGGAGGAAATTATATTAAACCATATTTATGGAAATATTAATATTTTTTTCAAATACATTTTTAAGAAAAACGGATGTCGATGATAAAGATGTCCTAGTATAAATTAACGTATAAACAACCTCAGATAATAAAGAGAATGTAAATTTAACCCTTACCTTGAACTTTTCCTTCTTAAAAGGTATATTAAACTCATGTATAATTGTTAAATCGTTTTTATTAAATTAAAAAAATAACCAAATACTTAAATATTATATAATATATGATCTACTAATATTTAATTGTTAATAATATTTGAGTAGTATCATTGTTTTGGGTGATAACTCATTTGTTTTCCTTTATATGTTTTGTTACATAAGTCATGATTTATATGGATAAGATTTATTTATTTCATATTAAAATTGATAATATGGTCATAGACATTATTTTTAATCATCAAATGAAAATTATTCGTTAATAGTTACGATGGATAATGAATCTCATCGTGTTCGTGGAAACGGTAATCTGTACATATGCACGAGCGACAATATAATTCCATTGAAGGTAAACTTTTATTTAATATGGTGGTATATAATATATAAATAATCATTAAAATGTTATACTTATCATTTACATAAATTATAGTCATTATTATACACATCTAAATAATGATGTGTGGAATAACAAACTACACCACGACGTTGTGACAGTAAGTCGTATGTACGCATTTATGGTGATTTTTTCAATAATATGATTGATAGAGTAATGAATATGGAAGTAAAATAATTATAAAAACATTTCAGTATATAAAAGGTACTAGTGATATTATTTTAGAATGTAAAAAATAATGAAAGTGGATGTGCAATATGAAAAGACATTGAAAGAGGTGATGAAATTATTACTTCTTCTCCAGGTCCATTCTTTTAATTTGATCATAATGAATCCATTGGGTGGAATTATGATCAATATAAGGCCACTATATTGAATTAAATGTATATGGTATGATATTTGAGTAGGTTTTGGCTGAGCCAAATGGCTTTGTATGTGTGATTTTGAGGGAAGGGAATGTACCTTTTATAATAGAGGTGATGGTCACTTTATGAAAACCATGAAATATTAATTTATTATACTATCATATTCTATTAATAAGGGCTCCTAAAAGAATTAATTAGAGAAAAAGTTGGGGTTCAATCAAAAGAAACTCAACCAATAGGTATTAGACTGCATTAGGTCACCATATTAACCTTATCATTTAGATTTAACTCCTACGTAAATAGTTTATCTTTTACCATGTATTCATGTATTATTATTATAAATGGTTAATAAAATTTCAATAAAAATCCAATAAAAAATAAAGTCGTTCATTATTGATATATATATACTTAACTAAGTCCATTAGAAAATCCTTCGATTTTTAGGAATATTATTTAAATTAAGAATATAGTTTTTTTTAACTCATTTATGTCAATTTGGACAGTATTTAGTATTTGGTTTTAGTGAAAGTCATATCAACATTATCACTTCTAGAAAAATTCATTTAATCAAACCGAAAATGTCACATTATCCTATAAAATAATTTTAATGAATCAAAAATCTCAATTAAGATTTATTTGGATATTTATAATATCGATTATTTTAATATTTCATTAATAAGGTAATTACGACATCATCATCATGTCATATATAAATATGATTTTATATTATCTAAAAATTATAAATAAAAAACAATTTTGTAGGAAATATTTTTAGTTTTATATGGAATATTTATATTCGAATTCATCTTATAGATAACCCATATATATATAATGTTTTAGTTATTAAATTTTGAATTTGAAACATTTAATTATTCTTCAAATAAAATAATAATAATTGTTCTAATATAATCTATGTCGATAAAAAGTATCATATTATATTACAAAGGTAAATTTTGTTCAAAACAAACTTATCAAGTAGTATTCAGAGAAGTGTTAGGGTAATTACAATATCATTTTTACCTTTAATTCCCCAATTTACTTTTAACTATGGTTAACAAAATTAAAAAGTTACCTTTCACAAAAAAAATTAATTTCATCAAATTGAATAACATTTTACTTATTGATGTCAATCATGTCTCTTAGATTTATGAAATTCAATTCTAAGAAGAGGTAAAATTACGTTTTATGAAAATTTTCAAATGATCACAAAATCTGTGTAAAAGTCGTTATAAGTTCAATAAAAGTTAATAGTTCTATTATTATTATAAAATTACCACAATGAATTTCATGGAACTGATATAGGTATTATGTATCTATTTTTATTAAAAATAAATTTAGTTAATATAAATAATTATTTAAATAAAAAGTCAGTTTTAAATAATAACACACTGTTTTTAACTATTCATAAAAAATTGAATGTTTCAAAAAAATACCAAAACTTCTCTCTAAGATAATTTTTATATTTTTTATTCAAAAAGAAAGTCCATTTTGAAAAATAAAATTTAAATAATTTAAAAAAAATGTGTATTAATATTCATAACGGCTAGTTTTATTGGTCATGGTGTGTTAGAACTCAAAGTTGCATACAATGTATGTTTTTGCATAATCCAAATTGAAACCTACTGTGGAAACTTGGGGTGTTACATTTTTTATATATTTTTTGTATAAAGTCAAAAAATTAACTTCTCATAAATCTGTTTTATAGATTCATTTTAAAACATTGTATATTAAGTAGATTTTAATTAAAATTATTTTGAAAAATATATAATTTAATGATAAATTCTTCAGTAATTAATTTTTAAGAGCTTCCACATTCTAGAAAAAGGTCACCAGTTAAAGAGGAAATATGGTCGACTTTTCAGTATAAATAATTTTATCAATCATTATATTTACTAATATTATGATAATCAACAGTAATTTTTTAAAATATGTAGATATTACATGAAGAATAATGTGGTGAGTGTTTAATAGAGGAATATAATAAAATTTCTTTTAACTATAACTCTAACAAAAACAATCTGACAGAAAATGATATTATAGAATAAATCATTACCACATTCATAATAATTTATTCATAAATCCAATAAAAGAAAAAAAATAAAATTATATATTATAGGCCAATATGTAAAAATATTCATTATATAAAATATCATATGGTATTTAAACACCCCACATAATAGAAAAACGTGTGAACATGGAAAATCTTTCAAATAAACAAAATTGACACAAGAAGCCCTTACAATAGCCATAATATTCATGGAAAAATTAATCAATTATGTGACATTGTGTAAAAAATTTAAATCCATATAATAACACATTTAAATAATAAAATAACTACAGTTCATTGAAAATATAATATCATCATGTCATATATAATGAAAATGAAAATTATTTCAATGAAAATAAATTTAGTAACGAAGTATCTTACCATGAAAACTAGTAACCACATATATAATTCATATCATGTAAAATAAATTAATGTTAAATTTATAATTTATTAAGAATAATTATAGGTATATTTGGTTATTTCATTCCATTTTATTTAATTTATTACTACCCATTTTATTGTTTTTAAATAATTTACATTCATGCAAATGTATTGAGGATAATCAGTTCATAATTGGAGAACAACATATGCTGGATAAAAAAATGTCAAAGGGGTCTTTTTTCTATAATTTCTAGAACATTAATCATGATATAATTTCATGAAATAAAAATTTATAATAATCCATTAATGGTATACCTGAAAAGATAATCACATCACCTCATGTTAGTTGGAATACATATGTACGCATGAGTCATATTATCATTTTCTTATGCGAGAAGGGTATATTATTGTTTAATATATTATATTTGTAGTATCATAAAAAACTATAAAATATTAGATATATTCATCATATTCATCATACATACAATCCCTCAAATATGGGGATAGATAATGGAAGATAAAACTAAATGGCAGTTGTAGTTGACACATATACTCGATAAGTACATTTAATTTTATTTTTAGGTGAATGTGGTGGGAAGTGGTTGTATCATCAAAAAAATAAAATTACTTTATATTTATAAAAATCGATTGATTATTTTAACTTTTTTAAATAATAATTAATAGGAATAGAAAAATAAATTACAATTTAATGAGTAAATTAAAAAGACCACATCCAATTTATGTGGTATTCTTTTCTGATACACTCTAAAACTTTTTAATAAGGTTTACAGAGAAGAAGATATAATCAGTTCAGTTGATAAGGTATATATAAAGGTGTGAGGGTATGTATTTTCTAACATATTTAAATTTTAAAAAATAATAGTGGATAAGAGAAAATTCCCTTTTATAAGGACAAATATGAAACATGTTGAACTACATAACAAATTTAAATATATTATATATCATAATTTGTTGATGTGTTACTTAAGGGATATAATTTCAAAATTTGGAAAATGATAAGGTTTAAATAAAATTATATAATAATTTATTAAATGATAATGTTAAATTTTAATCCTTTTATTTTTGTTTTAACCACCATATTAACCATTAATATCATTAAATGTTGTGACACAATTATTTACCATCATGGGTTATAAATATTATATGATGTTATTAATGGATAAAAATGGTGCACTGATGATATTTTATACCATTTACCTCCTAGATGATCCTATATGTTTTTTAAAAAATTTAAATCATCTATTTAAATATAGTTTCTCATAATGTCCATTAATATAATGTTAGAGACCATTTATTTAATTTGACTAAATGACATCATGAAAATAAAAGATATTAATAAAAACACCTTTTACATAACATATAATTTATAATTAAATACTATATTCTGGAAATAAAATAATTCATTTATAATATTTTATTATAATTTTTTTTAATCATTTACCTTTATTATTATGTTGATGAAGAAGCATTGTATCAGCATTGAGTGGGAATTTAATGTTATTATACCATCAATAAATATTGAATAAAACGTTAAAATCATTTAAATAGTTAACATATTTTAATCATAACAATTTATTTGGACTCGTTAAATTTTTTTATCCAAAGGATTATATAGATATATTAAAATAAATAGAGAGTCATGTTGTAATTTTTATAAAATAATAAAAAAAAATTTCCAGTAAAAATGGAAACAATATGTTGTGCTTTATTAGTTAGGATATAATTGGTAGATTTTCCTTTAGTTAATGTAATAGAGTAGTAAATTTTATATATTCTAAAACATATAAAACAAAAAAAATTCACTTAATTATTACATTTACTTTTTATCATGGTGAAAATATAAACCATACCTATAATATGAAATAATCATAAATAAAAGATAATATTATACCAAATTTGAACCTACTATTTATTGACATAGATTCATCTTTTAAAAATTCAATGTTGTCTACTGACTGAAAGAAATTTTATTAGAGAAATTAATGACACAAAAAAAATATGTATATAAATATATATTTATATAAAGTAAATAACTTATACCAATATAAAATATAATATTTATTTTAGTAAATTTAATTTTATGATTTGTAATAAAATGTGTTATTTGTTCATAAAAAATAAAATCAATAATTTAATGGGTAT
This sequence comes from Viscum album, assembly GCA_963277665.1. Lineage (NCBI taxonomy): Eukaryota > Viridiplantae > Streptophyta > Magnoliopsida > Santalales > Viscaceae > Viscum > Viscum album. The sequence continues at coordinate 1,326,070,825 of OY728152.1, read as the reverse complement.
TTAAAATTATATTTTTTAATGAAATTAAATACATGTTTTATAAAACAATTCTATGTTTCAATATTCCATGAATGATAAATATAAAAAAACTCATGAATTTAACAATAATAATAAATATATTTGGTGCATAAAAATTTATATTCATTCTAAAGAAAATTGGTTGAAATAATTTTAAATTTCCATGAAAATATGAAATAAAAATAATTTCTTATGAACACAATTATAATCAAAAAATGAAATTATTGAAAAATGATATCATATTTATAACTAATTAGTCAATAAATATGAATAACTTAATACCTTTAATCATAATTAATATAATATGTTTCTTAGTATTCCTTCTTGAAAATTTAGTCACTAGGTTTTAATAATACCGTTTGAATAATAAAAATTTTATAGTATATTTATGTTCACATAATGATTGGTGTATTTTGACAATAATGAAATATAATATAGAACTCATTGAAAAAACATTTCATGGTGGAACGTTCTCTGATACTTAAATAAATTGAGTCCATTTAAATATTCTTTTACTAATTAATGATCTAATAGTTTAAAACAACATTTTTTAAATTTTACACTGATCAAAGGGATAATACAGAAATATTTTAAGAATGGAATGTGGGAAAATATGTATAATAAATAGTAAAAAATTATGATCAAATATGTGGTGAAAATATAATGGTATAGATGGTAAGGATATGGAGGAGAACATTAAAATTCAAATAATGATAGCTAATTATAATGAACATGTTCAGGATAAATTTAATAACAAAAAAAAACAATGAATCAATACGGGATAATTTATTCCATAAATTCATCATAAATGAATGTAGTAAGAAAAAACACAACATCATATTGAGTCAATATAATGGGGTTGTGAATATTATCTTACGTCATCATCCAATGGTAAAAACTTAGGAAAAAATAATTGTATAATTCCTCCCATGTATTAAATATTTCTTAATCCATTTTCCATTACTATGATTTTTCATTTCCCATTATATAAATTGATAATAATATTTCCCTCCCCCTAAACCACTAAGTTGGCGTTTATTAACAATACCATATAAGTTATTAAAGAAGTGTAGTTATTCATTATAAGATAATCCATGGTATTATGACAACATATATTATTGGGATCACTTAATCTCAATGTTGTGAGATCTAGGGGGTTTATCCTAGAAATGAAGGGATCATGAATTTTAGTTGATAACCAAATTACCATCAACTGAGATGTAGAAATTATATTTTTTTTATTTTCATAAATTTTTAGTTTTCAATTATCATTATTTTTTTGTGTTATATATATTTCATTAAATGAAATTAAAAACATGTTAACACATGGCCTCCCTAAATATAGTTCTAAACCCTAAATTCCATTAATGTAGTTGGTTGAGTATACATGTTTAGATTAATTATTTACAACACCACATATTTTTATTTTAGTTGTGATAATTGGATGATCCACAAAGATGGATTCATAGATAAATTTAGTCTGAAAAAGAATAAAAAAATAAATGAAATGAAAATAATAAGAAATAATCAATGATGGAAGAATGTGATAGTGGAGTGACATTGTGGATAAAATAAGGCTAGTTTATTTTGATACAAAGATAATTAAACAATAAAAATAAATATATTAGTAACATATGACTTGGATTGAATGGTTATATATATACGCATATTCTATAATTGATTCATTTAAATTCTACAAATTTATCATATTTAATGGAGAGCAAGTTAATTATTCATAATTTCAATATGTGAACATGTAAATCATAATAACCATATATTATATTAAAAAATCAATAAATGATAAAAAAATCACTAAGTCTAATATATCAATGAAATAAGTGTTCTCTTCTCACGAAAGTTATATAAAATGAAAACATAATATGATTAAATATATTCTTGTCTAATTTTAATTAACACACCATGATTTTGAAAACTATGGTTGATAGAGAATTATTTTGAGTTCAATATCCTTAAAAAATAAAAATAATGTTGTAATAATAGTTACCAGTGATATATCATTCTTCTTAAATAGTTTATCTAATCAATATGTTCAGGAAAATAAAATTCAGGAATATCATCCATGGAAAATACTTTTTTAATCACCAAACAAGATGATGTGAAGAATCATGAAGATATTATATTTGGGGGAAATTCAATTCCTTTCCCCTATTCACTTATATCTATTCCAAGTGTATTTTAGATTATCATTCTCTCTCTTCATTGTCCTTCAATTTAGTTACCCCTGATGGTCTATCATTTTTCATAATATCATTATATTATTCTTCTTCTATTAATTATTATTTTACATTAAAATCCTCTCCTTGATCTCGAAATCAAATATCATGGAGTTCCTCCATAGATTACATAAAGAGAAATAGACGGGATACATCTTTCTCATATGTGTATCCAGTAAACAATTAGTAACAGGTTAAAATCATAACTACATGGGATTGCAATAGATTATTTGAGAATCTAGAGAATCATCATTCTTCTGGATCAATATGTCACTTTTTTTCAAATTTATGAATAATGATCCAATATTTGAATTTATTGACAACATGGACATAATAGATGATGAAATTTTGTTTAGTGTTTCCATTCCATTGATTAAACCTGAATTTCGTTGAATTCTCCCACATTCTCATAGACTAGAAACAACTCATCTAACTCATCTTGAATTTGAAGGAAAATTATTATAACCTCATCTTTCAATTAGGATTTTACAAATTTAATGATACTTCCATCATAATTATTTTTACAAAGACATGTACAACTTGTAAACTTGGAAATGAAAGAGATTAATATCAATAACTTAGTTTCATTACTCGGCAAACAACCTCAAATAATTTTTATTAATTATTGGTTCGATCTTATGTACAAATATATTAGTATTATCTCAGATTATATATATCACATACTCAAACTAATTCTCTTCAAAAAAACATATAATCCTTCCATGTGTGATGTAGCAAAAATATGTGATTCACCCATGTCTCATATAAATCCATTGAGGCATTGAACAAGTATATGACATTCATTTCCTAGCATAAATAAATCCCAAAATTATTAAAACAATACCTCTACAAATAATCATTATCTTTTTTTGAAACAGGGGGAAATGGTTGATTCATATATATTAAGACTCAACTTATCATACAATATGTATAGTAATGCATGGGATTCTACATTAGGACATGTTTTTTCCTCCACATTCACAGTGGAGATATCAAACAGTGGATCTTCATTACTTCGAACTCATCTATGGTGAATCATTGACTTCACCCTCATAATTTCGATCCTCGTCTATTGTATTTTTACATGAATCGAATATTGTTTTTAAATATCATATCAATAACATCACCTCTCATTTAATTCACATCCTATGGGTTCCATAGTTTATATCAAATCATCATCATGAGGTTGCAACATCTATTTTTTCATAGATATAGACAACCTCTGTGAATTCAGTTCTTGATTATTCCCCATGCAGTCTCATGTATTCATAATTTATAATTGATGTTATGTTCTATCCACTATACTAGCTATGGGATTTATGGTAGGATAGAAATTCATAATTTTCGACCATTACCTTTCATAATATAGAACGATCCATGATTATTTGATCACACAAGAAGATCCATCATGATAGCCTTTCATTTTATCATGGTATCTTTATAAGAATATTAAGAGTGTAGATGAAAAATAATATTCAACCATGTAGTATACATGGATTTTTAATAGTGTAATTTAGCATTAAGACATAGGAAAAAAATATTCTTATAACAGCACATAAGAAATATCAGATGATATTTGGTCATGTAGGTAGTTTATTTCATTGTAAAAAGCTATACATAAAATCACTTGTTTATTTCCTTATGTGGGATGTTGGTACCATTATTCATAACTGTAAGGGTGACATAGATTTCTATAATGATACTAGTTATTTGGCAATTCCTCCATCATGAGGTTTTTTTCCATTGTTTGTTGAGTGGTTGTGGAATACTTCATGTTTTAACATTCCATCACCAATTGTTTTCCAGGGATTTTAAATAATGAAAAAATAAATTCAAATTAAATCTATTTATTTTTAATAATACAAAAAAAATTAAATATCCAAAAGGATTACAGGTAATATAAATGAATTAAAATTTACTATTAATTTCATAAAAAACTATAATTAATAAAATAAAACGGTATCAATTAATCAAATTATATAACAATTTATTTCAATACATTGATTGTCATGTAATAAATTTTTAGTATCTATTATAATAAAAACATAAACTCATGAAAAACTATCAAATTAAAACACCAAACACACACATTTATAATACTATTTTCATTGAAAGTGGATTATGACCACATTTATGAAAATAATCGACAATTCACTATTCTAAATATATTTTTTATTTTGAAATTAATTTTTTATAAAATATTTGTAGAATTATATTTAAAATGAATAAAACATTAGTGTTGTAGTTCATAATTTTTTGTATATAATTTAAGATAATTTCATGATGAAAATATTTAAAACATTACACTCACCCAATGATACGTAATTATTTTAGATTGTGGAATACTTAATGATAGTAATATTGGGATCACTTATTTTTATGCACTAAAATATTTATACATATTAGTATTTATAGATAAAAAATTTTCTGAAAGAGAATAATTATGATAACAAAAATGTGAATGTTATTGGGAAATTGTTTTTAACACTTATTGAGTCGTGTTAGAAACAAAGTGTATTTAAATTTTTTTAATAAACAAATACTGATATAAAAAAAGTTATTTGTAAAATAGAAATGTATATAATTATTTTAGTAGTGGAGAAAGTGGTTACACATTAGATTTTTTTCATAAATAATATACCATTTAAAACTAGAATATTTGTGGAATTGGAAAACTATTATTATGTAGCTACCTAAAACAATTTTTAATTTTTATAATTCATATAGAAGAATATATTTTAGTTCTAATTTATAAAAATTGAGAATCTATTTATTTGAAAATAAATTATTTATTTCATTGTAAATTTAATAAAATTATAATAAATTTAGTACATTTATTATCATTTTTAATTGATTTTGAATAACAAATAAATATTGATTCTATTGGAAACCAACTTTTCCATTATTTTAAGGAACATATAAATGTGAAACACATTAAAAACATAATGTAGGATTAATGGATTAATTTTTCAAATAATCATATGATTATTTGATATGTTATCTATTAGTAACAACGATTAAAACACATTTAGTTATAGAATTTACTATTACAATTTGAAAATTATACCTCATAAAAAGATATGTTTGTATGAGATTGTGCACAAAAGATATTTTTATTTTTAGAATATTATTCACATTTTCTAATTTCAATATTTGCTATTTTTAGTTGTATTTTTCGAAACAAAAGTATGAAAAATTTGAAAATTTCATTGTTATTTCTAAAAAATTATAGAATCAATAACAAAAAACAATTAAGGTTTTATGTTAAGAACAATTTAGTAAATAGTAAATCTATGAATTCATAATAATAAATGGTAAAAATTAATTGTTTCACAAATAAATCAACCTAGAACTCCATAATGAATTTTATTTTCATATTATGGATCATTCCCTGGTGAAAATGGATCAATCAATTATGTGTATATGGGGAATTCCTATATCATTCTGTACTTTCTCTATTGAGATTATTTGTTTCATTTCAACCCAAATTCCATATAATATATTTTTAATGACACCATATCAGATGTGATGTGGGAAAAATCGTTATGTATTATATTATGACTTTATGTTTTGATTATTTTTTATGACACATGGTTTATGATAATCACAGACTGAAAATATATGAAAAATTATTTCTAGTCTTCTAAATGTGATGATGGGATTTATTTAATATATTTAATTCTAAACAAAAGTATCTCATGTATGTTCATGATGTTTTAAATGATATAGAAGACATATGTTTTTGATAATGTGGGGTCTAAATGATTATATTTATTATTATGACAAAATAATTGAAATTATTCATGAGAAGTATGTTTATCTGATTATATAAAGAGTTGGGTAAAAATATCAAACCCATGTACCAAAGATCCCTGATGATCCTATTGTATTAATTGATAACCTAAGAGATATAAATTTATTATGGCTAATGATGATGAATTATTGTTCATAAATTGTAAGTCACAAACCAATGAGGATTCTATTAACATTTATGTATACAAGAAATGGATGTAATCCAATGAACATAAAAAAGAATCCATGTACACAACAAATGTTTGGAACTCAGTGCATAAAAATAAAATAGTGAGGCATATATGGTGAAACTATGTCAGAAAAATGAAAATTGAAATAGATGGTAGTGTGTCTATCAATACATTTTTAATGATGTAAATAGGATACAAAATATTAACAGTATTGACAATGAAAACCCATCATAACTATGAGTGATTATTTTTTCAATTCATATTTTACCAACTATAATATCATTTTATGATTATTATATATATTATATTTATATAAATACCAATTTCATTGATATTAATTTACTTCACTATGTGTATAAAAAACAAAGATAATATTTCCTTCAAAATTCCACTACTAAGGTTTGAATGATAGATTAATATATTTAGGGATTGATGTATGGTTTATAGAGTTTGAATATGTTTTATCATGATGAAATCATTGAGTTTAGTTATATCAAGGATCCATATTATTCATAATTGTTTGTATGAATTAATTTTATTATCTTAGTGTTCCTTATATTGTTTGTGGATAATTTAATTCATTCTATAAATGGGATCCCAAATTGGAACTTTGAGAATATATTGTTGGGTAATGGTTTTATAATGAAATAAATTGGAGAATTAACCTTCATTCATGATATGGAGACCCACATAGATTAGTCTAATAAAACTCAAAGATATGGTAAAAGGATTATATATTTATAATATAATAATGTAGTTTTTCATGTAGAACACTAATTGGAAGTAATTTAATACTATTATTTAGTATGAATCGAAGGACTATTCGATTTCCATATAAATATTTAGTAATTATGGATATGTATCTATTCCCTTATGCCATATGATCTATATTTTATATAATTTTGTTTACTCGACATGATGTTGTACATGCTTATATAAAAAATTGTAGATATATATTAAATCATAGTGAGAATCACTAGGTTATTGTGTATAATATTTATTAGTACATGGGAATATCTATGGATATGTACTTGCTCATTATAGGGGATATTGAGCTCAGTGTAAAAGGAGTCACATATACATGTTCATAATGTAATTGAGATGATGTATAATATTAATCCGGTTTTTCCTCTTGAATATTAGATCTATAGATTATTGGAATTCTAAATATTACATCCTATATTACTCAATAATAAATCCATCTAAATAACAATATTTGATTACTTGATGGAATCAATATTTATCATGAATTTAAGAGATAAAAATGACGTGTTTCTTAAATATCGTTGAGGGATCACTAATTATTGTGAAAATAGTAGAGCTAATTCATAGGAATAAAATACATTGTGTCACTAACATATCAGAAACATAATTAAAAAATACGATATAATAATAGATATCATTTATATGTTTGATTCAATGATTAGTTTGGTGGATACATATGAAAATGTAGAAATTGTTTTTAATGATGTTAGTTATATACCAAAAAAACGAGGCTCATATTTTTTCCCTAGGTTTTTGATATATGAAGGATATATATAATGGATATATATCATATAATGACTTAATGTTAAATATAATTTCAATTAATTATTTATTAAATTGTTATGATAATAATTTGTTATGAATATTCAATTGATAATATCCAATTATTTAAATATAATGATTTTACCATTGGCGAATATCATCACAAATGATGTATGGGTTGTAATGATATATTAATATTAGAAAAATATGGATATTATAATCATTTTAATAAATTTAATATTATATATCAAAAAATATATTCACAAGCTAAAAATGGGGGAGTATTTACATGGTCTTACTCACTAATGTATATCCCATGTAATTTCTTATTGTTTTGGATACATATATGTTTTTATTATTGTAATTATTACATAATAAATATTTTTTCAAGATATCCTTAATTAAAACCTTCACACTATGATGAATTTCATAAGTAATTCCACTAAAATATTTTTAATTAGATGGTGGATATGTTTTTTAATGTTCAGTTCATCCCTCACATGAATACCATGTTGGGGGTTTCCCTCTTTTTGATAAGTAATGTAATTTGACACATCATTTAATTATAAAATTTAAATGATTTTAAATTCTCATTTTTGTAAAATATGATGCACATAGAAATATTTACTAGATACATTAGATATACTCAAATACAATATAAATACCATGTGGTGTATTCATTGAAATGACCACACTATTTTATTGAATTATGAAATGGTGAGTTATCCTATAATAGATTAACATGTTACCTATATTTTGGCCACATTGTTTCATAGGAAAATGAGTAAAATTAGTTTATAGAATATTTATATGATATATCATGCAGTTTACATGGTCTTATATACAGATTATTATGAATGTTTTATATCATATCGTATCGATTTACTATGTGAGTATATTCAATAATTTGAAAGGGGCTACTATAGGAATATTTATATGGAATTAACATTTCTTATTTTGTTTGTCAAATGTTATTAATTCTTATAGGGTCTCACAATTAGGATACTAAAAATATATTATTTTCTAGAAATAATTATTCAACCAAAATGAACAAAGATAGACGAAATTATTTCCAAAAATTGTTTTTTATGTATTCAAAAAGGGTTGTGGTGTGTTTCAGAAAATATTTAAGCATGTCAATGTATATGAGAAATTATTGTGTATAGACAATCAAATTAGGAATTTCCCATATATGGCATAATATATTCTACCCAACTTTTTAGTCCATTTTCATTTGTATTTAACCTTATCGGATGATTGTGTACATCTTCCATATACATAAAAATTTAGGTGATTCCATTTTCCTTAATTGTTTCTTTCATTATAATCTATTATCGAAAATTGAAGTCACAAATTAATTAATGTACCTAAATAAATATTTCTAATGTGTAAAAATATAATGAAACGTATAATATAGAGAAAATGATTCATTTAAAAATTTCAATGTAAATAGATATATAAAACGATGCAATCCCTCCTATTTGTTATGAAAATTTTTGTTCCATAAACCTACTTTTTGTTTCCTATCTATAAAATGTTTATGAGTAGATGAATTCACAAGATTCCATTTTACATTTATGGATCCTTAAAAAGATATCATCGATTATTTTGTAGGTTTTATACCATTATGAGAACAATGATCTACTTTGATACTCCAATGATAAAAAACAATGAGAAAAAATTATAGATTGGTGATAGAACTTTTAATTCACTCAGTTTACATGTTTTTGCAATAAATTTATATTATATATTGATTATGTTGAGGTTAAATAAGAAATTTCTTTGGTAATTTCATATGCATGGATTTTTAATATAATGAACCATTATACCCCATCATACTGAACGTACCGATTATAAACCATCACCATCTAATCAAGAATACTTACTAAACTGATTAAAACACCCCATTATGAAAATCTATAAGAAGTGAGAGAAAATAAGGAATGACTAAATGGGTGAAGGGTTTCCATAGATCAGAAATGGTCATATCCTATAAATCTAGAGGCCAACAAAAAAGGTGACCTGAGGATAAAATACATAAATATTACATCATTTTAGATGAATATTCAACATATTTAACAATAATAAAACCCTAAGGAAACTAATTGTTTATTGTCATAGGAATATAGTTTCATTATAAACATAATTAGTAGAATGTTTTCAATATTATCCATAGGGTTCTTCTCTCATTATAACGTTTTTATAAATTTTTTCTTAATAATGTTCTTCATAACCTATAAATGAAATAGTCAACAAAGAAGATGAGCTCATAACATCTATAAGGTAAACCAAAAGAGTTATAATTCTATAATCAGAAGTGATAAAAATATAAAAAAATTGAAAATAACAAGTTCAATACAATTTTTAATCATTACCAAGAATCCAAAGTCAATTAACAATAAACCATGGAATAAGGAATTGTTTTAAAATAGAAATAATTTATAATTTCCTGTAATAATCAATAATGATCCATTATAAGTTTAAAAAGAAAGACATGAATACCGCATAAAGAGTTCCCCAAGGACTGTGGGCCATATGGCCTTATTTGCATCATTTCAAATTCCAGAGGCTTCAAAATACTAGTGATGGCCATTGGTGTATCCGTTGGAAGACTATCCCCTCATTATCATTGTTTAACATAGCGGAAGGAATGTAATGGAATAGTAAAATGTGGAATCAATATAAATAAATAGCGGAAGAAAACTAATGAAATAGATAAACAAGAAAAACAATAACTATATAAACTTTAAGAATGATGATGTAATTTCATGTCACTGGAAAACATAAATTCATGGATACAAGAAAATAAGGAAAGAATGTTCCAAAAGGTAAAAGAAAAAAAGTCTACACCAATCATCCTAAGATCCTACTCAGTCATCTGCTATCATTATCCATCTTATCAACATGCAATGTTGTATTGGAATCATAATGCTTACCTTTTAAATACCTAAAACCATTAAATATTAGTTTTGGATGACCTTTATCCTCCAGTATCAGCCCAATATTTTCATCTGATCGGAGTAGATCGTTGCACATCTACGTGACAATAATATGCACTATTGGATGACAGATGAAGAAGAACTCTTGATCCATATCAATGGAGTTAAAAAATATCCAAAGGGATGAAAATGGATGAAAATCCTTATGATACTCATATTAGGAAGAAAATATTGGATAAATAGATCATTAAGGGTGTTTTAGTCATTTTACATAGGTTTTTAGCATGCCCATGTTTTTTCTCCACGGATTGTCAAACTGTGCGCAAACCATGAGAGATGGTTCTGCAAAAAACTAGAAAAAAGGGGCATTCACACGGTGTTTCTACATGACTGTGTTCCAACCATGATAGGTTCCACTTTCTGGAAAATCACAAACCACATATTTTGGAGAACTATTCTCTAATCGTTCCCAAATCGTGTGACATGGCATGTTTTCCCAAAAAGAGGTGTTCTGAGTTCCAAACAAACCTCGAACACCCTCAAAACCATTTCTAAATTATTAGGCTTATATAATATGTCCAAAGTAAAGATATATGAATAAAATTTAATGATCTGAACCTCAATGAAAAATAGGGTTCTTACAGTCATTCCTCGTTAAAAGAACACTCCCCATGAGTTTTCTTTCGCAGGTTAAGGAAACACTATCTACGAACAACTTTATCGATTGGAACCTATTTTGGCTTCCCTCTCCAATGTATCATCTTGTACTAAGGCATGCTGCCATAGAACCCATATGAGAGGGACAGACATGCCTCCGAGAGATGTCGTTATTTGGTCAAGGATGCATACTTGATACTCCTCAAAAGTAGCATTGGATTCTAAATCAACTTCCTTGAGATGAAAGGAATGAGACATGTCAACATGACATTGGTGAAGTTCTGAGACATGATAGATGTCATGCATGGAATGGTACCTCTGAGGTAGGACAAACCTATAAGATATTGGCGTGACTCTCTCTAATATATCAAATGGTCCGACATAATGAGGAGACCACTTTTCCTAATTTCTTAACCATATATGACATATCGTGGGTGATACCAGAAGAAAAAAACAATCCCCTACCTTGAACTCAAGAGGTTATCAATGACGATTAGAATAAGATTTCATCTAGAATAAGTAGTGGTCATATGCTTCCTGATTAGCTGGACCTGTTCTGAAGACTCCTCAAAAATGCTAGGACCTAGTAGTGCTACCTCACCTACCCCTAGCTAGCACAAGGGTGAATGACATGGCCTGCCATATAAGGCCTCAAAAGGGGCTATCTAAATTGTCTCCCAGAAACTGTTATTGTAAGAGAACTTGAAAAGAGGAAAATTCTTCTCCCAAGAACCACCAAAATCAATTATGCATACTTAGATCATATACTCCAAAAACTATATTGTCTGTTCTGATTTTCCATTGGTCTGAGGGTGAAAAATTGTTCTTATAAGCACTTGAGTTTCCATAGATTAATGCAAAACTTTTCAGAAATGTTTAGTGAAATGAGAATCCATTTCTGAAAAGATAGTATATGGAACACGATGTAGTCGTATAACTCACAGACATGCAGTCATCCCAACTCATCAAATAAGAAGTTCTCCCAAATTGGAATGAAGTGGGATGATTTCTTCAGATGGTCAATGACTACCCAGATATAATCACTACCACTTGTAGACCTAGGTAAGCTGAAAACAATAACCATATCAACATCTAACCATTTAAATTATAGGACTTGATTTGGAGATAACAAGACATCAGGTATTTCGTGCTCTACGTTCACCTAATGATAGGTGGAACACCTATTGAAGAAGCCTACAATCTGACATTTCTTCCTAGGCCACCAATACTGGCATCATACATCTCGATACATCATGAGATTCCTATATGAACATACCACAGGTATGTGTGGGACTCTTTCGTTAACTCCACTCTCATATCTACAAGAACCCAGATACAACCACGTAGATGCAGGACATTATCTCCATCCACCATCCAATCTGGTGGTCTGTGATCTCTTAATATACTCTCTTGGATATCCAATCCTTCAAGATATTAAAACTACAAACTCTTCACCTTCTCAAAGAGGGAAGGGGAAACTGTTAAGGCTGAGCGGTAATAATTCTTATGACTAACATGAAACTCTTGATGATGTTCTGAAAAGTTATCCATTATCTTAATTTCATCACCGGCTTCTTATACGACATGCGTTTGAGTTTTCTGACTCTGTGCATTTGCAACCACTTTTCTATTTCTAGGAGTATAGGAATGTTCAAAATCAATGGATTGTAGATATTCAACTCATCATATCTACCAGAGTTTCAACTCACACCGAGAAAAGATATTATTGAGGTTCTTGTGATATGTATATGCAAAAAAACACTCATCCTTGATATAGTGTCTCCAGCAACGTATGGCAGAGACAAATTCTATTATACCGATGTAATTTTTTGGGTAATTTCATTCATGGGGCCACAAATACCAAGATCTGTACTCAAAAAATTTGTTATCCTGCATCAACACTTCCCCAATTCCAATTCTTGAAGCATAAAAGAGGACAGAATAACATTTACCAGGTTCTAGATGATTCAGAATCAGTGTTGAGACACGCCTTCATTTAATCTCTTGAAAGGCTTTATCGCATGATTCTGACAACATGACAATGTCACCCTTATATGTATGTCATGTAAGTGGTGAAGAAATACTTTAGAAGTATTTTATGAAACTCATGTAGTATACAGCATTCCCTAAGAAACTCTTTATATCAAACACGGTCTTAGGTTCCCCAGGAGATAACAACACTAGCCTTTTAGGGTTAATAGATACTAATAATTATGAAATAATATGACCTAAGAAATGGATGTTGCCATCCCAAAAGTCACATTTATCATTCTTGGAATAATGATGAAGAACTATAATTGTACTCAGAATGATCTTAAGATGTTTTTCATGGTTGTTATGAGTGCACGAATACTCCAAGATGTCGTGCACAAATACCATGACAAAAGGGTCCAAATAAGGATTGAAAACCCTATTCACCCTATCCATGAAAATTGTATGAATGTCTATAGGATGGACTGACATAAAAAAATACTCATATAGAACATACCTACTACGAAAATCTATTTGAGATATTTCTAATGGTTTGACTAACACCTGATGATAACATGATCTCAGCTCGATCATAGAGAACACCATTGCTCCTTGCATCTGATCGAAGAGATCATCTATTCGAGGAAGTGGATACCAGTTCTTGACTATAATATTATTCAACCATTATTAATCCATGAATAAATGGATAGTTTCACCTGCCTTCAATGCAAAAATCACTGGTGAACCCCAAGATGAATTACCAGGCCGTATAAAGCCTTTGGCCTCTATTTCCACTATCTTTTTCTTAAGGTCCTGAATCATAGTATGTTCTATAATGTACAATGGAATGGACACTAAAATGGATCCTGGAACTTTCTCAAGTGTGAAATATAACTCTCTCTTAGGAGGTAATCTATAAAAGTCATCCATAAATAATTACATGAAATGGTCAAATTCTCAGAGGAAATTAGATTGATTAAAACCCTTTTCCTCTATGAAATGATTTTCAATCTGGGTGGTCACTCCACATAACCCAAGATAATTTGATCTTCTCTCCCAACCTATATGTCCCACCAACCTTTAAAGATATAACAACTTCTATCTGGTGATGTAAAAGAATCTAGGTGGCCATAACAATATACAATGGTGTGATAGTGGACCAATCTGTCAATCTTGAGAATTAAATCGAAGACCATCATCTCTAGTAAAAAGATATTCCCCCAAAAAGGAAAATTGCATACCTCAAGGGGACAGTCCCTACCCTAGCATATTCTCTTCGTCTGTATTCCCAATGGTGCATCGAGGGTCATTACAACATTGTCATACTATATCTCTAGTCCAATAATTTCAAAGATAGACACAGAAATAAAACAGATTGAAGCTCTTGTATCAAACAAATCAGGGAAAATAGTAGAGGCTACTAGATTAGTACCTCATACTGTAGATAGTCCTGCAGTCTGATCCTTATGTATTAGTTATATGAAGTGAATCTGACCTGATCAATGAACTTAAGAAATATATGAACAACCATGATTATTACTACCCAGCATGTATTTCTGGTGATCAAGTATCTGACTACTAGGGCCATGACCTCTTTCTCGTCCATACCTTCCAGTGAAACTCCAACTCCCCACCTTACACAGCGCAAAAAAAACTCACACTAGAAGGTTGAGCTGAAGCTGATCCTTTTCCACTCGTCATTGGTGGAATGTTCCAAGAAAAGCAATGAAGATGTCCCATACGACAAAAATACCGACAATCCATAGGGTCTCCATCACACTGGGGCTTCTTATGCCCCCACATTTCACACTGATGAAACACAAGAGAGATATAAAACTCGATACTGTGGTTGCAACTCCCATAAAGATAAACCTCAATAGAATGTTTCCTCACACTAGAAGAACTATTGGTTTGTCACGATAGTTATCCTTTAAAAATGATACATGCTCCATCCCTCAAGATACATTCAGTTATATGGTCTTAAAAAACTATTACAGAGATGGTTGGAAGGAGAAATACATTCACTTGAGTTCAGATGGAATACTGGAGCCCACCCTCAAAACTTCTAACATGTGAAAGCATATCACTGGCTAGAAGTAGTGAAAATTGTTTTAAATTAGTGAAGTGTGCAGAATACTCCATAACAGAAATAGAACCTTTCTAGAGATGCATTACCTCTTTATCTATTTTATCTCTCAGTGATAGAGGAAATAACTGATCATAAAATGTAGTCTACATGACAATCCATAACTTCCCTGATGACATCTGTCCAGGGTAACAACTTCCCACAAAATCTTGTTTAATTTCTGAAGTATGTATGAAGAAATATTGACTATCGGCTCTTGAGGAGTTTCCAGATGTTCAGAGATGGAAAACATGAACTTAATCAAAGACATAGCAGCCTCAGATCCTCCATCCCCTGAAAAAGTAGGAGGATTCTATAATTGGAACTCAAGGTCCATATCATTCAACGTAGGGGAAACCCATGGAGCACCAATCATGTACTACATCATAATTAGAAAACTATCACAAAAATGAAAATCAATACCCAGATTTGGTTCACCAGGTTGTTTCTCAAGTGGCCCTCCTGGAAGTATGACCAGCTTCTTAGAACCCACCATGTCTAGAGAATGGTTGTCACCACCCTCCCGGAGAACGACACAAGGATGTTGTGGTAACATTGGTTTTAAAATTCCAAGAACACCTCTTATACAATCTTAGGAGAAAAATATAGAAACAATATATGAAATTGATCGTAATAAAAAATCATTATTCAAGGCATAATACCCCAACTACCCGCTTAGATGACCAGGTATCAGTAAGTGATCAAGTATGTGTCTTTTATCATTTTAAGGTTAATTATTAGGTTCACTCCTTTAGCTTTCACAAACATGAAAAGGCGGGATAAGGATGTTACACCAACTCATTTTTTTCAGAATACACTTCATAATGTATATTCATTTTTGATGAATCACTCCCATACATCTATCACCCAAAACGACACCCATTTACTTATAGTATAATTGCTTAACTCGGTAAATTACTTATCCCAACCCATGAGGGAACATACACCTCATGAATTGAGGAATCCAATCACTAAATAAAAACCAATGTAATACAAATACAAGAAACTATCACAACATCATTCATAAATAATAGGCAAATCATGCAATGCAATGTATTGAAAGTCACCTATAAGGCAAGGAAATATGCATGAAATGTGAATTCTAAGGGCCTATGATGATGCATTTAGAGATAATCATTTCCCTCATATCATCAGACCAATGATGGAATAAATTCACAATGAGTAATAATAAACAACACCACACAACATGTAAGTCACCCAACAATGAAATAATATCAACTGTAATAAGTAAAATAGATCAAAAAATTGGCTTATGGGTAGCTTGGATTTTACCCAGATCATGGGTTCCAGATGCCCAATAATATCTTATAATTAAGTAACATGAATTTTTATTCTTCATTATATTATCTCCAAATTGTAAATCAATAAACGAAACCTACTTTGATGTCATTTTTGTGATGACCTGGACCCTGATTCCACATAACGTGTGCCCTGAGGTCGGTGAGCCACATCGCCTGAAGTGAATCTTCCTGAACGCAAGAGGATACCGAATAGTAGTGAGGGCCTAGGGTGTGTCTTGGAATGACTATGTCGTCATTATAAGAGTGTAGCATAGTAGAAGAAACGTAATGGAAGTGTAAACAATGGTTAAAATATTAGTAAATATCTGAATCAAACATATGCAATATATAAATGAGAATAAAAATTATTGTATCAACTAGAACAATGATGATGTAATGTCATGTTACTATATAATAGGAAATCATAGATACAATACAATATGATAAACTTGTTCACTAGGCAAAAGAAAATATGTCTAGTCCAAGAATCTTGAGATCCTACATGCTCATCTATTATCAAGCTCCATCCAATCAGCATGCAATCAACTATTAAAAGCTTCATTCATCCCTTTTTTATAACAAAAACCATTTAATCATAGTGTCATATTATATTTAAACTCTGGTATGGCCCTTTAATTTCTTCATACAATAATAGATCATTGCACATCCAACGTGATGAACAGAATCTCGATCGGATTCCAGACGAAGGAGAACTCTTGACCTCTATCATTGGACTAAAAATGATATAATGGGATGAAAAAGGAAGAAATACCACAGTTCCTTGGATTAGGGAGGAAAGAGAGGATTAATAGACCATTAATATCGATTTGGTCATTTTATATAGGTTTTTATCTTGCACATAGTTTTTCTGGACAATTTTTCAAACTGTGCACAAACCATGCGAGATGGTTCTCCCCGAACATGGGAAAAAGGTATGTTCTCATGGTATTGCTTCATTGTTGTGCACCAATCGTGTGAGGTTACACTATCTGAAAAAACACAAACCACATGTTTATGAAAACTATGTGCTAACCATGCAAAAACCATGAGGCCTGGAATATTTTCCTACAAAGAGGTGTTTTGAGTTCCAAACAAACCCAAGACACCCCCAGCACCGTTTCTAACTCATCAGCCATCTATAATACGTCCAAATTAATGATTTAGACCTATTTTTTAAGGAACCATAATAGAGTGAAAAACTGTTTACTTACAGTCAGTGAGAACATATCATAACTATAATAAATGAGTTTTTTGAAAATTGATTAATTTAAGAAATGAATTTACCTATAAAGGATAAATTCATATACATAATACGGTATTTTGTTCCCTCCAAATTAAGTAATTTACTTATTCTTCATTCCCTACCAATACTATCTTATTGGATAGAGTCTTATAACTAATTGGGATCAAACCCAACTCCACATCTTATAATATCATGAGATATCTATCTTTACCCAACGCATTTGAAGTTTATATTATTATGGGAACATTAAAAATAATTAAATCAATACATATTTATTCAATAATATATGAAAGCATTAATTATGTTATCATATCTCAATCCATGGAAAGGAAATGAGTTTCACAAACAATTCATGCTATCATCATATCATAACCCATTTAATAGAAAAGTTATTTTTAAAAAATAAAGTAGTTACAATAAGAGAATAATGTGCATGTATTTTACTAAATAAAATCCATATAATATCTCCCTAATATAAATGAATCAAAGACAATTCAAAAAATATTAGTAATATTAACAGAAACCCAGACCTCTTTGGTAATATATAAATAATGACCTCATCAAAAAATACCATTATATTGATTTTTAATTAAAAAATAAATTTGTGATAAAAAATTAAAATATAATCATGGTATATATATATATATACACACTATACAAAAGAATCATGCCATGAATCTGGAATAAGTATCCCATTAATATAAGTTAGATGAGAATCACATACCTTAGATAATATTTTCCTTCAAACATTATCATACTGACTATATAATAAATATATTATTTTTTATCAATATATTTTAGAAAAATATTTTAAAAAAAAAATTGATGATATAATATTTATATATAATGACTTATCCCCAATTTATTATCAATTCATTGTAAATATTACTATTCATATTGAAATATATTTTATTTTTAGGGCTTGTTTCAGTTCAACTGATATGATCCATACACCTTGATCAGAGTCTAAACATCCCCATAATCCTAATAATGATATTATTATAAAATTGATTCATAAAATAAATTTTTTATTTATTCTTAACAATTTGTTCAGAAATAACAATTACATAACATTATGGAGAGGGTAGTCTATATGTTCACCCCAGTTATGTTATAAATTTATTGATGGTTTGAACAATCAAATGTAAATTAATTTTCTTCTTTATTTAATAGTTATTATTTAATGAAGAAAATATATTAATTAAATATATCATTATTATAATTCCATTTGTGAAATAATAAAATTAATTGCATCCCTGCATTAAGGACGTAGTCTAAATGTACATCTGAGTGACATTATAACTTCCCATTAGATGAAAATTATATGAATAAATATTATCCAAAAAACAATGAAAAATAATTTTTATATTTCTCATAATTATGATATTGTATTCAAATGATTATATCATAATTTTATGATGTAAAATAATAAATAAAATCAATTAGATCTGATAAAAAAAGATTAATGTTTCTATTAGATACCACATTTTGATTTCTTCTTAAGGTATATGCGGATAATATATTGATGACTGTAAAAACTCTAAATCATGAATAATGATTTTTAGAAATGTTTTATTGAATACCTTTCAAGATAAGTGGATTATTGTAGTTGATGGAATAAAGGATTAGTGGTGTCCTGTTAATGTGTTGGAAATGAAAAATTTGGAATTATATAAATGAGTTTTATATAAAAAATATTTTTTCATGTTGTAGTAGAAATAATATGATATTTTTATATTCATTGATGATAATTTTTAAATTAGTCTCATCAAATAATAGTTATTCAATTATAATTTTTAACCATTTATCCATTATTTTTTACAACAGTTAACCATTTATTGGAATTGTAGAATATCAATGTTTTTACAATTTAGTTTTCTAGGGGGGTACCATAAAAGGCCAGGTTACAAAGAAGATGACAATGTTCTATACTAATAACCATTTAAAATTCTCATGGCCTCCGATAATATTTTTAAGAATTATAAATCATTTAATTAAATATTATTTCTCATAAGATAACATTAAAATCATTTATAGGACTATTCATATACATTGAATTTAAATAAACCAATATAGAACCTAAATCCATATAAAAACATTTAAAACATTACCTATATGTTATATATATCTATAATATTCATATAATACAAAAATTCATCCATAATAGAAATTTTTTAATATTTTTTAAACCATTTATTCAATTTTTTATATTACATGAACAAGAACAGTGTCGGTGTTCTATAATAATTTAATGTTATTATTCAATAGATAAAAATTAAAACTAAAAGGATATTAAACAAATTAATATAACCGATAATATTTGATGATAGAAAAACCTCCAATTATCCCTTCTAAATAATGATATATATATTAAAATAAAGAGGGTGGGATTTTTGATTTTTATTCATTACATATAATAATATAATGTTCATTTTCAAGAGATTGGGGCATTACAGTTTCAAAAAATATAATTTAAGATTATTATATTAAAAATGAACCAATAAAAAGATATATATTTATCTAATTTATAGTTATTACCCTTATCAAATAATTTTAAATCTGTTTTACATGTTTTATCCTTAACGTGGTGAAAAATATTTATCACTGTTACTATTTATAATAACCAAATATTAAATTATCAAGTTACCAAATATGAACAACAATATTAAACATTATAAATTTTTTATATATTAAATTGATAGAACTAAATATAATATATTGTCGTTTAAACTTGAAATATGTAATTAGAACAGTTTTATAAAAAAATGCTCCTAATCCCAAAAATGACCTTATTTCAAAATAAATAATAATTTATATTACAATATAATTAATTATATTATTAATATAAAAAATTAGTCATATGTATTATTTTGATAACATTCATAACATAATGAACTATTATGTAATTTTATTTAATGAAACAAAATGACATTATTATGATCATATATATTTTTCAACATTCAAATAGAATAAAATCCCATCAGATAAAACCTAAATGTTTATACTATGAATATATTTCCATGATGAGTTTTAAAATTATATAAACATAAAAAAATATTATCTTTTAATATTTTTGAAATTAATTATAATTTATTTGACCAAATAAAACAATTTCTTTAAGAATACATATCATTAAATCACAAAAAACATTACCAAAAAATTGATTACCTCTTTATTATAAAATATTTAACACATTTAAATTTTATAAAACTTATGTATAAACTTTTTTAATTTTATTATTCCAATTCATAGAAACAATTTAACACTTTCTTTATGATATATCACAGTTCATTTTGATATTGGTGTTTCCTATCACGCAAGCTATCAAATAATTATTATTGATTTAATGTAAAATTTGTTCTAAAAAACCAGACCCATACATTCTAATCATATTAAATAAATTACCCCTCCACCAATTTATTTTCACATAATAGAATGTGTATATATAGACATTTTAATGAAATATGATATAGTTTGTATCATGTATACTTTTTTTTATTCCACTACAAGGGTACAAAATATTTTGAAATTTTGTATTTATATGAAAATGTATGTTCCACTATAATCATTGTGTTAATTTAAAAACTTATTTTGATAGTTTACAAATACATTCAATATTTGAATTTAATGATATATCATCATCTTACTTTAGTTGAGGACATCATCTACCATCAAGGAATTGTATATGATATATTATACATACATGAAATATATCCATTACAAAATAATTGTTTTATCTTTTAATTGACCTTAGATAAATTATTCATTCGTTCATCATGTCATATTCCATATGATAATTATACATGATTATTTTCAATCATTTATGAATCATTGAAATTAACTTCGTAGGGATAATAAGGTTGATAAAATAATTTAATATCATACCTATATTCTTCATTTATTATATAGAAATGAAAACATGGGAATGTTTTTTATAATACAGATTTAACAAAAAACAAAAATCTATAATATATCTATTATAACCAAAAATTCAAACATATGTGATTCCATAAATAACATAAGATGAAATTATTAATAATATTTATAAAAAATTAAAAACATGCATATTAGAGTGGATTTATCACTTATTATTCCATGAACAAAGTTCCAATTAAATATAAATTATTGCAATCTCCCCTAAAATTATATACCAAAAATGTATATACCATAATAATATACTGTATAAAATTATCTAATTTTTTCCATTTGTATACATGATGACCATAAACAAAAAAAATATTTTATATTATTCTAAAAAATAAATCAACCAAAACAATCCAATATATTCCATAAACAAAAAACCATACAAAAAATCAACATAAATAACATCACCAGAAAAATAACTAATCAATTCCATGGTCATAAATACTAGGAAATTGGAATTATTGATATAAATATACACTTTATCCAAACAAGACTTTATTATCTCGACAACATGAAAAAATTATGTTCTATTTGTCCATCAATTTGGATTTTTAAAAAAATTATACCATACTACTAAATAAAATTTATTGGTTATTAGGGTTATATTACTATGTTTTGGAAATCCTTATTGAAGAAAAATTGTAGAACAATCCATAAATGACTAATGTTTCTAATGACTGGAATATCTTCAAAAAAACTGGTTTATAATATAATTCATGAATCCCATACATAGTCACATCATTCATTCCACATTCTGGATTTACATATATATATATATAAGGACCTTCCCTATCATAGGATTTATCCCTTATAATAGTTCCTTGAGATTCATAATTATAATATTCACATAATATAATAAAATGAACTATAAATAGTTTCTTAGGATTTACTATATTTCTCTGTATTAAAATCTCTATTATTCCACAATTTTTAATTTATTCTATTATTTTCCACAAATAAATACTTCACAATATTTTAGGGAATTTCATCATGTTCATTTTCATATATTCTTTAAATGTACGTAGCGTGTCATTGTTTCTATGGTGGTCTTCATGAGATCCCATTTTTCTCATATTTGAATCTTTCAATATATCACAATTTTTCATGTTTCTAATCATATATGACGATATCTGGTGTCTCATAATCACAATCAATATTATTTAATCTCGAATAAATTTCATTTCTCATGAGGAATATTAGTACATTATCCATCACATTTGGAATTAACATGATTCCAACATCTTCCATTCATTGACTAAAAGAAAAAATAATTTTATAAACAGTAATAAACATAGTGACCAAGCATAATGTTTGATATATCATTTATTGGATGTCTAAATCCTTACAAATTATTTTCAATATATGAAATATTATTCTTATACTAGGTTTTACAAGTAAAATATATATTTAAATACATCACCATATTTACTAATTAAAATGTTAAATAAATCATTCATACCAACTAGGTGTGTCTATATAGTTTTCCATTTTTAGAATCTCTCATCGTTCGTGGATTATGATTGTGTTATTAATAGATCTTATCATATTATATTTATTACCGCAAGGTGCATATATAGTGAATCCACATATAATTTGTAATATCTCGAAATATATTAATATTCAATAAAAGGCAATAAATATAAATTTTAATTAATTTTCATGATGTCATCATATACATAGAATCATTCGCAGGTTTTCCTCCAATGTTACCTTATCCAAATATCTAGTAATATAAAATCTCTTCTGTAAGACCAAGTATGGTGAACCAATAATATCGTATATTAGAATTAAATAATTTACTATTAATTTTAATTTTATTTCAAAACAATATATTGCAGAGGAAAATAAATAAAAAATATCATTAGAGACATGATACACATTCATCTTATTTCATAAAATATATTCACCATATCCCAATAGGTTATTCTCTCATAATACCATTATTTGAAATTTTAAAATTAATACATATCTATTAACATATGAATGAATTGAAGTTTTTAAATTGTTCGATTGGATTATTAATAATTTTAAAATAAGAGATATTTATTAATGATCATATCTGTGGATATGATAATCATAATGGTATGAGAACATGACCTTATCAAAAAAAATATACACAAACAATTGAACAAAATTTCTCATAAATAAGGGAATAAAAAACTATCATAGTTGAAAACATTATTCATGCATAATTGGAATCATATAAAATCAACAATTATCCATGAAGAATTTTCATATGCCTAAGACATTTTATTTTGGAATATACTTAATCATAGTAAAAAATGCATACATAGGAATAGATATAATCCAATACCATTATATTGAATTGGGTTAAAAAAATTTCTATTATTTTCATAGTCATGGTACACTACAAAGTCCGTATTATTATATAAATACCATTTAATAATATTTTCCACTAGGAATTTTAGCCCATATTATATCTTGATATATTCATCATCACAAAAATCATTTGAGGGATACAAAAAATTTTGTTCTACCATTCACATACTTAAAAAAATACATATGTGTTCGATATGATCATAAATATATCATAATAATATTATATAATTATAAAATTAAATGAAATGTATTTCATGAAAACATAATAATTTCATGAAATCAAAACCTATGTAAAAGTAATGGGTTTCAAAAAGGGTTCATTCTAACATAACTATCCAACTGGAAAAAACCGATACATAGAATCAATGATAAATAGTCACTATAAAAATCAAACTGAAAAATAATGAGGGATAGTTTAATAACACTATATCCCATATGAACCATAATAACCATTACAATTTTCTTACATCAATGAATATTAAAATAAATAATATCTATATATTTATTTGAAAGATGAAAAAATATCCTTTTATTTTGATAAACATATCATTATAAATTATCAGAATATTTAGGAAATTAATTTCATTTAAAATAAAAATAGAATCATATAATTTTATAATAAAATGAAATAATAGTATTGATAGTGGTAAAAAAATATGTATATAGTATATGTAAACATATAAAATTATGTTCACACTTTTGAAAAAATATAAAAATTCACATGTTTGGAGAACATTTATTGAATTATAATTAAATTAGAAAAAATGAAAATAACTCTAAATGGAATTAAAATTTAAATTTTTATAAAAATTAAAATATCTGTAAAATCAGTTATATTATAAATTTTAAGATCATGTGAAGGGAAGAAAATATTCAATTACTATATATATTGTAAGGTTGTATTTTCTATGAACATATTTTTATGATCATTTTATGTAACCAAGATAAGAAAATGGAACTAATAAATTGAAATTCAAGTAATATCAAAAGTAAAATTATTGTCTATGGATTTAGATGGATAATATCTATATTATATTTTTCAATATAAATTTAGCAATGAAAATCCTAAAATTAAATGATATTGTAAAATTAACTATTACATATTTTGAAATGTAAAAATAAAAACCTATTCAAATTGATAACTAAATATGTATTTTAAAATTAAAATAAAATAAGTTTTAATATATATACATCATTAATGAAACATGTTGATAATATGACATATCTCTAATAGAAATATATGTTGAAAGAGAATCCCATACCTCAAAACATATTTTTCCCCATACAAATAAAAACCACACAAATAAAAAATATAGTTTTACTATATACCTATAATAGATACATTCTATTAAATATAATGAAATATATTATTTAATTATAACATCTTACCACCCATTTATAAATAATTGTTTTACTAAAAGCATCCATCTCAGTTAAAATGGATTTGTTTTTCAAGAATGTTTCAGTTCGACAGTTCTATCATATCATCCTTGGTAATGGTTTTAGATGACCAAAAAAAATTTATTGACATATTTTTTTATTTTTATATCATGTATAACATTTAATTACTATTCAAAAAAATGTGGGGAATTATTTATTACGTCATTTCATGGAGTGGATTGTCGGTACCTATAAACGAGGGATGTTTCCACTTTTATATGGATGGAATGAAGTAAAAGAAATTAATAATTCATAATTATTTAAAGGAATTTATTTAATAAATATAAAATATATTAAATAACACTATCTTAATTACAATCCCATTAAATATTAATTTACAAATGAAGTGAATTACTTCATAATGGTGTACTCTGCTGGTACGCACAATGGAAATTATAATTTCCCACATAATAGAGAGGGGGATTTCTATTTATTATCTCATAAAAAATTAAATCCATATTTTATAGGAGATGATAATTGTCTTCTGTTTTATCGATTATGGAAGTATTTATGTAATTAATAGAAGAAATAAAATAAATGATACCAGTTAATATAATTACACCCACATCGAGAGACCTCATTTGGATTTCATTATAATTTCCCAAGAGTTATTTTTTGAAGGTTGAAAAAACCTATAGTACATGGATAAGGAATTTTAAAAGAATATTTTCTAGGGTTTGGTTGATATATGTGTTTCTAGGTGGTTTGAGGAATAGAGAAGGGGCGGTCTCTGTTTTAGTGAATGAATAGAACCACATTGAATTATATAAATGATTTAAACATAATAATTTTTTTGAAGGTGGACCAGTATGATATACTTATAATCCATTAATGTTATAAATTTTAATTCACTCATGAAATGAAATTTAGACATGTTTATGGGTTTATTTAACACTATCCCTTTATTATTGACTCATTATTTCTGCTCTCGATAATTACTAAGATCTCAATATTTTGAACATAAGGGTCACGAAAATTAAAACAAACATTTCTATGAAATATAAATTGATATTATTTTCTATTCTAGAATATAAAACATTTAAATGATAAATTACTTGTTTATTATGAAAATTTTATCATTTATGAAAATATTATTTATCATATGATACAACCATTGTAATTTTTAGGACTACACACATAATTTGACTTTAAATAAATTATAGGAATGAAATTGGAATATTTGTCACGACCCGTCCTCAGGGCCCGTGCCGTGACTACCCCAAGCCCACCTTCCATAGGCCAGGGGCTGGCGACTAGCACCAAAGGCGTAAATCCCGATAACTTCAAAGGCATTGCCTTTATAAAAGTAAAAAAAACACCATAGAGTACAAGCGAAAGAAAAACACTAACTACAAAGAGAAGTGCTGAAAGGTAAATGGTCAAGAATACAAACCCAAAATAAAGTACAACTACAACTGAAAAAAGTAAAATAGCTGGAAGAACGGAAATGGCTCTTGGGTCGTCCTCCTCGGATCCTACCTGAAGGGTAGGTACAGATGGTGCAGCTCCTGGATCGTCCACCATGGATCCTACCTGAAGGGTAGGTACAGATGGCCTCCACAATGCTCTCGCCCATCAACCTCCTCCGAGTGTTGTCTCGCTATGAAGTCCACCTCCAGGTACTGACTCGTCGTGTAGTCCACCTCCGGGTACCGTCCAGTCCTCGAACACTCGGCCTCCATCAGCACTACCCGTCGTCTGCAACCAACACAATGAGGTGCGGGCATAGTCCATGCAGGGGTGAGTATAACGATACTCATTAGGGACCCTGAGACCCTCAGGGTCTCACTAAAACCAACAAGGTTAACCAAAAAGAATATCTCAACAGATAGCCTCTACTTAGGTATATTCCCATGCATATACCTAAGTTATCAAGTAACCCATCTCAATAATGAGGAAAACAACAAGATCATGAAATCAATGGATAACCACTACCCAGGTATATGCCCATACACATACCTATGTTATCAAGTGACCAATCACAATCATGAGGTAAAGAAAAAGGTCAAAAGTCTCAGCTCAAACCAGGATTTTCGTTATCGAAACCGTAACTGCTGAAGAGCCCCATATCTAGAGTGTACAGTTGTCCTGTCATGACTCCGAGATACTGCTCACTAACCTAAGACTGTTGAGGTACTCTTCATGTCGAGTACCACAGGTCAGCCACCCAAACACAGTAGTGCTTCCCACCGGGGTATGCCACCCAAACACAGTAGTGCACACCCCCTAGTAGCCTACTGAGGTACTCTCCGGATGAGTACCGCGGGTCGGCACTGTCACACAGGTAGTGCTTCATCCGCCATGGATCTGCACCTCACAAAGTAGTGCTCTGTCCACTGGGCTAGTTGACTCACTCCAAGTCGAGTCGGTCAAGCAGTCGTCAGGTCTCAGTCGGCTACACGGTCTCCGTACTCTGCACGCTCGTCTCTGGGAGGGTCCGCTCCATGAGCTACAGGTCGATACTCCAAGTATCTCAAAGTACCACTAAGAAGTATCTCAAAGTACCGCCTCGTCATAGGGGTCTCAACGCAACAGACGGCCCGTCAATCGGACGCCCGGTCTGTGAGTTACTAGCCTTTTCGTCCTAGGGGCCCGGTTGGTTTCGTGAGCGAATCAACCCGGCCGTATCTCAACTGTACCCCGAACTCTAATAGGTTATACCTATAGGGACCATTTATCAATGAGATCACCAACGTCGCTGATGGTTCGTCAAACGGACATCTAGTCTGAAAGGTAACAACATTTATGTTCCAAGGGCCCGGTTGGATTTCGGGTGCAATCCAACCCGGCCACTATCCAACTGCAACCAAAACTTGGGTGAAGTGTGCCAAAAGTTCCGTCTCAACAAGAGGAAATCAACGAGATAGACGACGCGTCAATCGGACACCCGGTCTGTGAGTTATTGGTTTTTTCGTTCCAGGGGCCCTATTGGATTTCTTGAGTGAACCAACCCGACCGCACTCTGACGGCATCCAAACCTCGAGCGGAGTAAGCCAAAAGATCCGTCTCACTTAGAGGAATCCATCAAAGTTGACGGCACATCAATCGGACATCCGAAGGTCAAGATATAAGTGTTTCCGCTCCGAGGGCCTGGTTGGTTTCGCATCCGAACCAACTCGGCCAATCCCAAAGTATTTTGAAAGCTGGAGTGCAATATACTGAAATGACTGTCTCGATCCAAGGATCGCATCTCCGCTGAAGGCGCGTCGTTTGGAGGCACGTAGCTCAAGTTATGAGAAAAAGACCGAAAAGGTCCGGAAGAGGGGGGGTCTGGGCCCGAACAGACCCGGCCCGACCCCCCCTGGGTCGGCCCGAACCGGGTCAACCCGACCCGGCCCGGCGGGTCGGCCCGGCTTGGCTCTGCCGAGCGGCCGAGTGAGGGGAAGCCGCGGGGGGCTTGCTGCCCCCGCATGAAGAAACGTCACGGCCCCGGATGGGGCCGCCTCGCCAGCGGACGCGGCGGTCGGGCTGCGTCCCTCCTCCCAGTTCCGCACAGCCGCGGAACCGGCTCGCCGCCGCGGCTTCAGCCGCGGTGGGTTTTTGCCGGCGGGAGATTCCGCGGGCCACCGGACGCGCTCCGGTGGTCCGTTTTGCGTGCGGTCTTCGCCAGTGGTCCTCCCGGGATCTGATATTCACTGCCAGGCCCTCGAATCGCCCTTGCGGCCCCATTTGTCGCCGTCCGCCATTTCACGCACCAAGAACAAAAAGGTGTGGTGGGTTCGGACTTGTTCGTTAGTCCACACCCACCCCGTTAGCGGTCCTAAAGATATTCACCCAACAATATTTAAATGACCGAGAATTTAATCACAAAGATTTAAAGAATCAAACCCCTACCTCGTCGTACGTGCGTTCCTCACGGAATTGATCGTCGCGGGAGAAGAGGATCGTCGGGTCGCGGAAGAGCGTCGCGTCATCGCGGTATACGGCATTGCGTCGACGAACTCCGAGGATCAAGAACATACCGATTTAATTATAACGATTAATCCATGTTGTTGTTATAAACCACAAAGAAATAAGAGGTCTACAATCTCTCACCTCAACGGATGATCGAAGATTTGTCGTAGAAGAAGGGACGTCGTAGAAGAACATCGCAGGAGGAGAATCGTTTGTGTCGCCGAACACAGCGTCGCATCGTCGATCTCCGAGGGTTAGGCGTTCTTTGTCGCCTTTCTTCGAAGGATGACATTCTTCGCGTTCTTTGTGTTCTTCGCGTTCTTCGCATTCATCGCGTTCTTCGCGTTCTTCGCGAAGGAGGTTGAAGGACTTAAGGTACTGTCAAATCCTCTCAACGAACAACACACAAGAAGAAGAATGTTGGTCTTATTTTATTAACATGCCAACAACGAAAAAAGAAACTAAGTAACGACCCATTAATTCATAGAATTAATTTCAACGAATAAACCTCCCAATTAATAGGAGTGTTTAATTGTTTAAGAAAACGCTCCAGTTGACTTTCATTTAATAGGGGTTTTCGCGGGTGCGTTACTTAGCGGAAAAGAAACGGTGGGGCTCATGCGGGCCCCACCCCACAAATATCCTACCAAGAGGGTAGGATATTTTCGAATTTCACCCTATCCGCTTCAACTCATCTTAAGCAGCTTTAAGTGGCTTTTAAGTGGCTTTAAGTGAAATAAAAATAAATTTGGCGCACACTTTATTTTATTTCTTAACTTAACCCCAAAAATTTAAAAACCACACCCGAGCAAACGCAACTCCGGAAGAGGCGTTTCTAAGAAAATACCAGTACTGTGATTCCATTGGTGCCCTCAGAATTTGATTCCGAGCACCGGTTCAAAAGTTAGAAAAACCCGCTCATCCGTTCACTGAACGTACCAGAGCCAATCTTCGGAAAATGATTCCGGGCACACTGGGCCTCGGAATCAGGTGCCGTCAGAAACTATGTTCTTGTAAAATTACAAAGAAAATTAAGAAAATATTTTTCATGAAATTTACCGGTCTTTACATTACTCCCACCTCAGGGCTTTACGTCCCTATAAAGCTTCAACCCAAACTAGGGTCACAAAAGTGGAATTGAGCACGCATCTGAGCCTTCCACTCCAATGTGCTTACCTGGAGATTCCCATTCTGCCAAAGAAAGTGCATCCGAGGAATCGACCTTCCTTGAAGGATCCTCTCCTATCGATCCCCGATCCCCACTGGAACCTTCGTGAAAGTCACCCCATCGCCATCGTCCAGCTCATCATGGTCGTTGATATGCGAAGGGTCGAGTGCGTATCTCCTCAGTTGAGATACGTGGAAGTCATCGCGCACCTGGTGCAACTGAGGTGGATGTTTCAAGCAGTAAACCACCCCACCTACCTAGCTGAGGACCTAGAAAGGTCCGTTGATCCTCGGATATAACTTGCCGCCTTGACCACATCTCTGTAAACCTCGTCGAGGTGAGACCCGTATAAGGACATGATCGTTATCCTCGAACTCTATAGGTATCAAACTTATATAGAACTGAAACTCAAACGACTACTGCCATGAGGGTATGGTTGACCGACTCAAGAGTGATTGGTCGCACCCCCCTGTGAAAGAGTTTATCTTATGCTGCCCGGGGTTTCTTTTTCTCTGACCAAGGAAAACCCATCACGACGTCGTAGTTAATCCATAACCTTTTTGCCTAATACAGTCAATACGTGTATGAACTGTGGATCTAATCCATAAGCAGACCAAAATCGTAAGGCCTCGACGCTGCCACCAAGAGATTCCAACCGAAACTCTCGCATCGAGGGTCTGACCACACTATCGGCGTAAGTGTGATTATCGAGTCTCCTCCCAATGTATCTCCAGACGTGAGGGTCAAGTACAAGGATTACAGGAAACTCTAGGTTTGGAACAAGATTTGTGAAAGAAAGGAATGATTCACATCGACGTCCGTTACTACAGCATCTAGTAGTGGACACAGACTATCCCTTGAATCATTTCTAGAGCCATTGGGTTACACTCCTTCACCGCATGTAGCTGCAATCTTCCTCCGCCCTCCAGCTCCCTGAGCCTGGCGGGGATAACTAAGGTGGGTGGTTGTATCATGTTAATATGTACACCACCTCATGCTGCTCTCCTAGATCTGCCTCCACGTCTGCTGCTTCGCAGACTCATCTCTTCTTTAAGCTTCCTCTTATGGAAACATTTAACATGCCCGAGTCTCTAAGACTGGTGCCAGTTTCTTGTTTCTTTCTACACTGTGCAGTCTTAATCCTCTCTTGGATGATCTGCACCTTCTTTGCTTACAATCTGAAAGAGCTGCTAAAATTTCTCCTTTGCCGAAAAGTAAAATTCAGTCTCATCCCCTGGATGAACCATGCCCATTTCCTAATACAGTCAATCCCGACATGAATGATGCATTCATGACCTGGATGACGTCGTAAGGCCTCGACGTAACTACCAAGAGATCCAACTGTCACTCTCGCCTCCAAGGGTCGAGTCACACTGTCGGCATCAGTGTGAGGTCACTGGGTCTCCTCCAGTAGAAATCTCGAAAGTGAGGGTCAAGTCAACACTGTTAACTAGGACCACTCAGTATCAACCAAACAAAAAGGACAGGAAATCAAACATGATAAGATAATTGTCTTTTTATTATTGCAGCTCATAGTACAAAGACACGAATACAACAGAAACATGGAACTAGAAGTACAAGGGACGTATCCACTAGTTCTGCTCCTGTCCACCTACTCCCGAAGCTCTACTGGCTTGTCCACTGCTCGGCTGTTGCTCAAGCACCAACCGCTGCTTCTTCCTCAGTGGATCCTCCAAAGCCTGCGGATCAACTGTGCGGGGGGTCGGACAGTCACGTGTCAGGTGACCCTTTCCGCCGCATGAGTAACACTATCTGTTTCTGGCACGCCTGGTTCTGACCCCACCCCGGGTGCCCCGCACCACCGATCCTAAAACCCGAGATCGCCCAACTGCTGGTCTGGTCCTCCTAGACCTCTGCATCATCTGTCTACTTCCCACATATGACTCGGCTACTGATTGAAAAACACACGGCAAAGGTAGTATCTCATGTACACCCTCGGGGTGTAGAGATGCTGGCACAAACTCCACCCTGAAGAAGGTCTCGAATTCTTCCCATGCGAAGGTAATCACATCGCAAAACTGTAACAAGTGGCCCCACCACCTGCTTGCTGCTGCCTGAAAGAGGCTGGTAGAAAAGATCACCATGAAGTCTTCCGGCGTCCCCACTAGCCTGAAGACTCTCACCACAGCCTCCATCCAATCATCAGTCGCCTGCCTGTCCGTCTCTCCCCGGAACCTGGG
This sequence comes from Viscum album, assembly GCA_963277665.1. NCBI lineage: Eukaryota > Viridiplantae > Streptophyta > Magnoliopsida > Santalales > Viscaceae > Viscum > Viscum album. The sequence goes on along the minus strand of OY728152.1, from coordinate 1,326,037,860 downwards.
TGGTCTCTGGCGATGGAACTCGTGCAGCGCGCTCAAGTGGCGTGCATCTCCGACTACTGGGGCTGGTGGCATCGGTGGCCCAACGTATGGTAGTACCGCTGGTACCTCCGCTGGTGCCTCAACTGCAAGAGGGTCCTATACCAAAGTCTCGTCGCTCGGCAGGCTGTCAGTACGCACATCCCTCTGGGCTCTAGCTGGTCGTCCATGAAAAGGCATCCTGAAAGAAACAACGTGACACGGTGAAATGATTATACCTGGTGATATGACCTGGTTTGATCTGACATTTAAAAACTTCTGGAAACACACACGCAATCAGTTTTTTCGTGCATAGAGTCGGAAATCGGTTGTCAGGGTCCTGTTGTATAGATACGCCGGCCGCCCGCACCAACACTGGACTCCCTGAACTGAAAACCACACTCGGTACTCTTAACATTATTGCTTCACAAAAAGGAAATATTAGAGTTATAAGTTCTGCGGTAGAACCAACTCCTCTTATACCAATTTGTCACGACCCGTCCTCGGAGCCCGTGTCGTGACTACCCCAAGCCCGCCTTCCATAGGCCAGGGGCTAGCGACTAGCACCAAAGGCGTAAATCCCAATAACTGGGAAGGCGTTGCCTTTATAAAAGTAAACAAAACACCTCAGAGTACAAGCGAAAGCAAAAAACTGAGTACAAAGAGAAGTGCTGAAAGGTAAATGGGCTAGAATACAAACCCAAAAGAAAGTACAACTACAACTGAAAAAAGTACAACAGCTGGATGAACGGAAACAGCTCCTGGGTCGTCCTCCTCGGATCCTACTTGAAGGGTAGGTACAGATGGCGCAGCTCCTGGATCGTCCACCACGGATCCTACCTGAAGGGTAGGTACAGATAGCCTCCACAATGCTCTCGCCCATCAACCTCCTCCGAGTGTCGTCTCGCTGTGATGTCCACCTCCAGGTACAGACTCGTCGTGTAGTCCACCTCTGGGTACCGTCCAGTCCATGAACACTCGGCCTCCGTCAGCACTGCCCGTCGTCTGCAACCAACACAACGAGGTGCAGGCATAGCCCGTGCAGGGGTGAGTATAACGATACTCAGTAGGGACCCCGAGACCCTTAGGGTCTCACTAAAACCAACAAGGTTAACCAAAAAGAAGATCTCAACAGATAGCCTCTACTTAGGTATATGCCCATTCATATACCTAAGTTATCAAGTAACCCATCTCAATCATGAGGAAAACACCAAGATCATGAAATCAACGGATAACCACTACCCAGGTATATTCCCATACATATACCTAAGTTATCAAGTGAAGCATCACAATCATGAGGTAAACACAAAGGTCAAAAGTCTCAGCTCAAAACAGGATTTTCATTATCGAAACCGTAACTGCTGAAGAGCCCAGTCTCTGGAGTGTACAGTGGTCCTGTCACGACTCCGAGGTACTGCTCACTAACCTAAGACTGCTGAGGTACTCCTCCTGTCGAGTACCGCAGGTCAGCCACCCAAACACAGTAGTGCTTCTCACTGGGGAATGCCACCCAAACACAGTAGTGCACACCCCCTAGTAGCCTGCTGAGGTACTCTCCGGATGAGTACCGTGGGTCTGCACTATCACACAGGTTTTGCTCTGTCCGCCATGGGTATGAACCTCAAAAAGTAGTTTTCCGTCCACTGGGCTAGTCGACTCACTCCAAGTCGAGTCGGTCAAGCAGTCGTCAGGTCTCTGTCGGCTACACGGTCTCCATACTCCGCACGCTCGACTCTGGGAGGGTCCGCTCCACGAGCTACAGGTCGATACGCCAAGTATCTCAAAGTCCCATGAAGAATTATCTCAAAGGACCGCCTCGTCATAGGGGTCTCAATGCAACACACGGCGCGTTAATCGGACGCCCGGTCTGTGAGTTACTAGCCTTTTCGTCCTAGGGGCCCGGTTGGTTTTGTGAGCGAATCAACCCAGTCGTATCTCAACTGTACCCCGAACTCTCATAGGGTATACTCATAGGGACCGTTTCTCAACGAGATCACCAACTCCACTGACGGTTCGTCAAACGGACGTCTTGTCTGAAAGGTAACAGCTTTTCCGTTCCAAAGGCCCTGTTGGATTTCGGGTGAAATCCAACCCGACCACTATCCAACTGCAACCAAAACTTGGGCAAAGTGTGCCAAAAGTTTCATATCAACAAGAGGAAATCAACGAGACAGACCCCACGTCAATCGGACACCCGGTCTGTGAGTTATTGGCTTTTTCGTTCCAGGGGCCCGGTTGGATTTCGTGAGTGAACCAACCCGACCGCACTCTGACGACATCCAAACCTCAAGAGGAGTAAGCCAAAAGATCCGTCTCACTTATAGGAGTCCATCAAAGTCTACGGCACGTCAATCGGACGTCTGGAGCTCAAGATATAAGTGTTTCCGCTCGGAGGCCCCGGTTGGTTTCACATCTGAACCTACCCGGGCGAACCCAAAGTATTCCGAAACCTTGAGTGCGATATACCGAAACGACCATCTCGATCCAAGGATCGCATCGCCACTGACGGTGTGTCGTTCGGAGGCCCATAGCTCATGTTATGAGAAAAAGACAGAAAAGGTCCGGAAACGGGGTGTCTGGGCCCGGACCGACCAGGCCCAACCCCCCCCCCACCCCTGGGTCGGCCCGGCTCGGCTCGGCCGAGCGGCCGAGCGAGGGGAATCCGCATTCGTGGGGGGTTTGTTTCCCCTGCATGATGAAACGTCGCGGCCCCGGGTGGGGCCGCCTCACTAGCGGACGCAGCGGCCGTGCCGCATCCCTCCTCCCGGTTCTGTGCGGCCGTGGAACCGGCTCGCTGCCGCGGCTTCAGCCGCGGGGGGTTTTTGCCGGCGGCGCGCCGACGGAAGCTTCCGTGGGCCACCAGACGCGCTCCGGTAGTCCGTTTTGCGTGCGGTCTTCGCCAGTTGTCCTCCCAGGATCCGATCTTCACCGCCAGGCCCTCGAATCGCCCTTGCGGCCCCGTTTGTCATCGTCCGCCGTTTCACGCACCATGAACGAAAAGGTGCGGTGGGTTCGGACTTTTTTGTTAGTCCGCACCGACCGTGTTAGCGGTCTTAAATATATTGACCCAACAATATTTAAACGACCGAGAATTTAATCACAAAGATTTAAAGAATCAAACCCCTACCTCGTCGTACGTGCGTTCTTCGCGGAATTGGTCGTCGCGGGAGAAGAGGATCGTCGCGTAGAGAAAGGGCGTCACGTCGTCGCGGTATACGACGTTGCGTCGACGAACTCTGAGGATCAAGAACATACCGATTTAATTATAACGATTAAATCCATGTTGTTGTTATAAACCACAAAGAAATAAGAGGTTTTCAATCTCTCACCTCAACGGATGATCGAAGATTTGTCGCGGAAGAAGGGACGTCGTAGAAGAACATCACAGGAGGAGAATCGTTGGGTTGTGGAACACGGCATCGCGTCGTCGATCTCCGAGGGTTCGGCGTTCTTCATCTCCTTTCATCGAAGGATGACATTCATCGCGTTCTTCACATTCTTCGCGTTCTTCGTGAAGTAGGTTGAAGGACTTAAGGTTCTGTCAAATCCTCTCAATGAACAACACACAAGAAGAAGATTGTTGGTCTTATTTTATTAACATGCCATCAAAGAAAAAATAAACTACATAACGACCCATTAATTCCTAGAATTAACTTCAACGAATAAACCACCCAATTAATAGGAACATTTAATTGTTTAAGAAAACGCTCCAGTTGACTTTCATTTAATAGGGGTTTTCGCGGGTGCGTTACTTAGCGGAAAAGAAATGGTGGGGATCGTGCGGGCCCCACCCCAAAAATATCCTACCAAGAGGGTAGGATATTTTTGAATTGCACCTTATCCACTTCAACTCAGCTTAAGCAGCTTTAAGTGGCTTTTAAGTGGCTTTAAGTGAAATAAAAATAAAGTTGTCGCACACTTTATTTTATTTCTTAACTTAACCCGAAAAATTTAAAAACCACACCCGAGCAAACGCAACTCCGAAAGAGGCATTTCTAAGAAAATACGGGTGCTGTGATTCCATCGGTGCCCTCAGAATTCGATTCCGAGCACCGGTTCAAAAGTTTGAAAAACCCGCTCGTCTGTTCACTGAACGTACCCGAGCCAAACTTTGGAAAATGATTCCGGGCACATCGGGCCTTGGAATCAGGTGCCGTCAGAAACTGCGTTCTTGTAAAATTCCAAAGAAAATTAAGAAAAAAATTTCTTTGAAATTTACGGGTCTTTAAATTACTCCCACCTCAGGGCTTTACGTCCCCGTAAAGTTTCAACACAAACTAGGGTCACAAAAGTGGAATTGAGCACGCATCTGAGCCTTCCGCTCCAATGTTCTTACCCAGAGATTCTCGTACTGCCAATGAAAGTGCATCCAAGGAATCGACCTTCCACAAAGGATCCTCTCCTATCGATCCCTAATCCCCATTGGAACCTTCGTGAAAGTCACCCCATCGCCATCGTCCAGCTCCTCATGGTCGTTGATATGCGAAGGGTCGAGCGCGTATCTCCTCAGTTGAGATACGTGGAAGTCTTCGTGCACCTGGTGCAACTAAGGTGGATGGGTCAAGCGGTAAACCACCCCACCTACCCAGCTGAGGACCTAGAAAGGTCCGTTGAACCTCGGAGATAACTTGCTGCCATGGCCACATCTCTATAAACCTCGTCGAGGTGAGACCCGTATAAGGACATGATTGTTATCCTCAAACTCTAGAGGTCTCCAACTTCTTTTAGAACTGAAACTCAAACGACTGCTGCCACGAGGGTATGGTTGACCGACTCAAGAGTGATCGGTCGCACCCTCCTGTGAAAGAGTTTATCCTGTGTTGTATGGGGTTTCCTTTTCGCTGACCAAGGAAACCCCATCCTGATGTCGTATTTAATCCACAACCTTTTTTCCCAATAAAGTCAATCCGTGTATGAACTGTGGATCCAATCCATACTCAGACCAACGTCGTAAGGCCTCGACGCTGCCACCAAGAGATTCCAATCGAAACACTCGCCTCGAGGGTTTGACCACACTGTCGGCGTAAGTGTGATTATCGAGCCTCCTCCCAAGGTATCTCCAGACGTGAGGGTCAAGTCCACGGCTTTCCGGAAACTCTAGGTCTGGAACAAGATTTGTGAAAGCAAGGAATGATTCACATCGACGTCCGTTGCTACAGCAGCTAGTAGTGGACACAGACTGTCCCTTGAATCATTTCTAGAGCCATTGGGTCACACTCTTTGACCGCATGCAAACGCACTCTTCCTCCGCCCTCCAGCTCCCTGAGCCTGGCGGGGATAACTAAGGCGGTTGGTTGTAGCATGTTAAGATGTACACCACCTCATGTTACTCTCCTAGATTTGCCTCCACGTCTGCTGCTTCGCAGACTCATCTCTCCTTTAAGCTTCCTCTTATGGAAACATTTAACATGCCCGAGTCTCCAAGACTGGTGCCAGTTTCCTGTTTCATACAGCACTGTGCAGTCTTCATCCGCTCCTGGATGATCTGCACCTTCTTTGCTTACGATCTGAAAGAGCTGCTAAAATTTCTCCTTTGCCGAAAAGTAAAATTCGGTCTCATACCCTGGATGAACCATGAACATTGCCTAATATAGTCAATCCCAACATGAATGATTCATTCATGCCATGAATGACGTCGTAAGGCCTCGACGTAACTACCAAGATATCCAACTATCACTCTCGCCTCCAAGGGTCGAGTCACACTGTCAGCATCAGTGTGGGGTCACTGGGTCTCCTCCAGTAGAAATCTTGAAAGTGAGGGTCAAGTCAATAGTGTTAACCAGGACCACTCAGTATCAACCAAACAAAAAGGACAGGAAAGAAAACATCACAAGATAAGTGTCTTTTTATTATTTCATCTCATAGTACAAAGACACGAATACAACAGAAACATGAAACTAGAAGTACAAGGGACATATCCACTAGTTCCGCTCCTGTCCACCTACACCCGGAGCTCTACTACCTTGTCTACTATTCGGCTGTTGCTCAAGCACCTGCCGCTGCTTCTTCCTCAGTGGCTCCTCCAAAGCCTGTAGATCAACTGTGCGGGGGGTCGGACAGTCACGTTCCAGGTGACCCTTTCCGCCGCATGAGTAGCACTGTCCGTTTCTGGAACGCCTGGTTCTGACCCCACCCCGGGTGCCCCGCACAACCGAACCTAAAACCCGAGATCTCCCAACTGCTGGTCTGGTCCTCCTAGACCTCGACATCATCTGTCTACTGCCCATAGATGACTCGTCTACTGATCGAAAAACATGCGGCAAAGGCAGAAGCTCCTGTACATGCTCGGGGTGTAGAGCTGCTGGTACAAACTCCACCCTGAAGAAGGTATCGAAGTCTTCCCATGCGAAGTTCATCCCATCGCAAAACTGTAACATGTGGCTCCACCACCTGCCTTCTAGTGCCTGAAGAAGGCTGGCAGCAAAGATCACCATGAAGTCTGCCATTGACCCCACTAGCCTGAAGACTCTCACCATAGCCTCCAGCCAATCCTCAGCCGCCTGTCGGTCTGTCTCTCCCCGGAACCTGGGTTGTCTCTACTGCTGGAACTCATGCAGCACACTCAAGTGGCGTGCATCACTGACTGCTGGGGCTGGTGGCATCGGTGGCCCAACGTATGGTAGTATCGTTGGTGCCTCAACTGCAAGAAGGCCCTGTACCGAAGCCTCGTCGCTCGGAAGGCTGTCAGTACGCACATCCCTCTAGGCTCTAGCTAGTCATCCGTGAAAAGGCATCCTGAAAGAAACAACGTGACACGGTCAAACGATTATACCAGATGAGCTAAACTGGTTTGAGAAGACATTTAAAAACTTCTGGAAACACACACGCAATCACCGTTTTCGTGCACAGAGTCGGAAATCGGTTCTTAGGGTCCGGGTGTATGGATACGTCGGCCGCCCGCACAAACACTGGACTCCTTGAACTGAAAACCACAATCGGTACTCTTAACACTATTGCTTCACAGAAAGGAAATATCAGAGTTATAAGTTCTATGGTAGAACCGACTCCTCTGATACCAATTTTTCACGACCCGTCCTCGGGGTTCGTGCCGTCACTACCCCAAGCCCGGCTTCCATAGGCCAGGGGCTGGCGACTAGCACCAAAGGCGTAAATCCCGATAACTGGGAAGGCATTGCCTTTATAAAATTAAACAAAACACCACAGAGTAAAAGCGGAAGCAAAACACTAAGTACAAAGAGAAGTGCTGAAAGGTAAATGGGCCAGAATACAAACCCAAAAGAAAGTACAACTACAACTGAAAAAAGTACAACAGATGGAAGAATGGAAACGGCTCCTGGGTCGTCCTCCTCGGATCCTACCTGAAGGGTAGGTACAAATGGCACAGCTCCTAGATCGTCCACCACGGATCCTACCTGAAGGGTAGGTATAGATAGCCTCCACAATGCTCTCGCCCGTCAACCTCCTCCGAGTATCGTCTCACTGTGAAGTCCACCTCCAAGTACTGACTCGTCATGTAGTCCACCTCCGGGTACCGTCCAGTCCTCGAACACTCTGCATCTGTCAGCACTGCCCGTCGTCTGCAACCAACACAACGAGGTGCGGGCATAGCCCGTGTAGGGGTGAGTATAACGATACTCAGTAGGGACACCGAGAACCTCAGGGTCTCACTAAAACCAACAAGGTTAACCAAAAAAAGATATCAACAGATAGCCTCTACTTAGGTATATGCTCATGCATATACCTAAGTTATCAAGTAACCCATCTCAATCATGAGGAAAACACCAAGATCATGAAATCAACGTATAACCACTACCCAGGTATATGCCTATACAGATACCTAAGTTATAAAGTGACCCATCACAATCATGAGGTAAACACAAAGGTCAAAAGTCTCAGCTCAAACTAGGATTTTCATTATCGAAACCGTAACTGCTGAAGAGCCCTGTCTCTGGAGTGTACAGTGGTCCTGTCACGACTCCGAGGTATTGCTCACTAACCTAAGACTGCTGAGGTACTCCTCCTGTCGAGTACTGCAGGTCAGCCACCCAAACACAGTAGTGCATCCCTCCGGGGTATGCCACCCAAATACAGTAGTGCACACCCCCTAGTAGCCTATTGAGGTACTCTCCGGACGAGTACCGCGGGTCTGCACTGTCACACAGGTAGTGCTCTGTCCGCCATGGGTCTGCACCTCACAAATTTGTGCTTCGTCCACTGGGCTATTCGACTAACTCCAAGTCGAGTCGGTCAAGCAGTCGTCAGGTCTCAGTCGGCTACACGGTCTTCGTACTCCGCACGCTCGTCTCTGGGAGGGTCCGCTTCACGAGCTACAGGTCGATACTCTAAGTATCTCAATGTCCCACTAAGAAGTATCTCCAAGGACCACCTCGTCATAGGGGTCTCAACGCAATAGACGGTGCGTCAATCGGACGCCCGGTCTGTGAGTTACTAGCCTTTTCGTCCTAGGGGCCCGGTTGGTTTCGTGAGAGAATCAACCCGGACGTATCTCAACTGTACCCCGAACTCTCATAGGGTATACTCATAGGGACCGTTTCTCAATGAGATCACCAACGTCGCTGATGGTTCGTCAAACGGATGTCTGGTCTGAAAGGTGACAACTTTTCTGTTCCAAGGGCCCGGTTGGATTTCAGGTGCAATCTAACCCGGCCACTACCCAACTGCAACCAAAACTCGGGCAAAGTGTGCCAAAAGTTTCATATCAACAAGAGGAAATCAACGAGACAGACCCCGCGTCAATCGGACACCCGGTCTGTGAGTTATTGGCTTTTTCGTTCCAGGGGCCCGGTTGGATTTCGTGAGCGAACCAACCCGACCGCACTCTGACGGCATCCAAACCTCGAGCGGAATAAGACAAAAGATCCGTCTCACTTAGACGAATCCATCAAAGTCGACGGCACGTCAATCGGACGTCCGGAGCTCAAGATATAAGTGTTTCCGCTCCGAGGGCCCGGTTGGTTTTGCATCCGAACCAACCCGGCCGAACCCAATGTATTCTGAAACCTTGAGTGCGATATACCGAAACGACTGTCTCGATCCAAGGATCGCATCTCTGCTGACGGCGCGTCGTTCGGAGGCCCGTAGCTCATGTTATGAGAAAAAGACCGAAAAGGTCCGGAAATGGGGGGTCTTGGCCTAGACCGACCCAGCCCGACCCCCCTGGGTCGGCCCGAACCGGATCGACCCGACCCAGCCCGGCGGGTCAGCCCGGCTCGGCCGAGCGGCCGAGCGGCCGAGCGAGGGGAAGCTGTGGGGGGATTGCTACCCCCGCGTGAAGAAACGGCGTGGCCCCGGGTGGGGCCGCCTCGCCAGCAGACGCGGCTGCCGGGCCGCGTCCCTCCTCCTGGTTCCGTGCGGCCGCGGAACCCGCTCGGCGCTGCGGCTTCAGTCGCGGCAGGTTTTTCCTGGCTGCGTGCTGGAGGGAGCTTCCGCGGGCCACTGGACGCGCTCCGGGGGTCCGTTTTGCGTGCGGTCTTCGCCAGTGGTCCTCCCAGGATCCGATCTTCACCGCCAGGCCCTCGAATCGCCCTTGCAGCCCCGTTTGTCATCGTCCGCCGTTTCGCGCACCAAGAACGAAAAGGTGCGGTGGGTTCGGACTTGTTCGTTAGTCCGCACCAACCGCGTTAGCGGTCTTAAAGATATTCACCCAACAATATTTAAACGACCGAGAATTTAATCACAATGATTTAAAGAATCAAACCCCTACCTCGTCGTACGTGCGTTATTCGCGGAATTGATCGTCACGGGAGAAGATGATCGTTGTGTCGCAGAAGGGTATCGTGTCGTCGCGGTATAGGGCATTGCGTCAATGAACTCTGAGGATCAAGAACATACCGATTTAATTATAACGATTAAATCCAAGTTGTTGTTATAAACCACAAAGAAATAAGAGTTCAGCAATATCTCACCTCAACGGATGATCGAAGATTTGTCACGGAAGAAGGGACGTCGTAGAAGAACGTCGTAGGAGGAGAATCGTTGGCATCGCGGAACACGGCGTCGCGTCGTCGATCTCCGAGGGTTCGGCGTTCTTCGTCACCTTTCGTCGAAAGTCGGTGTTCTTCGCGTTCTTTGTGTTATTTGCGTTCTTCACGAAGGAGGTTGAAGGACTTAAGGTTCTGTCAAATTCTCTCAACGAACGACTCACAAGAAGAAGAATGTTGGTCTTATTTTATTAACATGCCAACAATGAAAAAGGAAACTAAGTAATGACCCATTAATTCATAGAATTAATTTCAACTAATAAACCGCCCAATTAATAAAAGCGTTTAAATGTTTAAGAAAATGCTCCAGTTGACTTTCATTTAATAGGGGTTTTCGCGGGTGCGTTACTTAGCGGAAAAGAAACGGTGGGGCTCTTGCGGGCCCCACCCCACAAATATCCTACCAAGAGGGTAGGATATTTTTTAATTGCACCCTATCCGCTTCAACTCAGCTTAAGAAGCATTAAGTGGCTTTTAAGTGGCTTTAAGTGAAATAAAAATAAAGTTGTCGCACAATTTATTTTATTTCTTAACTTAACCCCAAAAATTTAAAAACCAGACCCTAGAAAACACAACTCCGGAAGAGGCGTTTCTAAGCAAATACTGGAACTGCGATTCCATCGGTGCCCTCAGAGTTCGATTCCGAGCACCGGTTCAAAAGTTAGAAAAACCCGCTCGTCCGTTCACTGAACGTACCCGAGCCAAACTTCGGAAAATGATTCCGGGCACACCGGGCCTCGGAATCAGGTGCCGTCAGAAACTGCGTTCTTGTAAAATTCCAAAGAAAGTTAAGAAAAAAATTTCCTTCAAATTTACAGGTATTTACAATATTATCTTTTTGAAGATATCCAATATATCATATTTATCAAAAAATAGGGTCATAATAATTAATCCAAATTATATTACTTTTTATAATTTTCATATCATTTTTATATTACTTCAACAAACACAGAGTCAATGGGTGTTAGCTATTAATGTTATTATATCATAAATAAAATATTAATATTAAATTAAATGATGAAATAAATGTTTAAATATTTACAAAAACCATATAACTACACAAAACCTCTTATATACCTATGAACAAATAATTGGGATATTAAAACAAGGAGAAGGAAATTTTGTATTTATTCTTAAATTTAATTAATATAATGTTCATTATACATGTAATGTTGAATGAAATTTCCAAAGCATGCAAGATAAAATTATTATGGTTGAAGGATACCTTTTTAATACAAATAAGGAATATTATATTTATATTTTTAGGATATATCTTATAATATTATCACAATATTATTGGTTTACCCTTAAAGAGGTGGGAAATATATACCACAATAAATATTCATAATGACCAAAAATAAAAAATAACTATTTACCATGTTGTAAAATCAATATATAAATCATGGAATCCATTCTACAATATTACATTACAATAATTCTATTAAATCAATTTTCATTAAATTGGTAACATGCAATTATAATCAATTTTAATGAAAATGTGTATTTTCCTAAAAATTAAATCACACATCAATCATGTAAAATTTTTATTCTTATAAAATTAATTATATTATTTATAATTCACTAAATTTTATTTTAATTTAATATCATATTTAGTACATAATTGTACATTTAAATTAATTTAATTTTTAAAATAAATGCTTATATTTTTAAAAAAATATTTTATCCTCGGTAACATAAAAATATTTATTTCTCAATAAATTTTAGATAGATCAGTATAAAAAATATTTAGAATATGATTTATAAAAAACTAATTTCTGAAAATAAATTTTTAATATATGATGAAAACTATTAATTATTTTCAGGCTTAACAAGAAACTAATTTTTTAGAAAAAATAGATTTCTGATGATTCTTCTCACTTTACTAAAAATGATTTCAATTTTATTTTGAATTAATCAATAAATTTTAAATATATAATATATTAAATTTATATTATTCATATTGTTATTCATATTCAATCCATTAATTTAACTACTATGTTATAATATATCATTGTTGATTTTATTAGCAGTGATTCATGTCATTGATGTTATGAAACAAAAAAAATATTATTTGCTGTAAAATAATCCCAAAATTTATATCATGTTATAATATCCTTAACAAATTTTATAGATGGAACAAATATAGCTTATATATATATTAGGTTTTAAATAAATTGGATAAATTAAGAACCATAAGGACACCCTCCCACCGTTTATTTAGTGAACCGAATGGGCCTTCAATTTGATGTATGGTTTTTACCAAAACCACAATGTTTGTCGTAATAAATAGATTAGAAACCCATATTTTTCCAAATTAAAATATGCCCATTTTCTAAATGGATATTTAGTTTATCACATGTAGAGTCGTTAGATATCAAATTTTCTTGTTATCAAATATGGTCATGGTTTTATTAACTATAGAAATCTTCAGATTCCCATGGGGGAATGGATTCATTTCCATGACCATTTATATCTCACAACAGCGAAGGCTTCGAAATTGAGAAACCATTCACCGAAGTTCTATATTACCAAAAAAAAATTACCAATAAATGAAAAGGAACATAAATGGGATTTAAAAGCAATATATCAACATTAGTAATTTCATATAGGGAATTTTCCAAAGTTCCAAATCCTTTAAAATTTCTACATCATTAAATAAAGGAATGTGAACAACTAAACCAACTCAAATTTAAAATATAAAAAATATATATAGATTAATATATTTAAGTATAAATATTGAAAAAAATAACAACAATATGTAAAAATATATATTAAATTTCTATAACCTCACACCCTTCAATATAGGTGTTACTCTCTTAAACAGATTGCATAGAGAAATCCTATAGACACAGAAACTTCAACATGGATTTTTTGTCAGTGGGTCACAATGAAATATAAATGATAGGTAACATTTATATAGATAAATTTAATGGGATATAATTACCTCCATTATAGCTACGACTATTTTAATTTTGACTCCCATATAACCAAATCACAACACTCCACCTATGGATGTCCTCTAAATTATATCTCAACAACACCAATTCCTAATAAACCCAAATGAACTAATTCATCAAATTTTTAAACATTTATTTTAAACCTATTAAATTATTTCATCAATTTAGGAAAAAAAATATCATGAAGGATAAATAATTCGGTCAAATAACAAACCCATAAAAATCCTCCCATGGATTTGACAGTATTTAGAACACAACCAACATATAATAGGGAACATGGAACATAATGAATGAAATAATAAATCATGTCATAAATCATAATGTTTAATAAATATCATTTAATAAATTAAATCTTAAAAAACATTAAAAAATTTATTCTCATTGTGTACTCACATTCTATGTTACACTCATCTAAGCCAACATTCTCCTATAAATCATGATCCAAATTAACAAAACATAAATGAATAACTATATTGTGAGGATATAAAACCTCAACATGTCATACTTTAAACATTACATATTCATCTATTTCAAGAACTACCCTATAAATGACATGTGAAACATCATCAAGAAACCAATGATTCAATAATATATTTAATAATTCTTGAATTCAAATTTATTTTTATAGAATTTTTATCTAATGCCTAAAAATTAAAATTTTCTCACACACATTATAAATATTAAAAAACATGTCTAAAAGTTTACCCCATATCCAAATCTCCACTTACCTGCAAATAATATTATTTTACCAATGTTCAAACTATATAGCATAAAACACTATAGGACTTCTATAATTATTGAAACAGAAATTCAATAAATTTTTATATAACTTCATCCCATTTTATTTACCTTTAACTTCACAATATTTATTTTTACCAGGTCCAATACATGAATAGATGAACCCCATACTCATACTAAGATAATTCTGATTTTTTATGTAATCTTTATAGTTTTATGGATAATTTAATTAAAATAGTTGATATGATTTTTTTTATAATAAAACCTAATAAATTTTTAGTGAAACATTGAAGAAGCTAAAAATATTAAATTAACAAAAAAATCATGTCCCTAAATTTATAGACATTCCACTCTATCTAAATTCACATATAAATATAAAAACTAGTTATGAGGCACAAATGAGAGAATATTATTTCCATAGACAACTCTATGCCTATGATGTGAATCTGGGATGGTGGTTAGAAATGATCATATTTGGAGAACTATGTATCATCACCACCTTCTTCATATATATCCTTGATATAAAATATACATCTTTCATATAAAAAATTAACAAGATGTGACAAAAATTCATCAATTTATCTATTATAATCCAAATATCCTTAAATAGTCAATATTATTGAGGAAATACAATGACGATGTCTGTCGACATTTCAAAAAAATTATTCGGGGAACATTAAGCAGTTGATTCACTAGATGCGGAAAAATATTCTAAAACAACACCTTCTAGAAAGCTACCAATATAGATAAATGTTATGTAATTATATAAAATAATCCCAAATTAGAAAATTTGACTTCTCAATGAGTAGTACATATTAATATAACAAAAATACACTAAGATTGTCTTGACCCGTCCTCGGGGCCCGGGTCGTGACTACCCCAAGCCCGCCTTCCATAGGCCAGGGGTTGGGGACTAGCACCAAGGCTTGAATAAAAATAAAAAGTGAAGGAATTTCCTTTATAATAGTAAATAAATACAACAGAGTACGCAACAGAATTAAGCACTATGTAAAAATGAAATATAAAAGTAATTACTGAAAAGAAAGGGGCTGGAAATACATTCCCAACAGTAAGTACAATACAACTGAAAATCTAGAACAACTACAGTAACGTAAAACAGCAACTACAGAGTTGTCCTTCGGGAATCCCACCCGAAGGGTGGGTACATATGGCCTCCTCAGCACCTCAGGTTCGTCCGTCCACTCCGTGTACATCTCGCCAAGTGGTCTACCTCTCGGTATCGTCCATCTCAACAAGTCTCTGCCTCGATCAGTGTTGTCTGTCGTCTTCCTCCAACACAACATAGTGCGGGTATATCCCATGTAGGGGTGAGCATACGATAGTTAGTAGGGACCCCGAGACCCCTGAAGGTCTCCAAAAATACACGAAGGATAAACCAAAGAAGAGAGTTAAAAACATGAAGTATCAACCAACCCTACTTATGTATATTCCCATACATATACCTAAGTTATCAATCTCAGTTCAGCTCCAACTCTCGATCCCAGGCACATCCCACTCCACAAAGGAAGTAAATTGAATAGCATCAATGATAATGATTGAAAGTCAAGACACAACTCACACAGGTACACATCCTCCATATAACGATAGAGATGATCAGATGTAGTCACTGATTCACCTAAGTTGTCGAACTCACATTGGATACTAGACCAGTTAAGCTATCAGACCTACTTAGGATACAAGACCAGCTACTCTGTCGGACCCACTAAGGATACAAGTACAGAAGTCAGTGTGGTCGAACCCACGAAGGATCTCAGTATAGAATTCTTCCCCGTCGAACCCACAGAGGATTCCAGAATGGTAGACTTCATCATCGAACCCACGGTTGATCCTAGTACAGTAGTCATCGTTGACTAATCCACAAATAATCCTAGTAAGAAAATCATCACCGTCGAACCCATGGAGGATTCCAGTACGGTAGACATCATCGTCGAACCCACAGAGGATCCTAGTACGGCAGTCGTCGTCACCTAACCCATGGAGGATCCTAGTACGGAAGTCATGTCGTCGAACACAAGTAGGATTCCAGGACGGTAGACGTCGTCGTCGAACCCATGGAGGATCCTAGTATGGAAGTCGTTGCAATCGCAACACGCTCTAGGGTTCCCACACACAACACACTCGAATCTGGGAGGGTCTGCTTCTTCATCAAAGGGGTCAAAACATCATCTATCAGGAAGTCCTAAGTTGATTTATCCCGAAGTTACGTCTCATCATAAGGAACCCAATGTGATAGACGGTGCATCAATCGGATGCTCGGTCTTAGAGTTATTGGCTTTTCCGTTCCACGGGCCTGGTTGAAATTACGCTCGTTCCAAACCTGGCCATTTTCCAAAGTTGTCCAAAACTCACTTAGAGTATTGCAAATGGACCGACTCATCGCAATGGTCTTAGTGCCACAGATGGTGCATCGATCGGATGCACGGTCGTGCTGTTATTCTCGTTTAAGTGAATCAGGGCCGGTCCGTCAAGCCCATTGGGCTGACAGGTCGGCTCATCCCGATTTGGCAGGTCAGAAACGGTAGGGGGGTCGGACCAGCCCAGTGGGGAACGGACCAGCCTGATGGGGCATGACCTAGCCCGGTGGGGTGCAGCCCAGCCCGGTGTGGCAGGGCCCAGACCGGCAGGGCGCGGCCTAGCCAATCGTGGCACGACCTAGCCTGGTGGGGCGCGGCCAAGCCCGGCGTGGCGCGACTTGGCACAAAGGGGTACGACTTAGCCCGGCGTGGTGTGGACCAGCCCACGGCTGGACAAGGCTCGGCCCAGTAGGCCACGGCTTGGCCCAAATTGCTGAGAGACGCACAGGGGGGTCTCCCGCTTTCCCAAACTGGTGGTGCCAGGCGGCGCTGCCCTCTTATCCAACCGGCCAGAACTGGATGGTCTTCTCAACGGGAGCGTCCCGCCCATGCAGGACGTTGTCCTCTCGCATGGCACCTACGGGTGTTGCTTCCTCTTCATCTCGGCTGACTAGCAAGCCGACCGGTTCATAGGAAAAGCGGCCCATGGGGTGCGGGTCGTGGTTCTCCGCAGCATGGCGCCTTAGAGGCGCCACGGTCCTCCATCCCGGCCTGCTTCGGATGTCCGATTCTTCTTCGGCCGAGTGGCCCACGGATGTGGGCCACGGTTCCTCTCCATGCGGTAGGCATACGGCCCCCGCTTCCTCTAGTCACCACCACCTCTTCTGTCACCGCCTCCATCAAAATAAAACGATGATTAATGGAGTGTCTTCAGGCCATGTTTGTTCGGCCCGCGCCATCCACGTTAGGCGGTATCATATGTCTGAAGAAAAAACATGGTTTCAATGAATAATGAAGAAAAATATTATTCAATTACAATTGAAGCAAACTCCCTACATCGTAATTGACGTCACACATCGTCGAGCCGTGGAAGACGAGTGTCACGGTAGTCGGGTGTTGTGGAAGAATGGTGTCATCCTTCCAAAGATGGAGGAAGATTCATTGTCATAGGCATCTCTCCTCGCTAGTGGTGTCTTCTCGCTTGACACGGAGGAATAAGAAGGTAGGAGAAGTCATGGAGTGTTCTTCGCCAAGAGAATATGACGTTCTTCGTGGAAGAATGAAGCTCTCCCCTAATTCTCCAAAGGCTCCCCCCACCAAATTATTTTCCAAGGAAAATATTATATTAGGCCTCTCTGTTTTAATATAATTTCCATACAATTCAAATTGATTCAAATGAGAGGTGAAAATTAATTAATTAGGTTATTAATTGGATGCGGAGGCCTAATCATTGGGTGGGAGGTGGAGAGGCTCCACCATAATGAGTGTAGGTGATAAAAAATTAAGGGAGAAGGTGGAGAGTTATAAGAATTAATATGGGGTTTCATGGGATTTTAAGGGGAAGCTAAGGGGTTAGGCTCTCGTATGGGCCCCACCTCACATTATCCTCTCATGGGAGGTTATGTGGGTGTGGGACCCACCTCTAACATCCCCTTGTAGGAAATAACCATAAAAAATAAATAAAATTGTGTACTACAATTTTATTTAATTTCTTATAAGTCCCCAAAAATTAACTTCTCCTCCTGAGCAAAAGAACTGTGGTAAACGTCCCCTAAAGATCATATTGGTGCTACAAGTTCATCGGTGCCCTCAAATTTCAATTCTGAGCACCAGTTGAAAAGAAAGAAAAAATCGAATGTACGTTTACTGAACGTACCCTAAAAAAACATCATAAAATTATTTCAGGCACGCCGGGCCTCAGAATCAGGTGTCATCAGAAACCGCAAACTCATAAAATTCCAAATTATTTATGAAAAAAAATTCCTTGAAATTTCCCAGTCTTTACATTACCACCACCTCTTGGATTTACATCCCCGTAAAGCTACAACACACACTAGGGGAAAAAATGGGGTACTAACCTTACTTCTGAGCCTCCTAATCCCATGTTCTCTCCTGGAGGTTCCCATGCTGCCAGCGAATGCGCACTAGAGGAATCAACCGTCAACATAGGAACCGCTCTTGTCGATCCTCGATCTCCACCGGAACCTCTGTGAATGTCGCCCTGTCATCGATATCCAGCTCGCCAAGATCGATTATGTTTGATGGGTCATGCACGTATCCCCTCAGCTGAGATACGTGGAAGACGTCATGCACCCGGTGCAAATTAGGTGGATGGGCCAGGCGATAAGCCACCTATCCTACTCTGCTAAGGACCTAGAACAGCCAGATGAAGCATTTATATAACTTGAAACCTTGGCCAAAACTCCGCAGACCTCATCGTTGTGAGACCCATAGGAAGATGTGATCGCCCTCCTTGAACTCCAGTGGTCTCTGTCCCCTATTATCATAGCACTTCTGTATGCTCTGTGCAATCTTCATCCACTCCTAGATGATATGCACCTTCTCCATCTTAGCCTGCACCATCTCTAGTCCTATAAGTGCTTACTCCCCTGGGTTAGTCCAACACAGAGGATATCTGCAAGGTCAGTCGTACAGTGCCTCGTAAGGGGCCATCACGATGGTGGAGTGGTAACTATTGTTGTACACAAACTCCACCAAGGGTAGGTGATATTCCCAACAGCGACCAAAGACAAGGACACTTGCACGAATCATGTCCTCAAGAGTCTGAATGGTCCTCTATGTTTGGTCATCCATATGAGGATTGAAGGTTGTGCTTAGTCGTAGATGTGTCCCAAAAGCCTCCTGTAACCTCTTCCATAGCCGGGAAGTGAATTGGGCATCTTGATCGGAGACGATAACCGATGGTACACCCGGAATCCATACAATCTCCCATATTTATAGGCGTCCCAAGATCTCCAATGAGCCATGCTCTCTAATAGTTAGGAAGTGGGATGACATGGTGAGTCAGTCAATGATCACCAAGATAGAGTAGTATCCATGGATGTAAGTGGAAGTCCGGTCACGAAAGCCAGGGATATCCCATCCCACATCCACCCTGGGACCTCTAAGGGTTGTACCAAGCCTACTGGTACCTGGTGCTCTTCTTTCACTTGCTGACAAGTGAGGAATCGTGAAATGAACTCTTTTATTTCCTTCTTCATACCCAGCCACCAGTGCGGTCGGCTGCGGTCCGGATACATCTTGGCCACTCCTGGATGTACTGCTAGAGGGGTAGTGTGGAACTCCCTCAATACCTCCTCCTGTAGTGAAATTGGTACCATGGTACGTCCTCTAAAGAGGATGTTGTGTTCCCCACCTTTAGAATATTCATTTGGTTCCTGCCCTGAGGATACCTGAGCAAGTCGCATCTTAAAGTCAGTGTCCCCTTTATGTGCCTCTCTAACTCGCTGAAGGAATGGAGGAGTGACTGTGAGAGACTATAGAAAGTCTTCTCCATCTCTATCCATAAAGGATATCTGCAACACGGCTAGCTGCTCTGCCGCCTCTCCTAGCAGCTAAATGCCCACTCTCCTACTGATTGCATCACTACGACGTTCCCCTTCCATGGAGTATAGACTATCTCAAAGTCATAGTCCTGGAGGAACTCGAGCCATCGCCACTATCTCAGGTTCAGGTACTTTTATGAGAAGACACACTAGAGACTTTTGAGATTATAGTAAACCATAAACCATTCACTCAATGAAATATGGGTGTGACTATCCATTTGTAAAGAACTCGACTATACCCTTTTTCGCTTACGTCCTACCAGAGCTGATAAGATTTCTCCTATGCCGAAAAGTGAAATATGGTCTCATCCCCTAGATGAACCATGTTATTTGCCTAATACAGTGAATCCTGACATGAACTATACTATTTCATACCATGGATTACGTCGTAATGCCTCGACGCTACTACCATGAGATCTACCCATTACTCTCACCTCTAAGGGTCGAGTCCCACTGTCGGTAGTATTGGGTGGTCACTGGGTCTCCTCTAGTAGGAATCTTGAATGTGAGGGTCAAGTCAATGGTTTTAACCGGAACCTCTCAGTATCAACCATTCCATAATGGTAGGAAAGAAAACATCACATGGACCTGTGTCAATTATTTTAGAAGATCAAAGTACAGCGACACAAAGAAACCAAAAACAACGAGATCAGTAAAGCTAGAAACATCGTGAACAATAGTCTCCATGTGTGGATCTAGTACCGCTCATGTCTACCTATGCCCGGAGCACTAAGTTCATTGGCCTCTTCTACTTGAATCTGATCTCTCCCCTATCCACCCATTCCCAGTTGTCGGGGTGGACCTCCTGGTGGTGGTGGTGGTGGTGGTAGGGCCTCAAAACGGCATCCACCACCTCCCGCTCGGCTAGCTCCTCTGCCACGTCTGACTGCTCTCGGCAGACCACCATGGTCGAACCTCTGTTGCTACCTGGGAGGACCCTCTACTACCTTCTGCTCATTTGTTGGGCGGGTTGGGCAGTCTTGAGCCATGTGACCCTGCCCTCCACATGCATAGCATCGCCTGCTCCATGTATTGTTGCCTCTGTTTCATGTTCCCCGCACAACCGAACATGTATCCTGATGTCTCCCGCATGATGGCTTGGTCCGCTTGGACCTCTACATCAACTGTCTTCTTCCGGCTGCAGAAGTCTCCGCTACATGTCATCCTTCGGAGGGTCTCGCTGCTGGTGACAACTCAACGAGAAAACTCTCCACTAGAAGGTCTCTCTCCAGCACCCCCGCCTGCGTCAGGATGTTGAGGGAGATCATCAAAGCCCTGATCTCATGACTGAGTCCATGCTCGAAGGTCGGGGCATTGAAGAACGGGTATGGTACCATATCTTTGGAGTAGCATGAGAGTTCAGTGAACCTCACTGAGTACTACGCTACTGTCATGTTACCCTGTTGCAGATGAAGTAACTCCAGAATTGACACCCCACGAAGGGTGGCTGGTACAAAATCATCCCAGAACAGTCTCTCGAAGTCTATCCAGAGTATTAATGCCTCATCATGCACTGGGAGCATCAGGCTCCACCATCTACCTACCGCTTCATGCAGGAGAGTCGCAAGAAGGATCACCATGAGGTCGGCTGGTTTCCCTACCGATAGGAAAACTCTGATGACAGCCTCCTGCCAATCCTCATCTTCCTGTGGTTCGTCTCTCCACAGAACCTAGGCAGACTCTATCGCTGGAACTCATGAAACGCACTCAGATGGCGTGCACTCTCTGTAGCTGGGGATGGTGGTATTAGTGGTGCCACCACTGTGATGGGGCCCTGCACTGAGGCCTCATTGCTCGGTGGGCTGCAATATCGTACGTATCTCAGATCCCTAGCTGGTTTCCTTCATGGGGCCATCCAGAAATGAAACAGGTGGGCCACAGTTAAAAAAGTATACCTGGTGAGCTGACACAAATTATTCACAACGAAAACTTTTGGAAATACACATGCAATGAGTTTTTTCGTGTATTGAGTCGTAAATCAGAAGTCAGAGTCCTAGTGTATGGATACATCAGCCGCCGCACCATCACCTGTTTCCTTAAACTGATAACCACACCCAAAACACATAACACTATTACCATTAAAGATTCAGATTCAATGTTCTACAGTAAACTGACCACCTCTAATACCAATTTTTCATGACCCTTCCTCGGGGCCCGTGTTGTGACTACCCCATGCCAGCCTTCCATAGGCCAAGGGCGGGTGACTAGAACCAAGGTGTAAATCCCGATAAAAAGGGAAGGCATATCCTTTATAATAGTAAAAAAACACAAAAGTAAGTGCTGAAAAGAAAGTGGCAGGAAATACAAGCCCAATAGTAAGTATAATACAACTGAAAAGCTATAAATACTATAGTAAAGTAAAATAGAAACTACTGAGTCCTCCTTTGGGATTCCCACCAGAAGGGTGGGTATAGATGGCCTCCTCAGCACCTCAGGTCTGTCCGTCAGCTCCATTTATGTCTCTCCAAGTGGTCCACCTCCAGGTACCACCCAGCTCTACAAGTCTATGCCTCGATCAGTTATATCTGTCGTCGGCAAGCAACAGAACATAGTTCGTGCATATTCCGTGTAGGGGTGAGTATACGATACTCAGTAGGGACCCCAAGACCCACGAAGGTCTCCCAAAATCAATGAAGGATTAACCATAGAAGAGTGTAACAAACACGAAGTATCAACCAACCCTACTTAGGTATATTCCCATACATATACCTAACATATCAGTCTCAGTTTGGCTCCAACTCCTAAGCCCAAGCACAACCCAGTCCACACAAGAAGTAATGTCAACCTCATCGATGATAATGATTGAAAGTCAAGACTCAGCTCACGCAGGTATACATATTTCGTATAACTATAGATATGATCATATTTAGTCACTAATTCCTCTAAGTTTATGGACCCACATAGGATAATATACCAGCTAAGCTGTCAGACCCACATAGGATACAAGACCGGCTAATATGTATGACCCACTCATGATACAAGTACAGAAGTCATCGCTGTCGAACTCACAGAGGATATCAGTACAGAAGTCATCACTGTCGAACCCATAGAGGATTTCAGTATGGTATACGTCATCTTCGAACCCACAAGGGATCCTAGTACAGTAGTCATTATCTTCGAACCCACAAAGAATCCTAGTACGGATGTCATCATCATCGAACCCATGGAGGATTCTAGTACAGTTGACATCTTCGTCGAACCCATGGAGGATCCTAGTACCATAGTCATCGTCATAAAACCCACGGATGATCCTAGTATATAATTCATCGCCGTCGAACCCATGGAGGATTCCATTAGGGTAGATGTCATCGTCGATCCCATGGAGGATCCTAGTACGGTAGTCGTCGCGGTTGCGGGCAGCTCTAGGGTTCCCGTACACAACATGCTCGGATCCGGGAGGGTCTACTCCTTGAGCAAAGGGGTTGATACATAAAATATCACGATGTCCTGAGTTTATGTATCCTGAAGATCCGTCCCATCATAAGGAACCCAATGCGACTGACTAGGCGTCAATCAAACGCCCAGTCTGAGAGCTATTGGCTTTTCTGTTCCAGGGGCCCGTCTGGAATTACGCACGTTCCAAACCCGTATGTTTTCCAAATATTTTCAAAACTCAGTTAGATTATCACAAAAGGACCTCCTCATCGCAATGGTCCCAGTGCCACAGACGGCACGTCGATCGGACACACGGTCGTCAAGTTATTCTCATTTAAGTGAATCTTGCCTGGCCAGTCAGGCCCAGTGGGCTGACAAGTCGGCCCGTCCTGATTTGGCGGGTCCAACCTAGCAGGGGGGTCGGCCTAGACATTTGGGGCATGGCCCGGCATGATGGGGCAAGTCCCGGCCTAGTGGGGTGCTGCACGACACGGCGTGGCGCGGCGTTGCCCGTCTAGGCGTGGCGTGGCCCTGCCCGGCGGGGCACGGCCCCGCCGGCGTGGCGTGGCCTAGCCCTGTAGGGGGGCGCAGCCATCCACTTTTTGGAATTTGCGGTGCTAAGTGGTGCCGCCCTCTTATCTGGCCGGCTGAAACAAGCATGTCTTTCCGATGCGAGGGGACCAGCCATGCGGGCCGCTCTCCTCCCGCGCGGCGCCTGCGGGTTTGACAGCCTCATCAACCCTGTCGGCTGACGAGTCGGCCAGTTCGATGCTAAAGCGGCCCGTAGAGCACAGGTCGTGGTTCTCAACACCACGACACCTTAGAGGCACCACGATCCTCCATCCTGGTCGGCATCGGCTAGCCATTTTTTCTTCGGCCGAGCGGCCCGCGGATGCGGGCCGCGGTTCCTCTCCACGCGGCCGACATACGGCCACTGCTTCCTCCGGTTGCCTCCACCTCTTCCTTCACCGCCTACATCAGAATCAAATGAGGATCAACAGGGGGTTTTCGGTCCGTGTTCACTCATCACGCACCCTCCGCATTAGGCGGTATCATATGTCCAAAGATAAAACATGGTTTCAACGAAGAATAAAGAACAATTTTATTCAATTAAAATTGAAGAAAACCCCCAACCTCATAGCTGACATTGCACATCATCAAGCCATAGAAGAAGAGTGTCAGGGTAGTCATGCATCTTGGAAGAATGGTGTCATCCCACCAACATTGGAGGAAGAGTCGTTGTTGTAGGTGACTCTTCTCACAAGCGGTGTCTTCTCCCTTCACGCGGAGGAAGAAGAAGGTAGAAGAATTCATGGAGCGTTTTTCGCCGAGAGTGTATGACGTTCTTTATGGAAGAATGAAGCTCTCCTATAATTATATAAAGGTTCCCCCTACCAAAATATTTTCCAAGAAAAATAATATATTAGGCCTCTGCATTTTAATATAATTTCCATGCAATTAAAATTGAATCAAATGAGAGGTTCCAATTAATTAATGAGGTTATTAATTGGATGAGGTTTCATAATCAATTGGTGGGAGGTGGAGAGGATCCACCATAATTAGGTTAGGTTATAAATAATTAAGGGGGAAGGTGGAGAGTTATAAGAATTACTAAGCAGTTTCATGGTAGTTTAAGGGGAAGTTGAGGGGTTAGGCTCTTGTGTGGGCCCCACCTCAAATTATCCTCTCCTGGGAGGTTATGTGGGTGTGGTACCCACCTCTGTCTTCCCATTTTAAGAAATATCCACCAAAAATAAATTAAATTGTGTACTACAATTTTATTTAATTTATTAAAAATCCCCAAAAATTATGTTCTCCTTCCGAGAAAACGCAACTGCGGTAAAGGTCCCCTTATGCGAATATATGTGCTGCGAGTTCATTGGAGTGCTCATATTTCAATTCCAAGCACTGGTTCCAAAGATAGAAAAACCTTCACGTACGTTTACTGGACGTACCTGAACAAAACATTAGGAAATGATTCTGGGCACACCGAGCCTCGGAATCAGGTGCAGTCAGGAACCGTAGACTCGTAAAATTAAAAATTGTTGAACAAAAAATTATCCTTGAAATTTTTGGGTCTTTACAAATATTTCCAATAATATTTTGAAAAATTAAGACCTCGTGTATCTCACAATGAATTATGATACATTGATGAAAATCACAGCATACTTAATACTCAAAAAATACCTTAGGGAAATCATGAAATAAAATTGATCTAAAAAATCCACACCCCTGAAATCCCCTAAAAATGAATCGTCCATCTGCAACACTATGTATGACTACACCACAATCTATTTAATATAGTATTTACCATCCACATGCCCCATATCATTTTATTTCATGAATGGATCCTCAATAAAACTTTTTAAATTACTAGATTCATGATCAACACTGCTATGTGAATTCTACATTATGAATTTATAATAATACTCCATTTCCTTTGTTTATTGAAAATAAAATGATGAAAATTCTATAGTAAATGTATTTACAAGTGCTATAAAAATAATAATCATCCATGTGAAAATATATTCCTCATGAAATTTTTTTACATAAACACTAGAGATAATTCATGTATTAGTTTTTGAATAAAAAAACAAGAGAATACAAAACCACAACCGGATCAGGATAATTGGTAGTTTAGCTATTTTAAAAAAGATTTAATTTTAATGATCTATAATAGATAAAATCCATATGATAAAATAGAATGTAAAAAAATATAATTTTAATTAAAAATAATAATCATCAAAAATAACTACATCCAATTTTTTTTATTATAGAAATGAACTATTTCATATTAAATTACTCAAATGTAGCAATAAACTAGTTTGTACAAAAAAAATATGTTTCATTGTTGGTTAATTATATATTAATGATTTACAACCAAAGATAATGATGTCATATACCACATTAAATTTCTTTAATGGCCTAAGTAACTCCAAACTTGTACAATGTTAAGGGGGATACCAAAGACAGAAACTCCTAGATCATTTTAGGATCCATAATCAATTCATTAATGGAAAAATGGTGCCTATGGAAAAATAAATTATGAGACTAAATATTATAATGTTTATACTCTCCATATAGCTGATGAAATCAAATAATCCAAATTTAAACACATAGATTTATTTCTTAATCCTTATATAACTCGAGGTATAAAACAATTTAGTCAGTGAACACCACTATGAAGTTATCCGGTAATTTTGGGATAATAGAATTTATCAGTACCATAAAAATTATGGGTGAATTCATTCTCCACAAAAAGATCAACAATAAATCATAATTACCATAATTATATGTTAATCTTTTTATTCAAATGTATCCATCCACCTCCCATACATTATGATATCATATTTAAAATTAAATATTCTTGAACCAACCATCTAGAAAAAGATGCTTTAATAAATCAAAACTATATAGAAGGGTACAATAATTATTTACTTTCAAATTATTCACTAGATGTTTGTCAATGCACAATCATGTTATAATATCTCATATTATTTAAAATAGAACCATGTCACCCAAATTTGATATGCATGGAAAAATTAAACCTCTCAACCATTATATTCTAATATTAATCCTTAACTCATATTATTTAAAATAATATATTTTAATTGAGAGAATTAATATTTTCTTAATTCATGAATCTATCTCTATCATAAACTGAACATTATATTATTGTGGTATCAATATAAAAAATTCATGAAATACATTAGGGTACTATTAAAACCACTAGGAATCTACACTGGGTAAATCTATATTGATCCCAATATCATATTTTCCATAAATAAAGATAATTATTATACACATATTTAACTCATCGAATGGTTGATATTAATCTTGAAAAGAATATGACAACCATTAACATCATGTTAAATAGAAAACATTATGAATAAATAAAAAATGTATTTAACTATATATAACAAGACCATGATGAGGATAATAGTTTATATTTATATCTAAAAACTTATGAATCAACCTGAATATAAATTCTTCTGTAACATCATTGAAAAATCTATAAAATTTCAATAACATTTTTCGACCTCAAACTATAGAATTCAACAACAAAGATAGTGTAACCCTCTACACCTCCAATCCCGATTAGAAAATGAATGTGTGATGACTAATTTCACATAATCTCAATAACAAAAAAGAATACACTCATGTATAACATTAATATATAGTACCTCACATGATGCATGGATTTGAAAGAATCTCTAGGGCATGAATTTGATCATGAGTAGCACCAATATGTATCATTCATTTATTATTAAATCCTCTTATAAAATTCAATTTTCTATCCATGAGTAAGAGGGTACTAAAAGGATATAATCACCTTTAATTGTATCATATATGTTAATCATAAGATTCAGAACCATACTGCTATTATAGCCTCATGTGATACTAAAACAACAAAAAATCATGAAGAGGTATAATAAATCCAATCTAAATACCATGGATGGTTGAATATTAAAGTGTCTAATGGCTATGAACATCTCCTAAGAACCAATTTTACTAATTTGGGTATAAAATCATACAAACCATGTGATATATTATTGAAAATTTTGAAAAAAACTTCTTGTTGTCCAAGTCATCATCTAAAATGACAATAGAGGACCTCTATATCTAAATCATGTACAGGGATAATACATAAGGCATGCCTCATTTGACTATGAAATCGTAAAATGAATACTATTAATGTATTTTGAAATTTCCAACACATGATGCTAACTAAAATAAATCAATGGGGTAGCCTTATTATGTATATATTAAGGCACTATATACTCTATATGATTCACTCTATCCTATTTATTTAATTTATGGTTTGCAACATAATGAATTTGTTTTTATGACGTATTAATTAACCCACACATTGAAAATCCCCTGATGGAGAGTATTCATCAATTTTGCATTATAAAATTTCATGAATGAAGAGAGAAAGACATCCAAAAACTTATTTTATGGATTCACCCATAATATATATGACACCGTAATGTGTCAATAGAATAAAAAACCATTTTTGACAATCCCCACAAAACATATTAACATTAAAATAAATCTTGTACTCACTATTATTAGGTTACAACATCACGAAAATATCTAAATACATGTACCAATACATGGTTTTGAGATTCAAAATGGATCCACCATACCTATTAAACATTGGAAAACAAAAATAAAAATTGATATGTTCCATACATAATCATCTGCTACATTTACTATACATTAATCATACATGGAATCATATTTAACATCACAATTGGAAAAAATAATGATATTGACCTAGATCCATACTGACAAATTAGTGAATATTATACACTAAAAAACATGTAATATAAAATATATTTTATTAATTAAGATATATATTTACTCATTCACATCTTATACATAATTTAATAGGTGACAAAATAAATAATGATTTATAAAATTCAGCACCATGTTTACCATAAATGTATAATAACATCAAATAGTATGTTCATTAAAATTTAGGTACTTGCATTATAATATAGTGGGACCCATAATGTCATGTTCTATGTTATAGCATTAACATACATCAAATGATTAATTTGAAATTATGTTATTTCCCCACAATTCCATCAAACCATCCAATTCCATGCCACAAAATATATTCATATCCCTCATAAAATTGTTTATATCTCTTTTCCATGAACCCTCGTCTATTTCCCCATCTATGATATTAGTAAATAGGGGATTGACTATCGATTACCAACGATAATAATCCAAAAGTTGCTGAGTAACACTATGGCCGACAAATTCAAACCATTAGTGGTTTTAATATTCATATATCCCAAGAATTTATGACTATAAAATATTAAAATCCATAACATAAATAAATATCTTTCAACATATATGAAATTTCATACTATGAAAAAAATTAGATAATAAATTAAACACATATGTACTGACCAAGACTATCAATCGCTCCAAAACAACCACCGTGATATTATAATTAAAAATTGAAAGAATGATACTCTCTATTAAATGTGAATATATAAATATTTTGAGATGATAAAATTATTTTATATAGATCCTAATTAATATGTCTTCTATAAATATTAAAATAAATCAAATTAAATTAAATAAAACGGGAATCAACATGTTACATAAATCAAGTGAACTGTATCCCAGCCAAACCATGTATATCACACCCATTAAACCTATAAATATGTAATATAATATCAATTTATATACATGTGAAAGGTTAACAATAATTACCATCCCATTGAAATTGTGGAAATTACCACAAAATCATAACATTTTAGTAATCCGACCACTCTATATGTATAAAATTCAATCTAAGATACCTTATATCAATAACATTGGACACCGATTTTCAATATGCATTATAACATCCCATGGCCTTTATCTCCAATACCATAAGGCATAAGGAATAGATAAATCCAAAACCGTTGACTTGGGGTGTGTTTATGGAAGTTTTTGGAAATAAATTATTGAATTTAAATTGTGGATTTTATGGAAATTTTTTTTAATAAATTATAGAATTTCATTTTGAAAAAATAAATTTTTAAAAAAATGAAATTTGATTTTAATGGATTTCAAAATCCTGAAATTGGATAAAAATTATTTCATTAAACCTAGAAGTTTTATGTAGGGAAAAATTGATGTTATTGAATAAAAAAAATTGCTTATAAATGGAACAAAATTGTAATTTTTAAATGGAATAATGGGATTGATATGTTTTTTATGAATTATTAAAAAAATCACTAATCATGTAAGATCGCATGAAATGATTATGTATTTACTGAGTTATTTTGATACACATAATGATATTACAACATTCTAGAACATACATGTGGAGGGTGACAACCCCAACAAGTTGGTGATATGTTTCCTTTGGCCAGTGTCATAGGGACGTGTGTATAAACAGTTTTTAATTTTCACATTGAGAGTGAGAAATCATATTGCTGGCCAATACAATCATACCTTTTGTATTATGACCATATTGCTTTATTGATTATTTTTATTTGAGATATATATGTTTTCCAATGTTGTTTGAACTATCATACATGCTGTGGAAATTTTTTTAAACTATTTATTTATATTTTGTACATAAGACATAGTTTCTGAAATATTCCATATATTTTAACGAAAATACTATGAATTCAATATATTTTATATCATTTTAAAAATGTATACCTTGTTTTGTTTAAATATTCTATAAAATATCGAATAATATTTTAATTAGAAAATGATATCATTTATTTGGAAAATCTATATTTGGAATAATTTATCAATTCTATTGTGGTACCATAATTGGCATAGGCTCACCCCTTACATTTACCTTCACGTGTTTGTATAATTTCTTCTTCTA
Source organism: Viscum album (assembly GCA_963277665.1). Taxonomy (NCBI): domain Eukaryota; kingdom Viridiplantae; phylum Streptophyta; class Magnoliopsida; order Santalales; family Viscaceae; genus Viscum; species Viscum album. The sequence continues at coordinate 1,326,007,581 of OY728152.1, read as the reverse complement.
GGAATGAGAACGAATATCTTAGATCTTTATGATCATATTTAGCTATTGATGTGGTGAGTTTCATCCATATGGAACATGTCGCTATTTTCCTATTTATAATATCAAGTTTTAGTACTTTGGATTTTATTCCTCTTTGAATTCTGGTAATATTTCTCCCAGTGGTGTTATCCTATTGATATGCATACTGTCTTTTATATTTCTCTTCTACATTATTATGGAAAAATCATTCCCACTTGTATGTTGTATGATTACAGGTGCAATTTTCCAGCCCATGGGGATTTAGAATGCCCATCATGTCATTTCAGGGTTGTCTCAGTTATTTGGTTACCAGTGTGCATGAGCCAGTTCTTGACAACTTGGTATTATAAAGAGGTTGTTTAGATACATTATTGTATTAAATATTCATTTTTAATTCATTTTTTGACTAAGGAAGATGTTTTTATTGATTTCCTGACCTACTCTCACCGCAATGAACCTTAGGTTTCCATGGGTGGTTAGAGAAATAAATATTTTGAATTAGATGTAGTCTTTTCCCTATTGATATTTGGAACGTGAGATATCCAAATCTTTTTTATCCCTTGAGTTAAAAATGTTTACTCTTTATAATTAATTTGATTGTTAATATAACTTTATTTTGTTATCTACTGATGTGTTGTGGAATAATTCCTCTGAGAAGACGTGCAATTTAGATATTGGAAAAAGCTATTTATGATCCTTATCAAGAAAATCATCTTGTTTATCCAAATCTAGTTGATGTGACTATACCCATTGTCCATACTCTAGGACCGAAATCACCTCCAGTTCCTGATCAGGCTTTAGTTGTGGATCCATAAGGAGATGTTCTTCAGAATCCTTCACAATAGTTCCTTTTAAATAATCCACCATTCATCAAAGTCTCCACTAATACACAACATGTTGTGGAATGGTTAGGCATGAAATAAGGTCGGTTTGAGTTTGTGGAGACACTATAAGTGATCGTGGTGATTTCTGCCACCTAAGTTCTAAAGGGGTCTAGAAGGAAATATTGGGACATGATGTTTATAGAAGGGAAACATGATGGCTTATATTGTAAAGGCTTAAATATTTTTCTCCAATCAGTTATATCCAGATTGAATGGTTTTGGTTATTGATTTTCAGTTTTTTAAGTTTGATCAGGCCAAAAATTACATTACTAAGTATGAAAATAACTTTTTGGTGCTAGACCAGTTTTCTCCTATGATGGTATCTAATGATAGGATGAATTCTCAATTATTCTAGTTGGTACATAGACAATATATCAATTCTCAGGTTTTTAGGATAAAACATTCCATGAATGTAAATGTTTTGGATAGAGAAAATATGGTTTAGATGGATATGGTTGGATGTCAGGGTTGATGGGAGTTTCGATTTCTCCCACTGAAAGCTTTTGTTCGATCAAAGGATAATAGTTTCATGGTGATCCCCATCGATTTTTTTGATAGTTGAGTCATTCCAAACCAAATACAACTCTAGTAGAACATTCATTGACTATATACCAGTATACCATGCTCAGAAATGCTAGGGTGTTTTCCCTGAGTCACCTATGAACTGTATATCCTTTGGTTCTTATAAACACATATAGAGGTTAATCCCTAAATTATATACTCTCCACGGTGTTATATGATCATCATATCCTCCTAAAACTATGGAGAAATCAAATGCATCTATGATTGAAGGGTTCCAACCACACGCATCTGGAACAATGATCCTTTATTCAGTGGAATATTCTCCAGAGGAGGTAGACAAGGGTCCAACAACTTTTAGAGTTATCATTATTATTACCTCATCATTATGGACTTCTCCATTTTATATTGTTTCATATCACTATTTTATTTAATTTTTTATTGTTATCCTACCTAATATTTATATAGAGAAGCTATATTGTGTAATAGATATTACTAAACCCCATGGTAGAAAGAGAGACCAGGGTATCCATAGCCCAGCTTGTGTCTCCACTCTATCTGATGTAGAGAAAGCTTGGAGTTTACTGGTTCATGATATGAAATATCACAATGTCATATACATTATTGATTATGTGATTTTCAAAAATTACTAAATTCATTGTTATCTTCGAAGGGTCTACATTACTACACCTAGTGGTGTGTCTCTTTTAATTGATAGAATATGGGTCCAAAGGTCGAGAAGAAATAGACCTTCTTATCCAGAGTTTGGTAAAGTGATATCAATGTTTTCTTTTGACCTACATCATGATATGATGGAAGGTTACCTTCTTCTAGTTTTCGATGAGTTTTCTAACAATTTTCCATCTGATTTATCTTGTCTTCCAACGGTGAGAGTGGATGTGTTTTCTATTTACTTCATGCATGGTAATAATCTTATCTATATCCCCTCTTACTGCATGGAACCAAATGAGCTTAATGATATTATTTCTTAGTTGTATGACCTTCTTGTGAAAGGATTTATTCTTCCATGTGTTTCTTCTTGGGAAGTGACTTCTTTCTTTTCTATAAAGGATGATTGTTATCTTATCTAATGTAATGATTATTGAATGCTCAATTGACATATGATGATGAAAAATTGAATGTTTCCATCAATAGATGGTTTTTTTATCAAATAAAAAGGGAAAAGTGGTCCTCAAAGAATTATCATTGATATTGTTACAATCAGTTGAGGATAAAAGAATTTGACATTCTGAAGACCGCCATTCGATGTTGTTATGGGAACATTGAGTAACTTGTTATCCCCTTTGGATTTTCAAATTCTCATATATTTTTCATATCATTAATGAAAAATATTTTACATGAGTATATGGATACCATTGTGGTCAACATTGTGGATGTCATTATTTTTTACTCCAAGTCCATGGAGGATTATGTGAAACATCTAAGAGTTGTTCTGAATATTTTATGAACTCACAAACTTTATTCCACATTTTCATTATTTGATTTATATTTTTAGTTAGTATAATTTTTGGGAAACATGATTTTTGAGCACGTTGTATGTATAGATCCTTAAAAGGTAATGGAAATTATGACATGGGAGCAACCACGAAATTTCATCGAGATTCATATCTTCCTCATCTTACCTGGATATTATTGTAGGTTCATGAAGAACTTTGCAATATTGGATACTCTAATGAATACTCTAACTCTATATGGGGTGATATTTGGATTTAATGTTAAATTTCAAAGTTCTTTTGTTGAGAAAGAAATTTTTATGGACTACTAAGATGGTGTTAACTCTTCTTGAAGTTGGGAAGGTTTGTGTGGTATTTTGTTATGCATCAGGTTCATTCTTGGGTTGTGTTCATATACAAGGTGATCATGTGGTAGAATATAAATATTTTCATCATATGGAAGATGAAAATAATTTTCTTTACCACTATATAGAACTCATAGCTATGATGCTTGTGATATTAAGTTGGTGGAACTACCTTTTTGGAGAATTTTGATACTGTGTATTCAGACCACAAATTACCTAGTTATATCTTCTCTCCAAAATATTTGAATCATCAGCAGAGGCATTGGTTTGAGAATCTATAGACTTTAGACTTTGAAATTTCCTATAAACCGGGAAAAGGGAATTTCATTATTGATGCTTTGATCAGGTAGCTTCAAAACGTGGCAATGGAAGAATATATGGAAGAGTGGAACTTGATCGGTCTTTATGAACAGTTTCATATTAGAGTTCAGAATGATTGGGTTGATGATTCATTATCATGTGTGTATTTTATATATACTATTATTTAGATGAAAATTCATGATCAATATCTTGATGATGAGTTCTATTTCATTAGAGAGTCCCTTAATGGTGGAGATATAGTTTCCCTTTTTCCGTTCTACAATGAGGGTGTTTTATTCTATTAGAACTTTATCGTTCTTCCTTTAGTTGGACAAAATGTAGTGATGGGGAATTTCCATAATTCTTTGTGGGATATGCACCCAGGAACCACTAAGTTGTTCAATGATAGGAGGTAGTAGTTCTGGTGGCCAGGTATTAGATGAGACATTGTTGAGTTTGTATATCATTTCTATATATGCCAACAGGTGAACAAAGACCGCCAAAAACCATCAAGTTGGCATCCAACACATCCAATTCCTTCATTGAACACGGATTAGATTTATTTGGACTTTGTGGTTAGGTTTAATCAGTCCTATATAAGGAATAACTGGATCTATGTTGTGATAGACAGGTTGACCAATTTGGATCACTTTATACTCAATCGAGATATGAAAAAATTTGAATAGTGTGGTGATCTGTATGTGAAGGAGATTTTTCATTTGCACAGAGTTCCATTTACTCAAGTATACGATAGTGAACCATAGTTCACATCCAGCATGTGGAGAGTCCTTCAGGAGGCAGTTGGATCTTAGGTTTAATTAATCATAGTCAATCACCTATAGGCGGATGGAAAGACATAAGGGGCTATACAGATTCTTGAGGATGTGCTTCACACTTATGTCCTACACATTTGCTAGGAATGGGATGATCAATTGAGGAATGTATATTTATCATATAACAACAGTTACTAGACTGAGATAATAATGTCACCATTCAAGGCTTTTTGTGGTCGGCCATGTAAATCCCTATTGAGTTGGTCCTCGCTCGGTGAAAATTAATCGGTTGGATAAAACAAGGGTCATGAGAGAACTGAAAATATTTAGCTGATAAATTAGATAATGTTGATAGAACAAATCCTATATATGACATATTTTGGTCATTTTTATAGGCCTTTGGAGTTTTTAGTTGGTGATTAGGTGTTCTTCGTTGTTTAACCCCAGTTGGGTCATCAATTCATTGGGAATAAAGGTAAGCATGATCTTATCATTGTGAGACATTTCTAGGTAGTTGAGTAGGTGGAAAACATGATGTACTTCATGGAATAACCATCTTAGCTATCATCGATACATAATGTGTCCCATGTATTGTAGTTGATAAATTTTCTATCTGATCTATCAAACATTTTGAGTTGATGTGATCATGGGATCGAGCCTGATATATCTTTGACTTAGCAACTAGTCCAGATTGTTAATTCTTTGACCAATGAGCTTTAGGGGAAAAAATACCGTAGGTTTGTGTAGTCTATAAAATGCCTCTGATAGTCATGATATGTGGGAATTCCATTCCTTAATGAATGAGAAATGGCCTCAACTCTTTTTCATTGAGGCATCTTCAAAGAATTTTTGGGGGTAGAAATTTTTTATTGTGGGGATGTTGTAACAACACGTTACCATGATCATATAGTTTTCCACCTTTTCTATGTTCCCATTCTGTTAGAAATCATTTTTATCTGATTTTTCAGGGTTTACTATAGACTATGGAATAGTTACATGTCGTGTACCAGAATTACACATCATTTAGTTATTACTGATAGCATTTAATTGATTGGGATATCACAATATGAATTTATAGATCATTATTTGAGCTAGTACACACTATGTACCTAAGGTTCACATCATGTATGTGTTAAATTGAATTTAATTCACCTGAGGGTGTAGTTTTTTCCATGTTATTTTTCAGCATTCCTACACATCGTGAACCTTGGGTATAAATCGTGACTCATCCCACACCAAACATTAGGTGATTTGTTCGGCCATTTTATCGTGGCCATTTTATTTCTTGGATTCATGTAACATGACATGGAGAATATTTTTTTCTTTTAGGATACACTCAACTCTAACCGAATTTTACCAAATGGATTGGGATCTTCATTCGTCTTTTGATGTTATTCCTAGGTCAGAGTTCACCCTAGTCCATTGAGTTTATCTTGTTTTATCCACTTGGTATTTCAATGGATAACCTTGGGATTGATGTATCCATGTATTTTGGTGTGTTATATTGGTTCTAGGTATAGTTTCATGATCTCTTTCACCTTCGATGTCATTATTGGGAGCCATTTCGAGTGTTGTTCTTCGGGAAAAGAGGTAGTTGCTTCCATCCCATTATGAAAATTTTAATACTGTCATCTTGAATGATTTATTTCAATTAATTATTGAAATTAAAATTCCTAAACATTATTTCAATTTATTTGATAAATCCTAATTCCATTGAATTGTGAGATTTGAAATGGCTTTCACATGGAAACTGGTAAAACCGCTGATTCCATTAAATTAGGCTGGGGTTATGAGGAATGTCTAACTTAATTATTTAAATTTAAATTATGAAATTTAAATTAATTATTTGATGGAAATTTATTCCAATAAATTTTATAATATAATTTAAAAAAAAGAATTATGAAAAGGTTGTAAATAGTTTTCATTGGATTTCGAACTAATCAAAATGAATTAAAATTATTTGATAGAAACTCGGTTTTTTATCTCTTTATAATGATATGTTATTGAATGAAAACATTTTAAATGTTTTAAATGAAATGAAATTGGAATTTTTGAAATGGATGAATGTGATTGATATTATTTTCAAAAGTCTTAAAATAATTCACCCAACATGTTATATTGCATGAAATCTATATGTAGTTAATAAATTATTTTGATACACTCTACGATATTACAATGTTCATAAACATACATGTGGCAGGTCACATCCAAGAAGGGTTAGTGATGAGTCTCCTTTCAACAGTTTCATAGGGACATGTGTATAGGCATTTTTCCATGTTCACATATTGTATGTGGAATCCTATAAATGGTTAATATTGTCATACCATTGGGCAGATGACCGTGCTGCTCACTTGTTAATTTATATTTGAGACAAAAATATAATCAAATGATGTTTTAACTACATTACGTTCCAACTTAATTTTTATAAATTTTTTATATAAATGTTATACTTATGAAATTATTTTAGAAATATTCCATCTCTCGTAAAGTAATTCATGTTCATTGAATGTATTTTCAATCATTTTGAAAATTTATAACATGTTTAGTTTAAATATCTACTTAAATTTCTGAAAATGTCTATTCTAAAAAAATGTAATATTTTATTTGTGTAATCTATATTTGGAATATGTTATGGAATCATTCCTATTATCCTAATGGGATTAGGCTCACAACCAACTTATTCCTTCAGGTGTTTGTAGGATTTCTTCATCTAGGATTTAGAAAATGGAAGGGATCTATAGGAGGAGGACCTATCTATTGAGACTTCGACATGGTGAGTTGTGTCCTTAGAAACCATTTGGATATATTCCTGTTTAGTACTCCATGTTATAGTAATTTGGATTTTATTCCTCTTTTTATTTTGATATTTTTTTCTCCTAGTGGAGTTTCCATATTTATTAAAATACTATCTTTTATCTTTCACTTCCGCATTCTTGTGGAAAATCATTAGCACTTGTATTTTGTATGATTGCATATACTAGTCACTAGCCCATGGGGATCATGAATACCCTTCTTGTCTTGTCAGGGTCAGGAAGATATTGTTTTACCGGGGTACTCAGGACGGTTCATTACACACATTTATGCTCAAAAATCCAAAACACGTCCATACAATCACACCCATGTCTCATTTAATCCCATAAAAATGTAATAAGATCAAGATCCATCATATACCATTTGATTATATCATATATATGAATCCATTAAAATAGGTATATAATGAATCCAGTAATAACTACATCAATTATAATTTTAATATAATATATATGTCATAATATTTAACCACTACAACATTTATATAAGCACATGTTAAAATGTAGATCCTCTAAAGCCAATATAAACTCATACACTACAGCATAATCCATTATAGATCATATATTCTTACATAACCAACTATATATGGAAGTGATATCATGAATGGTGGTATTAAACCATCCATATCCCTGAAATCCACGTTGAAGGGAATTATTTTTTTATACAAGTATTTTTTAAATATCATCTCAACTGTCTAAAAAAAGATCTATTAAAAAAATTTTAGTTCAATGAAATTTCCCATACCCATTAATATTAATAATTCATCAGCTTCATTTTTATTGTTAATTATTTTATTATGTAATTTCTATATAAAATATTCTGTGAATTATTTATATTTATATCAGTGAAAATGATATTATTTTCAATGGTTTTTTATTAAATTATATAATTTATCTTATATATTTTTTTATATTACAGTATAGATTTTCATACATATGTAATAATAATTTTAACTCTCTTTTATTATAAATTATTTTATAAATAATTATTTCGATTATTCATGTAATTTCATTATAGTTTTTTTTCATGTACTTATTTATTAACTTTTAATAAACGTAAAAAAATTTATATTTCTCTTCTGTTCTCTACTATCATTTATAAATTTTTTTCCATTTACCATAACAATTTGGAATTAAATTACTTTATGTTCCCCTTTAGTTCAATATTTTTTTTATACAAAAATTAGAGATGATGGATGATTCCTAATTTACTCAGTTCATTATGATTATGTACTTTATCACTCTCCTTCTAATATTTGACATTAATTTTTTCCATAATTTCATTATTTTTTGTTGTCATTATTATATTTACATAGAAATATTATTCAATTATCCATGTTCTTATTGTTTAATATAGTTTCAAATATATTACAATTTATTATTCATATTTAATGGTGTTTCTCAAGAATGATAATTATGGTTTTGATAAGGAAAATATGCATAAACTATAAATATATTATTTCCATTGGGAAAATTTTTTTCTTCTATAGGATGATTATTTAATTACAAAAAAAATGAAAATCTATTATACTAATTTATATGAATATGTATTATATAGTATATAGTTTATTCATTATATTTCATATAATGAATTCATTTTAGAAATTCATTTGACAATGGGGATTTGATATAATATAATACATTTATGTCCTGGGTATTTCTCCATAGAATAAATATATTAGATATGATATAGTGTATACCTACCCATTTAATTATAATTTCTTCATAGATATAATGGTGTTATATATTATATTGTTGATAGTATCATGTATGAAAGCTTGAAGAAATGTATCAAATTATTTATAATGCTTTTAGGCAATCCTAGAGTGTTAGGTGAATGATATTGTGTATTACATCACCATAAAGACTATTAGTTATCCCCTGTAATATTTTGAATATCAGGTTATCCTTTTTTATTTTTCATTCATAGTCATTTGAGATTTTAAAGAGATAATTTAAAACTTACTCATCAATATTTCTCAGTTGAGGTTTTTATATGATAGCTTTAGTTATATGGTTCACTTACACAACTTTTGATCTCACCAATTTTGTTGTTCCATTCCCCAGAGACATAAAAAATTATCAATAATGTTATTTATTTGAGGTTATTTTGTGTAAAATATTTTGTTTATTATTTAGAAGATGTAATAAAGAAAAATAAAATTTTGTTACAATTGAGACATTCCTAATGGAATGGAATGAGATGTTCTTTTGTAAATTGTATTCTTAATTCACTAAACATTGTAATGAAAAATTATTTTTATTATAAGTTATTTAAAAAATAGAAATAGGGTATAATTATGATTTTTTGAAATTGGGTTCTGTATTGTAACACCCGAGTCTTTTATGAGAAATATTTTGTTTTTATGTTATATAAATCATCAAAGGAATCTTTCATTAAACACAACACTAGATTGGATTGCTTTACACGCAAACACGGCCTTCCTCGATAGCTTGCGTCGTACGCAATACCGTGTTTCACTAAAAAACGATATGCTATTAAAATATTATTAAAACTAGACGTTATGAATAGTAATAACCACTTTTTGAAATTTTATAAATTTTATTTTTCAAAATGGTCTTCATTTTTGGATTCGGAATATCGAAATTATCCTAGGGTAAAATTTTGGTATTTTTATGAAAACATTCAATTTTTGATGAATTGTAAAAACACAGGGTTACTATTTAAAAACCGACTTTTTATTTAAATAATTATTTATTTTATTTAAATTTATTTTAGGTCAAAATTGATACATAATACCTATATAAGTTCAATGTAATTCATTGGAGTAATTTTATAATAATTTTAGATATATAAAACTTTTATTGAACTTTTCATCGTCTTTTACCCACCTCCTAGGAGAATTTGAAAATTTACATAAAACATAATTTTACCGCTTCTGTGAGTGGAATTTCAAAAATCAGAGAGACACGGTTGATTTCAGTAAGTAAAATGTTGTTCAATGAGATGAAAATAATTTTTGGTGAATAGTAACTTTTTACTTTTATTTACCACAGTTAAAAGTAAATAGGGTAATTAAGAGTAATAATGATATTATTATTACCCTAAAACGTGTCCTAATTCTATTGGATAAAGGTAATTCGACCAAAAACAATCTTAGGAATAAAATATGACCATTTAGGCCCACTCGGATTAGATTAGGACATTTATTATTAATTTATTTAAAGAAGGGTTAAAATAGTTAAAATCAATGTTTAATAAGTAAATAATTTTTAATATAGGGTTATACATGAGATAAATTAGACTATAAATATTAATTAGAAGGATAAAAGTATTTCCTACATAATGGTATTTTATTTTTAATTTTTAGACATTAAATAATTTAATTTATTTATGATACAAAGATGATGCAGTAATTATCTTATTAATGAAATATTGAAATAATTGATGTTATAAATACCCAAATAAATGTAATTTGAGACTTTTTATGAATTCCAATAATTTTCTAGGTTAATATGACATGTTAGTATTGATTTAAGTATCTTTTTTAGAATTAATCATTATGTTATGATTTTCACAAAAATCAATTACTAAATAGTGTCAAAATTGACATAAAATAGTTTTTAAAACAAATATTAAATTATTAATTGTTATTATATTCCTAAAAATCAATGGTTCATCCAAGATACTTATATCATGATTGGTGTATCATTAATGGACCACTTGGGGGTCGCTTGGATATATAGGGTAAGTTTATTAACTATATAATATAAAAATACAAAGTGACATGGTAAATGTCAATCAAATTAACTAAGAGTTAAAATTAAAAGATAAGGTTAATATAATGACCTAAACTTGTATAAATTCTATTATATGAGAGGATTTTTACCCATACCCACCTTAGCTTAGAAATATATCAATTTGGAGCAATTAAAACCCGAATTTTACTTTATAATAAAATAATATTTTTAGTTATTCCAAAGGTGCCCCTCTCCTCCCTTATAAAAGGGCACCTCCTCCCTCTTTTCCTCACACCACTTTGAGCCTTCAAGCTCTGCAAAACCCTGAAAAATTCTCTTCTCCACTTCCCTAGAAACATCCTAGAGGTCCTGGTCTTTTTTAAAGACCAGTTTTAGTGCCCTAAGAGGAAGTCTCAAAGAGGCGCTTCAAAGAAAAGGTAATGTCTGTTAACGATTCATTCAACTTTATTTCTTCATCCACTTATTCTTCTTTAGTTGTTTCATTATGAAGATATAAAATCAGTATCACGCATATACTGATATGTTATTATAAGTATAAAACAACCCTATTTCACTATCTATCCATCCTATGGAAAATGAAATCACCACATCTGCGTACGTACGGAATACCGTCTCCACGCCGTGGTGTAGTCTATTTTCCACCACCACCTTACTTGGATGGGTATAATGGTGTAAATAATAACTATAAACTATTCTTGTAATGTGATATTGATTCTGAAATAGTATATATACACTCCATTACAATTTCACGGTCATGGGAACGATATCATTGCTCGTGTGTACGTACGGAATACCATCTCCACGATGTGATGCGACTCGTTCTACATGATCTTCATTGCATAATGGTTATATAAATGAATTGAATGAATAAATATGATATATATTACACTAATACCATTATTTAAATGATTTATATATAACCTAAAATGAAAAATAAGAATTTATTTGACAAAACACGCATAAGAACAAAAAGTAATAAACACCCGAATAACAAGTAGTAATGAAATATTACTAATAAGAAGCTAATAATATGACCATATATGATATCATAAAAATAAGTATGATTCTGGAATAAGTCAATAACATTATTTAAATCATTATACAGGAGGTTCGGACACTTACGAAGCAAATCGGACCTAAGGTAAGGGACAATCTCGCAATCTCAGTTTTTATCCGAGATTCTTTATACTTCTAAATTTACTGAGAAGTATTTTATCATCCACATCCATGTTCCCTAAATATCTAATATTATTTCCATACACCTACAATTTTTTATATCCAATTTTACCCTTCGGTGAGTTTTTAGTAAAAGATATGAAAGGAATCTTTTGTCGTTTTTCGTACGAGGTACTTTTTGACTTTTTCGACAAAAGTATGAGAAGAATGTTTTTTAACTTATACGGTATGAATGTATTTTTAGAACATTATTTCCAAGAATCTTCCCTTACATTTTTAAAGATTATTTTTAATCAACTTCTTTTAGATTAAAATTGTATGCCATTTTAAGAAAGGAAAAATGTTTTTGAAGTAGAAAGGATATTTTCCTCAAGAATGGAGTTCAAGTGTTTTATCAAAATTATTTTCCATCTAAGTTAATATAGGGTTATGTTTCTATCCCTATTATTACATTGATTTGACTATGTTGTGATGGAAATATTTTTATGAATTCCTTTATCTTATATGAATTGTTTTATGATGTCACGATGTTTAAGATTCCCATTTTTTTTATTACATGGGTTATGCTATGACGTATGGTTTATGATTTTGTGAAACACATAAGAATGGTATCATAATGAGATGGGTGGGACCTATATCTCCCTCAAATGCATTGGGTAATGATTTTATATCTCCTGAGATAGACATGGCTAGAACGGCAGGTTAAACTGGTTCAGCAAAACAGGACTGAAGCGAGGAGTGAACTCGGTTCAGAAATGGACTTTGTCCACTAAGATAGTCTTGGAAATGAGTCTTGACTAATAAGAAATGATTCTCTATGATCATGTGTGTATGACACAAAGTTTCCTGTTTTGAGTTATGATTATTGGGATTACACTTCACTACCATGATTTATCCCATGTTATGAAATTATGATCTCTTTTGCAGGATAAGATTTTCAGAATGTTATGTTCTTATGAATTTGATGTAATTGATATTTCTTTTGTTTACCCTTATTGAGCACTTGAGCTCACCCTTTTGTACGTTTTCTTTCCCCAGGTCAGGAAGAAGGGTATTAAGTAAGATATGCCAAAAATGGACTATATATATGATGAAATAAATGGGAGATAGTGTAGATGCTTTATGAACCAGTTGTTTATGTTTCCCAGTTTCTAAAGACACTATACCAATACGGTCCTTTCATGGTTTTGTAATATGTTGTAATAATTATGCTTCAATTTTGAAGTATTAACCTTGTATGTAAAGTAAGGGTTGTTATATTTGGTATCAGAGGAAAGTTATAGTCAATGATTGGAAACTATGATGTGAAAGCCTTAGTAAGAATCCTATGGATATGTTTAAGCATAGAACACAATCTTAGTGTTTTAGAAATGGCCATGAATAACCTAGGACAAGACCTTAAGTGTGAAATTTTATTCTTGATTATATGGTTTTCCTATTATAATTAGTATTTGTCACAGTATTATTCTTGGTTTTAGTCAGTGGCTGGAACCTGAAGGAACCGTGTTAATGCGGAACGTGACGGGAAATGCAATGATTGTCCCCCTAAGAAACCAAACGTTATGGGAACTGGAATGCAAAATCTTGTAGCCATGATCAAACAACTTTCTCAAGATATGAATCATACAGGACTTCCAAACGAGTAAAGGAAGGAGCAACATTATGTTGAATACTTCATGAGGCAGCGTACACCTTCATTCAGCAGGTCTTCTGATCCATTAGTGGGTGAACAATGGATCAGTACCACTGAAAAGATATTTTCATTTCTTCAATGTTCTGAACATGATAACGTCATCTTAGAACTTTATCGTTTTGAAGGTGATGCTGATCAATGGTGGAATCTTATTAAGAATACAAGGCAAAGGGATGAAATTGAGTCCATGGAATGGGACGAGTTCAATAACTTATTTTTCAATATGTACTTCCCTCGTATTCTCTGAACAAAGATGGAGAAGGAGTTTCTTGAACTAAAGCAAAAGGATGATGAATCTATTGGTACCTATGAAGCAAATTTTACAAGACTTTCAAGGTACGCTTCTGGTATTATTATCCAACCCAAGACTAAGATAGATCGATTCTTTAGTGGCATAAAACCAAGTCTTCAAAGGGTCTTATCCATAAGGGACTTCAATAGGTATGAGGAAATCGTTCGATGTGCTCTAAAAGTTGAGATGGACATTGGAGTAACCCATCAGTCATATGGGTTTGATAAAAAGAGGATAATGGAACTCAAAGGAAAATGTAAAGAGAACACTGAAAAGAAGATGATCTTTCCCTTATGCTCAAAGTGTGGAATGAAACATGGAGGGAGTTGTTTTAAAGGGACAAGTAAATGTTTCAAATGTGGAAAGGAAGGTCATCAGGCATTTGAATTCCGCAATAATGGGAAGAAGATGTCTTATGATGCAAACAAAGGAAGGGATACACAGAATCAACCTACTACACTTCAATGTTTCATGTTCCAGGAGATGGGGCATTATGCCAATCAATTCCCAAATCCAAGGGTTGATGATGATGGTCGACGTCAACAAACTCTTAAGGCTAAAGACAAAGGAAAGTCACATGCAACTTCTATCAGCGATGTGGATTATGATAAAGATGTGGTGAAAGGTACACTTACCATCAACTCTAAAGTATCAAATGTTTTATTTGATTCTGGATCCCCCCACTCTTTTATTTCTGAAGAATTTTCTAAGGTTATCATTGTATTACCTCAACAATTAGATGTTGATTTAACTGTGACAACCCCTAATGGCACAACACTCGAATCAAAAGTTTATAATTCTTATCCGATTGAAGTTTGTGGGAAAGTTCTTCCTACAAATCTTGTGATCCTTCATATAGTAGAATTTGATGTGATTCTTGGAATGGATTGGATTTCTTTATATGGATCTCATATCAATTTCCAAAGAAGGAAAGTCACATTTCATATTCCAGATCAATCTATGATTGTCTATCGATGCAAGTATGAACATACCCTTCCAGTGGAAATTTCTTCCATCTTATGGGTCTTGATTCCACTAAATGAAGGTTATTTATCCCAAATGGTTGGTGAGAAACTCACGATTAAGAATATTCCCATTTTACGAGAGTTTGACGATGTTTTCCCAGAGGAATTGTCGGGTCTTCCACCAATTCGTGAAGTAGAGTTTTCAATAGAACTCGTACCAGGTGCTTTGCCTATTTCAAAGACACCTTATATAATGGCCCAAATTGAGTTACAGGAATTAAAGAAGCAACTCCAAGAAAATCTTGATAAGGGATTCATACGCCCTAGTGCGTCACCTTGGGGATCACCTGTTCTGTTTGTTAATAAGAAAGATGGATCAATGAGACTCTGCATTGATTATAGAGAACTTAACAAGATCACTATCAAGAAGAAATATCCTCTCCCGCTCATTGATGACTTATTTGACCAACTACGCGGACCTCAATACTTTTCCAAGATTTGTTCTTCGTTCAGGGTATCATCAATTAAGGGTCAAATGGGAGGATATACCAAAGACGGCTTTCCGTACAAGGTATGGACACTATGAATTTATAGTGATGCCATTTGGTCTTACTAATTCCCCTTCTATCTTCATGGATCTGATGAATAGAGTCTTTAGAAACTATCTTGACCAGTTTCTGGTAGTCTTTATACATGATATTATTCTCTATTTAAAGAGAAAGGAAGAACATGAAGATCACTTGAGAATTATATTGAAGATACTAAGAAAGGAGAAGCTTTATGCCAAATTTACCAAGTGTGAATTCTGGATTCAAAAAGTTTCATTTTTGGGTCACATAATCTCAAAAGAGGGGATATCTATGGATCCAACAAAAACAGAGGTAATCGAAAGATGTTCGAGACCAACAACAGTAACTGAGATCCGACGTTTTCTTGGTTTGGCTAGATATTATCAACGTTTTGTGAAAGATTTTTCACGATTATCAAATCCACTCACCAAGTTGACTCAAAAAGGAGTTATGTTTGTTTAGATGGAGGAATGTGAAGAGAATTTCAAGGAGTTAAAAAGAAGGTTATCCAGTGCACCTGTGCTCACACTGCCTTGTAGTGGAGAATGGTTTTTGATCTACTGTGATGCATCCAAGAAGGGATTTGGGTGTGCTCTTATGCAAAATGATATGGTGATAGCTTATGCCTCACGATAGTTGAAAATACATGAGAAAAATTACCCAACTCATGATTTGGAGTTAGCTGCGGTAATCTTTGCATTAAAGATTTGGAGGCATTATATTTATGGAGAAAGATGTGACATTTATACAGATCATAAAATTTTAAAGAATATTTTCACACAAAAGGAGTTGAATATGCGCCAAAGAAGATGGTCTGAGATGATTAAGGATTGAGACTGCTCAATTCATTACCACCTTGGGAAAGCAAACAAGGTGGCAGATGCATTAAGTCGAAAAGACCATACTAGTTTATCCATGATGGGGATCACAAAAGATCCAATATTTATATATTTACAAAGGATGGATCTTGGAATTATAATGGAAGGGGAAAATGATATCTTTCTCAAATGAATGTTCAACCATCTATACATGTGAAGATAAAAGAGGCACATAAAGAAGATGTCGAGTTACAAAAGAAGGTGAGAAATGTTCCTGAATTCAACCTTGATTGTGATGGGATAATAATGTTCAGGAATCGGGGTTGTGTTCCTCCCATCCCCGAATTAAAGAAGGAGCTTCTGAATGAGGCTCATAGTTCTTCATTCTCTATTCATCCTGGAAGCACAAAGATGTATAAGGACCTGAAAGAGTACTTCTGGTGGCATGGCATGAAAAGAGATGTTGTTGAATATGTCTCTCGATGCTTGGTTTGTCAGCAAGTTAAAGCTGAGAGACAGAAGTCTAAGGGGATGTTACAACCATTACCCATACCCGAATGGAAATGGGAAAACATCACTATGGACTTTGTCACAAGGCTTCCTAAAACATCCAAAGGAAATAATGCTATCTGGGACATAGTTGATCGTCTTACAAAGTCTGCACACTTCATTGCTATTAGAGAGGATTTCTTTCTGGATCAGCTTGCCAGGATATATGTAAAGGAAGTGGTAAGATTGCATGGAGTACCAATTTCTATTATATCTGATTGGGATCTGAGATTTACGTCGATGTTCTGGCGAAGTCTTTAGCATACTCTGGATACAGAGTTGAGTTTCAGCACTGCTTATCATCCTTAGACAGATGGTAAATCTGAGAGAACAATTCAAACTCTAGAAGATATGTTGAGAGCTTGCTCTATAGATTTCAAAGGTGGTTGGGATCAACACCTACCTTTGGTGGAATTTTATTATAATAATAGACTTCACTCCAGTATTTAGATGCCTCCTTTTGAAGCTCTCTATGGAAAGAAATGCAGGACTCCAACTTGATGGGATGAAGTTGGGGAAAGAAAGCTATTAGGACCTGATCTTGTTGATGAAATGGCAGAAAAGTTCAGATCTATTCAACAACACATAAGAGAAGCTCAGAGTCGACAAAAAAGTTATTCCGACAACTGAAGAAAAGACTTAGAGTTTGATGTGGGTGATAAAGTGTTCTTACGAATATCTCCATGGAAGAGGGTCATGAGATTTGGAAAGAAGGGAAAGTTGAGCCCTAGATATATCGGTCCTTTCGAAATACTAGATTGGGTTGGGAAGGTAGCTTACCAATTTTCTCTTCCATCGAATCTCTCTCATGTTCACGATGTGTTCCATGTATCTCTCCTAATAAAGTACATACATGATCCCTCACATGTACTCAGCTCAGAAGTTGTACCACTGGAACAAGATCGTTCTTATGAAGAACAACCGATAGAGATTCTGAATCGTAGCGAAAAAGTCCTACGAAACAAGACCACTCGCTTGGTGAATGTTTTATGGAGGAACCACCAATTAGAAGAAGCAACATGGGAGCTCGAGGATATGATGAGGGAGAGTTATCCTAATCTGTTTGTTACAAAGTGACGAATTTCGAGGGATAAATTCATTTTAAGGGAGGTAGAATGTAACACCCGAGACTTTAATGAGAAATATTTTGTTTTTATGTTATATAAATCATCAAATGAATATTTCATTACACACAACACTAGCTTGGCTTGCTTTACACGCAAACGTGGCCTTCCTCGATAGCTTGTGTCGTACGCAATACCGAGTTTCACTAAACAACGATATGCTCTTAAAATATTAATAAAACTAGCCGTTATGAATAGTAATAACCACTTTTTGAAATTTTATAATTTTTATTTTTCAAAATGGACTTCATTTTGGGATTCAGATTATCGAAATTATCCTAGGGTGAAATTTTGGTATTTTTCTGAAAACTTTCAATTTTTTATGAATAGTAAAAACACTGGGTTACTATTTAAAAAACGGATTTTTATTTAAATAATTATTTATTTTATTTAAATTTATTTTAGGTAAAATTTGATACATAATACCTATATAAGTTCAATTTAATTCATTGGAGTAATTTTATAATAATTTTAGATATATAAAAATTTTATTGAACTTTTCACCGTCTTTTACCCACCTCCTAGGAGAATTTTCAAATTTACATAAAACATAATTTTAACTCTTCTGTGAGTGGAATTTCAAAAATCCTAGAGACACGGTGGATGTCAGTATATAAAATGTGGTTCAATGAGATGAAAATAAGTTTTGGTGAATAGTAACTTTTTACTTTTATTTTCCACGGTTAAAAGTAAATAGGGTAATTAAGAGTAAAAATGATATTATTATTACCCTAAAACATGTCCTAATTCTATTGGATAAGTGTAATTCGAACAAAAACAATCTTAGGAATAAAATATGACCATTTAGGCCCCCTCGGATTAGATTAGGGCATTTATTATTAATTTATTTAAAGAAGGGTTAAAATAGTTAAAATCAATGTTTAATAAGTAAATAATTTTTAATATAGGGTTATAAATGAGATAAATTATACTATAAATATTCATTAAAAATATAAAAAGATTTTTTACATAATGGTATTTTATTTGTAATTTTTATACATTAAATAATTTAATTTATTTATGATACAAGGATGATGTAGTAATTATCTTATTAATGAAATATTGACATAATTGATGTTATAAATACCCAAATAAATGTAATTTGAGACTTTTTATGAATTAAAATAATTTTCTATGTTAATATGACATATTAGTATTGATTTAATTAACTTTTTTAGAATTAATCCTTCTGTTATGATTTTCAAAAAAATCAATTACTAAATATTGTCAAAATTGACATAAAATAGTTTTTAAAACAAATATTATATTATTAATTGTTATTATATTCCTAAAAATATAAGGTTCGGCCAAGATACTTATATCATGATTTTTGTATCATTAATGGACCACTTGGGGGGTCTCTTGGATGTATATGGTAAGTTTATTAACTATATAATTTAGAAATACAAAGTGACATGGTATATGTCAATCTAATTAACTAAGAGTTAAAACTAAAAGATAAGGTTAATATAATGACCTAAACTTGTCCAAATTCTATTGGATGAGAGTATTTCGACCCATACCCACCTTATCTTCGAAATATAGCAACTTGGAGCTATTAAAAACCGAATTTGTCTTTATTATAAAATAATATATTTTGTTATTCCAAAGGTGCCCCTCTCCTCCCTTATAAAAGGGAACCTCCTACCTCTTTTCCTCACACCAATTTGAGCCTTCAAGCTCGTCAAACCCCTGAAAAATTATCTTCTCCACTTCCCTAGAAACATCATAGAGGTCCTTGTGTTTTTTAAAGACCAAGTTTAGTTCCCTAAGAGGAAGTCTCAAAGAGGCGCTTCAAAGAAGAGGTAATGTCCGTTACCGATTCATTCAACTTTATTTCTTCTTCCACTTATTCTTCTTTAGTTGTTTCATTATGAAGTAATAACATCAGTATCACCCATATACATATATGTTATTATAAGTATGAACCAACCATATTTCACCATCTATCCATCCTGTGGAAAACGAAATCACCGCGCATGCGTACGTACGGAATACCGTCTCCACACCGTGGTGTAATCTATTTTCCACCACCACCTTTATTGCATGGGTATAATGGTGTAAATAATAACTATATATGATTATTTTAAAGTGATATTGATTCTGAAATAGTATATATACACTCCATTACAATTTCACAATCATGGGAACGATATCATCGCTCGTGCGTACGTATGGAATACCGTCTCCACGATGTGATGTGACTCGTTCTTCATGATCTTCATTGCATAATGATTATATAAATGAATTGAATGAATGAGTATGATATATATTAAACTAATAACATTATGTAAATGAGGTATCTATAACCTAAAAAGAAGAATAATAATTTATTCAACAAAACACGCATAAGAACAAAAAGTAATAAACACTCGAATAACAAGTAGTAATGAAATACTACTAATAAAAAGCTATGAATATGACCATATATGATATCATAAAAATAAGTGTGATTCTGGAATAAGTCAATAACAATATGTAAATCATTATACAGGAGGTTCACACACTTACGAAGCAAATCGGACCGAAGGTAAGGGACAATCTCGTAATCTCAATTTTTATCTGAGATTGTTTATACTTCCGAAATTACTGGGGAGTATTTTATTATCCACATCCATGTTTCCTAAATATGTAATATTATTTCCATCCACATAAAATTTTCTAAATACAATTTTACCCTTCGGTGAGTTTTTAGTAAAATATATGAAAGGAATCTTTTGTCATTTTTCATACGAGGTACTTTTTGACTTTTCCGACAAAAGTACGAGAAGAATGTTTTTTTAACTTATACGGCATGAATGGATTTTTAAAACATTATTTCCAAGAATATTCCATTACATGTTTCAAGTTTATTTTGAATCAAATTATTTTAGTTTAAAATTTTATGACATGTTAAGAGAGGAAAAATGATTTTGAAGTACAAAGGATATTTTCATCAAGAATGGAGTTCAAGGGTTTTATCAAAATTATTTTCCATCTATGATAATATAGTGTTCTGTTTATATACCTATTATTACATTGAATTTAATATGTTGTGATGTAAATATTTTTATGAATTCCTTTATCTTATATGAATTGTTTTATGATGTCACGATGTTTAAGATTCCCATTTTTTATTACATGGGTTATGCTATGATGTATGGTTTATGATTTTGTGGCACACATAAGAATGGTATCATTGTGAGATGGGTGGGACCTATATATCCCTCCAATTAATTGGGTAAAGATTTTATATCTCATGAGATAGACATGGCTGGAACGGCAGGTTAAACCGATTTAGTAAAATAGGACTGAAATGAGGAGTGAACTCGGTTCAGAAATGGACTTTGTCAACTAAGATAGTCTTGGCAATGAGTCTTGACTAATAAGAAATGATTCTCTATGATTATGTGTGTACGCTACAATGTTTCATGTTTTAAGTTATGATTATTGGGATTACACATCACTACCATGATTTATCCCATGTTATGAAACTATGATCTCTTTTGCAGGATAAGATTTTCAAAATGATATGTTCTTATGAATTTGATGTAATTAATATTTCTTTTGTTTACCCTTACTGAGCATTTGAGCTCACCCTTTTGTGTGTTTTCTTTCCTTAGGTCAGGAATAAGGTTATTAAGTAAGATATGCCAAAAACGGACTATAGATACGATGAAATAAATGGGAGACAATGTAGATGCTTTATGAACCAGTTGTTTTTGTTTCCCAGTTTCTAAAGACATTATACCAATACAGTCCTTTCATGGTTTTGTTATATGTTGTAATAAGTATGCTCCAATTTTGAAGTATTAACCATGTATGTAAAGTAAGGGTTGTTATATGTATGTTATTATACAATAGTATGTCAATAATATTTTCCTTGTGATGGATTTGGTAGTGTCGAGTTGGGGCATTAGAGGCTGCATCGTGGTTGGTTTTATATGACATTATAGTTGGGATGTTATCATTTGAGGATAGTTTAATAGTTTTAATAAAATTATGAGTTAATATCAGTATAGGTAATTGTAGGTTTAATGATATAGATACCACTTGTGAGGTCTTATGTGATTTGAATTTATGGTCATTAATGATATTATTGGATATTATTACATGTTATTGAAAAAAATAAAATAGAGGTAAAAATGGATCTTTAAATTATTTTGTGATTTAATTTTGGGTAAATTAGGTAAAATATTACAATGGGTTAATTGATATTGGGAATAAAAAAAATTATTTTAAATGAAAAAATATATATTATGATAGTTTATTAAAATTATTATTTTTACAAATCACAAGGTCATATTATAAGACATTTTTGAATGATTTAGTCATCTTTATTGACTTCCATCTAAAAAATTTCATTCTATTTTTTGGAATCATGTTATGAAAGATGAAAATATTATATAAATATTTCAAGAAACCATTTAGTAAATTATCAATGGTGGTATATTTGATATAATTTAAAATAAAAAATAAAAAATAGAAATATGTGTGTTTTGTGGAAAAACAATTATATTAAATTTTGTATTTATGGATTGTATCATTATAAATTTAATCAATAATTATATTTTGGAAACCTAATAAAATTTATTTTGGAGATGACATTAAATTTTCAATGAAATAAATAATTTAAGGGGGTTTATTTTCACACCCCTAAAATTTTAAGACATTAAAGATATGATATATTAGTTTAAAAAACATGAAATAACGAAAAATATTTACTATAATTTATTTAAAAAATTAATAAATACTTAAGATGTAATGTGAAATATCATGAATAATTTTACAAAAGGATTAAATATTAAGGTAATATTAAGGAAGGATAAAATGAAATATTATAATTCCACACATATTATTATTATATTAAAAAACATATATAGTTTTTATAATACTTATGAATTTAATATAATATAATTATTAAATGATAAACAATAAATAATAATATAATGAAACTAAAATATATTAGGTAAGGAAATGATTAATTTTTATTAAATATTAATTTTAGTAATATTGTGTATTTTGTAATTAATATATAAAATATTAATTTTTTAAATGAATGTTCCAGTAAAATTTTACAATGTATGAAAAATTGGATGATAATAATTGGTAATTAATATGAAATTATATTAATGATAATGTTTTAAAAATGATTTCTCTATAACAACATTTTTTCATTATATTTAATTATTGTTGAAATAGTTCATTAAAAATTACTATTTTATTAATTAAAATCATTTATTCTTTTAAAATTTAATATTATCTTTTTTAATATTGTATTGTTATTTAATTGATGGATTTTAAGTTCAATGTTGAAAAAAATCCCATTTATAAAATATATAATAACATATATGACATCAAAATTAAAAATAAATGAAAATTTATAAATGTATTATATCAAAAAAATATTATTTATGGATTAAAATAGTGACATTAAATATATTATGATTATTTTGAAAATACAATATTTTCTTTTTGAGACTCATATAATGTTTTATTCTAATAAAAAACTATTTTGACACATTTTCATTAATTAAACATTCACAATGATTCGTTCAGTTTTGGATATATTTCAACAAAATGTAACTTTATTTTTTCAAAAAATACTAATAAAAATAATTGATAAAATACAATAAATGAATTTTCTAGAAATATAATTTCATTTAAAAATTTAAAATAAAAAACCATATTTATTTTTCATTAATTAAACTTTTAGTAAAATTAATTATTGCCTTCTCTAAAATGTTAGTATAAGAAACTAAATTTTTATTATAAATAATCATATTAAAATAATTTTTTATGTTCAATTTTTATTTTATTTTTAAACTAAATGGTTACATTAATGAGTTACCAAGAAGAATGTAAATTATGGAAAAATAGTTTACATAATGGAAATTTTTTATATAACTCAACAAAAATCCAATATTTTTATTACTTGATTGGTTTGTTTACAAGAATAATATGATATATATTATTAAAAATAATTGATTCCATTTTCATTTTATTGTTACCTTCCAATATTATAATGAAACTAGTAATTAGAAATATCCCAGCACATTAGCTTAAGAAGAGAACCCCTCACCACCACCCTTCTTGGAACATATATAGCCTCTTCCATCAACAAAACCATTATAAGAAACCTCAAAACTCTACTTCACACATTTAGAGGTTTTTTTCTTTCTAAGAGTAAAATTAAAAATACTTAATGGGTTATCAAAAAGACTAAGAAGGTTAAATAGCTTTCCTGAAATTATGGTATCAAAGGTAAGGTTTCTTTGTATAAAAATTTCCGGTTTTGAGATGTATTTTGAATAAAGATCCTAATTTACATTAAATGGTTTGAAAATATTAAATAAATATTTTATGTAATGATAATTTATAATCAGGACCTTTTATTATTTATTTTAAATATTTTATTGAGTAATATTCATTAAAATAAGTTAATTTAATATTTCATTTGAAATGAAAAACTAATTATTTGAATCTAAACTAGGATTTAATGAATTAAATGGTCTTATTTATGAATCAGATTTAAATTTAAAATATATAAAATTTTAAATTTATTCAAAATAATTTTTATATTAATTATATAAAATATTTAATTATGTGAAATTAGGTTTTCTTTAAAAAATATTTCTTTATAGAATAGTAAAAATAACAAATTTTTAATTTTATCATTTATTTTAATTAAGACACCCATTATTAATCTAATTATTTATCAATGTTTCATAAATATTATTTAGTAATATATATTCTAATTAATTAAATTTATATCATATTTATAGGTGATTTTGTTATTAGAAATTTTTTGTGCTTAAAAACAAATTTTGGGGAAAATATTTTTCATTTTGATTTTTCTTTTAAAAATTATATTAATTTCTAATACCTTAAGATATTGAATATTGAAAAATGGATTCTAAATTTAGAATAAGTATTTCTAGATTTGTAAAATAATTCTCTTTTATTTATGGATAATATTAATGAAATGAAATGTATATATTTGTCACCTCATTAACTATAAATCATGAAATTAATGTAAAAAATATTTTTATAAGGCCTAAAAATATTTCAAAAATATTTTCTAATTTTATTGGATAATTATTTTATAAAATGAATATTAAATATTATGAAATTTTTTAATTTTTATCCTAATTCCATTTATTAAAATATTTATATATTTTTAGTATATATGTAAAAATTGTTACACTATAGTTTTTTAACATGATAATAGATTATTGTTAGATAATTTTTTTCAGTATTAAAATATAAATTATAAGATAAATTATTTCAATATGAGGGATATTTATGTTAATTTTTAATTTAGGTTTTAATAAAATTAATTCCATCACACTGTCGATAGAATTCTGGTTCTAACTATATGAAAAAATAAAAAATGTAACATCACACTAAATGTATTGTTTTATGGATTTTTTTACTGTAAAGTGAATAATAATAATACAATTAAAATTTTAAATACATTTAAATGGATTTTATTTGAATGACATTATATTCATCTCAAAGTCCAAATAATTTAATAGTTCAATAAATAATATTAATAATATTTTAAAAAAATAAATATTTTATTCAATAATTTAAAATTCATATGATACATATATTCAAAATAATGAATTACATATGCATTAAAATGTCAATAATTTTCCATTGATGGGATGATTTTACATCAATAGCATCTTTCATGGCTACGTTGTTATAAAAACATTTTCAACAATGATTATAGAAAAAATGTTTCATATGGGTGAAAAACAAAAGTTAATCGTTAAAACATCTCCTTAAATATTAAAATTATTATAGTATTAGAATATTGAAATGCATACTCATCATATAATTTAAATTTATTAATATATATATATTCTTTAAAAATAAAATTTGATTATAATAATTTTCTACTTTAAGACATTACATGAATTCCCCTCCCGTCACTTATTAATTGGACCCCCCCCCTATTTTTATCACAAATAATAATCCATTTGATTAATATAATAATGAAAACTATTAATTTAAATACATATATATAAATTTTCAAATGATCATTGTATGATATGAAAACTAATATAGGAAAGAATTAGGAATTAAAATAATAAAATAACTGAATAATATGTTGTAATGACCCATCTCCTAGAGCTCGTGTCAAGACTACACCAAGCCCACCTCCCCAAATGTATGTGGCTGGTGACTAGCACCGAAGTCATCAACCTATAAGTGGGAGGAATTTTCCTAAGTACATGTACACACACACATGACTAAACACATCCCAACACACTGAAAAGGGGAAAAAATTTGTATATAAATAATACAAGGATGAGTGCTAGTACAACTGAAAATAAGTGGGCCAGAATAAATTCCCACCAATGAACTGAAAACAACTAGTACTGAAAAGAGAACTATGATGTACATCCACAGAAAACCCCACCAGATCATGGGAGTATTGAATTGTATGTTGCTGAAGTATTATGAAAACTCATCCATGTTCAAATGGTATTCGCCTGGTCCTAGTCCACCAGGTCCACTGTCGTAGCATATTTCAGTCTCGAATCCCTAAGCACCTCAGTAGAAACATCTATTCATGCACCAGACACAACATGTACGGGTGAAGCCCTTGTAGGGTTGAGTAACATAGTACTCAGTTTGGAAACCAAAACAAAAAGGAAACACAACACAAAAATTCCTCAAATTATTTAATTAAACACAAGACAAATCAGACCAAGTATATTCTCGTCTAGTAATAGAATCATCATTAGTCACATCATCAAACAACTCAGCTGTTGAATAAATCCTCCTCTAGAGAGTATAGTGGGCCATCCAATTCATGTAGAGGTGCTTCCCACTATACATGGACTATTTAGGTACTCTTACACATCATAGATCGTGGTCCTGTAAAGTCATAGAGAGGTGCTACCTGTTGGTCTTGGCCTACGGAGGTACTCTACCTCATTGCATACTAGGGGCCTGAGAGGTCACATAGAGGTGTGTCCCACCATGGGTCAGCAAGGTCATAGAGAGGTGCTTCACACTTGGCCAAAATTCTGTAGTCTTCAGGTCTCAACATGTCGTATGGTTCTATATATAATGAGTTTGGGAGAACCATTTCTCATGCACTCCATTGTATCTCAACGTCCATGAAATTCACCAAAGAGTGACCCCAAAGATCTGCCTTGTCGAGAGGGTCCCATTTTCGCAAACAACTCATCATCTAGATGCATTGTTTACAAGATACATGTGTTTTAGTAACCATGAGGCCGGTTGCGATGGGGCCCAGTCCGAATCAGCCCGACTGACCCGACCAACCTAGATCATGGGTCCCACATACAGCAATTCATTTAGAAGGACTCAAACCAACTAGGTGGGGTCAGGGTCAGTGTGGTCCAACCTGGGCAATGGTCGAGGCTCACGATGCCTCGCAAGACCCGGCCTGGTTGGCAGACGGTCCATCCCTGCCTGAATGGGGAACAGGTCAAGCCTTCAATTACGGTCCTATCCCAATATGTGTGGGTCTGGCCCGCCAGTGCAGGATTGGCCCGTCGGCACTGGTTTAGCAGGCCGGTGCGGTCCAGCTTGCTGGGGGCTCGGCCAGCTAGCTGGGGACCGCCTGCACATTGTGGTCGCTGGTCCTGATGTCACGAACCGCCTTCACCAAAATGAGGGAAGGGACAACAGATTTCTAGACACATCCTTCTTTAAGTTGAAGGAGAGATCGTGACCCCAAGACCCGCCTTCAATATTTCCCATAGTGGCGACCATCACCAAGGGTATAAAATCACACAAAATGGAAGGCATTACCCTCTTTTTTATTTTAATAGAATCGGGATGTAAGATAGAAAATCCAAAAACAACAAAGCTAAAAGTAAAGGTAAATCCAAAATAAAACCATTCCCATATGCATGTTCAAAAGTAAAAGATACAAGTCACAAGAACCCAAAAGTAAAGTACCAAGAAAAGGAAAACAACAACGACAACTGCCCCAATGTCTGTGCTAGTATGGTCCCACACGATCCCTGAAATCCTCCTGGAAACCTGAAATATATTTTATATACATAGGGTGTGCATACAAGTATACTCAGTAGGGAAAACCAAAGACTCTCGTTCACTAGTGGGGAGGCATTTTAATGCCCCGTGAAAAAGGAGATAACTAAAGAACCTAGCAAGGAAAACAATACACTCAAACCTCACCATGGAACACTCCCCAAATAACACAAGTAACATAATTTATAGTAATAGCACATCGATATTCAGGTACCCCGCCCCACTTTCCCACTGGTTATTGAAGACATCCTACGCATTAAACTGATCTCGCCATTCTCACCGCAGTCCCACTACCACACCTGCCCGCACACACATGGCCCAAAACCACACATCTCTCCCTGAAATAACTAGGCCACAAGAGCTACGTGTAACCACACCCACAAACACCTGGTCCAGAATGACTACAGCCACGCCCGAAGACACCTCGACCTCATCCCGAAGATTCTTGGCAACAACCTACCGCACACACCTGGCCCAACCACCACAACTACATTTCCCAAAGAACTTTGGGCAATAATGGACCTCAGGCCATCACAAAATTCCCTAAGAGTCTTGGGCTATTCGGGAAAGGGAGCAGAAATGGAGTTAGTAACCAGCCACTCAGAGGAGTGTTGGTAAAAACACCATCCCCCCTGAAATGGGGGTGTTCGGCAATAAGTTCTCAACTTTGGTGGGGCGCGAATAAGGAAACATAAAAACTATAGATATACGAATAGTTAACCAACAGTCATCCCAACCTAGGGTTCCAAAACCAAAGAACAAACACCCTTGTCACTATTCATTCATAAAAGAACCACAACACTAATGGCCAAGTCTCAAGTCATTCCCAAAAACGATTCCCCATTTAACCCATTTTTAGTTTCATGTTCAAGTGGTCCCATTTAAGTAAATTCTGCACTACTGGGCAACAAACATGCATAACCACAAGCCAGGAAAATAGAAACTGTCAAACAACAATTTAAGCATTCACACCCGGTTCTCATGTGATGTAACAACAACAAAGGGATAAGTGAGATCCCTCAAAGTACTGGAACCAAACCAAGCCTCGAGATACATCCCCACACCATAAAAGATGTCAAAGTGAGATCCCTCCAAGTATTGGAACCATTTCAGTTTTCAAGATACAACCCCACATCCCCAAAACCATGAACCAATGATATGACAACAATAGAGGATTCCACCCCAATTCATATCACAAGCAGAGAAACCACATCGTTTTAGACTCAAAACCAAGAGGATCCCATCCTCACCCACATCACCCTATATGAAATCAAACAGAACAACACACCTACTACAAAAATAGACTAGGGAAACTTCCAGGTTCAAGCCCATCATTCATTATTTTCTTGTTTCTGTTGGTTAGCCAGGGTGACCACACAGTGCTTTATGTTTACTGGGAATCCATTTATCCACTGAGTTTATGTGATAAAACAGTTTCCATGTTACAGTCATTTAATCATCACAGAAGGCAGGGGTTCAATAGTGTGTAAGGAAAGACCACCAACGACCATGATTTTCAATGAGCATAGACCAACTGTTCACAACATAAGCATCAAGGAAGAGATGAAAAATAGAACAACATCACATTGTTCACACACCATCCATACATTCATTAAAGTGTGTTTGTTATATTCATTAAGGTTCGGTTCCACCCACTCCCATAGAAATAGCAGTGTACCAACCCCACATGATACACAAAAAGAAGAGATAAAGGAAAATCCCTAATTGGTTAATCAAGGATCGATGATTTTATCCACACGCCAAGAACAGGGGATGCACGAATTGCTAGAGAGTAACATCAGAGACTCCAAGGGTGCAGAAATCTCCTAGAAGGGCACACCACAAGCCATGGGAAGAGAGGGAATCTAGGTGCACCAGGAAGAAGAAAGAAATACACCTAAAAAAAGAAGAATATTTAGTGGGATATATAAAGAGGAGGTCCTACTATTAGGGGATATGGAATTTTGAATGCCTGGAAAGTCAGATTGTGGTTTCCTACGCGGGTGGGTAGTTATACATGATGATATTAAGGTATTATTTAATATCCTCCCCCTATCGGGGAGGCTCCTCGAGATTTTTTTCGGAATTAATTATTTACTTTAAATTTCTTTAAAAAGTTAAAAGAATTAATTTACGTGAAAAAAAATATGTTTCGGGGGCGGGACTGGAAAAAGAAAACGGAGGGCTGGGTGTGGACACAGTGCCACCGTCACAATGTAACCCTTACAGTGCCACCTTCACGGTGCCAAAGTCACAGTTCCACTGGGACCGGTGCCATTGTTTCGGTGGAGCTGTATTTAGGAAAAGTAATGGTTAGAGGGGGGGTCAGGGCCATTACATTAGACACCTCTCAAAATATTCTCGCCCCCGAGAATTAAAACCAGACCTGTAGAAAGGAGAGGGGTCCGAACAACCACCAAGAAAGATACCTATCAGGAGTGAACCTCATTGACATATAGAAACAACTCTACCTCAAGCAACCATGCAACATTAAGGGGTCAAGATGTCCAGTCATATGGGTTAGAGAGTTTCTTCCTCCATGTCAAGATACTATCTACATTGGGTTGCACTGACTCGCCCGCATGGGTTTAATTGCATCCACCTTATTGTGTCTTCATTAGGGATTGGGTCCTCCCCTACCCATAGTCAGGACTTTTCACATGCATCTATAGAATAAGGAAAACCATACATTCCATAGTTAACATGGTAAAGTATTCCATCACAACAAGTACAAACTAAACGGGAAAAAACTGAAAAACAGCTCTGGGTACATGGCACACATATGCATCTCCCATTCCTAGGTACATTCCTCGAGCCCTCCATGCCTCAACAACACATGAACCAAAGGGATGGTTCATCCCCGGAGCACCTTATCCTCATGATCCTCGATCCTCATTGGTCTTTCTACAGAGGTCACATCGTCCCGGATATCCCGCTTTCCCCAGTCGAGGACTTTTGAATCATCATGTAGATACTGTAGGAGTTGTGACACATGTAATACATCATGTATCCTCAGTAGCGGTGGTGGTAACACTAGCTGATAAGCCATTTCTCTAACCGACTGCAACACTTCGAAAGGTCTGATGAACCCGGGAGAAAGCTTACTCCCTCTACCAAACCTTTGCTGCCTACGCTGGGGGGGGGAGACCTTCATGAATACGTGGTCCCCGATCCCGAATTCAAAGGGTCTCCACCTATTATCATCATATGACTTCATTATGTCATGGGCCACTTTCATCCTCTCTCATATAAGTTGCACCCTCTCTGTCATTCTCTAAACCACTTCCGGGCCAATAATTCCTACTACCCCAAACTCGGTCCAGCACACAGGTGAGCGACATGGCCTCCCATAAAAGGATTCGAATGGAGCCACGCTAATGGTAGAGTGATAGCTATTATTATAGGAAAACTCCACCAGAGGCAAGTGTCGCACCCATGATCCCCCAAAATCTAGTATACATGCCCGTAACATATCCTCCATGGTCTGGATTGTGTGCTCTTTCAGTCCATCTGTCTAGGGATGGAAATTAGTGCTAAGACGTAGCTGTGTGTCAAAAGCTTGTTGCAATCCTCTCCAGGCTCATGAGGTAAACAGAGCGTCCCTATCCAAGACTATTGACCTCAGAAATCCATGCATTAGCACCACCTCATCCATGTACCTCCGTGCTAATGCTTCCACTGCACTCGACTCACTACTGGAAATGGTATCATTCCTGATGGTTCAGAACCGTTAGGAAATCCCACAAAACCATTGGTATATGTTTTACCAACGGTTCTACAAACCGTGGGTAAGTAAGCCATTGGGAAGCACTATACTAATGGTTTACCAAGAACTATTATTATAGGTTAGGAAATTTAACCTATTCCAACGGTTTGGTTAAACCATTAGAATAGGTTTTACCAATGTTTTACACAAAAACGTTGGTAAAAATAAACAAATCAACTCTTTCCCGATGGTTTTAGAACCATTGGGAAAGGTTTTTTCCAAGGGTTCTCATTGAACCGTTGGAAAAAATCCCTATAAACCTTTCCCAATGGTTTAGAAACCATTGTGAAAGGGTTATTACAAGCCTATGCCATTGATTTGAAACCATTGGCATAGGCTATGTTGTGCAAATTGCGCAGGTGCCTACAATTTGCACAACAGCCTCCATTTTTGCACAGTAGCCTCCATTTTTGCACAGGAGCCTCCATTCTGCTCCTTTCCAATTACTATACCTACAATAAAAAACTAATACAAACATATAGAGAAAAAATTCATACACATTTAACATATAATTTATTATTGAACTATACACATCCAGAATTAAATCATAATTCATAAATTAATTATAAACATACATAATTGATTTATAATTCAATTTAAAATTCAGATGACAATTATATGTGGAATATGCAATTAAATTCATAATTGAATACATACATAATTTAATTATCAATTATCATTAAAATACATAAAAAAACAGAATAAGTATCAACAGAATCCGAATACATTTGTTCAGTTTTTCATATACTAGTTTTTTTACTAAAACTGATGTCCATTTTAAACAAAATACATACAATTGGAGTGATACTGGCCAAAATGTTCCTTGAATTGAGGTGGGGTTGATTCTTACATGTTACATATGTCCCATGGATTGTTGTCCTAATGTATCAGCATATTCTGAAAGCATTTGTTCAGTTTTCCATATGTCAGTTATTGTTTTCACTTAAATTGTTGTCCATTTAAAAAAAAATTGACACTTTTAGTGGTGTCGGCCACACCAATCCTCAGATTGAGACAGGGTTGACTTTTACACGTCACAAATGACCCTTTTATCATTTTCCTAAAGCATCAAAAATTCAGAATGTGTTTGGTCAGTTTTCCGAATGTTGGTTTTTGTTTTCACTTAAAATGTTGTTTATTTCAAAAAAAAAATTGAGACACATTGACTGGTTCCGGTCACACCATGCCTCGGATTAAGTCTAGGTTGACACGTACACATCACATATGACCCGTTGACCATTGTTCTAAACTTTCAACATATTCCGAATGCGTTTGGTTGGCTTTCCGTATGCCAGTAGTTTTTTTCAATTAAAATGTTATCCATTTCAAATAAATGCGAGACACTTTGAGTGGTGACAGCCTCACCAGGCCTCAGATTGAGGTAGGGTTGACTCGTACACATCACATATGACCGATGGATCGTTGTCCTAACGTTTCAACATAATCCAAATGCATTTGTTCATTTTTCCGTTTTTCATTTATTGTTTTCACTAAAAATGAAGTCTATTTTAAATGAAAGAGAGACAATTTGAGTGGTTTTGGCCACACCGTGCCTCAGATTGAGGCAGGGTTGACTCATACACATCCCAAATGACCCATCTATTGTTTTACTAAAGGTTCAATAGAATTCGAATGCGTTTGGTCAGTTTTCTGTTTCTCCTTTGTGGTTTTCACTTAAAATGAAGTCCATTTTAAACTAAAGAGAGACACATTGAGTGGTACTGGCCACACCAATTATCAGATTGAGGCGAGGTTTACTCATGAAATTCAAATATTACCCATGGATCATTGTGCTAAAGTATCAACACAATCAGAATCCATTTTTTCAGCTTTCCGTATGTACTTAAAATGTTGTCCATTTTAAACAACAAAGAGATACCTAGAGTGATCCCGACCACCCTACGACTCGTATTGAGGCACGGTTGACTCATACACGTCACATACAACCCATGGATCATTTTTCTAATGTTTCAATAGAATCAAAATTCATTTTGTTGGTTTACCATATGTTGGTTGTTGTT
The DNA here is from genome assembly GCA_963277665.1 of Viscum album. Taxonomy (NCBI): domain Eukaryota; kingdom Viridiplantae; phylum Streptophyta; class Magnoliopsida; order Santalales; family Viscaceae; genus Viscum; species Viscum album. The sequence continues at coordinate 1,325,973,742 of OY728152.1, read as the reverse complement.
TTCAATTAAAATGAAGACTGTTTTAAACAATAGAGAGACACATTGATTGGTTCCGGCCACTAAGAACCTTAGATTGAGGCTGGGTTGACACGTACACATCACATATAACCCATGGAACGTTTTCCTAAAGGTTGAACTAAATCCGACTGCATTTAGTCAGTTTTCCGTATGTCAGTTGTTGTTTTCATTTAAAATGTTGTTTATTTCAAATAAACCTGAGACACATTGAGTGGTGCCGGCCACGCCATTCCTCAGATTGAGGTGGGGTTGATTCTCACACATCACACACGACCCATGTCTCGTTTTCCTAAAGTTTCAACTAGATATGAATGCGTTAATCAGTTTTCTGTATTTCATTTGTTGTATTCATTTAAAATGTTGTCTATTTCAAATAAACATGATAAACTTTGAGTGGTTCCAGCCCCTCCTGGACTCAGATTGAAGTGGGGTTGACCTGTACACATCAAAAATGACTCATGGAATGTTGACCTAAACTTTTAATAGAATCTGAATGCGTTTGGTTGGTTTTCTATATGTCAGTTTTTGTTTTTAATTAAAATGATGTCCATTTTAAACTATAGAGAGACACTTCGAGTGGTGTCGTCCACTCTGCACCTCATATTGAGGAGGGGTAGAATCTTACACATTACATATTACCCATTTATCGTTTTCCTAAAGCAAAAACACATTTCAAATGTGTTTGTTCAGTTTTTCGTATGTCAGTTGTTGTTTTCACTTAAAATGATGTCCATTTTAAACAAAAGAGAGACACTATAAATGTTTTTGGCCACACCGCGCCTCGAATTGTGGCATGGTTGACTCGTACATGTCACATATCACCCATGGATCATTCTATTAATGTTTCAATGGAAACCGAATTCGTTTGGTTTATTTTCCATATTTACATCAAATGTTGTCCATTTTAAACAAAAGAGATACACTTAGAGTGATCTCAGCCACACTGCAACTCAGATTGAGCCTGGGTTGGCTCATAAATGTCACATATGACCCATGGATCATTGTGATAAATTATCAATAGAATCCTAAAGCATTTGGTAAATTTTCTCTATGCCAGTTGTGCTTTTCAATTATAATTCTGTCCATTTTAAACAAAAGAGACACAGTTACAGTGCTACCGACCACACCGCGCCTCATATTTAGACGAGGTTAACTCGTACACATATCAAATTACCCATGGATCATTTTCCTATAGTATCAATAGAATCTGAATGCATTTGGTCGGTTTTCCGCAAGTCAGTTTTTCTTTTCCCATAAAATCCCATCCTTTTTAAACAAAAGAGACATAGTTAGAGAGCTATCGACGACACCGCAACTCGGATTTAGACGGGGTTGACTCGTACACATCAAAAATGACCCATGGATCATTTTCCAAAAGTATCAACATAATTCGAAGGCATTTGGTCAGTTTTCCGTATGTTAGTTGTACTTTTCACTTAATATGATGTCATTTTGAAACAAAAGAGGGACACTTTGAGTAGTTCCGGCCACACCGTGTCTTGGATTGAGGCGGGGTTGACTCGTACACATCACATATGACCCATGGATCATTGTGCTAATGTATCAACACAATCAGAATCTGTTTGTTCGGTTATCTGTATGTTCTAAAAATATTGTCCATTATAAACAAAAGAGAGACACTTAGAGTGATCCCGACCACACCGCGACTCGGATTGAGTCGTGGTTTCCTCGTACAATTCGCATATAACCCATGGATTGTTTTGATACAGTATCAATAGAATCTGAATGTGTTTGTTCAGTTTTCAGCAGGCCAGTTGTTCTTTTCACATGAAATCCCATCCATTTTAAACAAAAGAGACATAGTTAGAGTGCTACCGGCCACACCGCACCTCGGATTTCGACTGGGTTGACTCGTACACATCACAAATGACCCATGGATAATTTTCCTATAGTATCAACACAATTTGAATGCATTTGGTCGGTTTTCCTTATGTTAGTTGTACTTTTCACTTAAAATGTTATCCATTTAACGCAAAAGTGAGACACTTCGAATGGTGTCGGCCACACCGCATCTCGGATTGAGGCGGGGTTGACTCGTACACGTCACATATGACCCATGGATCGTTGTGCTAATGTATCAACACAATCAGAATCCGTTTGGTCGGTTATCACCCTATCAATATCATCATTTTCAAAAGATGCATTAGTTGTCCTCATATCGAAGTCTTCTTGAGTCAAAATCCTTTCTTCTTCATGATGAAAAATAAATGGAAACCGATCATCTAACAAATTCTACATTCTAGTCCTTTAATTTTGATCATCAACAATTAGAGATTTAATTTTCTCCCCATTGTGATACCACACAAACTAGTTTGCTTGAAAACCATTTTTGGTTATGCGGTAGCTGACTTCTTCATGGCTCAAGCAAGGTCTACCAACACAATTGGAACATTGGATGTGTATGTGACCACTACCTAAACCATTGTGAAATTCAAAATCTATAAAGATCTCCAAATTGTTTTGAAAATCATTTGAGATCCGATAGGTTTCATACATCCAACTTCTTTCCATTCTGTAAAAATAATTTATATAAGTCATTTTTTCATAAACAATTCAATATGATTGAACTTTAATAGATAATACATTTAAGTAAACGATAAAGGAAGAAGTTTATAGTCGATGTAGTGAACTATTAAAATAATGTAAATAAGAAGTACTCATAAATTATATTAAAATTTATTTATAGTCATTTTCATTAGGTCTATAAGAGGCACATGCCTCAAGTCCCATTATATATAATAGGCATCCCAAATCATTCACTCATGTTCAATAACTCATTATTGGAACCTCTATAGACATACCTTTCATTACCCAATTACTTACCTATGTAAAGCACACCCCATGGGTGAATAAGTTTTAGGATTCTACACTAATAGGTTGTTCATGGCCTGTAAACACCTATAAATAAATTTCTCGAAGATAATATAAAAGTAAACCCAACACCATCCAAAAATACATCAATAAAGTAACCTGATACATGTAAAAGTGTCCAAAGTAAAGTACCAAAAGACATGTCATATAATAGTGACTCAAGAAAATCTCTAATACGAGCTATTAATGTCCAATATGGTCCCCAAAGTCCTCCTAGAAACTTGGAAAAAATTGTATATTTAGGGTGTGAATAACATGTATACTCAGTAAGGAAATAATCAAGGTATTAACTACACATGTGAAAAAAACATACTAATGTGTTATTGAAAAAATGTAAAACCAACAAGAACCTAAATAGGTCAACTAACCAACTCTTCCTCATCAAAGTTTACACACCAAATTCTGCATCCAATATAGTAATATAACATCACGATCAAAATAAAAAATCAACCCCATTGCAACTTCCCAAAAAATTTCCTCTCTCACTCCTCAATGTTGAATGTCATATGCTCCCATACCTTCCAAAGATATCCTATCACATACTAGTTATCTCTGATGTGTCTTGGGATGCATCCCCACATACACCACCCTCACAAGGTCTAGCGTCCAGTGCTAGCATCAGGTATTATCACATCACATCACACCTGGAAACACTTAGTTTACCACACATCCATTTCTATTCATCTCATTTATTTACTATATTGTATTTTTTTTAACACCATAATTTATTCCATAGATAACAAGGAAACTAATAAAACCATCACACAACAACTCACCATCTCACAATAACAATCACCGCCATGTTACATCAACCAACCATCTCACCAAAACAACCACATATCTCAACAAAAATATTTCCCATCACAACCACCACACAATGAAAACCACCCCACCACATCATACAACACAACCTCATCACACAACACCTCCACAAAGCACAACACCACCATAGATCATCACTATCACACATTTCACTTGTCACATCCATGCCCGCTAAACATCAAATTACAACCCCACATATCACAAAGCCCAAATGGTCCCCTCAATCACCATACAACAACCTACAACATACAATGAAACACAAAAAAAAACCTCTCATAGAAGAAACATACCACAACTTCCAAAATTTATTAAAGGTATTTTATTACATTACCCCTTTATTTAGCATGGACATTATAACACTGTCACGACCCGTCCTCAGGGCCCATGTCATGACTACTCTAAGCCTGCCTCCCATATGCCAGGGGCTGGCGACTAGCACCAAGGCATAAATCCCAAAAAGAGGGGAAGGCATTGCCTTTATAAAGTAAACGAACACCACGGAGTAAGCCATCAGAAGTAAACACTAAGTAAAACTGGGTACAAAAGTATGTGCGGAAAGTAAATGGGCCAAAATACAAACCCAAACTGAAAGTAAAGTACAACTGGAAAGAAAGTACTGCAACTGAAAGTAAAGAAGAAACGTCAAGTCGTCCCCGGGAAGCCCCACCTGAAGGGTGGATACAGATAGCCACCTCAGCTCCAGAGGTCCATCCGTCCGCTCCGTGTACGTCTGCCCAGTGGTCCACCTCCAGGTATCGACTACTCCACCAGCCTCAACCATGATCAGCGATGTCCGTCGTCTGCATCCAACAAAACGTAGTGCGGGCATAGCCCGTGTAGGGGTGAGTATACGCTACTCAGTAGGGACCTCGATACCCCCGAAGGTCTCTTAGAATCCACAAGGAAAATCCAAAAATGAAATATAAAATCACGAAGTAACAACCAAGACTACTTAGGTATATGCCCATACATATACCTAAGTCATCAATTCCAGTTCAGCTCCAACATCTGGGCCCAAGTTCGATCACGTCCACACAAGATAGTACAACCCAATACACACAGGAAAACACAACTCAATCCACATAGGAAAGCATGCCAATCATATTGAAGATAATGATTGAAAGTCAAGACTCAGCTCACACAAGTATACTTCTTCGTAAGGTGATAGAGATGATCAGATATAGCCACAGATTCATCTTTGTTGGGACCCGCGTAGGATACTAAACCAGCTAAGCTGTCAGACCCACATAGGATACAGACCAGCTACTCTTCCAGACCCACGTAGGATAGCAAGAACAGAGTCAGACACTGCCAGACCCACGTAGGATACAAGAACAGTAGTCATTGCCATCGAACCCACGGAGGATTTCAGTACGGTCTTCATCGCTACCGAACCCACGGAGGATTTCAGTGCAGTATTCATCGCCGTCGAACCCATATAGGATTTCAGTATGGTCTTCATCACTGCCGAACCCACATAGGATTTCAGTTCAATCTTCATCGCCGTCGAACCCACGCAGGATTTTAGTACGGTCTTCATTGCTGTCGAACCCATGTAGGATTTCAGTGCAGTCTTCATCGCCGTCGAACCCACGGAGTATTTCAGTATGGTCTTCATCACTACTGAACCCGCATAGGATTTCAGTGCAGTCGTCACAGTCACAGTCGCAGCCAGCTCTAGGGTTCCCGCACACAGCATTCTCGATTCCGAGAGGGTCTACTCCACGAGCCAGGGGGTCGATACATCCACTAAAACATAGTCCGGAGTTGATGTATCTCAAAGTTCTATCTTGACAAGAGGAACTCAACGTGACAGACGACACATCAATCGGACGCCCGGTTTGAGAGTTATTGGCTTTTTTGTTCCAGGGTCCTGGTTGGGTTTTAAGTCAAAAACAACCCGACCACACTCCAACTGCATCCAAACCTTGATTGGAGTAAGCCAAAAGGTCTGTCTCACTAAGAGGAATCCAACAAAGTTGACGGCACGTCAATCGGATGTCCGGAGCTCAAGTTATAAGCGTTTCCACTCCGAGGGCCCGGTTGGTTTTGTGTTCGAACCAACCTGGCCATACCCAAATTTCTCATAAACCTTGAGTTTAATATATTGAAACGGTCGTCTTGATCCAAGGGTCGCACCCCAACTGACGGTGTATCGATCGGAGGTTCGTAGCCCATGTTATGGGCAAAAGACAGAAAGTGCTCTGAAAATGGGGGGGTCTGGGCCCAGTCCGACCCGGACCAACCCCCCCTGGGTCGGCCCAAACCGGGTCGACCTGACCCAGGTCCAGCTCCGACCCTGCTAGACGCAGCCTGGTCTGGTCCGCGTAACAAAGCTCGGCCCGGCCGGGGGGCACACTGGCTCGGCCAGCGAGCCGAGCGGGGGACGCAGTCCCCCGTGGCCCTTGGGCTCCATGGAAGCGGCGAGCGCCGCGTCCGGCTCCCCCGGATCCTGCGCGGCCATGGGATCTGGCCGCCTACTGCCATGGCTTTAGCCACGTTGGTTCCGTCTGGCGGTGTGTCGGCAGGGTCTTCCGCGGACCACCGGACGCGCTCTGTTGGTCCGTTTTGCCTGCCGTCTTCTCCAGCAGTCCTCCCGGGAGCTGCCCTTCACTGCGAAGTCTTAAAAACGCATCTTCGGCCCCGACTTCGGTCGTGGATTCATCCAGCCTCAATGGCACGGTGCGACTGTGCCGCGCTTCTTCGCCCGTTCTTCATTGTTTCTACGCGGTGCTGTTGCACCGCGCCGCCTTTGCTCGTACCGCAACAAGTACATTCATCAAAGGGGAGGAGGGTCGGCCCCATTAATCCGATAACAGGCGGCCATAAAAAAAATAAGACGAATAATGATAAGGAATAATTCATGGGAAAAAAAATTAACCCATACCTCAAAGCGTTGATGAACGAAGGTTTGACACGGAAAAAGGAAGTCGCAGAAGAAGGCTACATAAGAGTTGTCGGCATCACGGAGAGGAGGATCGTTGGCATCGCGGTACACGGTGTCGCGTCGTCAATCTCCGAGGAACTTGCGTTCTTCATCATCTTCCGTCGGTTGTCGGCATTCTTCATCATTCATCGTGTTCTCCAACAAAGAAGATGAAGATTCGAAGGATTTGAGCAAAACCTCTTCCAATCCTTCTCGCACAACGAAACGAACCCTTAATTAAATAAGAAATTGTCTTATTTAATTAACACACAGAAGCCAACATTCAATTTTAAATTCGAAACAGATCTCATTCAATTAATTGAATTAATTTAGGAGCATTTAATATTCAAATTAATTTTGAGGGTTGACTTGCCATTAATTCGAGGTGTGGGTGAGTTACAAAATTAAATGCTTGTGGGAGGTGAAAAGGAAAAAAAGGGGGTCGGGCTCGTGTGGGCCCCACCACACTAATATCTTACCTAGGAGTTAGGGTATTAGTGGTTCCCACTCCAACCACCTTGCCTAGGTTATCATTACTTAGAATAAAAATTAATTTGTAGCACAATATTTTATTTTTATTCTTTAGTTAACCAAATTAATTAATAACCTCACCCGAGAAAAAGAAACTCTGGAAAAGGTGTTCCTAAGCAATTACAGGCGTTGCGGTTTCATCGGTGTCCTCATATTTCGATTCTGAGCACCGGTTCAAATGTTAGGAAAACCCACTCATTCGTTCACTGAACGTACCCGGGCTAAACTTCAGAAATTGATTCTGGGCACACCGGGCCTCGGAATCTGGTGCCATCAGAAATTGCGTTCTTGTAAAATCCCAAAGAAAATTACGAAAAAAAATCCCCTTGAATTTTACGGGACTTTACATTACTCCCACAGCAGGGCTTTAGATCCCCGTAAAGATACATCATAAACTAGGGGAACAAATGTGGGTACTGTGCATGCATCTGAGCCTCCCGCTCCCAACTGCTCTCCTGGAGGTTCCCGTGCTGCCACCTGATGTGAACTAGAGGAATCGACCATCCATGTTGGACCCACTCCTGGTGATCCTCGATCTCCACTGGGACCTCCGCAAAGGTCGCTCCATCATCAATGTCCAGCTCCCCATGGTCGATGATATTCGTCGGGTCGTGCACGTATCTCCTCAGCTGAGATACGTGGAAGACGTGGTGCACCCGGTGCAACTGAGGTGGTAGAGCCAGGCGGTAATCCACCTCGCCTACCCTACTGATGAGCTGGAATGGTCCGATAAAGTGTGGAGATAACTTTACGCCTCAACCAAATCTCTGTAATCTACCTCGATGTGAGACCCACAAGAAAACGTGGTTGCCATCCTCGAACTCTAGTGGCCTCCGTCTCCTGTCAGCATAAGACTTCTGTCAGCTCTGAGCTGTTCTCATCTACTCCTAGATGACCTGGACCTTCTCTGTCGTGGCCTGGACCATCTCCGGTCCCACAAGTGCTGACTCGCCAGGGTATGTCCAGCACAGAGGTGATCTGCAAGGTCGGTCGTACAATGCCTAGGATGGTACCATCCCGATGGTGGAGTGGTAGTTGTTATTGTACACGAACTCCACAAAGGGCAGGTGGTCCTCCCAGCTGCGACCAAAGTCAAGGACACATGCACGGATCATGTCCTCGAGAGTCTGAATGGTCCATTCTATCTGGCAATACTTCTGAGGGTGAAAGGCGATGCTTAGACGTAGTTTTTCCCCGAATGCTTCCTGCAACCCCTTCCAAAACCGGGAAGTAAAGCGAGCATCTCGATCGGAGACGATAGATGATGGAACACCATGAAGCTATATGATCTCCTGAACATATAGGCGTCCCATGCTCTCCACTGAGCCCTGGTCTCTGATGGGTAAGAAGTGGTCTGATTGGTGAGTCAGTCGACAATCACCCAAATGGAGTCGTGGCCTCTGGAAGTGTGTGGAAGTCCAGTCACGAAATCCATAGATATCGCGTCCCACATCCACTATGGGACCTCCAAGGGCTGAACCAAGCCTGCTGGTACCTTGTGCTCTGCCTTCACCTACTGGCAGGCGAGGCATCGAGAAAAGAACTCTGCCACAACCTTCTTCATACCCGGCCACCAGTGTTGTCATATGAGATCCTGGTACATCTTCACCACTCCTGGATGTACCGCTAAATGGGAAGTGTGAAACTCTCTCAGCACCTCATCCTGTAAAGAAACTGGTACCACGATACATCCTCTGAAAAGGACGATTTGCTCTCCTCCTATAGAGAATCTATCAGGTGCCTGTCCTGAGGATATCTGCGCACGCCGCATCTCACAGTTAGCATCCCCATGCTGTGCCTCTCTGACTCGCTGCAGTAGTGGAGGAGTGACTGTGAGTGACTGAAAAAAGGCTTCTCCATCTCTAACCATGAAGGATATCTGCAAAGTGGCTAGCTGCTCCATCGCCTTCCTGAGTAGCTGGATGCCCGTCCTCCTGCTGAGAGCATCGGCTACTACGTTCCCTTTTCCAGGAATATAGACTATCTCAAATTAATAGTACTGGATGAACTCGAGCCATCGCCGCTGTCTCAGATTCAACTCCTTCTGCGAGAAGATGTACCTGAGACTCTGGTGGTCAGAGTAGACTGTAAAGCGCTCCCTCATCAGATAGTGTCACCACATCTTCAGAGCGAAGACCACTGCTGCTAACTCCAGGTCATGGGTAGAATAGTTCTGCTCATGCTGTCTCAACACTCGTGATCCATAAGCGATCACTACCCACTCCTACATCAGGACACATTCGAGTCTGGTCCCTGATGCATTGCAGTAGACTACGGACCCTACTCCCTCCTCTGGTAGCCTCAAGATAGGTGCACTGGTCAATCTCTGTCTCATCTCCTGGAAGCTCTGCTGACTTCTATCTGACCACACGAAGGGTTTACCCTTCTTCGTCAAAGCTGATAGTGGTGCAACAACTTTGGAGAAGTCTGGCACAAACCTCTGGTAGTACCCAGCTAGCCCCAAGAAACTCTGCACCTCTGTCACGCTCCTGGGTGGCTCCCAAGCTAGCACTGCCTCGATCTTCACAGGATCCACCACAACGTCCACCTCAGAGATGATGTGTCCCAAGAAGTGGACCTCACGTAACCAGAACTGACACTTCGAGAGCTTTCCATAAAGCTGGTGCTCCTGGAGTGTGTCCGGTATAACCCGAAAGTGGTAGGCGTGCTCCTCCTCAGTGGTCGAGTATATCAAAATGTCATTGATGAAGACAATGAAAAATCGATCGAGGTATGGCTAAATGATCCAGTTCATGATACCCATGAAAACTGCTGGAGCGTTGGTTACATCGAAAGGAATAACCAAGAAATCATAGTGGCCATACTGACATCTGAAGGCCATCTTCTGCACATCCTCATCTCGAACTCTGAGCTGATGATAGCCTAGCCTGTGGTCTATCTTCAAGAACCACCGTGCTCCCTTGAGCTGATCTAAGAGGTCATCAATCCTCAGTAGTGGATACTTGTTCCTCACGGTCACCTGGTTCAGGAGACGATAGTCAACACAAAGTTGCAAGCTACCATCCGCCTTCTTGGCGAATAATATCGGGGAAGACCAGGGTGAAACACTGGGTCAGAGGAATCCCTTGCTCTGCAAGTCCTCCAGCTGTACCCGTAGCTCTTGATGCTCAGCGGGAGCCATCCGATTTGCTGGAGTGGATATCAGGGCTATCCCGGGGTACAGGTCAATATATAAGTCTACCTCTCAGCGAGGAGGTAGTCCTGGAACGTCGTCAGGGAAAACAACTGTATACTAATCCACCACTACAAGAAATATTGAACTCCACATGTCAATTGCTCCTAGGATGTGGCTAGCCAACTAACGAGTGATGGGATGTCCTCTCCTCTACGTGAGTCTATCCTACACTTCAAAGGCTCCCTTCTCGTCAGTGAAGGTGATCCTGCTCCCGTCGGAGCGTATACACCGCACCTTGCGCCTAATACAGTCGACCTATGAATAGACTGTAGATAACCAATCTGTGCCCAAGATGATGTCCTAAGGCCTCGACGCCACTACAAGAAGATCCCAGCCGAAGCTCTCGTCTCCTAGAGTAAGCTCACACTATCGGCACCAGTGCGTAATCATCGAGTCTGCTCCCGTAGGAGTCTCTAGTCGTAAGGATCGAGCCAACGTCTCTGTCAGAATCTCCGAGCTCCAAACAAGGGAAGCAGCAATAAAAGAATGACTCGCTCCTGTGTCTATAAGAACTGCAAAAAGGGTGGAGTAGACATAGATAGTACCTTAAATCATCTCTGGCGCGTCGTAGTCGTAGGCCTCTGCTGCCCGAAGCTGAGCCTGTCTCTGGACGCTAGATCCCTGTGGTCGGGGTGGAGCTCCTGGTTGTGGTGGTGGTAAAGCCTCAAAGTGTCGCCCACCACCTGCTGTTCGGCCAGCTCCCCTACCCTGTCTGCCTACTCTTGGAAGAATGCCACGGTCGACCCTCTACCTCTGCCTGGGTGGCCCCTCAACCGTCTATTACTCCTCTGCACGGAGGGTTGGGCAGTCATGAGCCATGTGGCCCTACCTGCCGCATGCGTAGCACTGCCTGCTCCTCGGAAGGCTGGCTCTGCGCCCTGTGCCCCGTACCTCCGAGCCAGTGTTATGAGGTTGTCTGCATGATGGTCTGGTCCGCCTGGACGCCTATGATGTCTGTCGACTGCCAGCTGAAGATGACTCTGCTACATGCTGCCCTGTGGTAGGTCTCGCTGCTGGTGTAGGCTCAGCAAGAAAGCTCTCTATGAGAAGAGCTCTCTCCAGTACTCCTGCCTATGTCGGAATGCTGGGGGAGATCACCGATGCCCTGATCTCATGCCTCATTCCCTACTCAAAGGTCCGGGCCTGAAAGAATGGGTCATGTACCATGTTCGTCGAATAGGGAGAAAGATCGGTAAATCTCGTCGACTACTGGGTGACCGTCATGCTTCCCTACCGCAGCTGTAGAAGCTCCATGATTCGCACCGCACAGAGGGTGGCTGGGACGAACTCTGAGCAGAAGAGGCTCTCAAAGTCCACCAAGAGGAGGGATTCATCGCCGTTCAACTGGAGCATCAAGCTCCCCCATCTTCCTGCTGCCACGTGCTGGAGGCTCACTGTGAGGATCGCCATGAGGTCAGTTGGTGTCCCCAATAACCTGAAAACTCACACAACCACCTCCAGCCAATCCTCGGCTGCCTGATGGTCTGTCTCCCCGCGGAACCTGGGTGGTCCCTGACTTTGAAACTCATGTAGTGCACTAAGGCGACATGCACTCTCCGCGGCTAGGGCTGGTAGCATCGGTGGATCAGCGGGTAGAGGTACCGCCGGTGCCTCCGCTGAAAAAGGGCCTTGCACAGAGGCATCGTCGCTCGGTGGGATGTCGTCTTGCACAATGCTCAGAACCCTAGCTGGCTGCCATTGTGGGGCCATCCTGAAATGAAACAGGTGCACCACGGTCAAAACAGTATACCTGGTGAGCTGACAAAAAGTAATCACAAAGAAAACTTTTGAAACACACATGCAATCAATGTTTTCGCGCATTGAGTCGGAAATCAGAAGTCAGAGTCCTGGTGTACGGATACGTCGGCCGCCGCACTAACACTGGACTCCCTGGACTGATAACCACACTCAATAACCTAAACACTATTGCATCACATAGAAGAAAGATCAGAGTCCTGAGTTCTGCAGTAGAACCGAACTCCTCTAATACCAATTTGTCACGACCGGTCCTCGGGGCCCGTGTCGTGACTACCCCAAGCCCACCTCCCATAGGCCAGGGGCTGGAGACTAGAGCCAAGGCGTAAATCCTGACAAAAGGGGGGAGGAATTGCCTTTATAAAGTAAACAAACACCACAGAGTAAGCCATAAGAAGTAAACACCAAGTAAAACTGGGTACAAAAGTAAGTGCGGAAAGTAAATGGGCCAGAATACGAACCCAAACTGAAAGTAAAGTACAATCGGAAAGAAAGTACAACAACTGAATGTAATGTAGCAACTTCGAGTAGTCCCCTAGAAGTACCACCTGAAGGGTGGGAACAGATAGCCACCATAGCTCCACGGGTCCAGCCATCCGCTCCGTGTACGTCCCACCCAGTGGTCCACCTCCAAGTACCGACTGCTCCACCAGCCTCAACCACGATGAGCGTTGTCTTTCGTCGGCATCCAACACAACGTAGTGCGGGCATAGACCGTGCAGGGGTGAGTATACGCTACTCAGTAGGGATCCTGAGACCCCCTATGGTCTCCCATAATCCCCAACGAAAATCTACAAAGGAAAGATATGTTAGGTCCACTAGGCTGGATACCCTGAGAGCGGGGGTGAATCAGGGTATGACTAATTAAAAATTAATGCCCGTTCTGATCTTGTTTCGCTGTTAAACAAAACACTCTTCTCTCTTTTTCCTGCTACACGATATAAACAGAATGTAAAGCAAGCACAGGACACAACAATTTTACTTGGTTCACCGCTAAGGGCTACGTCCAAGGAGCATACGCCGACAGGTTGCCGGTCGTACCAAATTCCAGTAATCTTCACTAGATGTGGATTACAAGGTTCGGGCTAGATCACTTCTATGCCCAGGCTCACTGCCTTTACAATGTTTAGGGTCATCTCACTACTTTCCCAAGGGTCACTCCCTGTTTCTCTCTCTCTGGCTCACTGCCGGTGGAGAGGATCACCTTCTTCCTCTTCCTAAGCCCACTGCTCTTGGATGGAATCCACTCACAGTTTATAGACCTGTAGGTCTCTTCATTTTCATGAAAGAATGCATCTTCTCTTGTATGTAGATTCTCTGTTGAAATTTAACTTTCACCCGTTGATGAATATCTCTTTGCACCGAAGGTATTGGGCAAACATCCAGCTTCCACGCAGCCCGAAAAACACTGCTGGAACAAACCTTACTTGGCGCGCAAGTCAACCTCGGCGCGCAAGTATCGGCGCGCAAGTCTTCCTCAAACACTTGCGCGACACAACCTTCCTCAACTCCAAACTTGCGCGACTCTCTTCCTTTTATGCGCAAACAAATATTGGCGCCCAACTGCCAACTGGCGCGCAACTTCTAATGCAGGCGCACAACTTCAACCTCTGGCGCGCAAGTCCCACCTGCGCGACCACACACACCACTTGCGCGACCACCACACCTGCGCGACGGCAGCTCTCGTCTTGAACTCCGGTGAGAAATGAGGAGGGGTGGTCTGGTATTTATATGCAATCTGACCACCCTGCACGACGGCGCGCAAGTCACCTGCGCGACCCAATCTCGGCGCGCAAGTCTTCTCTCCTTTTAGACACTTGCGCGACCAACTCCCAAACTTGCGCGAACCTATCTCCTTAGCCATATTTTGATCTTCTGATCTTGAAAAACATATGGCGCGCAAGTTTCCTATACTCCAAGTCCACGGCGCGCAAGTCCCTTTGCCAAAAACACTTTTCTTCATTTGCTGATTTTCAGGTCCAAAAATTTGGCAAACACTGGAAAACGGCGCCACCTTGTATCTGTTCTTTTGTACCGCCTCCAGATCATCCATTCCTTTTATCGACGTTCTTGAATCAAACATGGATCGTTGACCTCAGCTCTTGAACTCGACATTCAACCATGAAATCCTCTTTGTCAACAATCACAACTTAGATGTCCACTTTTTCAACAAACACAAACACCTCAAAAAGGCTTCAATGATACCTTGAGGGATTATTGCCCAACAAGATACGATCACGAAGTAACAACCAACACTACTTAGGTATATGCCCATACATATACCTAAGTCATCAATTCCAGTTCGGCTCCAACATCTGAGCCCAAGTTTGATCACGTCCACACAAGATATTACAACCCAATCCACACAGGAAAACACAACTCAATCCACATCAGAAAGCAATTCAATCATATCGAAGATAATGATTGAAATTCAAGACTGAGCTCACATAGGTATACTTATTCATAAGGTGATAGAGATGATCAGATATAGCCACTGATTCATCTATGTTGGGACCCACGTAGGATACTAAACCACCTAAGCGGTCAGACCCACATAGAATACAGACCAGCTACTCTGCCAGACCCATGTAGGATAGCAAGAACAGAGTCAGACACTGCCAGACCCACGTAGGATACAAGAACAGTAGTCATTGCCGTCGAACCCACAGAGGATTTCACTATGGTATTCATCGCTGTCGAACCCACAGAGGATTTCAGTGCAGTATTCATCACCATCGAACCCACGGAGGATTTCAGAACAGTCTTCATCGCTGCCGAACCCACATAGGATTTCAGTGCAGTCTTCATCGTCGTCGAACCCGCGGAGGATTTCAGTATGGTCTTCATCGCTGCTGAACCCACATAGGATTTCAGTGCATTCTTCATCACCGTCGAACCCACGGATGTTTTCTGTATGGTCTTCATCGTTGCCGAACCCACATAGGATTTCAGTGCAGTCATCATAGTTGCAGTCACAGCCAGCTCTAGGGTTCCTCCCACATCATGCTCGATTCTGGGAGGGTCTGCTCCACGAGCCAAGGGGTCGATACATCAACTGTCACGTAGTCTGTAGTTGATGTATCTCAAAGTTCCGTCTTGACAAGTGGAACAAAACGTGACAGACGGCCCGTCAATCGGACGCCCGGTTTGAGAGTTATTGGCGTTTTCGTTCTAGGGGCCTGGTTGGTTTTTAAGTCAAAAACAACCCGACCACACTCCAACTGTGTCCAAAACTCGATCTGATTAAGCTAAAAGGTTCGTCTCACTAAGAGGAATACAACAAAGTCAATGGAACGTCAATCGGACGTCAAGAGCTCAAGTTATAAGCGTTTACGCTCCGAAGGCCTGGTTAATTTCATGGTCGAACCAACCCGGCCATACACAAAGTTCATTGAAACCTTGATTGTAATATACCTAAATGACTGTCTAGATCCAAGGATCGCATCACAACTGATGGTGCATCGATCGGAGTTTCGTAGCCCATGTTATGGGAAAAAGACCAAAAGTGGTCCGAAAATGGGGTGTCTGGGCCCGGTCTGACTCGGCCCAACCCCCCTGGGTCGGCCCGTACCGGGTCAACCCGACTCATGTTCGGGTCCGACTTGGATGGGCGCAGCCCGGTCCGGTCCATGCAACCCGGCCAGGTGGCACACTGGCCCGGCCATCGAGCCGAGCGAGGGACGCGGTCCCCCACGACCCTTGCACTTCGTGGACGCGGCGAGCGCCGCGTCCGTCTCCCCCAGATCCCGTGCGGCTGCAGGATCCGGCCGCCTGCCGCCATGTCTTCATCAGCGGCGGTTCCTCTTGGCGGTGTGTCGGGGCGCTGCCACCTCCGGGCGATCGGCCGGTGCCGGCCGCCGCCTATGACCGCCGGCACCGGCAGGGTCTTTCGCGGACCACTGGACGCGTTCAGTTGGTCCATTTTGCCTGATGTCTTCGCCAGTAGTCCTCCCGATACCTTCCCTTCACTGCAAAGTCTTCAAAACGCATCTACAGCCCTGACTCCGGCTGCGGTTTCATCCGGCCTCAACGACGCGGCTCGACGGCGCCGCGCTTCTTCGCCCGTTCTTCATTATTTCTGCACGGTGTCGTTGCACCGCGCTACCTTTTCTCTTACAGCAACAAGTACATTCATCAAAGGGGAAGAGGGTTGGTCGTGTTCATGCGGTCCGGACTCCTCCTGTTAATCCAATAACAGACAGCCATAAAAAAAAGACGAAGAACGGCAATGAATAATTCACAGGAAAAAACAATTAACCCCTACCTCAAAGCGTTGATGAACGAAGGTTTGACGCGGAAAAAGGAAGTCGTGGAAGAAGGCTCCATAAGCGTTGTCAGCATCACGGAGAGGAGGATCGTTGGCATTGCGGTACATGGCGTCACGTCGTCGATCTCCAGGGAACTAGCGTTCTTTTTCATCTTCCGTCGGGGGTAGGCGTTCTTCACCGTTCTTCACGTTCTCCAACGAAGATGATGAAGATTCGAAGGATTTGAGAAAAACCTCTCCCAATCCTTATCGCACAATGAAACTAACCCTTAAACAAATTAGACGTTGTCTTATTTAATTAACACACACAAGCTAACATTCAATTTGAAATTCAAAACAGATCTCATTCAATTAATTGAATTAATTGAGGAGCATTTAATATTCAAATTAATTTTGAGGGTTGACATGCCATTAATTCGGGGTGTGGGAGAGTTACACAATTTAAAGCTCGTGGGAGGTGAAAAGGAAAAAAAGGGGTTGGGGCACATGTGGGACCCACCTCACTATTATCCTACCTAGGAGTTAGGGTATTAGTGGGTCCCACTCCAACCACCATGCCTAGGTTACCATTACTTAGAATAAAAATAAAATTGTAACAAAATATTTTATTTTTATTCTTTTGTTAACCTAATTAATTAATAACCTCACCCGAGCAAATGCAACTCCGAAAAAGGTGTTCCTAAGCAATTATCGGCATTTCAGTTTCATCGGTGTCCTCGAATTTCGATTCCGAGCACCGGTTCAAAAGTTAGGAAAACCCGCTCGTTCGTTCACTGAACGTACCCGAGCTAAACTTCGGAAATTGATTCCAGGCACACCGGGCATCGGAATCAGGTGCCGTCAGAAACTGCGTTCTTGTAAAATCCCAAACAAAATTATGAAAAAAAATTCACCTGATTTTTATGGGTATTTACAAACACAAATGATACTCCATAGGAAACTAATTAATTAACCAAATATTCATTCATTTTTCTATTTTTCACGGTGAAATCACACAACAACATTGAAAGGGTCTCAGCACATATCCTCTATATTGAAAACATGAAAATTAATAAACACATATAAATAAATTTCCATGAAAAAATTAATAACACAATGAATAAAAGGCATAAAAACACATACTTAGAAAATATGGAATCCATATTGGAATGGAGAAAGTCTAGATTAAATCAAAACAAAAAAAATGATATACACATCAAAATAAAAACTAAAAACTAAAATATTAGATGAATAACAAAAAAAAGGTATCACGTAAATAATATATGTGTATAAAGAATAAAATACCTGATTTGAGATCATTCATATTGATTTTCACCGGTTCGGATGGGGGAAGTCGTGAGAGGAGTAGAGCGCTGCAGAGATTTAGGGTTCTGTCGTGAATGGGGGAGAGCTGCGGCCCGACTGTATTTGGGGTAAAGATTTACCAATGGTTTTTAAAAATTGTTGGAAATGGGGTGTCCAAGGAACCCTTTACGAATGGTTCAATAGAACCATTGGTAAAGGGGCACCCTTTACCAACAGTTTACTAGAACCATTGGGAATGGTTTTGTTGACCACCCCTTTGCCAACAGTTTTATGAAACTGTTGGAAAAGGGTTAACCTTTCCCAACGGTTCTAGTGAACCATTGGGAATGGGTTTACTAGCCCTTCATTACCAATGATTTAATAAAACCGTTGGTAAAGAACCGTGGGTAAATACCCCATTTCCAGTAGTGACTCCTTGATTGCCAGAAGGTGAACCGATTTTGTCAACTGGTCCATCACTACCCAAATAGCGTCACAGCCTCCGTGAACCTTGGGTAGTACCATGATGAAAACCATCGAGATATAATCCCACTTCCACTCGGGGACATCCAAAGGCTGCAACAAACCTCCTAGAACACATTGTTCAGCCTTCACATGCTGACACACTAGGCACCTGGCCATGAACTCTACCGCTGCCCGCTTTACCCCGCACCACTAGAACTGACGCTTCAATCCCTGGTACATCTTGGAAACATCTAGGTGCACAGCTAGGGGTGAGTTGTGGATCTCACTAAGAACTCCCTCATGCATTGTCTCTGGAACAAAAAAAATTCTCAGAAAATCACATTATTCTGACCATCCATTATCCAGCCGTCTGGGGCATCACCATGGGCAACCCGGTCATGCATCACATCACATTCTGAATCTCACAACTGGGACTCCTCCACCTGCCAAAATATAGAGGATTGCACTGTCATCTTATACAGGAAACCTCTACAACTATCCATCCTCACATCCAGGTGCAGGGCAGCCAACTCCTCCATCACCTTCTAAGCATATTCCGACTCTCGAACTGTATCCTTCTGCGACTTCCTGCTCAAGGTATCAGCCCCCACATTCCTATTCACTGAGGTGTAGGAAATATAGAAGTCTTAGTTCTAAAGGAACTCCATCCACCTTCGCTGTCATATGTTCAGGTCCCGTGGGGAGAAGATATATTTCAAGATTTTGTGATCCTAGAAGACCACAAAGCTCTCCCTAATAAGGTAATGCCGCCAAAACTATAGCGCAAAAATGACTATCTCAAGCTCCAGATCGTGGTTGGCATAATTATTCTCATGAGGGCATAACTGCCTAGACCCATAAGAGGTCACCCCTTGTCAATGTATCAGCACACACTTGAGGCCCTGTCCTAAAGCATCTCAAAACACCTCATACACTGCCCCTTCTTTTGGAAATATCATCACTGGGGCACTAACCAACATCTCCCCTAGATAGATGAAGGCTACCTCGCACTGCCCATTCCACACAAAAGCCAGGTACTTCTTGGTCAAAGCCATAAAAGGTGATGAAAATTGAGAGAATTCGGGTACGAACCTCCAGTAGTAATCTGCTAGCCTGAGGAAACTACGAACCTCTGCCATGTTATTGGGTGCTACCCAAGAAAAAACCTCCTCGACCTTCGATAAGTCCACAGCTATCCCCTACTCGGACACCACATGCCCAAGGAAGTGAACCTCAGGCATCTAGAAATTGAACATGGACAACTTCCCATAGAATGGGTGCTGTCGGAGGACTTCTAAAACCATCCTTAGGTGGTCAGCGATATCCTCCTATGATCTTGACTAGATCAGTATGTCGTTAATGAACACGACCACAATCCGATCCGGGTATTCTCGATAGATGGAGTTTATGAGTCCCATGAACACTACTGGAGCATTCGTAACACCGAACGGAATGAATACGAACTCAAAGTTCCTGTATCTTCACCTGAAGGAAGTCTTAGATATGTCTCCCTCCTTCACCCTCAACTGGTGATATCCTGACCATATGTCTATCTTGGAGAACCATAATAACCCATTCAACTGGTCAAATAGATCATCTATCCTGGGAAGAGGGTAGCGATTCTTGACTGTTACCTGATTCATTCTCCTATAGTCTATACACAGCCTGAGACCACCATCTTCCATGTTTGCAAACAAGACAGGAGCACCCCATGGAGATGCACTTGGTCAAACAAAACCCTTCTTCATCAGATCTTCAATCTGAATCTGCAACTCCCGTAACTCATAAGGTTCCATCTGGTAGGGGGCCATCGAAATCGAACTAGCACCAGGTTGCAAGTCTATCACGAACTCAACATCACGTCGAGGGGGTAGAGTTTTCACCTCTTTAGGGAAGACGTCCAAAAACTCACTAACGACCCCTATAACTTCCACCATCTCTACGCCCACTGACTCCACTAACAGCTCAGCTAACAAGGAAAGGAGGGGTTCCTCTCGCCTGCTGCTCTTCTGGCCACCCCACTTGCCAATAAAAGTTACACGTCAGCCGTCCAAGTCTGAAAACATGACCCGTCCTCAGAAGCAGTCAATGACGGCACATACAATGAATAGTCAATCAATGCCTAGGCTGACATCGTATGGATTTTTTTACAACAGTAGAAGATCCCTGACTGACTGATGGGGCCCTATAACCAGTCTACACCCCCGGCAAACATAAAACAAGTCGGTCTGACCTCTGACTGGTGTGATCAGCACCAGGGGCACTAGAAGTCTCTATTAATCTAAACCCATACCATGGTCCATACAGGGTTCAACAAAGGATTGCGATACTCCTGCATCGAACAAGGAATATGTAAGGGTACTAAGCAAGCTGATCGTACCTTGAATGACCTCTAACCCTGCTAGAACTACTGCCTCGGAGGCGTGAAACTGTCCATTCCCAGCTACTTTTCCTCTCAGCTATCGGCCACCTCCCCGACCATGTCCGGGTCGAGGTCCCTAATGAGCGTGTTGAGGTCGGCCCCCTCCTGCGACATCCTCCCTTAGAGGAGCGGGAGCTCGCTGTCCCTGCTACTGCTGAATGGGCCTAGCTAGAAACTGATACGGATGGGCCGGGTGCTGCACTGGCCCACCACCACTGTACTTCACTCTGCCCGGGCACTGATTTTGATGGTGACCATGGCTCCCATAGACGAAGCACCTCGGTCCTTAGCCAGAAAGGAAAGGGAAACGACCGGGGGATCAGAACTGGAACGGCTGAGGCCTGCTTCCTACTGGTCGAAACCTAGAGGGTCCTGATGTTAGAGTCCTGATGTTGATGGCCTTCCCCTTCGATGAGCCCAATTGGATCCCCTCTCGTGATACACCTCCTAGAGTGTGCATCCTATCCACCAATTTATCTTTCTTCTGGACTCTAAGTAGGTCGGTAAGGTGAAGGGAGTAACATCATGCTGAAGAGAAGATCGAAGTGCCTCCTCCAAACGCCTCACCCAAGACTCCTCATCTGAAAGAGGTCCGGATCAAAGTGGAGGAGATCCTTAAATTTGATCCCCAACTCTCTTACTGACATGTTACTTTGCTATAGGGAGAGCAGCGTTTGCCTTTTTTTTCATCCTTCATCGTTGAAGAGAGGAATTCTGCCCGAAAATCCTTCTCTAAATCAATCCATGCCACCTAAGCCTCACTCTTCTCCCCGAGGAAAAGAATCCACCACTAACGCGTCACTGCCCACATCTGGCTCACAGCCAAATGAACCCAACACTCTTCTGGAGCCTAGATCAAGCCGAAAGCTATCACAAACTCCTCTAGCCATATCTTTGTCTCCACGTTAGAGATGTTTCCCTCATACTTCCTAAGGGTCTACCACTGAATGGCACGAAGCATCTTCTGCCACTGATCATCCTCCTATTATTGGTCTTTCCTCTGTTGATCGGCCATGTAAACCTCCTGGGCCTCGATCACCCGCACTACTCGTGGTTGTCTCCTAGGTGCCATGGCTGCAAGTTAATCAGGGAATTCCTAAGCCCGAATAGTGCATAATATTGTTCTTAAATTCTTCTTAGACATATTATTCATTTTAAATCCCCAAAACATCCTAGAAACATGAGAACATAAGTAATTATGATGCATGTACCTTTCCTAGGGTCTCTACACTACAATCAGTGTATCATCAATTTGTTGTTCGGTAGGTCCAAAATCCTTGCATCGGATCATGCCGGGCCCTAAAATCCCATGTCCTAGTCGGTCTTCCCTGGCCTATTTCACGCACCAAGATTACCAACACGGTTGCCCTACCATCCGATGCAATCCTCACTGTTCCTAAATCCATACTCCATCCTATCACTTAACCTCTGAGCCTTTGATACCATTCTTTCATGACCCGCCTTCTCCAAAAGGAGGGAAGGGACATCAGATTGTCAGACCCTTCCTTATTTAAGATGAAGGAGAGATAATGACACCCAAGACCTGCCTTCAATAGGTCATGTGGTGGCGACAAACACCAAGGGTATATAATTACACAAAATATGGAAGGCATTACGCTTTTTCTATTTTAATAGGATCGTGAGATAATATAGAAACCCCAACAACACCAAAGTGAAAATTAAAGGTAAAGACAAAAGTAAACCATTCCCACATGGATATTCAAATGTATAAGATTCAAGCCACACAAACTCCAAAAGTAATGTAACAAGAAAAGTAAAACGAAAACGGTAACTACCCCAATGCCCGAGCTAGTACGGTCCCACACGACCACTAAAATCCTCCTGGCAACCTGAAAGCAGTTTTATATACGTAGAGTGAGAATACAAGCATACTCAGTTGGGAAAACCAAAGACTCTCACTACAAAAAAAACTTGGTTTAGTGGCGGTTTTGTGGCGGCGGTTCACAAAACCGCCGCTAAACATTTTCGGTGATGGTTTCGCGGCGGTTTTCAATAAACCGCCTCGAAACCCAAATCTTTTTCAAACACCACGACCCTTTCCCCCACCCAAACCGCATTCCCAAACCCTCGTCCCTGATCCCCCCCCGGCCTTGGCGACCGCTGCGCCCCCCGCACCCTCCGGCGACCCCCGCACCCCCCGCACTCCTCGTGCCCTCCGGCGAAACCCGCACCCCCCGGCGCCCCCCTCGACCACCGGCGACCCCCGTGCCCCCCGCGCCCCCTGTGCCATCCGGCGACCCAGACACCCCCCATGCCCCCCGTGGCCTCCGGCGACCCCCGCACCACCCGGCGCCCCCCACGACCCCTTTTGACTTTGGTAATTTTTAGTTCTTCCTTGATTCTTTGATTTCTTCTCATAAATGACGGATAAGTCATGCATAGTAATTGTGGATTATTTATTTTTGTGGTTTATATATTTCTCCTACATTTATTCATGTATTTATTACTAAAAGTCATGCATAGTAATTGATACCTCAACTTTGTTCAGTGTGTTATTTTATTATAATTATTCTAATTATTTTATGTCTTCTTGCTTGGTATCCAACATAGGTTTGATTGTTGAATTTTTATTTAACGTTTTATCTCTAAATAATTCATTGGGAAAAAGAGAGGATCCCATTAGAAGTTCCTAAATTATGTAGCTGATATTTTTGGATATGTATATCTTTGGAAATTGGTCATTATAGTGATGAAATATTTCATTGTAATTTTTAGTATAGACTAGTTATCACATTTTAAAGCATATATTTATTGTTATTAGAAAAGAGAGAAATTATCTCCATCTTATGATAAATAATATGTTATTCTAGGTGATTAAGATTATAATTCCAATTGATCAAGATATGATTATTGGAAAATGGGGATTACTATATCTCTAGTGGTATGGATGGATCTCAGGTTAGCTAATGGTGTTTCAAGTGTTGTTTTCCTCCTGCAATTAATAAGTATCAGGATGTTTTTTTAGGACTTTATAAGGTTACCTCTAGAGATGGAGGTGGAGTTTATGATTGAATTTGTACAAGGTATCGAGACTATCACAATATCCAATTACTATATATCTCTATGGGATATTAGATAGATAAATATTTAGTTGGGATATCTTTAATCCAATGGATTTATTAATCTGAGTGTGTCTACATAGGGTTATCCATTTCTTTTTACCAATATTGCAAGAGTGAGTTATTGATTTTATATTAACTATTATAAATTAAATCATGTTACTCTTAATAATTGGTATCCTTTTCTATGAATTTATGATTTATTCAATCAGTTTAGAGGTTCTTTATGGATTTTGAAGATTGTTCATTGATTAGGTTATCAGCAGTTAAAGGTTTGATCTAAAGGTGTGTCAGAGATAGAATTTCAAACACTATATAGTAATTTTGTTTTTTTGGTAATTCTATTTAGGGTAATAGAGAAACCATATGTATTTATAACTTTGATAAACCATTTTTTATCCTTTTTTTTCATTCGGGACTATATTTATCAATGATATATCGGTATGATCATGATCCTATGAGGAGCATGAATAATAGTTGGTTATGTTCTTAGACACATTGAGATATCATCATTTATATGCCAATATATTGAAATGTTATTTCTATAATCAATAGGTGACATTTTTTGGTCGTGAGTTCTCTAAATCAAGGATATTATGGGATATTGAGAAAGTAGAATCTATAATTTCTTAATAGATTCATACTAATATTGTTGAGATTCATATTTTCTTTGGTCATGTGGTTTCTTATTCTTTCATTATCTTGGAGTTTTCTCACATATTCATTAAAAATATATTATTGACGTGGAATGGAGTGAATTTTTAGTGGGATGATAAATAAAAAGATTCATTTTATGAGCTAAAAAATATATTGACATCTACACCTATTCTTATTTGACCAAAGACAAGGATGCATTATAAGTTCAATAATGAGGACTCCAATGTGATGTTAAGATTTATGTTGATATGGAGGAATGAGTTTTAGTAAATGGGTCTTGAAACTTATAATAAATGATAACAATTATCCAGCTCATGATATTGATTTAGTCATGGTTATGCATGCCCTCCAATGTTTATGAAATTAGTTATTCAATGAGAATTTTGTGGCATTTACAAATAAAAAAACATGTAGTAAATATTTTATCATAGGGATAAAAATTTATGACAGAGGATATGGGATGAATATATTTAGTCATTTTATTTGGATTTTAATTATACTCCAAGAAAGTGAAATTTCATTATTGATGCTCTAAGTATAAATTATCAAGTGCATGTAGTTTGTACGTCGAAAGATGAATGTAAATTCATATTACTTTTCTCAGAGATTCATCGTGATGTAGTTAATTATAAAGGTCATGTCATTATAGAAACCTTGACCATCACTTTATCTTTATTTTTTATTTAAAGAAGGTATGATTTCATATTATGTGTATTGGGTTTTCCATGAATGGTTTTATAGTATGGATTTCATACCTAGGTATACGCTTAGTGATAATTCTCTATTGTATTTTCATAGGTGTAATTTTTTTATTGACCTCGACACCCCCCACGCCCCCCCGTGGCCTCCGGCGACCCTCGCACCCCCTGGCGCCCCCCGTGACCCCTTTCGACTTTGGTAATTTTTAGTTCTTCCTTGATTCTTTGATTTCTTCTCATAAATGACGGATAAGTCATGCATAGTAATTGTGGATTATTTATTTTTGTGGTTTATATATTTCTCCTACATTTATTCATGTATTTATTACTAAAAGTCATGCATAGTAATTGATACCTCAACTTTGTTCAGTGTGTTATTTTATTATAATTATTCTAATTATTTTATGTCTTCTTGCTTGGTATCCAACATAGGTTTGATTGTTGAATTTTTATTTAACGTTTTATCTCTAAATAATTCATTGGGAAAAAGAGAGGATCCCATTAGAAGTTCCTAAATTATGTAGCTGATATTTTTGGATATGTATATCTTTGGAAATTGGTCATTATAGTGATGAAATATTTCATTGTAATTTTTAGTATAGACTAGTTATCATATTTTAAAGCATATATTTATTGTTATTAGAAAAGAGAGAAATTATCTCCATCTTATGATAAATAATATGTTATTCTAGGTGATTAAGATTATAATTCCAATTGATCAAGATATGATTATTGGAAAATGGGGATTACTATATCTCTAGTGGTATGGATGGATCTCAGGTTAGCTAATGGTGTTTCAAGTGTTGTTTTCCTCCTGCAATTAATAAGTATCAGGATGTTTTTTTAGGACTTTATAAGGTTACCTCTAGAGATGGAGGTGGAGTTTATGATTGAATTTGTACAAGGTATCGAGACTATCACAATATCCAATTACTATATATCTCTATGGGATATTAGATAGATAAATATTTAGTTGGGATATCTTTAATCCAATGGATTTATTAATCTGAGTGTGTCTACATAGGGTTATCCATTTCTTTTTACCAATATTGCAAGAGTGAGTTATTGATTTTATATTAACTATTATAAATTAAATCATGTTACTCTTAATAATTGGTATCCTTTTCTATGAATTTATGATTTATTCAATCAATTTAGAGGTTCTTTATGGATTTTGAAGATTGTTCATTGATTAGGTTATCAGCAGTTAAAGGTTTGATCTAAAGGTGTGTCAGAGATAGAATTTCAAACACTATATAGTAATTTTGTTTTTTTGGTAATTCTATTTAGGGTAATAGAGAAACCATATGTATTTATAACTTTGATAAACCATTTTTTATCCTTTTTTTTCATTCGGGACTATATTTTTCAATGATATATCGGTATGATCATGATCCTATGAGGAGCATGAATAATAGTTGGTTATGTTCTTAGACACATTGAGATATCATCATTTATATGCCAATATATTGAAATGTTATTTCTATAATCAATAGGTGACATTTTTTGGTCGTGAGTTCTCTAAATCAAGGATATTATGGGATATTGAGAAAGTAGAATCTATAATTTCTTAATAGATTCATACTAATATTGTTGAGATTCATATTTTCTTTGGTCATGTGGTTTCTTATTCTTTCATTATCTTGGAGTTTTCTCACATATTCATTAAAAATATATTATTGACGTGGAATGGAGTGAATTTTTAGTGGGATGATAAATAAAAAGATTCATTTTATGAGCTAAAAAATATATTGACATCTACACCTATTCTTATTTGACCAAAGCCAAGGATGCATTATAAGTTCAATAATGAGGCCTCCAATGTGATGTTAAGATTTATGTTGATATGGAGGAATGAGTTTTAGTAAATGGGTCTTGAAACTTATAATAAATGATAACAATTATCCAGCTCATGATATTGATTTAGTCATGGTTATGCATGCCCTCCAATGTTTATGAAATTAGTTATTCAATGAGAATTTTGTGGCATTTACAAATAAAAAAACATGTAGTAAATATTTTATCATAGGGATAAAAATGTATGACAGAGGATATGGGATGAATATATTTAGTCATTTTATTTGGATTTTAATTATACTCCAAGAAAGTGAAATTTCATTATTGATGCTCTAAGTATAAATTATCAAGTGCATGTAGTTTGTACGTCGAAAGATGAATGTAAATTCATATTACTTTTCTCAGAGATTCATCGTGATGTAGTTAATTATAAAGGTCATGTCATTATAGAAACCTTGACCATCACTTTATCTTTATTTTTTATTTAAAGAAGGTATGATTTCATATTATGTGTATTGGGTTTTCCATGAATGGTTTTATAGTATGGATTTCATACCTAGGTATACGCTTAGTGATAATTCTCTATTGTATTTTCATAGGTGTAATTTTTTTATTGACCTCGACACCCCCCACGCCCCCCCGTGGCCTCCGGCGACCCTCGCACCCCCTGGCGCCCCCCGTGACCCCTTTCGACTTTGGTAATTTTTAGTTCTTCCTTGATTCTTTGATTTCTTCTCATAAACGACGGATAAGTCATGCATAGTAATTGTGGATTATTTATTTTTGTGGTTTATATATTTCTCCTACATTTATTCATGTATTCATTACTAAAAGTGTGAATATCCATCCACAATTTTAGTAATTTCTTGGAATTTATATCGAGAAGTTGGTTCCTTTGGGATATCGCTTAATATTATTTACACCTCAACTCTTTCCAAGAATATAGATATGTTCAATAGATTAAATCCCATCCTATAGACCAATTTCAATTCCAATGGTTTATTTTACAAAAATCCATGTGACTTCTCTCCCTTGTAAATTTGGTCCATAACGACATGTCTTATCATGGATAATGAATTAATTAGGTGCTTCATGTTCTGTAAACATATCCCATTGGAAACCATAAAAAATAGTTGGGTAGATATTGTTATGATAAGTGTGTAACCCGATATTCTTATTTCTCCTCAATGAGGTGTTGACACTGTCTCTTATGGACCAGACTTGTTCGGTTGGTCTGAAGTGGTAAATGTGATCAATGAACCATCTTTATTATATTATGCATACTTCATGTTCAATGGTTCATCTTTATTATATTATGTTTTTGTAATCTTACACTATCGTATATTTTGTGTAGGCACATTGTGATATACATGGATAAAATATGGAACACATTACCGAGGAACACACCTCAATATGATAAGGGTTTGAATGAGAAGCGGATGGTATTGAAATATATATTATTATATTATCCTCATTTTAAATTTATACATGTACATGAAGAGGACATAGACATTGAATACATTACTATTAAATTGAATTTATTTATTTCCGGATCTCTCAAGACAGAATGCATCAAACCGGGCAAAACAAGTCATCCCGCACACTGCGGGCTCAAAAAGATTTTCTAGAAGTCGAATGTCATTGGTAATCTTTTAATTAGTTTAAATATTTATAAGACAATATTATCTATTTAAAATATTTAATTGTTTATTTATCTTTGTTTAATACAGTCACAGAGTTTAGGGCATGAAGCATCCCAAACAGAACTGTGGCTGGATGTTCATAAAAAAACAGATGGAAGTTTTGTTAATGAACCTGCCAGAGAAGTTGGGGTATGAAGTCAATTATTTATTATAATAACTTATTATCAGTTTTTACTATGTTAATATATATTGATATTTGATTTATAGGTAAAAATTAAAGAAATAGGGGATGTCAATCCTGAGCAATCCTACTCAGTCTCCCAGGATGACCCGGTTGGTAAAGTCCTTGGGAAGGAGCATCCTGGTAGAGTGTGCGGGATGGGTTTTGGAACCGTACCATCTGAGGTCTTTGGCAGGCCATCAGGGATTTCGGCTACATCTACTCCTGGTTATAGTCATTTCATACCTGAAGATAATCAGAGGGAGATGTCTTCTCTACGAAACACAGTTCACCAGCAGGGGGATCAGATATCTTCTTTGCAGACAGAGTTGCTTGAAATACGTCAGCATATGAGCAGATATGCCCCCGGTGGTAGTGCATCGGCTAGTGGTGAGCAGGTAAATCACAAAAAAAATCAAAATCATTTAGTTTTAACACTTTTACTGGTTTTAAGTTTAATTATAAATATGCAACAATATTTAATTTTCAATATAATGTTCTTATAGGTGGAAGTAGGTAGTGGAGATGAAGGTGGAGAGGGTGACGATGCAGCATCAGATGATGAGTAGTAGTGTTGTTGATGTGTTGAACAAGTATGAGAACGGTTGGTTTGTATACGTAACATGTATATGGCACATAGTTGCCACCAAACATTTTGATGTCCTAACATTTTTTTGATTTCTCATGTTTCCTTCTATGCATTTTATTTATTTATGATGTTTCATTTTATGTCTTGATTTCTCGAGTGTGGTATAAATCATTCCATTTAGGCTCGTGTTTGAATTGGTACCACATCCAATGAGAATACCATATATATAACCCATATTCATACCATTTCTACTATATAGCATCATTCGGGTAGCCCCATTGTGTATGCTCGATTCATACCATAACTGATTCATAGAAGTACCTAGGCAGTCCAACTGTGTACGTCCCATTCATATCATTGTTGCTCCATAGCAGCACCTGGGTATCCTAGCTGTGTAAGCCCAATTCATACCATCACTATCAAGGCCCAATGAGCCAGAACACATTACACAGGCATGAATAAATTCCCACCTGACAGGCTAATCTTAGACTATAAAACCAACATTCCAATTATGCTGATAAAGAACTAACACTCTTACTGACATGGAAAGAGTGTATCTTGGAAGCCTCCCACAATACCTAAATTTAACTTTTATCAGTATAACATGAATCTAAGCATGTATACACTCTATTAAAACACCTAATATGCATCATTACAATAACATCCAAATAATCATAGTTTAACTTAACTTATCCCCCAAATAACTATGTCAATTATTCATGTTAGACTTAACAAAACACAAGCACTACCCATGCTTTTACATTCACAATACCAAATACAATGATATTACTAACTGAATACCAAACCACAATCCACCTATATACCATCACTATAGAACAAAGTGTCTAAACTTACTATCATTTTTTTAATGAACTCATAGACCTAGGATAAGTCCTCTCTTGGATTACATACATACAAGAAAACCCTCATTAGGTGGAAATGAGAATGGCTATTTCACTTGATTAGAACACTCCAATCACCAATATCCCAAGATACATCTCAATATTACTTGTCTCTCTCAACCCTAGTTCACATGTCACATCCAATATAGGATACAACTCATGGAGAAGCATCTATGAACCCATCTCAAATATCATGAGGAAAATCATAGGCCAATATACCCACTCGAGGGTTCTCATGCATATCACAAATCCCATACCAAATACAACTATGAAATCTAGGTTACTAATCCTAACTATAAATCGACACACCATACTTCCCCTGAAGGATAAAGATCACATACATGCACATATATATTAATGACATTATCTTATGATAATAACTATTGTGAAAAATCAATATCATTTGGTTTGGTTAAGTATAATTCCACCAATAAGGTATTTAGGAAAACATTAGATAAGTTTTTGAAATTTTAAAAAACTCAAACCTATTTTCTTTAACGAAGTCAATAACAACTATATCATGATGAATCCTATCCAACGTGCAATATGATGACCATCTTTGGATGTATACATGAAACTCTTATCTCATATCCAATGACATAACTCAAATCCTCAATAGGAATCATGTATAACCTACAATATCATAAACCATACTCTCTTAAGCACCATGCACGGTTAGCGTGTTGTCCAACCTAAAACACACGCCAATTCACAAGTTACCCATTTTCTATAGTAGGCATTAACAACCAACCCAAAACACACAACAAACCATACCATAACATACATTCTATAACTACTCAAACATCCATCTTTGGATCAAATTCTATACCCATATAAGCATAATTTGTTCTATCCCATAACACAAATCCATTGTTAAAAAAACCCAACCCATATCACATTCAACCCATGGATGTTATATCAGCCAACTTAGAGCATAACCAATTACATATCATTACACATCACCATGGTTAACATGATCACATAAATTGTATCAAAATTCATAACCATTTATTATATAGAGTATTGGTATCCATATAATATAAATCAACCCTTCTTAAAACACATAAGAAATTAAAGATCCTAAAAACACATATACATCTTGGGGGTCACATGGATTGGTTACTCACCAAATTGTGATACATACCTTTCCTTAGGTTGGATTCCATGACATAAAACATTTGCTCATATCCTATTTTTCAATGAATACTACAATGTTATTTGTTTGTATGGTGTCTCCTATTCAATATTCTGGTTTGATTTGTTTTTCAGGGCAGTGGTGTGGTAGGAGCAGAATTATTTTTTTTCCAGGTCAACATTTCGCGGCGGTTTTAACCGCCGCTAATGCCGTACTGGTCAGCATTTAGCGGCGGTTATAACCTCCGATAATGCCTTATTGGTCAGTATTTAGGGGCGGTTATAACCGCCGCTAAATGTATTATGTTTAAATTTAGTGGCGGTTTTCACCGCCACGACATAGGCGCATCAAACGCCAGAATATAGCAGCGGTTAAAACTGCCGCGAAAAAAAAGTATCATCTACGCATAAAACCGCCGCGAAATGGACAAAAACCGTCGCGAAAAGAGGCATCTACGACGCTTTTCTTAAACCGCCGCAAAATAGTAAAAACCGACGCTAATAGATTGCCGACGCCCAATTTCGCAGTGGTTTCTGTAAACCGCCGCCAAACCCTATAGCGGCGGTTTAAACCGCCGCCAAATAAAAAAAACTGCCGCTAGGGGCCAGTTTTGTTGTAGTGTCTCGTGCACAAGTGGGGAGGCATTCTAATGCCCTGTGAAAATGGAGATAAACAAAGAACCAAGAAAGGAAAACTATCCACCCAAGCCTCACCAAGGAACACTCCACAAATAATGCAAGTCATGTATTGTATAGTAATAGCACATCGATATTCTGGTATACCGCAACACTTTCCCACTAGTTATTGAAGACATCCTACACATCAAACCGATCATGTCATTCTCACCACATTCCCACTGCCACACCCGCCCACACACACTTGGGCCACAACCACAAATCCCGCCCGCAAGCACCTGGGGAACAACCACCATTCATAACCATACTCGCAAACACCTAGGCCAGAACAACTACTTCCATGCTCGAAGACACCTGGGCCTTATCTCGAAGATTCTTGGGAACAACCTACCCGCACACACCTAGGACAACCACCACAAAAACATTGCCCGAAGAACCTTGGGTTATAATGGACCTTAGGCTGTCACAGCCTGCCCGATGATTCATGGGATTTTCAGAAAAGGGAGCAGAAATGGAGCTAGTAACCAACCACTCAGAGGAGTGTTGGGAAAAACACCCTCCGCCATGAAATTGGGGTGTTCGGCACTAAGTGCTCAACTTGGGTGGGGCGCAAATAAGGAACCCTAAAAACTGCATATATACGTATAGGTAAAAAGCAATCATCCCAACATAGGGTTCCAAAACCTAATCACAAACACTGTTGTTACCATTCATTCATAAAAGAACAACAACACTCACGACCAAGTCACAACTCATTCCCAAAACCAATTCCTCGTTTAACCCATTCTTAGTTTCATGTTCAAGTGGTCCCATTTAAGTAAATTCTGCACTTTTGGTATACTTATAGGAATAACCAAAAGCCATGAAAAGAGAAATAGTCAAACAGTAATTTAAGCATTCACACCCGGTTCCCTTGTGAAGTAACAACAACAAAGGGATAAGTGAGATCCCTCAAAGTAATGGAACCAAACCAAGCCTCGAGATACATCCCCACAATATAAAAGAATTAAAAGTGAGATCCCTCCATGTATTGGAACCAAAGAAGTCTCCATGATACAACCACACATCCCCAAAACCATGATCCAACGATATGCCAACAGTAGAGGATTCCACTCCAATTCGTATCTCAAGAAGAGAAACCACACAATTTTAGACTCACAGGCAAGAGGATCCCATCCTCACCCACATCAAGTCATAAGAAATCAAAGAGAACAACACACCTACTACCAAAACAAATTAGGTAAACTTCTAGTTTCAAGCACATCATTCATTATTTTCTTCTTTCTGTTGGTTAGCAGGGGTGACCACATAGGGCATTATGTTTACTGGGTATCCATTTAATCCACTGAGTTTATGTGATTGACCATTTTCCAAGTTACAGTCATTTATTCATCAAAAAAGTAATGGTTTCATTAGAGTGCAAGGAAAGACCACCAACAACCATGATTTTCCGTGAGCATAGCCCAACGGGTCACAAAATAAGCATTATGGAAAAGAAGAAAACAAGAATAACAGCACATCATTCACACCCCTTCCCTTCATTCATTAAAGTATATTTGTTATCTTCATTATGTTTTGGTTTCATCCACTCCCATAGAAAAAGAATCTTACCCACCCACATTATACACAGAAAGGAGAGAAGAAGGAAAATCCCTACTTGGTTTATCAAGGATCGATGTTTTTCTCTACGCGCCAAGAACAGGGGATGCACGACTTGTTGGGGAGGAACGTCAGGGACTCCAAGGGTGTAGAAAGACCCAGTAGTAGTGCACCACAATCCACAGGAAGAGAGGGCCTGAAAGTGCACCAGGAAGAAAAAAGGAATCCAGCCGAGAAGAAAAAAGAAGAAACTCTAGTGGGAGATATAAAGAGGAGGTCCTACTGTTATGGGATATGGAATTTTGAACCCCTGGAAAGTTGGATTGGGGTTTCCTGCATGGGTGGAAAGTTAGACACGATGATATTAAGGTGTTACTTAATACCCCCCATTAGAGAGTCTCCTTGGGATTTTTTTAGGAATTAATTATGGGCTTTAAATGGCTTTAAAAAGGTAAAAGAATTAATTTGCGTCAAAAAAATTATGTTGCGGGAGTAGGACTAGAAAAATTAAACGTAGGGATGGGTGGGGACATGGTGCCACAATCACGGTGTCACCCTTATGGTTCCACCTTCATAGTGTCACCCTCAGGGTTCCACCTTGACCGGTGCCACTATGACCGGTGCAACCGTTACGGTGCCACCGTGACCGGTGCCACTATTTTGGTGGAGCCGTATTTTGGAAAAGTAATGGCTAGAGGGGGGTCCGGGACATTACACCTAACCAACAGAAATGCGGAATGGATTCGGTTTTTCTCTCCCCCATAGGCCCTTCCGGAACGAGGCCCTTCCACCAGCCGCAGTTGATGGACTGCTACTTCACCAGCCATCTGGACAGCCCAAAGGTTGTATATCCCTATATGTGACACCCCACCTTGTGCCACATCCTCTAGCACACCACTGTGGCTAATGAGATGTGTCTTCTAGGTTAATGCATCCCACCGGTGCACTATCATAGTGTTTTTCGAACCACCAGACATGCTCCAGTGGAACTTTTTTTCGAGTCTTCTGCATTTGTGGCCTCTATGGAGAACCGTCTTCACCGCA
Organism: Viscum album; assembly: GCA_963277665.1. Lineage (NCBI taxonomy): Eukaryota > Viridiplantae > Streptophyta > Magnoliopsida > Santalales > Viscaceae > Viscum > Viscum album. The sequence continues at coordinate 1,325,939,165 of OY728152.1, read as the reverse complement.
AGGATCCGAAACCTTCCTTTACATCATTTCGAGGGTACACCTACCATGAACGCACATGATAAGGTGCTTGAGACATGTTCATGTATGCCTGAGGCCTCAAAAATAGAGGTTAAACATGGGGGAGTTTTGGGGAGTTTATGACCAGACATTCCATTCAAATATTTGGACCTCGAATAAAATTAATCAAAGAATAAAACATCCTCCAACATAACACAGAAATCACAGATCAAACTGTTCGAGGGATGATCCATGTCTATTGATCTTTTAGAAATGGATGGTGAAAAACATAAAATAAAAAATACCTACCTATTATGATGTCTGATGTCGCAGCATTCATCCTTGAGGGACTAAAATTTCGACGTTGCTTACTGGGTCTAATCTTCAAATGCTGTCGAAGAAGATGATGTCCCTACGGTGTTCTTCATTATTCACTAAGTTGGAATTCCTTCAAAGGATTTCTAGTGAATCCTCCAAATTATTAATCCTCATTTCCACATAGTGTCAAACTATAAATAAAATCATGTCGCAGCCTTCCCATTATGATTCGAAATCGCGTCGCTATGTTTTTTAATTTAAGAAACATTGTCCCTTTTACACATCATTAAAGGGGTGTTAGGTTTTGAGTTAACCAGTCATGAATGTGCCTGTTGATGTGCATCATCACCAACTCATCACATCCCCATTGCATCATCGTCTACCACTCAACTGTGAAAATTAAAATTAAATAGTTCTTTTAATTTTTTATATTATTTTTCTGAAAATTTCCAAAAAATTTCTTTTCTGGTCGACCCTTGTTGGACAATGTTAAGTAAATTCAAATTGAATCCCTTCATTTTGAATTCAATGGTGCCCCCATATTTTTAATCCATTAATTGGTTCAAAATATAGGAAATCTTTCTCCCATGTTTACTGGTCCTTAAAAAAAGTTCAAAACCCTTTTCAGGAACATCGGTACTCGGAAACACATGCCATTGAATTTAGCGGTCAAAAAATAATTCCATATAAATAAATAAAAATTTACCCTAAAATTAAAATATGTTAAATTCTACCCACCGTTGGTCTATACATCCCGAAAATCCAAAAAAAAACAACTGAACAATAAAATATGGGTACTAAGCATGAATCTAAGCCTCCCTCTCCCATGTCCTCTCATAGAGATTCACATGATACCATTATATGCAAACTAGAGAAATAAAAAACCTAGAAAGGTACTGTTCCTATCGATCCTTTATCTCAACATAGAACTCTGAAAACTTCACCCCATTTTCAATGTCCATGTAACAGCCCATTATTTCATAATACATTATCTTATTAAAGAAATTCAATAGCTTGTACTACACGCAACACTGAGTTTGAGTGCACCACAACTTACCAAACTAGACGTTCAAAAAATGGTTATCAATTATATAAACTGAATTTTGAATCTTATATACTATATATAATTTTAACATCCCTATTATGTGTATATTAGACATAATATAAAAACAAATTCATTTTTCTGATAAAATAAGTATTTTTTATAAAATACAACTTTACGGCCTTTTAATGGGGAAACCTTTTTAAAACCAATATTTGACACTATTATATATTAAATTTAATGATATTAAATTCTTCTTTATATTGGTAATATAGAAATTTAGTATGGATAAATTTTTTTTACTTTTCTGATAAAATTTATTTTTTGACGAATAATGAAAAATACTATGTTTTAATTGAAAACAACATTTTTAATCGAAATATTCTATGGTGTTAAATTTTTCATTTGAATGTTTTTGAAGTATAATTAGATTATATTATTTTCATTTAATACTATTTTAGAAATTATATGTAATTTTATATTACAATTTTACATAAACACATGTCAATCTTTTGATACTTTTTTCTATTAAAATCCCCGCTTTTGGTTATGACAACGAGAATTAATTTTAAATTAGTAAATGCAACATATATGTTTTGAATTTGGTAAAATAGACTTAATTTTTTAATTTGGAATATTAATATTATCTTTGGGTGATTTTTTTTTGAAAACATTCAATTATTGATGAATAGTGAAAAACACTATGTTATTATTTAAAACAGAACTTTTAATTAAATTATTATTTATTTTATTTAAATTTATTTTAAGTCAAAATAGATATATAATACCTATATATGTTCAATGTAATTAATTGAAGTCATTTTATAATAAAATTAGTTGTATAATATTTTATTCAACATTTTAATGTTTTTATCCACCTTCAAGATTCATTTGTAAATTTCCATAAAACAAAATTTAACCACTTCTGTGAGTTGAATTTAAAAAATTGGAGAGACATGGTTGAAATTAGTAAGTAAAATGTTGTTTAATAAGATGAAAATAATTTATGGTGAATGGTAACATATGACTTTTATTTACCGCGGTTAAAAGTAAAAAGGGTCATTAAGGGTAAAAATGATATTATAATTACCCAAATACTTTTCATAAGTATATTGGATAAGTGTAATTATACCCAAGACAACCATATGAATAACTTATTATCCTCTTTGTTCTACTTGGATTATATTTAGGCATTTATAATTATATTATATAGAGAATAGTTAAAAGAGTTAAATTCAATGTTTAATAACTAAACAATTTTTAATATAAGGCTACAAACAATATAAATTTGACTATAAATATTAATTAGAAAGATAAAATTATTTCCTAAAAAATTGTATTTTATTTATAATTTTTAGACATTAAATAATTTAATTTATGTATTACACAATGATGATGCAGTAATTACCTTGTAAATGAAATATTAAAATAATTGATATTATAAATATCCAAATATATTTAAATTGAGACTACTGATGAATTCCACGAATTTTTTAGGTTAATATTACATGTTAGGGTTGATTAGATAAATATTTTTCGAAGTGAAAAGGTTTTTATGACTTTCACAAAAACCACATACTAAATTGTTTCAAAATTGACTTAAATTAATTTTTAAAACAAATACTATATTATTGGTTGATATAATTTTCCTAAAAACCTATGGTTCGTCAAAATAGCATAAATAATATTATATATGTCATTATTGAACCACTTAAGGTTCTCTAGGAAGATTATAGTATGTTTATTAACCATATTGGGTAAGAATATAAGAAGACGCGGTAAGAGTTATACAATTTAACTAGGAGTTAAATAAAAAAGATAAGGTTATAATGGTAACCTAATCATTTCGAAAACCTATTGGTTGAGAGTTTTTCTATCCATACCCACCTTATCCTAGAAGTAAATCATTTTTTTGCCATTATAAAATGATAATTATTTTATTATAAAATAATATTTCATGCGTTTCCTAAAGTGACCCTCGCCTCTCTAATAAAAGGGTACTACCCCTTATCTCAAAATCACACCTCCAAAGCCATTTGGAACGTCCAAACCCTTCCCAAATTTCCTCCCAACATTCCTTCCTTCTACCTAGAGGCTTTATATTGATTCTATATCCAACCTATGATGCCCTTTTTATTAACTCATAATGAAACACCCAAAGAATAGGTAATAATTTCACCGCCCTCGTTCATGTTCTTTTCTTCTTACACTTCTTCATTCTTTGTTGTTTCCATAACAAAATAATAACACAATTAACTTCTACATAATTTGTTGTTATTATAAATATGGTACAACCATAGTAATTTTTCTATCCATCCTATAAATGAAAAATTCAATGTACGTGCGTACATATGGCATACCGTCTCTGTGACGTAGTTTAGTTTGTTATTCAAACACGTCATTATTAGTATGGGTATAATAATGAGTATAACTGATGTAAATAATAAATATTACTTGTTAATGATACCTTATATATGATATACTGTAACGAACCGAAATTTTGAATAAATCTTATTTCCTAATTTTATGTGTTATTTTATTTTATTTTTATACTCAACAAAAATGTTTCATTTGATAACATGAGTATAATTAAAATGATACTGTTGGGTTTTGACTATTATTTGACCATTGGTCAATATGACCCCTGGAAACTAAATGTTTTGATTACTGTCTCTAAATACAAGCAATCTTGGTTAATTAATATAGAAAGAAGATTCGATGGCCTCACCCAGTAGTCTTGGACCGATCGAAGCCCATCTAACAGAACTTGGGAAGGAGGTAGCACCACTGGGATTTTCTCTAGACCAAACCCAAGCTGAACTTCATCGTGTGAAGCTAGAACGGGATCGCCTTCACGAGAAGTTCAAACTGATATAAATTACGACTCGTGCGATGTTGTCCGAGCCTCCCTCAGATTCTCTCACCTTAGCACACCTTACACTTAGGTCCTATGCTGGTGTGATAAGGGGCTATGTAAGGAGACCGTAATTTCCTTGTGTAATCCTTTGTTTTAAATAAAAAATTTGGATTTCTTCTTATGATGAAGTTTATGAATTTTCAAATGTCCAGATAAATATAGTATGCATATTTTTGATAAATTTTAGAGAAAGGATATTTTTAAAATGTTTATGTAAACCTTAAATAAATAAAAATGTGTAATGATTTTCAAAAAATGGTCTTCTACAATTATGTTCACTACGAAATTTCGAGTCTAATAAGATCAACTTGATTTTTGATGAATAGTAAATTATGAATAGTGATTTTATGCTTGGGATTAGTAATGTGACCAAATGGATTAGTAATCTCACTTAAAGAAAGTATTAATATAATCTAGGCACCTTGATTAAGTAATGTGATTCAATAAAATGGTTAAATAACGGTTTCATAAATTATTATTCAAGTGTTAGTTTTTTCAGGTGAATAGTGTTTTTTAATTAAAAATTTAATTAAAAATATTTAGAAAATTATTTTTATAAAATGGATTTCATTTTTGAACTCAGAGCACCGATATTATGCTATGGTATTTTTTGGGGTTTTTTTGAAAAAAAAGAATTTTCAGTGAATAGTGTTTTTATTTAAAAATTAAATTAAAAATATTTAGAAAATTATTTTTATAAAATGGAGTTCATATTTGTAATCAGAGCGTTGATATTTGTTTAAGGTGAAATTTTGGGATTATTCTGAGAAAGTTGAATTTTCGATGAATAGTGAAAATACAGTTTTTAAGTTACGGGTGTCTAATGACATCATTAAATGATGTATTAAGTATATATTCAATATGGTCGAATTTTGAATAGTAAGATAAGGTATGAGGTGTCCCATGTGGCCAATACCATGGGCAAATACCATGGTCAAGCCCATGGTTTTGCCAAAACCACTAATGAGGTGTCCCTTGGCCATTAATGCCCTGTCCCCTCACTTTCCCTATAAATACCCACCCATTACTCCTTTGGTTTTCCCTCCCAACTCTCCCCCAACGAAGTTCTGGTCTCCTTACCTCCCAAGGAGTCCTCCCAAGGTGCCCCCAAGCCCTCAAGGTCCAAAACATTGAGTTTCAAGAGTCACGTTTTAAGGTAAGGGATCTGACCTCTCTCTATCATTTCAAGTAATCTCTTTTATGTCATTCCTTTTATGCTACATGTTCTTATGTTGGAGGATGTTCTTTTATACTCCTCTTACTGCCCTTTTTATCTTCATATAATGAGAGATCCCCTCTTACTCTCATTATTTCGTTTTATGAAGTTTTAAGTGGCGCCGTTAGGCTGCCGAAATTTTTGTAACGGACTCTTTCTCCCTTCTCATTTTTCAAGATCTATTTTCATGTAAAGTCTTTCAAGTTCCTTTTTATTATGTTGGGGTATGATCTCTAAATTTATCATACTGATCTTTTATGATCATATGATGAGAGACCCCATTTTATCTCTTCAATTCAGTATTTTCAAGTTTTAAGTGGCGCCATTAGGCTGCTGAATTTTTAAGTGGTTCTTCACCCTTCTCGTTTTGAAGTTCTACTTTCATGTCAATTCTTTCAAGTTACTTTTTGTTATGTTGGGGTATGATCTCTATATCTATCATACTGGACTCTTATGTTCATATGATGAGATACCCCATTTGATCTCTTCAATTCAGTATTTTGAAGTTTTAAGTGGCGCTGTTAGGCTGCCGAATTTTTAGGGGATTCTTTCACCCTTCTCTTTTTCAAAGTTCTACATTAATGTCAAGTATTTCAAGTTATTTTCTATTATGTTGGGGTATGATCTATATATCTATCATACTGGAATCTTATTTTCATATGATGAGAGACCCTATTTGACCTTGTCAATTCATTTTTGTTGAAGTTTAAGTGACGTCGTTAGGCTGCCGAATTCTCACAAGAGAAATCTTATTTTTGTCTTCCTTTAATATTATTCATTTCATATGGTATATTTCATTACCATTTCCTTAAATCCCTTATATTTTTTCCATCTACTGTTTATGGGTCATTTAGGAATGTTGGAACCATGTCCCCTCTCTTTTCAATGTTTTCTAAAACCCCGAAACAGAGCCGTTATGCTGCAGAATTTTTGTCTCAAAGTTCCTATCTCTCTTTTCTAATAATTATTTTATGTTATAAAGTGAATACTCAAAGATATTATTTCTACAGGGGTATTCACGTATATATCAAAATTTTCTATTTTAAATTCTGGGATTTACATACATGAAACCCTCTTTCCCTTTCCGTGGGTTTAAAGTGACATAAAGATCATGTCTTTAAAGCAGTTTTTAAAACGTTATGATTGTGTAATGAAACCCATTTCTTTTATGCTATATGGGCTGTTTATGAAATGATTGATGATGATATATGTGGCTCACATGATAATAAAGGCAAATTTAAGGGTGTGCCCTGATAGCGCTCCAATGCATTGGGTAAAGACTTAATCTCTAGAGATGACCATTTTAACGATGCCTTGGTGAATAACCTTGGTAATTTTTAACGACACCTTGGGGATGGACCTTGGTGAAACGAAACAATTGTCAATATTAAATATTGCAGCCACATCTTCAAGTTATGAAAAATGTTATTTTTATTATGATATGACTCATGATTACATTCTCATGCCTTAAAGTTCTTTTCATGACCTTATTGAAGTATCTCAAGTTCACATGTAAAATGTTCATCTTATTTCCCTTACTGGGCCTTTTTCTCACCCTTTCTTTTGATGTATGTCCCCAGGTTATGAGATGCAGTAATGAACCTAGGATGAACAAAAGGAGAAGCCTTTCAAGTGTTTAAGAAGAATGTTTTATGTTGTTTTCATGTATTATGTTCCTAGTTTCCAAGACACTAAACCTTAAAGATCCTCAGTTTTGTGTAATGTAATGAAAGTTTATGTTATAAAAAGGCGGGATGCTATAGTTGGTATTAAAGGATGGTTTAGTTATTTTTGGAAATTAGGATATGAAAACTCTAGGAAGAACCCTATAGAAAAGTTAAAAAAATAGGAAATCTTCCTGGTATTTTGGTGAGTATTGAGTAAGGGGTTGCCAAGAAAATACATCCATGTCTGGATACGAGCAGGTAGAGGTGGCTCTGGCACAGATGTACAAAGGGGTAAAACCCAAAAACACCGCTTTGAGCTAGACTCGAACGGGAACTGGTACACGACAATGGGCCTTGCTGCACTCTTGGTTATGACACTCCCGGGGGATATGCTTTGGTAAATTCATAATCTTAGTATGAACCATTGTTAAAGGAACAAAGATAAAATAAAATAAAGATTCACATAAGAATATATGATCATGGATAACCTAGATGGTAACCTAGGGGATCACAAGTTAGGGTATACTTTTCTTCTACAAGTTATCCTTATATGCTTTCAGTTCCTTTTCATGATTATTGGCTAAGTACTTAAGCCCCTAATTATGCTTTCTCTTCATAGTTAATGGTGGGAAATGGAAGAACATGTCCAAACAACCAATGTGATAGGAAATGCGACGATTTTCATATTAATATGACAGGGATGATTTGGGGATTAAAATATGATTATTATTTTGGAAGATGTTCACTATTTTGGGGACCCTATATGATTGAGGTAAATAGCTTACTACTGTATTTTCATTGAAGTGTAGGGTTAACTTATATTTTGAAGAATCGATGAATTTAAGGTGTAATTATAGTAATTTAGGTGACTTATGGAAATTATTAACCTATCTTGGGGTAAATATGATTAGGTTAGTTACTTTTTTTATAATATGTTAGGAGTGGTTGATGTTGTTTGGAGATGAATGATAATGTTTACCTTGGAAGACTATGTTATCAAATCCTTCTTGTATTTGGGTTTCAATCTTAGTTTGGTTTATTTTGAGGATTTTTAAGGAAAATTATTTATGGAACAGACTATGATGAACTTTGGGTAGTACCATGGAACTTTGAAGATTTAAAAGTAGTTTCCATTCCTATGGGATTATTTCTTTTTGAAGAGTTGTTTTACCTAACCCTTTCTGTTTTTTGGGATAATGTTTAAAGTTAGAAGAAATAGATAGTTAATCTTTTGTGGATTATGAAGATGATTCCTATGTTTTGATGAGACCAAGTAGTTTTGAATGCACATAATTTGGAGAAAAGATTAGTTTTGGGTAGAAACTTATTAAAGGATGAAACTCTACATGAAGATAGGTATATTTTCTTATGTTTTTGTTTTATGTTGTAAATGAATTCCTAAAAATTATGAAAAGGAACGTGAAACAAAAACGTTGTTGGTTTACGTTTCCTACTTGGTAATCAAATACCATTTACACACATCATAAGTTTGGGATTTTCTTATGGTTAACGTTCGCCTAATCATGTTCTCTATCACTCTCCCCCAGAAATTGACCCTTTGTTTTTCTTCCATGTCCATGTTTTCCTCCATGGAATCCTAGTATGAGTTAACTCGGGTGACCTTTGTACTTCCCTTTCTTTCTTTTAAAGTAATAGTTTTACTGACTCCTTTTCCGTTGTGGGACTTTCAATGAAATTTCAAAACCCAATTTTAAAAATTGCGAGGACGCAATTTCTTAAGGGGGGAAGATTGTAACGATTCGAAATTTTGAATAAATCTTATTTCCTAATTTTATGTGTTATTTTATTTTATTTTTATACTCAACAAAAATGTGTCATTTGATAACATGAGTATAATTAAAATGAGAATGTTGGGTTTTGACTATTATTTGACCATTGGTCAATATGACCGCTGGAAAGTAAATGTTTTGATTACTGTCTCTAAATATAAGCAATCTTGGTTAATTAATATAGAAAGAAGATTCGATGGCCTCACCCAGTAGTCTTGGACCGATCGAAGCCCATCTAACAGAACATGGGAAGGAGGTAGCACCACTGGGCTTTGCTCTAGACCAAACCCAAGCTGAACTTCATCGTGTGAAGCTAGAACGGGATCGCCTTTGCGAGAAGTTCAAACTGATAGAAATTACGACTCATGCGATGTTATCCGAGCCTCCCTCAGATTCTCTCACCTTAGCACACCTTACACTTAGGTCCTATGCTGGTGTGATAAGGGGCTATGTAAGGAGACCGTAATTACCTTGTGTAATCCTTTGTTTTAAATAAAAAATTTGGATTTCTTCTTATGATGAAGTTTATGAATTTTCAAATGTCCACATAAATATAGTATGCATATTTTTGATAAATTTTAGAGAAAGGATATTTTAAAAATGTTTATGTAAACCTTAAATAAATAAAAATGTGTAATTATTTTCAAAAAATGGTCTTCTAGAATTATGTTCACTACGAAATTTCGAGTCTAATATGATCAACTTGATTTTTGATGAATAGTAAATTATGAATAGTGATTTTACGCTTAGGATTAGTAATGTGACCAAATGGATTAGTAATCTCACTTAAAGAAAGTATTAATATAATCTAGGCACCTTGATTAAGTAATGTGATTCAATAAAATGGTTAAATAACGGTTTCATAAATTATTAATCAAGTGTTAGTTTTTTCCGGGTGAATAGTGTTTTTTAATTAAAAATTTAATTAAAAATATTTAGAAAATTATTTTTATAAAACGGATTTCATTTTTGAACTCAGAGCACCGATATTATGCTATGGTAATTTTTGGGGTTTTTTCTGAAAAAAATGAATTTTCGGTGATTAGTGTTTTTATTTAAAAACTAAATTAAAAATATTTAGAAAATTATTTTTATAAAATGGAGTTCATATTTGTAATCAGAGCGTTGATATTTGGTTATGGTGAAATTTTGGGATTATTCTGAGAAAGTTGAATTTTCGATGAATAGTGAAAATACAGTTTTTAAGTTACGGGTGTCTAATGACATCCTTAAATGATGTATTAAGTATATATTCAATATGGTCGAATTGTTAATAGTAAGATAAGGTATGAGGTGTCCCAAGTGTCCAATACCATGGGCAAATACCATGGGCAAGCCCATGGTTTTGCCAAAACCACTAATGAGGTGTCCCTTGGCCATTAATGCCTTGTCCCCTCACTTTCCCTATAAATACCCACCCATTCCTCCTTTGGTTTTCACTCCCAACTCTCCTCCAACAAAGTTCGGGTCTCCTTACCTCCCAAAGAGTCCTCCCAAGGTGCCCCCAAGCCCTCAAGGTCCAAAACATTGATTTTCAAGAGTCACGTTTTAAGGTAAGGGATACGACCTCTCTCTTTCATTTCAAGTAATCTCTTTTATGTCATTCCTTTTATGCTACATGTTCTTATGTTGGAGGATGTTCTTTTATACTCCTCTTACTGCCCTTTTTATCTTCATATAATGAGAGATCCCCTCTTACTCTCATTATTTCGTTTTATGAAGTTTTAAGTGGCGCTGTTAGGCTGCCGAAATTTTTGTAACGGACTCTTTCTCCCTTCTCATTTTTCAAGATCTATTTTCATGTAAAGTCTTTCAAGTTCCTTTTTATTATGTTGGGGTATGATCTATAAATTTATCATACTGATCTTTTATGATCATATGATGAGATACCCCATTTTATCTCTTCAATTCAGTATTTTGATGTTTTAAGTGGTGCCGTTAGGCTGCCGAATTTTTAAGTGGTTCTTCACCCTTCTCGTTTTGAAGTTCTACTTTCATGTCAATTCTTTCAAGTTCTTTTTTGTTATGTTGGGGTATGATCTCTATATCTATAATACTGGACTCTTATGTTCATATGATGAGATACCCCATTTGATCTCTTCAATTCAGTATTTTGATGTTTTAAGTGGCACCGTTAGGCTGCCGAATTTTTAGGGGATTCTTTCACCCTTCTCTTTTTCAAAGTTCTACATTAATGTCAAGTATTTCATGTTATTTTATATTATGTTGGGGTATGATATCTATATCTATCATACTGGACTCTTATGTTCATATGATGAGAGACCCTATTTGACCTTGTCAATTCATTTTTGTTGAAGTTTAAGTGACGCTGTTAGGCTGCCGAATTCTCACAAGAGAAATATTATTTTTGTCTTCCTTTAATATTATTCATTTCATATGGTATATTTCATTACCATGTTCTTAAATCCCTTATATTTTGTCCCTCTACTGTTTATGGGTCATTTATGAATGTTGGACCCATGTCCCCTCTCTTTTCAATGTTTTCTAAAACCCCGAAACAGAGCCGTTATGCTGCAGAATTTTCGTCTCAAAGTTCCTATCTCTCTTTTCTAATAATTATTTTATGTTATAAAGTGAATATTCAAAGATCTTATTTCTACAGGGGTATTCACATATATATCAAAATTTTATATTTTAAATTCTGGGATTTACATACATGAAACCCTCTTTCCCTTTCCGTGGGTTTAAAGTGACATAAAGATCATGTCTTTAAAGCAGTTTTTAAAACGTTATGATTGTGAAATGAAACCCATTTCTTTTATGCTATATGGGTTGTTTATGAAATGATTTATGATGATATATGTGTCTCACATGATAATAAAGGCAAATTTAAGGGTGCGCCCTGATAGCGCTCCAATGCATTGGGTAAAGACTTAATCTCTAGAGATGACCATTTTAACGATGCCTTGGTGAATAACCTTGGTAATTTTTAACGACACCTTGGGGATGGACCTTGGTGAAACGAAACGATTGTCAATATTAAATTTTTCAGCCACATCTTCAAGTTATGAAAAATGTTATTTTTATTATGATATGACTCATGATTACATTATCATGCCTTAAAAAGTTCTTTTCATGACCTTATTGAAGTATCTCAAGTTCACATGTAAAATGTTCATCTTGTTTCCCTTACTGGCCCTTTTGCTCACCCTTTCTTTGGATGTATGTCCCCAGGTTATGAGATGCAATAATGAACCTAGGATGAACAAAAGGAGAAGCCTTTCAAGTGTTTAAGAAGAATGTTTTATGTTGTTTTCATGTATTATGTTCCTAGTTTCCAAGACACTAAACCTTAAAGATCCTCAGTTTTGTGTAATGTAATGAATGTTTATGTTATAAAAAGGCGGGATGATATATATACCATCAAAATATATATGATTTCACCATCAATATAATGATATTTTCACTCTTGCGTACGTACAGATTACTGTCTCCAAGACGCGATGAGATTCATTACGGCTAACTGCTATGTCGCCTCACTTAATAGTTGAAACCATGTCCTCCTTCCAAACACATATTTCACCATGGTCTCCTTTACATGAGTGTAGACTATCTAAAAATCATATTCTGGGATTAACTCTATCCATCATCACTATTTTAGATTCTGGTTCTTTTGGGAGAAGATATACCTGAGAATCATGTGGTTGGAGTAAATGGTGAATAACTCACCCATCAAGTAGTGATGCAACATATTCAAGGAAAATTCCACTACTACTAACACCTGGTCATGGGTCGCTTTGTTGTTCTCATGCTACCTCAAATTTTTTGAGCCATATATGATCACTGATGTCTCATGCATCAGGACATAATCGATCTCAGACCCTGATATGTCATTGTTAATTAAGCACCCAACGCCCTCATGTAGTAGTCTCAAGATGGGGGGGGGGGGGGTCACTCGTCACTCTTTTATGAAGCTCCTTGAAACTCTTCAATAATTTATCCATCCACACAAATGGATATCCCTTCTGTGTTAATGCTGATATGGGTGTTAATACCCTAAAAATGTTGGTCCCCAACCTCTGACAGAATTCAGCCAACCCCAAAAAAGCATTGCACCTCATCCATGCTCCAAGGTGTATCTCATGCAAGCACCACCTATAATTCAGTAGATCTACTAGTATTCATGCCTCTGAGATGATGTGTCATAGGAAAGAGACCTCCCAAATCCAAAACCAACACCTCAAGAGCTTACCATAAATTTGGTGCTCTCGGAGTGTATCTTGGACTATCTGTAGGTGTACATTATGCTACTCCTCCGGCACTGAGAACACCATTATTTCACTAATGAAGAACACAATGAACCGGTCGAGGTAGGGCTACATGATCCTATTCATGAGGCAGATGAACACTGCAAGGGCATCGGTCACACTTTGAGTCATCACTAAGAACTCATTGTGGAAATATTTTTCACCTGGAGTCTATCTTTGGTACATCCTCATGTTGAACTCAAATATAGTGATTCTATAATCCAAGTTCTATCTTTGAGAACCACTTCGCTCCCTCATCTGGTCGAAGAGGTCATCAATTCTTGGTAGCAGGAAATTGTGTTTCATGGTCACCCGTTCAGGTATCAGAAGTCCACACACAACCTCAAAAATTGATCTTCCTTCATGGGAAATAGCACTAGGGCTACTCTGGGTGAAATGATGGGCATTACAAAATCATTCTCACGCATGTCGTCCAGATGAACCCACATATCACAAAGAAATGTGGGGGCCATTCGATATGCCGATGAGGATATTGGTGTCATCCCATGGTACATGTCAATACAGAAGTCAACCTCTCTCTGAGGAGATATCCTTGGAACCCCATCGGGATAAATATACATGTACTTGTCCACCACTATAGTGAATCCTGGAATCCTTCCATCCACTATGCTGAGGGTGAATCTAGACAACTGGGGAGTGAACGACAGTACCCTCCTCAGAGACAGTATGCCATGTGCTGCTACGGTTTCCTTCTCCCCTATGATGGAAAACCTTGTCTCATCTCCACATACACACTGCACTGTACAACTAAAATAGTCGACCTAATCATGGATTGTTGATAACGAGTCCATACCCAAGATGAATTCGTCAAGCCTAGATGTTGCTACTAAGAGATCCTAGATGAAGATCATGCCTCCTAGCGTAAGCTCACACTCTTGGAACTAGTGTGTAATCATCGAATCTGCTCCATTTGAAGTCTATAAACGTGAGGATCGACTGAACGGTTCCATGAAAATCATCGAGCTCTGAACAAGATTCATGGAAATGAATGAGTGACTAGAATTTGTGTCTATAAGTACTACTACTAGGGTGGATATGACACAGATTGTTCCTCATATCCTTTTCAGAGAGACGTGGTCATAAGCCTATGTAGCCTAAAGATGAGATCGTCTAGGTCTAAAAGCTTCCAATGGTCAGGGTGGACCACCTGGGGGTGGTGGTTGTAACACCTTGAACCCTCACGGACAACATTCCGCTCACCTAGATCCCCTGCAATGTCTGCTTCCATATAGACCTCCTCGCTTGAACAGACGTCACTACCTCAACGATCCCTCGATAATAATCTGGTCATCTGTAAGGTGGGTCGGGCAGTCACGTGCCATGTTTCCTTTCCTGAAACATGAGTAGGATAGTATGGCCCCATTTATGAGTCCCTATATATTGGGACCCTTGCAAAACCAACCCTGAGTCCTGGGGTCGGCCTCTCAAAGGCCTGACCTGCATGGGACCACACGTCCTAATTTATACTACATAATTGAAGGCTATGCTACCTAGGATATGCTGGAAGCCTTAGCCATTTGTTCCACCTCCACCAAAAATCTCTCCATCAGATGGGCTTTCTCCAACACTCCGCCTTTGTATGGGATGCTGAGAGACACCAATGAAGCCCTGATCTACATCATGAGTCCATACATAAAGGCTCAAGCCCTGAAGAAAGGTTCTTGAATCATATATTTTGAGTTGTGGGAACACTTCGTGAACCTTGTCGAGTATTTGACCACCATCATGATGTCATTTTATAGGTGAAGTGGCACATGAATGTGCACAAATCTGGAGGAAATGAGGAGAATCTCTTCTAAGAAAATCCACTTGAATTCAACCCAAGAGAGGGTCTCCTCATCGTGATTCTGGATGGTTAAAATCCACCATCTCCCCACTGATCCCTACCGAGGGATCAATGCCAAGATCTCCATATAGTCAGGTGGTGTCCTCACAAAGTAGAAGACCCTTGTCATAGCCTCTATATAGTCCTTAGGAAACTAAGGATCTGTATCTTCTCTGATCCTAGGAAGCCTTTGTCTCTCAGACTCATGTTGGGAACTAAGTCTACGAACATACTCTTCTGGAACCGCCATCAATGGAGGCTATCCATCATGTGGTGGTAGCACTATTGACCCACCCAGTGGGACATCTTTAGAACTAGTCCACGAACAGATACCTTGTCGCTATGCTGGATGTCCTCACATCCTCGTATCAGGTTCTTGGCTGCTCGTCCGTATAGAGGCATCCTCAGAGAGATGAAGATGTACCAAAATTAGTAGCTTTTACCTAATGAATTGTATCATATTAAAATAAAAATAAGACATGTATTAAACTAGTGTTTTCTTGTATTGAGAAGAAAATAAAATTCAATGTCCTAGCATATGGATATGTATACCGCCACACCAACACTGCGCTCCCAAAATCTGATAGTCAGACTTGAAATAGTAAAATTATTTCCCAAAAACAAAACAACAGACTCCTTGTCATTGTGGTATGACCAACCTCCCTTTGATACCACTTTTCCATGATACGTCCCCCAAGTCCCATGTCGTGACTACCACATGCCCGCCTCTATAATGCCATGGAATAGTGATAACATCCAAATTCATCAACATGCAAGTGGGAGTCATTATCCTAAGTACTTATAAACACACACACACACACACACACCAAACCAAATTGCAACACCCTGAAAATGGAAAATACACGAATATCGCTAAAACAATGCTAAGTGCTAGTACAACTAAATTTATGTGGTCCGGAATAAAAACCCATCAAGGAAATGAAGACAAAAATTACTAAAAAGGAAACACATATGAATATCAGCTAAAAATCCCACCTGATCATGAGAGTAGTGAACTAATAGAATATGAAGTAATATGTCATGTTTGCACTATCATTCTAGTCCCCCTGGTCATGTGTCACCAAGTACACCAATATAGAATCTTTTAGTCCCATCTACCTAATCACCCTTATTGAAAATTCATTCATCCCCACCAGACATAACACGTGCGGGAAAATTCCATGCAAGGGTGAGTAACACATTACTCATTATGGACCCCAAAACAAAAAAACACACAATAATTCCTCAATGTAAAGCATGAAACACAAGACAACTCGCATAAGGCATATTCAATGGTAGTAATAATAGTATCATTAGTCACAATGTTAGACACCATGAGTTCAGGATAACTCCTCCTATAGAGAGTAAAGTGGGCCATCCAAATCATGAAGATGTGTTCCCACTAACCTTAGACAGCTTAGATACCCCTCTTCATAGCGTACCATGTGCCTGCAAAGTTAGAGAGAGGTGCTTCCCACTAGTCATTACCTACTAATGTACACATCCTCATTATGTGTTGTGGGTATGAAAAGTCACAAGGTGGTGCTTCCCCCCATGGGCTTATAAAGTCACAGAGAGGTTCTTCCCATTGGGTCAAAAGTCATCAGTCATCATGTCCCATCCAGTTGCAGTGTTATGTACATTGTTCTTTGGGATAACTCCTCCTCAATCATTCTTCGCATCTCAAATTCCACAAAAGATCCCAAAGAGCATTCCAAAATATTTTCCTCAACAATATATTCCTAACTCGTCAAATTACTCGTTAATCAGACAAGCAGTTTTCCCGATACAAGCATTTTAGTAACCAGGGGACCGGTTGCGATGAGGCCTGGTGATACTCAGTCAGACTGACCTAACCAACCCATCTTAGGGGTCCCACAGACCCTGGGTCATCATTATGGACTCAACCTGACCTGGTGGAGGAGAGGGCTGGTCTGGTCCTACCTGTCCAGTGGGCTTGGACAAAAAGGCGTCACTGGACCTAGCCCGGTTGGCCGAGGGTCCAGCACACTAGGTCACTCGGTGACCCAGTCTGGTCTAGTATGGCACAAATTGGGGGTTGTTCTGGACTGCTGGTGTCAGTACGACCCACTAGGTTCCGGTCTGGCCCACCGACATGGGTCCGGCCTGTCGGAGCCGGTCTGACCCACTAGAAATGTCTAGCCGACAAGGCTCTCGTCCATCCCACTGGGTAGTAGGACCAGCCGCGCTAGGTCTTCGGTGGTGTCGAACAGCTGGGATGTAGCTTGGTATCCATGTCCAACTCCCCTCATTGGACCCTTCTATAGTGGGGACCTTCCACCAGCCACGGTCAACAGAACACGCCTTCACATGCCGTCTGGACATCCCAGACGCTGGTCGTCCCTTCATGTGATGCCCCACCTAGCTTCACATCCTTCAACACATCCCTATGACTAGAAATCCACAACATCCCTATCAATGAGGCCCACTGACAGAGGCCACCATCTCCATGTGGCTGGCATGGTCGGTTTTCACCGGCGATGGAAGGGAGTTTAGCGGTCCACCGCACACTCTCTGATGGCCCGTTCTTTATGTCCCATATTCATGCGGCTTCCGAGGAGATCCCACATCACTGTGAGGATCCCAAACCTTCCATTCCTTCATTTAGAGGGTATGAAAACCATGAAAAATCTTGTGGATGATCATGTTCCTTATTAGTGTCAGCTCAAGGCCTCCGCATAAGAGGTTTAACGATGTGGCAGTTTCGAGGTGTTTTTGTTCAATCATTCCATGCCATGATTTGTTCCCCGAATAAAATAACACCATGAATAAAACATCCTCCCATGTAACTCAAGAATCACATATCAACCATTTCATGGGTTGATTTTTTTGACATTTTTTTAGAAAAGGATGCGGATGAACATAAAAAAAAACAAGACCTCTTATGATGTCTGATGTCTCTGCATTCGTCCTCAAGGGATTAAGTTGTCGACGTCACTTCTCAACTCTAATATTCAAAAGGCATCCAAGGTGAGGAAGTTCTATATTTTTTTGTTTTTCTTTTATGGGGGGAATTATATTAGAGGATTTCCGGAGAATACTCCAATTTTTTAATCCTTATCTCCAATAATCATCAAACCATAAATAAGATTACATCATAGTGTTCCCATTATGATGTGATGTCATGTTTCTACACTTTTAAATTCCATAAACAATGTCACTATTACACTTCATTAATTCATCATTGTGCTCTGACATAACGATCCATTAATGAGCCTCGTTAATGTGCATTGTCACTGCCTTGTTGCTTCCCCATAGTGTGGCCGTCCACCACTCGTATTTGAAAAATAAATGAAAATAATTCTTTTATATTATTTTATTATTTTTATCGAAATGACCGAAGAAAGAAATTTTTGGATTGGCCCTTTTTGGCCGATGTTTAGTAATTTCTATGAAAATCATGGCCTTCCGAATTCAATTATTCCCTCATATTTTTAATTTGTGCCCCGATTCAATAGATAAAAAATCCTACTTGTACATTTATTGAACCTAACTTCAAAAAGATCAAGAACCCATTACTGGATAAGTGAGAACACCCACACCATAACTATATTTAACACTAAACCCATCTATGGACTTGTTAATGGAAATATTGAGATGGTTGGTATCAATATGCCTAACAAGTTTCTATGGATTATATTCTACCTGTGATTCTATATCATCTATTAATTTTTCTTCAAAAGGATATTCCAAATGATCTCAATATTGAAAGTATTCCACTATTAAAATACTCCCCATGTTTAAGCCTCTAATTAATATTTTTTCATCCTTGTTAATCCAATCAAAATTATCTCTAGTAGTGTCCACTCGAATAAATCTTACTATCATTTTTTGAACTACTTCCTTGATCACATTAATACTCATAACATCCCCAACCATTTCCTGAATTGATTTATTTAGTAGTTCCATTTTATATTCTAGAACTATTGAAATATCTCACTGAGAGATATATGGAGTCCCAAACACTTTCTAATTCCAGGATGGTGTATAGCCTCCTTCTCAAGCTAAACATCCTCTATTTTTAGTATAATCTCTTGATGATGATTGGAACACACCAATGTATTAAAAATAAATTTAAATGCATTAATATTTTTAATTGGATAGTTATAAACTTGTCGTAAACCATAATTTTTCTTCTTCTATAACTTGAATTTAAAAAATAGTCATCTGTCATTGTTTTTAGTGAATTATTTAGAGTCTGATAGAACCAACTTGTTTTTTTGATGAACAGTAAGACAACCTTATAAGTAGTAATATAACCCTTAGTAATTATAAGTCATATTATGATTTTATTTTCATATGGTTATAAGATAATGATATCTTGGTTAAATTTTAAAGGTTATATAAAATAAGTTATTGTTATAAAATTGTTAGTTTTGGAATTAAATATGATTTTATTTAAAAAGTAAATTATTGAAATTTAGAAAATTATTTCCAAAAATGGAATTAATTTTCTATTTCTACAGATTGATTAATTTTTTGGGTGTATTTTTGGGTTTTTTACAAAATAATGTAATTTTTTGAATAGTGAAATACGGTAATTAGAAAATATGAAAAATAAATTTTTTTTCAACGTACACGAGTATTGGAAGTTTTAAATGGATATTACTTCAAACTGACATGCACTTATTACTATTTTGGGCCTTATGAATCTGGTTATTTCATATTCCTTAAACAAAATATTAATCTAATGATTAAAATAATGCAAACCATGTTCTCTCATCCACTTTAAATATCACACTCAACCCACTTACTCTAAGACCAATCATGCCTTATGCATTGTCTATGTTATACAAAACACTATTCCCATGAACCTCCACCAATTTAAATGTCCTTCTAATATCCTAAAAATTATAAAATAGCAGGCCTTATGGAGGATCTCATGTCGAAGAGAACAAGAAGAATAAATGCTCTTTTGTTTTTGGGTATTTTCTTTACAATTCATTCTTTTCAAATACTCTCATACCCTCCCCTTATCAAAGATGCATGGAAGATCCATTAGTAGGAATCTTCTAGATTTTTATAATGTTTATGGAAAAATTCATCATCATTATTTCTCTCCTATTCCACTTATTCTATGAAATAAAAACATCATTCGTGATGTGCTGATTTACCAAATTAATGGATGATGGGTTTTCAATTTCATTAGTTACTTGAAAAATGGTTATAAAACCTTTTTAATTGTTGAAATAGATTTTAAAGTTTATTATATATCCTCTTTCATGTTCATGATTTTACATATATACATAATATTATGTTATATTATGAAACTAGTTCGGGATTATCAAAGAATAGCCAAAATTATCAAGTTGGGCATCACAAAAGATTTATCTAATGATTCATACTCACACCGTATAATAAAAATAATTTATGGAATAATTAAATATTTAGTATATATATTAATACAATTTCATTCCACTTCTAAAATATCATTTTAATACATTATGAATACCAATACAAACCTTCCATGGAAATCATGTAAAGAACACACCCGAAATAATGGAAGCAACAAAATACTAATAATTAAATGGTGAAATTATGTTATTAAATGATCATATTATCCATTATAGACATTAATAATTTTATTTAAGAAATTAATAACACTCTTTAACTGGTATACAATAGTTTAAACACATTTTTTGTAAGACAAGCCCTGCATAATAAAATTCTTATCATAAATTTCATTCTTTGGTTAACCTTCTACTTCGTTAATTGTGGTATAATGAGATTACTTTTGTATTGAATTATCCTTTATATTAAGATTTATTATGTTTATTTAATTTATATTCACATAATACTATCATTAAAAAAATTATCACTTCAATTGTTTGATATTATTAGCAAACATTCTTTACAAAATTTACTTGTAAAATTCTTTTTAAGGAAATTCAAAAGTAATTTTTTTATATAATTATTGATGTTTTATAATTAGATTCCTTTTCATGGGAATTATTTATGATGATGGGTGGAAATTATATATCCATTCAATTCATTAGGTATATATATATTAGAGGTTGGTTTTATTGTTACTCCATTTGTAACTGCGATGTTTACACAATAAGGTAATCCTGAGGGTTATATTGTGAGGTAGTCATGAGGGTTACAAATTATAAGGTAGCAGATAGGGTAGAAAGGTAGTGTATTTAATACCCCAAGATAACATTATGGATATATTTATGTTCATTATATTGTGTGTAAATATTGTGGAAATTTCATGATTCACAATGTAAGTATATATGGGTGACAATTATGTCATTTGGAAAATGATTTCATATTTTTACAAGTGTTAATGGACTAATGTTTTCTTTCATTATTTTTTATACCATATATATATATATTTTCTCATCACATGTTATTAAATTATTTTCAAAATTTATAAGGTCTTTTAATTCAAATAAGGTAGTGATGTTAAATTTTATGAAAATTTGTAAAAAAAATGTTTTATTTCAAAAGTATTGTATTTTGGATGGAATGGAAACAATGTTTCTTTTATCCTCTATGTATACATTTTAAAATTTATGTAGTATTATATTACAATTATATAATACTCTAACCAATAAAATATCCTCAATGTTAAATTATGTGGGTTATTTTCTGCAAATCAATATTATGCAATATAATAAATTTGATCCCTTATAGTTGGTGTTAGAGGATGGATTAGAATACTTTTTGGGTTACAATGGTGTTAAAAAAATACCATAAATGATTTTTACAGTGTTTTTAATTTTAAATGTTATATAATTTATATATTACAATGTTTCTTAGACTATGATATCATTTTTAAGAATTATTTTCTGTTGATAAAATAGGGAAGCTGAACTGGAAAGGTTTTGACTGATTAATATCCTTTCCAATCTGCATCTTTGAATGTTAGGGGTTCAAACTGAGAAGTTTGTGATAGTAAATGATCAATTGACATAGGTAATAAATGGAGGTGGCATCCATTAATGAGATAAAAAAATATAAACCACAAAGGAACAAGACGATAATAAAACATTTCATGCGGCAAAACCATCCTTCTATCAGTGGATCTACAGACCCAGTATCGACAAGAGGATTGATTAAATCTCGTGAAAGGGTTTTCAATGTTATGGTATATTCATATAATCAAAAGTTATTTCTTTCAAATTAGCATTTTTAAGGTGGAACTCATTAGTTGTGGCCAATAGTCACGAATATTAGGGATAGAGATGAGATTTATGCATTAGAGTGGGTTGAATTTAAAAATAATTTCATTGGATTTTTTTTTAAAATTTAGTTTTCATAGGATGGAGAAAAAGGTTCGTGAATTTATATATAATGATAATGATTTTGTGGACATGTATGTGGAGAACTTCACTTGAATGCCATGGTTTTCTCTAAATCTTATTCTGAATCTATATAGAAAAATTAACCATTTTTTTTGGATTGAACACAGAATATTGAAGGGAGTTGGCTTCCAATAAGATTAAATGTTATGAGAATATTCTCTAATGATCTTGTTTTGTATAAATGGGGTTTTCTGATGTTCATGTTCACTTTGAGAATAAGAAGAATCATAGGTATAAATAAAAAGTGGTGGGTAAGAATCATCCAATGAAATATGGTGGAAAAAGTCTAGTTTAATGTTTATGAAAAGAGTGGAAAAAATAACCATGTGGAATTCCATACCAAAACCGAGAAGTTTTACCCATGTGGTATGTTTGGAAAAATGGCCTGAGATTGTAATCAAAATAATCCTAAGACTAATCCTGAAATAGAAAACCACATTGTGTTTTAAATGTGGTGAGATGGGTCATTATGAAAATGTAATCCCAAAGAGGGATCATAATGATATTGAGAATCCAAACAATAATAAATATGGTTCCGGGAGGTCCTTTGTGGAAAAATCTGTAGACATCAGTCCATCCAATGATGTTGTGATAGGATCCGTGTTAGCTTACAAATTTGTTTCTAATGTTTTGTTTTATACGAGGGAAACACATTCCTTTATTTCTAATAATGTTTATGGTAATTTGTTAATATCACCTCAATAAATAAGACTATAAAATATTATTAAAACACTAGTGGAAAATATTATAGCTATTAGGAAATATAATAATATTTCTATTGTGGCCTATGGAATGTATTTTCCTAAAAACATTGTAGTTTTTTTCATTATTATATATTATATTCATTCGGGGTATGAATTGGATTTCTATTATTCATGATTATATTGATGCTAAATATAATAATGTTTTTTTAGAAAGGGTTTCAGTTTTAATACATGAATGAACCTATAAAATTGATAACATATCAAGAATCTAAAAAACTACTGAATGACTGAAATGATACATATCATTAACATATTGTTGAAATGAAGGTAACTATTCATATTAATGATTTCTTAATGATGAATGAATATCTTGATGTTCTTCTGGATGATCTACAATTGGTTATACCTAATCAATATATTGAAATCATAATTGAGTTTTCCCCCTATGCTAAGACAATTTCAAAACCCCCTTATCAGGTGGCTCAAATAGAACTAATTGAATTTAAGAATCAGTTATAGGAGTTTCTTGATAAAGACTTCCTTCATTCTATCACTTCAGCATGGGGTGAACTTGTTTTTATTCATTATAATGAATGATTGTTACATGAGGCATTTCATTGATTATAGAGCCTTGAATGAAATAACTATAAAAACTAGTATCATTTTACTTATGTTGATGATTTTATTGAATAACTCCTGGGAGAACAATATTTTTCAAATGATGACCTGAGGTTGAGGTACCATCTGTTGAAAGTAATAGAAGAAGAAATCTCAAAGACTGCATTTTGTATAAGATATGTGCATTATGAATTTGTTTTTATGTTGTTTGTGTTATTTTATGCACATTCTATATTCATGGATCTTATGAGTATAAAATTTCTTGTGTTCTTGGAAGTGATTGTAGTTTTTTTTGTTGATTAAAATTTAGTATTTTGTAAAAGTAGATAGGACTATTAAAAACATATAAGGATTGTTTTTCAATCCATATAGGAAATTAAATTTTGGAAAATTCAACAACTGTTATTTTCAGAATCAATAGATTTTTTTTCGTGCTAATTTTGTAAATAAGGATGGAATAAAACTTGATCCTTCCATAATAAATGTGTCTGTTGAATGGACAAGACATTCTAATTATAAAGAAATTTATAGTTTTTTGGGATTATCAGGTTATTACCAAAGGATAGTTAAAAACATTACATGGTTATCCAGCCTACGAACTACATAAACACAAATCATGATAAATTAATTTGGATAGAATAATCTTGTGTTTTTTCTGGAATCAATGATGTGATTGGTTAATGCTTCTGTTTTGGCTCTACCTTCCATAAATAGTGATGTTTTTCAACTAAAATGATACTCCATTAAAGGTAATAGGTTTTGTTATGATGCATAATGATCATGAAATTCCTTATACTTAAAGAAAAATAAATCCTCAAGTGATAAATTATCCATAACATGATTGGGAATTAGTAGTTGCAGTTTATTCATTGAAAATTTTGAGGAATCATTTATAAGGAACCAAATTTCAAAAATAAATGAACCATAAATGTATAAATTATATGATTACTCAGAATTAAATAAACCTGAGGCAAATAAGATTTATTATTCTAATAACTGATTATTATTCAACTTCCATCTGACATCATAGAAAATAAAACACTGTGGTGGATGCCTTGAGTAAAAAACATCTTGTGTCACTGACCATTTTACATTTAGCATAATATTCTTGGATTAATGAAATGATGATTTTTTACTTCCAATTTGTTGTTGCAGGAAATACGTCTATTTTTTCATGTTTCAGTGCATTTACCATTATCATAATGAATTGAGTTAAATAAAATGGATGAAAATGAGGTAAAATAAATTTTCTAATTGGTTAAAATTGATAGGTTACATGAATATAAGTTTGATAAATATTGTGTTTTGTGATTGGGAAAATGATTTTTTGTGCATTGTAATTCTCAACTGAAGAATGAATTGTTGTGTAATGCTCGTTGTTGTGTATTTACAGTTCATCTTGGAAAAAAAAGATGTACATAGTCCATTGAAATAATTATATGTTTTTTGGAATTAAAAGACATATTGCATATTTTACCCTGAAATGTTTGACATATCAACAGGTTATAGAAGAGTGGTAGTTACCAAAAGGGAATATTCAACCATTAACGGTGAAATATTGGATATGGGAAAATATATATATGGACTTCTTGTAGGACTATAGAAGACATCTCAAGGTAATAATGCAATATTCATTATCATTGATCCACTGACAAAAATTTTCTCATTTCCATCCAATTTGATATAAAATGTCCACAGATCTAATTTCTCAATTTTAAGTCAAAGATATTTTTAGGTTACATGGAGTTTTTATTCTCATTGTATATGATCAGGATCCCAGGTTCACTTCCAATATTTTGAAGCCCCTTCAAAACTCGTTGGGCATATAATTAAATTTTAGTTGATCTTTTCATCCCCAAGCAGATGGGCAGTCAAATCCAACATTTCAGAAATTGGGGGATATGATTTAAGCATGATCAATGGAAAACCATGGATGCTGGGTTAATTATCATTCTTTAGTTACGTTTTTTATTATAATAGTCGGAATTACACTATAAATATGGAAACTTTTGATGTATTTTATTGTAAGAAGTGTTGTACTCACTCATTTTGGGATGATTCTTGGGAATGTATGTTGATGGGACTAGAATTAGTTGAGGAGGAAGATGAGGATGTGAAGATGATCATGAAAAACATGAGGATATCATAGAGCGTGAAAAAATGATATGCAAAAAATATGTGGATATACATTTATTTAGATTTTAGTGATCATGGTTATCTTATAATCATACCATGGAAAAGTATTATATGTTTTGGTATTTAGGGAACCTAAATACATGGTTCATTGGACCATATAAAATCCAGGATAATGTTGAACCAGTCACTTACCGAGTAGCTTTGCATCTGATTTTATCGTAGGTAAACAATTTTTTTCATGTTTCAATGTTGGGAATGTATGTGTTAGATTAATCTCAAGTCTTGAGCCCATAAATAGTTCAGATGGAATATAACATTTCCTATGATTAAAAACATATTCTGGTTCTTGATCGAAGAGAACATGTATTATTGAATATGGTAATCCACTAGGTTATGGTTATGTCGAGAAACCACATGGTTGAAGAAGCATCATGGGAATCTTAAAATGCTATGAGAGAAAGGTATACTCACTTTTTAATTAAGTACATAAAAAATTGTGGGAATGAAATTTCTATAGTTAAGAAGAATGTAACACCCCATGGTTATAAAAATAATTAGATATATATGAAACCTTTTTTATGTGAAAATTATAAACTAGTCGTCAAACATAATTTTTCCACTTCTATGATTTGAATTAAAATAAATGGTCATTTACAGTTGTGACCAATAAATTATTTAGAGTTTGATAGAACAAACGTGTGTTTTTTCTAAATAGTAACATACCCTTATGAATAGTAATATCAATAGAAATATTACCCTTATAAATGGTAAATTATATTATTGTTTTATTTTCATGAGGTTTCTTGTTAATTATATCTTGAATAAATATTCGAGGTCATATAAAATTAGTTATTGTTTTAAAATTTTAATTTTTGGATTAATATATGATTTTAATTAAAAATTTATTTAGTCATATTATAAAAATTCTAAAAAATGGATTTTTTTATTCAAATTGAAAAATGGTTAGGGTAAATTTTTGGTTTTTTCGGAAACATTTGAAATTTTGGTGAATAGTCAAATACGGTATTTAACAAAATATGCTTAATAAATGAATTTTGGAATCTTGTATGGGTCCTCGATGATGTAAATCGAATTTTTTTAGAACTCATATGCAGTTATTACTATTTTGTGTTAGTTAAATCAGGACTAATCATTTTCTATAGAATAAATATTGAACTATTAATTAAAATAATGTAAACCCCCAACTCTTCTCTCCTATAAATACAACACTCACCCCCCTCTTTAACTCACACATCTCAAGTTATGAGCCAGATCTATGTTCTACCAAATAGTCATCCCAATACCCTACACCATGTCCATGTACTATTGGTCTCACCAAAAGGCTAAAACCAAGTTCCTAAAGGAGGTTCTCAAGGATAAAATATAAAGAGGTCAAGATCCTCTTCCATTTTCTTGTGTTTTATTTTCAATTAATTATTTCCATATAGTATTATCTCCTCCATGTATCAAATATTCATGGAAGATCTATTTTTATATAAATTAATAATTCTTATCAAGATTATGTAAAAAACTATCATCATTATTCCCCTTTTAATCCACTTACTCTGAAAAATAAAAAACGTTTCTGATGTACTTATTTACCAATATCATGGACGATGTGATTTAAATATACATTAATTCCATCAAAAGTATATGAATAATTGAAAATTATTATAATCATTATGATATAACCTCTTTAATGTTCTAAAGGGAATATGTTTACATAATATTTTTTTATATAATGAGACTAGTTCAGGATTATCAATGAGCCACCAAAATGACCTAAATTGACATCACTAATGATTTATCTAATGATTGATACACATACCATATAAAAAATTAATTTATGGAATCATTCAATATTCTAGAAAATAATAATACAATTTCATTCCACTTATGGAAAATTATTTTTATACGACAAAAAAATCAAATAAATAACGCCATGAATATCATGTAAATAACTCTTGTGAAATAATGGAAGGAATAAAAAAACTAATAACTGAAGTGTGAAATGATATTATTAAATGATCATATAATTTTTCATAAACAATAATATATTTTTTAGGATATTAATAAAAATATTTTTGCCATATACTGGATTATTATACACATTTTATGTAAGACAAACTCGAGATAAGTGAATTCATAACCAAATTTCAACTCTTTGGGTTTACTATTAACTTCAATAATTATATGCTACTAAGATTATTTTTGTAATAAATTTTTATTTATTTTATATTTTATTGTGTCTAATTATTGTTTATAGATCATACTTCCATTATATTAGTTATCACTTAAAATATATGATAATTTTAAGCGACATTCTTATGAAATTCATCTTTTTAAATTGTTTTTAGGAAATTCAAAAGAACTATTTTTGTGTAATTATTCATGTATTATGATTATGTTATGGTTCTTGGAAAATGATTATGATGAAGGGTGGTACCTGTATCTCCATATAATTCATTTGGTATGTGTATTATTGGGTTTGTTCATATAGTTACTCCAAATGTAATTACAATGATTACAAAATAAGGTAGTTATGAGAGTTACATTATATAGTAACATAGAGGATTAAAAATTATCAGGTAGGGGAGAGGGATACAATATTACGTAAGTAAATACCCAATAAACATTTAGGGTTCTATTTATTTATTTTATTTTATTGGAAATACCATTCAATTATCATGTTTCATAAACTAATTATATATGGGTGAAAAATATGTCCTTTTGAAAATGATTTCATATCATTACATGTATTCATTGACTAATGTTTTCATTCATTATTTATATATCCCTTATAGAGATTTTTTCTCATACCTTGTATTAAATTGAACTTCGTAGTTTATGAGGATGTGTAATACATATAAGGAATATATGATAAATGTTATGAATATTTTTCAAAGAAAACTTGTTTTATTTAATAATTTTTGTATTTTGGAAGAAATTGGTACTATTTTTGTGACATATTATATGTATAAATGTTGGAATTTATGAATGTATTATATTATAATACTCTACTACTCTATACAAGAATATATCCTCCATATCAATGGAAGTGATTTCTTGACTAAAATTTAATATTATGCAGTGTAATAAGGTTGAGCCCATATTGTTAGTATTAGAGGATGGTTTAGATAACTTTTCGGGTTACGAATATGTTAAAAGAATAACAGGAATTATTTTCACTCTATGTTTAGTTTTAAATGTTATATAATACAAATATTACCATTTGTTTTTGACAATGATATGTTTTTTCAGAATTGTTTTCAATAGAAGAAATAGGGAAAGTAATGTGGAAAGGAACTGACGAATAATATCCTTCTGAATCTATAGACTAGACTGGTAGGGATTTACACCAACAATTTTTTGATTGTAATGGATCATATCACATAATAAATAAATGGAATTGGAATAAATGGAAAGAAAAACTAGAGGTACCATAAGAACCTGATGATATTAGATCATTTTATGAGGAAACACCCTCTTGTCGTCATTGGATTTTCATACCGAGTAGAGGCCGAAGAAAGGATTAAAGCCATTGAAAATATATTTGATGTTATGGGGTGTTCATATAATCAAACATTATGTCTATTCATTTATCATTTTAAAGGTTAATCTAGTCAGTGGTTTTCAATGTTCAATAATTTCATAAGTAGATAGAAAATTGAAGCCTTAGAGTGGGTTGAATATCAATGTAATTTCCTTGGATAATATATTTAGAAAGGTAGTTTGACATGATATGGAGCATAAATTCATTTTATTGAAGAATATATATGAATATTTTGTGGATATGTATAAATTGAACTACGCCTGACTGGCAAGGAATTTTTCAAATCATATTCTGAATCATGATAAAAGAATCAACTAATTTTTATCAGGATTGAATCCAAGACAACAATGTGAATTTCCTTCCCATTAGTTAAAAAGTTATGAGAAACATTTATTATGTGTTGGGTGGGTATAAATCGAGTTTTTTGATTATCATGATCTCATTTATAACAAAGAGAATAAGTGGTCTGGATTTCCAACAATGTGTAATTATCAATTATTGAAATCCAATGTAAGAAATTCATTTTTTCAATTTGTGGTACAAGTTGGAAAAAGCAACACAGTGAATTCCTTATCAAATTTGGAAGTGATTTTGATGTTGTATGTTTGGACTTATTTCTTGTGATTGTAATCAAAATGATCTTATGACTAATCCTTATTATAAAACTGAAAAGTGTTTCAAATGTGCTGAGATGGTTCATTATAAAAATTTACTACATAGAGGGATCATAATGATGAAAAGAATCTAGACAATACATGGAATAGTGTAGTGAGATCATTTGAGACTATGTCAACATACATCATGCCTTCCAATGAAGTTTTATCGAGTACCTTGATTGTTTAATCATATTTTCATAATGTTTTATTTAATACGGGGTCTACACAATCCTTTATTTCTGAGAAACTTTTATTGTAAATTTTAAATATCAGCTAAAAACGAGACAGGAAAATATTGATAAAACACTTGGGGAGGAAGTATTATATAAAGGATGAATTATAAAAATCATTTTATGATGGTTTGTGGATATACTTGACCTGTAAATATTTTCTACTGATAGAACAGTTTGATGTCATTTTGTTTATGTATTGGAACTTTTTATCAGACTCCTATTGATTATAGTGCTATAGAAGTTGTTTTTATGAATTGGTTTCTCTTATCCTGCATTAATGAACCCATACATTTGATAACATATCCGGAAGCTGAGAAACTAATCAAATATGGAAATTAAACATATCTTTCCCATGTTGTGTAAAGTAAGGTAACTATTAAGATCAATTATGTTCCAATGGTAAATTAATTTATTGATGTTTCTCTTGATGAGCTTCCCTGTGTTATACCTGATCAGGTTGTTGAATTAAAATATAACATAGTTCTTTATGGTAATATATTTTCAGTCGAATGGCTCAAATGGATCTTATTGAATTTATGAATATGTTTCAAGATATTTTTGTTAATTTTCATGTGTCCTTGAACATAACCATTGGTTTTTCATCTTTTATTTGTTTAAATGAAGGATTGTTCCATAAGACATTTTATGGATTATAGAGGCTTGAAGAAAATAGCTTTAAAATAATCACCCTTTATCTAATATCAAAAATTTTTGACTAGATATAGGGACCCCAATATTTGTTTATGGTTTACCATAGGAAGGGGTACCATTATATGAATTTAAAGGAAATAGAAATTCTGAGTACGGTATTCTACACTAGATATAAGGATTATGAATATCTTGATATACCTTAGGGATAACTACTAAACTTGTTGAATTCATGGATCTAATGAATATAGTTTTTTATGAGTTTAGGGATAGGTTTATAGTTGATTTAATGGATGAAAATTTGGTATTTTCTAAACCTAATGTGGATAATGAAAAATTTATATGGGTAGATTTGAAAAACAAAAAGGAAAATTATCTGTATTGAAAATTCATCAAGTGTAATTTTTTGGTTGCTATTGATTTCATTGTGTAGGAACATTGTAAATATATATGGAATAACAGGTGATACTTCCAAAGAAAAAGTGGTTGATGAATGGGAAATAGATAAAAATTTTATAAAAACTCATAGTTTTGGATGATTGTCAGGTTATTACCGTCTATTTGGTCAAATAATTTTTTGGTTATCTAGCATGCCAACTATGTAAACATAAAATTGGTTAAATTAATTTTTATAGAAGAATGTGATATTTTTTTAGGAACTAGAGAATTGAATGGTGAATGATTTAGATTTTTCTTTTCCTTCTATAAATGGTGACTCTTTTTCATATACAATCATTATTAATTAAAGGTACATGGTTGTGTTATGATGTAGAATTATCATAAAATTTAGTATGGTTCAAGGAAACTAAATCCTCATGAGTTTAATTATCCCACACATGACTTGGAATTATCAGATACAATTATTGCCATGAAAATTCAGAGGAACATATATACAGATCCAAAAGTAAAATACATACATACTAAAAAATAATGAATTATATATTCACTCATAAGTAAATAAAAATGAGGTAGACTGGTTTTCTTCAACTAATAAAGGATTATTATTTCATTATCAGTTACCATTCATTAAATGAATACAATGTGTAGGATTGCATGAGTCAAAAACCTCGTGCATCATTAACCATGTTATGGAAGGAATATAATCCCTTGATTAATGATGTGATGATTTTTGGCATAGATGTGGTTGTGGCAGAAAATACCTCAATTTTGAGACATGTTTTAGTGTTGATATCATTATTAGATAGAATTACGGTCGTGTAGAATGAAGGCTGAGAGATACAAATAATTGAAGAATCAGTCAAAATGTTTAAGTTTCTTAATTTTACCCCTTATGATGATTGTGCTTTTATGATTTGGAAAATGATTTTTTTCTTCCTTGTGATTCTATGCTGATGAAATCATATTTCTAAAAAACATATAGTTCTTTGTTTACTGGTCATCTTGGTAGCACAAAGATGTATAGAGAACATCAAAAGTATTTTCGGTGGGAAGGAATAAAAAGATATATTATAGATTTTACTGTGATGTGATTAACATTTAAATAGGATAATGTAGAGCTACAGATATTATAAGGAATGCTTCAGCCTTTACTAGTGCCAGAGTGGAAATGAAAAAAATATATCCATGGATTTTGTCGTGGGATACCAAATGCATCTCGAGGTATCAATGAAAATCATAATTCTTATTGACTGGATGATTAAATCTACACATTTCCTTGTTATTTGAGATACAATTTATTTGGATCATATTTCTAGATTATACCTCAAAGAGATTGTCTAGTTACATGGGGTGCCTCTTTTGATGGTATCCGACCGAGATCCCAGATTCAATTTAAATTTATTGATGGTCCTTCAGAAGTCCATGGGAATAATTTAGATTTTAGTGTAGCATTTCATCCTCAATCAGAAGAGAATTAATAAAAATGACTTTGAAGATGTATGATAGGCTTCAATCTTGTTCAATGGACAATAATTGATTTTGGGATCAACATATTTCATTAGTTTACTTTTCATGTAATATCTGTTTTCATTTCACTATACATATGTCACCATTTGTTGCATTGTAAGGGAATCAGTGTTGAACTCTAGATTTTTTGGATGATTTCAGGTTATGGAAGTTTATTGAAATAGAATTATTCAAGAAAGTGAATGATAAAGTGATGATGATCCAACAACACATGAAGATATCTGAGATCAGGAAGAAAAAATATGTCGAAAACTAGATGAATGGATTTTTATTTGAGGTTGGTGGTCCTTTTTTATTAGAATCCATCCATGGAAAAGTGTTACACATTTTTCTACTAATCGGATGTTAAGTACACTATTCATTGGATATTATGAAATCCTAGAGAAGGTTGGACCAGTTTCTTACCACGTAGCTTTACCTCCATTATTACTCTGTTATACAATGTTTTCCAGGTTTTGATGTTGAGAATATATGTGCTAGATTCATCTAATGTCTTAAGTCCATAATGAGTTCTCCTAGAAGAGAACCATTCTTATTATGAGAAACCTATTCAGATTCTTGATTGAAGAGAATAGGTATTGCAAAATAAGTTAATCCACCATGTATGGTTTTTTGGAGAAAGAACACTGTTTTAGAAGAAACATGGGAATCGAAAAATTATATGACGGAAGGGTGCCCTCAATTATGTAATAAGTTAATAAAAAATTATGAGGATGCAATTTCTAGATGTTGGGAAGAATGTGACACCACATGGTTTTAAAAATAAATTAAAATTCTGGGAACTTTGTTTTACATGGATAGTTATAAACTGACTTCCAAGAATAATTTTTATACTTATTTGATCTGAATTTTATAAAATGGTAACATACAGTTATGATCAACAAGTTATTTAGAGTCTGATAGAACTAACATGTTTTTAATGAATAGTAAAATATTGTTATGAATAGTAATATGAGATTTATAAATAGTAAATCATTTTATTTTTTATATTTATATGATAATAAGATCTTGATTAATTTTTTAAGGTTATATAAAATCAGTTATAGTTTTAAAATGTTCATGATTTGAATGAAATATGATTTTATTTAGAAATTAAATTAATCCAAATTAGAGAACTTTCATTTTTTAAATCATTTTTAAATTTTACATATTTATAAATGGTTAGTGTGAATTTTTTTGTTTTTTCATGAATATTTTAATTTTTGGTGAATATTAAAATTAAATAATTAACAATATATTCTATATAAATAAATAAATGTATAATTCATGAGTCATAGATGATGTAAATGGAAATTGAATAGAACTCACATGCAATTTTTACTTTTTTGGGTCACATAAATCTATAAAATTCAAAGTCTTTAAGAAAAATATTAAACTAAGGATTATAATAACTCAAAACCCCTCCTCTCCTCAACTATAAATACCACCTTCAACCCCTCTTCCTCTCACACCACTCAAGCCTGGATCTTTTCTATAGTCTACAAAATACTCACCCCATGTAACTCCCCCATTTACCAGTCCTATTGGCCTCACAAAAGATCCCATACTAGTGGCCTTAAAGTGGATCTCAAGGATAGAGGACCAAGATAAAGAGATCCTATTTCATTTCGTTGTGTTTCCTTTTCAGTTATTTCTTTTCTTATACTATCTTCTACCTTACATATACATGTAGAATGTATGATATAGCATTATATATATTATTTATTTTTATCATTTTATGGAAAATTCATCATCATTCGTCCTCTCATATTCCTATTAATCTAAAAATAAAAATACTACATCTAATGTGACGATTTACCAAAACTGTGTATGGTGGGTTTTCAATTTCATTTAATTCCATCGAAACAGGATAGAAATAAATTTTAATTGTTGAATAATATTTTTATTTTAATTATATAACCTCTTTAATTTACTAATTCTAACATATATACATAAAATTTTGTTATATAATAAAACTAGTTCGTGAATATCAAAGAACCAACAAAATGATCTAAAAAGATATCGCTAAGGATTTATCAAATGATTCATAAACACACAATGTAACCAATATTATTTATGTAATAATTTATTATTTTGGAAAAATACAAATACAATTTCATTATACTTTTATGATTTAATTTCTAGACAATATGAAAATCAATTACAAACCAACCATAGAAATCATGTAAACAAAGCACCCGAAATAGGGGAAGGAACAAAATACTTATAATTAAATAGTGAAATAATGTTATAAAGTAATCATATAAGGTGTTAAATATATTAATATGGTTATTTAATATATTTATATCACTATTTCAGAAATTATAAAAAAATTTCATTCACATTTAATTACAACGAATCTGAGGTAAAGGAATTCATAATCCGATTTCCATTTATTGGGTTAACCTAATACATCATTAATTATTTGCGAATGAGATTATTTGTTTCATTAATTTTCGTTTATATTATGATATAATATGTTATTTTATAGTTTATACACCATATCCTTTCATTTTATTAAATATTACATCCATTATATGATATTTTTATGGGGTATTCTTTTGAAAATCCTATTTTAAAATTCTATTTTAGGAACTTAAAAAGAAATGGTTCTATGAAAATATTCACATTTTATGATTATTTTATGGTTATTGGGTATTGTTATATTGACAGGTGGGAACTATATCTCCTTCAAATGAATTCGTAATATGTATGTCGGTGGTCATATGTATGGTTACTCTATGTGTAATTGTGATGGTTACACAATAATGTATTTGCGAGGGTTACATTGTAAGGTAGTCGTGAGGGTTAAAAATAATAAATATTTAAATAGGTTTACAAGAACGTAATTGTAATTACCCATGATACTTTTAGGGTTATATTTTTTTATCTTTTTTGGAAAACTCGTGTAAATATCAATATTGGAAATGTATATATATATATATAGGTAACAAGTATGTCTTTAGAAAAATGATTTTGTATGTTTCAAAGTATTCATAGACTAGTGTTTTATTTACTTCTTTTTATATCCCTTACTAAACATTTTTTGCTTATACAATGTTTATAAATTATTTTAACATGTTATATGGATGTGTAAGAAAAATAAGGATGTCAATTTAAAAGTTATGAATATTTTTCAAATAAAACATGTTTTCAATGAAAAGTATTATTGTTTTCATGAAATGGCTAATGTTTTTTGGTATCCACTATGTATAAATATGGATGGATATGTTTGTATTATATCTAAATTATCTTAGACTATAAAAATGAACATATCATAAATGTTAATGGAAGTTGGTTATTGGATAAAATTCAAAATTATGAAATGTAATAAGGTCAGGTCCTTATAATGTTCCTCATTCATCCCTTTTACAACACCATGAGAAATCACCTAAATTTCTGAGGTAGTCTCAACAAATATAACCTCATTTTCCATCTATGAAAATCTAGTGTTTCATATATGTTGATCCATTTTTTCTTCCTATAACATTTTTTAATCCTATTCATAGGATTTACAACATTTTTGGCTAATCATGTCTCCATGGGCCTACATAGATGTGATTTGTCTTTACAACGCTTTGAGTCATGCTTCTGGGTGATAATTCATCTCCCTAGGTACATGTTCTCATTATTTCCCATCAACATCGCTATACTTTTCAAACCATTATCATATCATAAAACTAAATTTTTAAATGATGGTAGTATTTCTCCACAAGACTATGCATTTATGGGAAAATTGGTGTTTCGCTCTACCCCTCCATCTACAATCATTATTTTAAAGTGGTGGTTCAGAATGAGACCTGAAATATTCCTTCTCTGATTAGACCCCCTTTATCATTCATCTAATGGTAGAAACCATTTCATGCCACCTAAAAATTCTGAACATACATAGAACATCCCTAGACTATCACTTTAAACACCAAAATAGGGTTCAGACTAATTCCTACATGCCCAGCCATATCATTGGCTAATTTGTCATCATGTCTCTCCTCGAATTTTTGTGGAGGTTGTTTTATTTAAAAGTCCATACGATCCCATTTAGAATACTATTTCAGAGTAATTTATATATTATAAACCTATTAATATTGATTCATGTATTTAATTTTTTCCATCATGCATTTAATTGGTTAATGCTCTATCAGCATGTAGGCGTGAGAGGTAGATGGAAAATGGAAATGCATGTAGCGAAAATCTATTCAAGGGATCCGGTGACAGTCAAATGGATGAAATATTATATAAAATATAATGATATCTTATTCTTATAATTATATATCTTATATCAAAAATATTTATTTCTAAAATGGTGATGGAATCAATTGTTTGTGTGTATGGTGGACTACTGTATATCGAAACGACACTATTGATTTTCCAACAACACATCACATGGATTGTTATAATGATTGATTTAAATAATAAATATTATATTAAATACATAATTAACAATATAGAAATATAATATATCATATATATTATGTTTTTTCCTATCTAGAAATGATAACATCTTTCGTACATAGTTATGTAATACTTTCTTCATAAAAAAATGTGATCTTTTTCATGGTCGTATCACTTGGATCATATAAATTATTTTATATGAATATTTAAAATGATATTTATGATACATTGAAAATTAATTATATATATTATAATACTTATCATTATTCCATCACATTTTTAAAAAATTAATATTTTCTCAAGAGTGTAAATGACATACCATCTCTATTATTATAAGATACTTTATCTATCATTACCATAAATCATGGAAGGTTGTTTAAGAATAATTGATATATAAATTGATAAATATGGATTTATTATTATTATGGAGAATTTGAAATAATGTACTTTATTATATAAGTCACTTTACAAAAGTCATTTTGGATATATGAGCCAAAATTCATTAATATATCATAAATGAAGCTACATGATTCCATAATTGTATATAAAATGTTTATAAATAAATAAATAATTAAAAAATTGAAAAGGGAGCATAGATAGTAAATAAATATTATATTTTTGTTATTTATAATGATATATAATTTCTATGAGATGAAAAACATGAGTTAAGTGACACTTTACATTAAAAACATAATTTTAAATGTTTTTCAATAATTATATTATAAATTACTTAATTCAATGAACATATTATTAAATTTATTTATTTTAATATTCTTATTTGGATATAAATTACATATATATGATATTATACCTCACTTTATACATTCATTTAATGGGTTTCAAAATAAATAGTTTTATAAAATTTATATTGATGTTTTCAATAAAATGAAAAATTAATGAACTTTTTTTAATATATTAAATGTCAGTGGTTTCTCCCCCCACTAAAATAATTATTTTATGGTCAGATATATTTAAATGGATTATTATTTTAGATTAAAAAACTCTTCATCCGATATTTTCATGGAGATTGAAATAAAATATATTAATTGTAATAAATATTTCAATATCTAGAAGTGTATTCTTATGTGTGGAAAGATTTAATTTAATGATGAAATCTATCATGTGTAACAATTTTGTTATGGTTATTTCTAAATTGATTATGATGATGGGGGTTCTATTATAATACATCAATATATCGTTCCATTATAAAATATTTATTGGTATATCTATATAAATCAAGGGCATGTGATCCTGATATATCCCTATAATATATTAGGTAACTGGTTGGAGTTTACCGGTTAGGTGACTAATAAGAGATTATTAAAATTTTCCATGTAGTTAATTTAATCCTTATTGGTGATATAAAAATGAAGTCCAATTTTAAAAAAAAAATTATCAATTATTAATATTTTTTAAAAATATAATATGATTTCCTATGGTATTATAATGAGATTATGTTTAAATTATATTATATTCCACTTTTTTAAATAGAATATATAATTTTTTAAAATGTTTTCCTGAGTCTTAATTTATTCCAATGAAACCATCGGGAGTTTTTATTATCCTTCCATATTTATTATGAGATGTTTTATATAATCCTAAGTGTGTAGAATATGATTTATTGTGTAAAAAATGATTCTATTTATCATAATAATTATTTAAACAATTAGATCATTTTTTTTGAATATTCCAGTATTGAAAATATCATAACTTTATAATATATTCCTCTATGATATTTTTGTACCTTATAGAATATTAGAAATTTTTCACAAATATTTAATTACTATTAGTGTATATATGATTCAAGAATAATATATTGATTATATGTCACAAAATAAAAAAATTATATTTATATTTTTTTACTATGAAAAAAAGTAACTAGGAAGAAGTTTCTTTGTTTTGATTCAATATTTATTTATGTATGGTTGGAATCCTAATATTTTAATATCTAATATTAGATTATCATATGTATTTTTATAAAATAAAATCATTTATAAAAAATTAGGATGAATTTTTTTATAATTTCAAATTCATTCAAAAAAATATGTTAACAAACATTAGAAAATATATAGTATTGTTTTTATGAAATAATATTTAACTAATACCTTGTTAAATAATCTAATATATGTTGGTTCACAGTTTTTTTTTCACAAGGAATCATTGATGGAATTGTAGGATTGAAATATTAAGATAATACATGAAAAATATGCATCCTAGAATGGTAGGAATTAGATCTGAGCTTTTTACCGACAATAACTATGCTGATTCATGTTATAAATGATTATGGAATTCATCATAGAGATAACCCAGATCAATAGACATGGAACATGTCAATATTGGTGAATTTAGTGAGGAAAACCCCACTTATGCCTTAAGTGTACCTTATATCTATGGGTAGCTGAAGGATTGATTAAATGCAAAGAAATGTTATTTCAATCAATTGTATTTTCATATTAGGAAAAGGTTAATGTTGTTCTTTACCATAAAGAAGGTGAATGTTACAATTGGTGTTCTATAGTTAAGAAAACCAAATAAATAATATATGTTAATTTCATTTAATTTGTTTAATTTATTATTATTTTCCTTGGGAAATATATTTCTTTCACTGTTCATCTTATGATATAAAATAAATTGTTCAGATTTATTGTTAAGGGAAAAATATTTTCCTAACTAATATGAATCAATAAGCACCAAATTTTCATGTTAATCATCACACATTATCATAGATATTTTTAATAATAAAAAAAATTCACATTGGGTTGATACCACAATATCTATTTGTTTTTCTTCAGATGAATTTCAATGTAATGAGAAATGTATTCCATGATATGAGAAGGTGAAAATTGTTATTAAAAATATAATTTTTATATGAAAATAAGAAGAATAATACGTATAATTTAATGTAAATATAAAATAATGAATCATTAAAATATGAATATAAAAATACCATGTTATTAGTTTCTTGTAGGTGTCGTAAAATTCATCTCGACATAGTGGATTAAAATATTTGGATGTCCATATAATGTGGTGTGTTTTGGAATGAGGCTTTTTAATAAAATGGTATATATAATCGTAATGGTAAAAAAATTATATCCTCATATTATAATGTTTTAGATGTAATGAGACTCGTCAATTTGTAGATGTATGTCTGAAAAAGGGAATGAACAATACCAAATAACAAGAATTCTGTGGGGATAACCATTGAAACTACAAAGGTAGATATTTCCCTATAAAAATTTAATAGGTATTTTCCAGGCTTATTCCTATTATTATAATGTTATATTAATTAGTGGCTAACAAATTTATTCATTTAATGTAAACATTCATTTAAAATGATAGTATATAAAATCATGAAATGATTAAAATAATTTTAGGTAAAGTTCATGGTGGATGTTTAAAAAAAGGTTTATAGGAATCATCATATTGTAGTTAGATTTGTGGGCTTTCCTTCAAATCATATTGAACTAAACA
Source organism: Viscum album (assembly GCA_963277665.1). Classification (NCBI taxonomy): domain Eukaryota; kingdom Viridiplantae; phylum Streptophyta; class Magnoliopsida; order Santalales; family Viscaceae; genus Viscum; species Viscum album. The sequence continues at coordinate 1,325,898,457 of OY728152.1, read as the reverse complement.
TTGTGGAACTTTATGTTATTGTGGTTAATCCTTGTCTATAAGATTATCTCTGAAATGAAGATTGAAATTCAAAACAAGTTATTTTCCTAAATTATTTTCAATACCAATGTAATAAAAAAATTCATACAATTGATAATGTAGGAATTAATATTGTGATGTCATAGAATATATATTGTTTGTTAAATTAATATGGAATTATTTTGACTCCACAAACTTCAATAGCACGTGATCCCGTGTCCCAGAGTTCCTGAAATTATTCGTCAAATTTTTTTCATTTAATAGATTGTAGGAGCAATTTTCCTGAAAAAGTGGAATAACTCTTAAATGGATTCCTAGATAAAAAATACAAGGGGACCACTGTGTTCTGGATTGTAGGTTTACTATAGGTGCGACTTGAGTTCAAACCATGTAGGCCTCCAGTTAAAAAAATGAAAATGGAAGAATCATAAATAAAAAAATTAAATAAAACTATATTATTTTTGAAGTGATTATAACTCAAGAATAGTTACTCGGATTAAAAATCGAAGAACATTGCTCAACTCAGGATGGTATTCTTTTCTTTAGGCAGATCCAAACATTTTCTGGCGTGGGTGAACAATGGAAGTTAGTTTTTAACAGTAAATTAAATAATTAAGTAACAATTATATTTTTTTGTAAAATCCTTATAACTCTTATACGGTGACTCGAATAGAAAATTTGAGTGTACTGTTAAAATCATGGTGGTGTGTTCCTCTTAGGAGGAGCATAGCCTTTATTGGCGTGGGTCGAGGGTGAAAGTTAATTTTTGAACTTTTTTAAGGTTTATTAAAATAAATGTGTGAGCGGGTTTTTATAACATTTTAAGTAGTAATCAGATAAAAAATGAGAGGGTACCATTGAAATCATAATGATGGGATTCACCTAGAAAGGACTTAACATCTATTGGAAAGGCCGAACTAAAAAGTTAATTTCCCGAATTTTCATGAAAAATAATAAAATAACATGAAAATTTATTTTATATATTTTCACATTGACGAGTGACAATGTGACGACGCTGTAATGAAATGATGAGGCAATGACGAGATGCATTAATTAACATCATTATTGGATCTATAACAAAGAGCGTATTGGAGATTTAATGACGTGTAACATAGATACTATTTCAAACATGAAACCACATAACAACCCGATATCACTGCATAACAGAAATGTTATGACATGTTCCCATTTTTATTTATTAGATGAGTTGTTGGAATAATGATTAATCTGTGATGATTTTATACTAATCCTATAATAAATTTCTTCTGAGATAAAGAATTATTAAAAATGGTGGGCATCATCAACATTGAAGTACCTCAAAGAATAGCGAACACCATCAAACTCTTGGACCTTGATGGAGGTAGTACAATGACAAATAATGTCAATGAGGATGGGGTTTGATTTTGGTTTTATGATTTCTCAGTTCATTTTCTTAATGACGAACACACATGAACCTAGGAAGAGGTTAATCTACCTGTCATGCACTCTTTCAGGGGGGAGTTTAGTGGGTCTTCCATTCAGGAATAATTTTATTTTTGATAGAATGATAATCTCTAAACCTCCCATATTTTAATCATCTAACGTTGAGGGTGCAGGAAACATGAATAAGGCCCAAGTCCCTCCTCGGGTGTGTTCATCATTGAAATATTCTCAAATCTATGTCATGATGAATCTAGGTCCAAGCCATAGATGGAGGCAACCTGAGAAGCCCATAAGCATAAGTGTATCATGAAACGGACCACTAGAACAACTCCTGTGGCTTGTAGAACAAACTGGAAGGGTGCTCGTTATCACACCTCGGTGGTAGGAGGTCGTGAACGAGTAGGCATGGCAGCACTGAGGAGAAGGGCCATGTAGAGGTAGGGCCTCACATCTAGGCTTCTTAAGAAACCATCTAATCTGTGGGATCACGAATTGGGAAGAGGGGTGGTCGCAGCCTGTCAGTGGCGGTATGTGCTGGTCGTGGCACCAGGAGTGTGCGATGCAGAAGTAGTGGTCCACTCCTTGCAAGCCGCATTTGGTAGGTAGGGGATGCGAAGATGACTACCACATCCCTAAAGCACACCACCGGTTTGGACATAGGGGACCGAGCTCCTACTAGTGGGCCACTCCCCCAAGAAGAGGGTCAGGATAGATGAAAAGGGATCTCCGAGTGACAAGGTGGGCTAGATCCCCGGCAAAACTAGGTTGGGCACAGTGAGGCCTATTTGTCCCGGCCCACTAATGAGGCTGCATCGGTCCTACCCGACCCAAACCAGGTCTGATCGGTCTAGTCGAATTAAACCAGGGTATGTGGGACCCCCATGTCGGGTTTTTCAGGTCGGTCTGACCGTGTTGGACCAGGCCCAAACAAAAATTAGCCATGTTTACGAAAATTATAATATATTACAGGATTAGCATCCATTTGATGTTCCGTCTATTGAATTAAAACAATTATAACGAGACGATCCATTGGGTTATTCTATTTGGTAATTCTGAGTGGTTAATGTGTGATCGATGGCTTGAGAAGTTATCCTATGGATATTTAGTCTCCCAAAAAAATTCCAGGAGCCATGTGAATCTTTTGTGGCCCATCAGACGAGTAGCTGCTGTGTTGTTCCATATTGGCCCCATAGATGAACGGAAGTCATTTGGATCCTTAGAAGACTAGGAGACATGAAGCATCCATGTAGATCCTTAGTGGCCAAAAAGATGAGTAGTGGTTTGTTAAAAATGATTCCCTAAACAATATGAAATGTTACACTACACCTAATGAACCGTTCATTCACAAGAATACACATTTTGTGAGTTATCATAGATTTGTGGCCTTATATTGTGTCTTTTCTTTGTGGTTTCTATGATTTTTTTCTATTTAGTGGTCTGGGGTCCCCAAATGAGTAATGTGTTACCCACCCCTACACAGTTTTCTTCCCCAAGAGTTGTGTCTTTTTCAAATAGCGAATGTTTTTATGGAGAACTTGGTGGCCTAGGACCAGGTGGTGCCCAGTAGGATCAAACGGATATGACATACTACATCAACTTCTTGTAGCTACACTAATCTTACCATCATGTGGGGTTTTCAGCAGATGGCTACCTGAGTCCCTTTATACTTTCCTGATTTTATTTCAATTGTTGTGTTTGCAATATATCCCACTTGTTATTATTTTTACATGTAAAAAACACATGTTTCAGGGTACTTGTTTCCCCCCTTCAGTTTGTGGGACGTGTTTGGTCATGTATGTATGTACAGGTACTCAGTACAATGCCTCCCACTTTTAGGTTGACTCCATTAGTGCTAAATGCTAGCCCCTAGCCTTCAGGATGCACGCTTGGGGTTTTCATGGCATGGGTCCTTGGGGAAGGGTCGTGATAAAATGGTATCAAGGGGCAGTTAGTTCTACCAAGAGATATATGTGCCAGTTTTTTTCGATGGGTGAAATAGTGTTAAGTGTCTTCAGTTGGATTTCAAGATCGTGAGATTACTATTGGTGTGGTGGCAGACATATCTATACACCTGGACCCTAAAGTCAGTTTTCATACATTTTACATGAAAACATTAGTTTCATGTGTTTCCAAAATGTTTTTCACTTGATGTCTTTTGAGTTAGCTCATAAGGTATAACTTATCGATAATCATTCATCTTGATTCTCTTACAAGATGCCTTCATTCTGACATCCATCAAGGATTCTAGTGCGTGAAAAATGAGGATTTTAAAATGAGTGATGAGGCTTTGGAACATGGACTGTGGCCCATGATGTTACCATTGGGTTGTGTCCCAATGATACCCCTACCCATTGGTCAATAATTACTATTAGCTCTATTGGTAGAGGACACAAGCATGCTTTGTGAATTATATGAGTCTTAGCGATAGATACCCATTGGGTTTTGAGGTGATCCAATCTCATAGGCATCTAAGGACTTTCTTGAGGTGATGATTGAATTACCAACTATACCGGGTGCCATTAGGTCAGATAGCGGTCTTGGTAGTGATACTTCTACGTAGCTCAGCATGGTGATGGCAGGGATTGGATTACATGACCTTATGATGAGTTGACTTTTCCATGGATAGAGCATGAGAACCATTAATAGAGAAAGGGATCATTCCATTAAAGCTGAGGGGTATGTGTCTCCATGAGCTTCTACAAGACGACATGTGAGTAGATGAGTATTCATCAAGGAAAGCCTTTTTTCTTAGTACTCGATGAATATGATACGACCAATGGTTTGGTGATCAGACCTATGGGAAAGGTGGGTTTAGGGACATCCAAGCAAGTAAAATTACTCTGTGAATTCTTACTTATGCCAGGGTAGTAGTCAGAACCATTGTGGTTGGAGTTCCTCTGGCGGAGCATGTACAACCAGTGGATTTCAACAGTGGAAAAACAAGCACCTGACATCAGTCTTAGAGACTCAGACGTGTGGAAAGTTCCCTGATGTTGTGCCAAGATAGATTAGGGTTCATAGGGTGAGTCTAGAAATCCTATGAAGGGGTAATGATTTTAAAAATATGGTAGGGACATCTCTCTAGAGATTTTCTACCCTATCATGTGGATATTGAAATAGTTGATGGTCTAGAATGGCAGAGGATGTGACAGAAACATATGAATCTGTAGGGAGGAAGATATGGAAGAGGATCTTGGAGAGCAGAATGTGGTGGTTTACATTTCGACATGTTATCAACACCATCCCAACTTGGTCGGCACCATGCTTAGGGAGCAGGTGGACACGATAAGGGAGTAGTGCCATGCAGCCAAGGATTAAGACCCGAGGGCTCCAGGAATGATTCTAGGTACGATCTGTGTCTACTACAATATATTGTTTTAATTTACATTGGTTATTATCATTCCTACTTGTCAAAAATCATTTTCAAGACCTAGAGATCTTAGTTAAATCATTTACACGATCCTTATGTCTGGATATATCTTTAGAGGACACTCGATAATCAAACACATGGTGATGGTGTGATCAGATCCTTGAGGAATATGTTTCAGTTGGAAACTCTTTGCGGAATCATTGAGGCCATACTATGTTATTTTGGGAATGGATTTATCATCATCAATTCATGCTTAGATTGAAATTTTTTGGAAGAAGGGTGTAGTATATCTGCAACATTGGAATGGAATTTTCCTTGGTCTTCGGAAATTGAATCCCAGGAAAAATGGAATAAACTAATGCATAGTAGGGTGCACCCGATCACTCATGAGTCGACCGGCCTTACCCTCAAGGTAGAAGAAGGTTTGAGTTTTCAGTTTCCAATATTAGAGGCGGAATGCAGGAACGTCCTTTCAATATATATTTCTTTGATTACCACCCCACAGGGGGAGGGGCTTCTGTATCATTCTACACCTCGAGAAGTAATTGATATCTGCATCATTATATTGGGCAGATTTCATAGATATTAACAAGAAGGTTGTGTAGGTGAGGGGATTGTAGAGGAAGGTTTTATTAAGAACCAATGTTCAATGTCATGCGTTGATTACCGATGCTTTAACCATTTGGTTGTGGAGAATGAGTACACATTACCAAAGGGTCGATGGGCACATCAATTTGTTAAAAAAAAGAAGAGTTCTCCATTGAAGAAAATGGTACATTAGGATTTTCATCAGTTCAGATATTGGGGATGGATGTAGTTCATCCTTGAATATGAACTCGAGATAGTCTATAATCATGGAAATGGGGTCATTGTTACAGACACGCTCTGTAAAAGGTCTAGTTTATAGCATCTAAGTGAGGCGATAGATCAGTTATCTATGATGTAAATATCCTATGAAGATGATGATGGAGCATCATAATTTCAGTCAATGACTATCACTCCCCCACATTTATAGAATGTAAAAAAGGAAAATTTTATGGATGTTGAATATGAGGCATAACGTGTTCAGTTATCCTTAGATAAATCTCATAATCGAATTTTGATATGTGGGGAGTATGTCATTATTTTCATAGTACACACTATTTTAGTATTGTAATTTAGGGAGTAGGTGTTTATGGAGTTTCATACATTCCCTTTGGTGGTACATCATGGTGTGGAAAAGATGTACCAGGACTTCCGAGGTTAGTTCTAGTGGTCAGTGATGAAGAGAGTGGGGGTAGAGTTCATTTAATAAGGCCTCACTTTATAGCAATGTAAGGTCGAGCATCAGATCTTGGTAGTCTTGTAAAATTCACCTGAGGTACCAGAATGGATGTGGGATGGTATATCCTTGGACATCATGAAAGGGTTACCACACACGTCTAGGGGAACAATTCTATCTTAGTGGTCGTTAGATGACTAACCAAGTCTGCTCACTTCCTACCAATATGGTATCATGGATAAATATAGGGATTGGGACGCCTCTATGTCCAAAAGATAGTACAATTTCATGGGGTTCCATTGATGATCATCTCAAACCATGATTCACTATTTATATCCTGGTTTTGGGAGGGGTTTTACGAGGAATTTGGGACTTAGCTAAGCATGAGAACAACCTTTCACCCCCAAACGGATGGTATGATAGAGCATAACTTATAGAAAGTAGAGGAAAATATTTTTTCTTTTGTAGAATTTTTTGTTTCAGTTGGGAGAGTCCCCTGCCACTATTAGTGTTTGTATACAATAATGGATATCAATCCACCATTGGCATGACACCTACTGAGGCCATGTACGGGTGGCCATGCAGGTCACCTCTATGCTAGACATACCCAGGGGAGTCAGCAATCATGGTTTCAGAGTTCTTTTGGGATACCACTCTGAATTTTTAGAACATCTAAGAGTGGTTGAAGACTGAACATAGTAGATAGATGTCTTATGCTGATAGGATATGGAGACACTTGGAGTTTGTGGAGGGAGACCATATTTTTATTTTCTCTTCACCCTAAGTGGAATGTGGCTCAGATTGTGCTGAGTACCCCCATTTTTTTATAATCCATTGTTTTAGATTTCAGTGACGTTAATCCCAATGGATGTGATATTTTAGTGTCTTAATTTTTTTATTTATTTAAAATATATTGAATTATATCTGGATAATACACTTCAAAAACACATGATTCTGATTCCTGGAGTGCTCAAAATGATCCATCGAAAACTGTTAAGCATCTAATAGCATGCATGAGCAGTTTTCAGGAAAAAGTTTAATAACTCTAAAAAGGCTTCCCATAAATTAATCTTGGGTGCTCCCTTTCATTCAATATGGTAGGTGTACACTAGGCGTGACTTTTTTTTGAGGGAATGCCTCCAGTGAGAAGACAGGAAAATGTTATAACTATAAATATAATAATTAGTTAAAAATATTTTATTCTTTAAATTATTATAACTCAAAAATGATGACTCTGATAAGAAATTAGATACCACTATTAATATATTTAGGGAAATAATTCCTTAGTCATAGCCTTACATTGTCTATCACCAACCAATAGTGGAAGTTAGTTTTTGGCTATAAATAAATAAATGATGTAAAAAAAATTATTGTAAAATCATTATAACATGTAAATTGTGACTCTGATTGAGAATATGAGATAACATTGTGCTCATGTGGGAATATTCCCCATAGGTGGATCCTAAACTCCCCCCCCCCAGTGTAGTTCAATGGTAAATGATGAATTTTGAACTTTTGAAAGGTTCATTTAAATAAACTGTCCTGCATGCTTCTCTAAAAATTTAACAGATTCTCTAATCGAAAAACCAAGGGAACCACTGAACTCAGAACGGCTGGATTCACCTAGAATGGAATTATATTTGGAAAAAAAGGCCCGAACGAAAAACATAATTTTCATTAATTATAAGAAAAATCATAAAATAACTAAAAAATTTATTTAATTTCTTTTCTCAAAGACGAGTAACGTCATGGTGATGCTGCAGTGCAGTGACGAGCCTCATTAATCAAGCTCATTAATCGACAGTTAACTGTTTTGATGGTATGTGAGTATGATATACTCTATAATAACAAATGTAGGATTGAAATAATAGAGATACTGAATAAGGTATCTAAATATGGCCAATATACAATAGGGGTGAATTTTATACTTTTAAAAATTCATTTGGATCTTTTAAGGATGGTTATGTTTAACAAGGTTAAACAAGGTAATTAACAAAACCTCTAAGTTCTATACACTTGCTAGATTCAGGAAATATGATTTTGAGAATGTCAATCCAGAAAGATGGTTTTGAAAAATGAAACTTAATGAATGTTTACAATGATTAATATTCTACATTAAAGAGTATAGAATGTTACTAAATCATAGTACAAGTATAAGGATGTATAAGATAGTTATACATTCCATAAGAAATAAAATTCAGCAGAATACTTGTATCAAAACAGGTAACACATAGTAAATCTTTTAACCCAAACAGAAGAGTATCGAACAACATTGGATAAAGGTCACTTGATTTATACTTTTATGAAATTATGTCTTACCCACATTAGGCTAAGCCCTCAATACAAAGATCAGAGTCTATCTTTCTATCCCTGCAAGCTCTCTAATTCACAGTAGTCGGCACCTCTTTCTTCCATAGCAAGGAAGACCTCAACATCAAGATAGTAGGAACCTCTATCTTCCTATACCCAGAAGCCCTCGATTGTACACAACAACAATCAGAGTCTCACAAAGAAAAACTAAACAAGAAGTTCAGTACACACTAAGCATTAAAGCCTCTCTCTCTAGATATCACTTCAGCATCATGTAATCTCTATATTGATCAACTTGTTTTGAGATATTTAAAATGATCCCATATTTATAGGCACAACACCAATGGTTGGCTCCCTCTTCCAATGGTCATATTTTTCATTGAATTTCGGAGGGACATATACACATATCACTCAAACAATGGTTAGTTTGTAACTGAATGCATGACATCATTTTATGACAAAAAAAAGTGCAAGGAAAAATATGGTTACATAACCAATATCAAATATTCAGAATATATGAAAATAAATGTTCAGAGTTTATCCAATAAAAAATGAATTTAGATTCTATAATATAAGGATATTCGGATTCTGTTTTCTATGGAATTCATAACCTGAACTCTATAGAGTTCCAGACATTAAATTTCAAGGACATTCAGAATCTGGATTCTCAAGAATTCAAAACCTGAACAAAGAAATTTCAGAGACAGAGTTCATGAGAATTCGAAGTCAAGAACATACAATGTTTAGAGAAAGAGTTCATGAGAATTCGGAGTCTGAACATACAATGTTTGGAGTCCGAATTTAAAGAACTCGGAGTCAGAACTCATAAGTGTTCAGAGTATGAATTTAGAGAACTCGGTGTAAGAATGCATAAGAGTTCGGAGTCTGAATTCAAAGAACTCAGAGTCAGAACTCAGAAGAGTTCCAAGTCTGAATTTTGAGAACATGGAGTCAGAACTCAGAAGAGTTCAAAGTCTGAATTCAGATTCTGAAAACATAATTCTATTTATCTATGTTTTATATGATTCCAAGGTTTTAAATATTAAAATTGATTTTCACAGTTAGTCTAGATAATGATCAATGAAAAATATGGTAAGGATAAATTTCCTTGGGGAAAGAAAAGTTTCCCTATATAAGTAAAACATAGGGTAAAATGATATTTTCCATGAGATAAGGTGTTTTTGATTTTCAAAACAAGAAGTAATATTAAAGTCATAAGGATATCTTAATGAATCAACAATCTCCCCAAAGTATGAAGGAATGGAAAAGTCATAAGGACAAAATTATTGACTCAAAAATATCCCCCTTTTTGGAAAACACCAACATCCTAACGAAAAAGAATAAATAGACTTAGAAAGTATTTTTCTAGACATTTCAAATAAAACTTATCAATCTTATTATATGGACAAAGATGAATACGACTAACTCCCCCTTAGGCTTTGGAACACTAAGGATCATATTCTAGATTTCCAGAATGATTATTCAATATCATGATTACAGAAGTATCTGTTATGAAATCTCCCCCTTAGATAAACACCTCCTTACTTAGGTATTCTTCTTCTTTTCAAAGAATTAGTTTTACTTTCTCCCGCTTTGTGATTTTCAAAAATAATTTGAGGGAATTGAAAAGAAATTATAGTACATGAAATATTAGTACAATTCTTGCAACCAAAAATGAGAAACCCAAATGTCATTAAGTTAGGAAGAATTTGTACAAGGAAGAATAAATACAAAAAAAGATTAGACTGGGTCTATTTTCTATCCTTTTCCATGGGTATCAGTTTCTTCACTATGGTTTTTATCTTTTTGAGTTCCTTGTGGTCTTCCTATACTTTTTTCGGATCTGATCCTGATCCTCTAAATTATTCTCTAAATATTTGATCTTTTCTTCCACAGCCTTCAGAGCCTCTTCCTGAGCCTTCAAAAACTCATCTTGCATAACTTTCTTCTCTTTGATCTCGATTTGAATATCCTTTTCCCTCTTCCAACTTTGGGAAATAGAATATAGCTTCCCATTCCAATCCTTTATCTCTTGAATCTGATTATTCTACATAAGGGTTTGGTTTTCCTTAAATCTAATCGTGAGATCCCTGATTTTACTATCTTCATTATCAAAATCTTCATTAACATCATGTTGAAACTAATCAATCTCTCTCAAAGATTCAACTATTTTCATTCAACGGATAACCACTTTCTTACAAGATTTTTTTGGGAATCGTAGTTAGTGAAGAAGTTCTTGAAATCAGCCATAAGATTTACATACTTATCCAGCACCATGGATACTGAATCTGATTTTTGATTCAAGTTGTGATAAAGCATCTCACATCTCGAGTCAGTTCATTGAATGATTGGAATGGTGCCAACAATCTTCTTTAGTGATTGAATAAAAAATCATGTACTTGGGCTGATGATTCTGAATCTGAGACTTTTCTTCATGAGAACTCTTTCTATAGCTCGATAAGCTCCCTCTTCCAAGTTCCACCATATTTCATTTTCCTTAAAACAACTTTAGTAGGTGAATCCTCAACTCCCTGTATCCCCTTATTGGTTCTTGAAATAGATTCCTCTTCAAGAGACTCTTGTTCACTATCAGATAGTTGAACATTTATATCTTCATCTATCTTCCCCTTCTCAGCTCCTTCCACAACATATTTTGGGTGAATGAAATGAGGATTAAAACATTCTTCCACGGAGAGCTTATTCACTTCATCTTCATCTGTTTCATCTAACCCAAGAGTAGAAATCTTTGAAGATCCTACTTGAGAGGTATGGATTGACAATTTATCTGATGCACTTTCCTTCTAATGAAAGTCCTCCACTTGGTTAATAAAATCCTTTATATAACTACTACTTCATTTTTCTTACAATTCTTCCACAACTTTATTCTATTCAATATCCTTCACTTGGTTTTTTTTTTGAAGTCATGAAATTCTTCCCCATAGTCTTAGGTAAGGGTTCTACCAAGAATTTTTCTAGTAAAAGAATTTGTTCAGATGCTATTACAGTATCCATTAGAAGGGATTCCACAATCTCAATCTCAGACATCTTTTTCTTTTTCTTCTTTTCCTTGGCTTGCTTATCAAGCTCATCTGGTGTCTTCTCTTTCAAATCCATGGCCCCATTAGGATCCAAACCAAATTGTGGATGTCTTTCCTATTTATTTTTTTGTCTTCTCTCCACTTTTCTAGAACCTCATCTGGATAGGCTTTCTGCTTCATGGGATTTGGAGGTGTAGATTGAGCTTCCTTAGCTTTAGGGATTTTCTCTTTTTCTTCCACTTCCTTTAATTTCCTCTTCTTTCCTCCATTTTTCGATGGTTTATGAACTTCTTGTTCATTCATAACAAATTTACCTTCCTCCTCTGGTAATTCATATAATTCTCCTAAAACTTTATAAAAACCAATTTTCTTCCTCTTGAGAGTATCATAACTGATTTACATGACTTGGAAATTCCACGTCTTGGAACTGCAAGGAATCTTTAAAGACTCAAGGCACCGAACAATTATCTTATAGAGGATAAATGGATACAAGATTATTTGAGCTTTCATGTTCCCATTCTTAATACTATCTATCATAATGAGAATATGCTTAACTAATTTGATCTTCCCTTAGTTTACCAAGAATTCCAAATAGTACATATTACTCTTCTTTAACGTATCCTAGTCACCCTTAATCGGAATGACAAACCACGGAACCCACAATTCAAGGATCTAATTATTTGTAGTCAAATGAGCAGTCATTACATTCTTGATATCTGAAAGTCTAAGACACTCCATAGCTTTCTCTTTGAAAAAACATCATTTTACATCTGACAATTTATGGGAATAGAACTCATCTTCCCCATCAAATGGAACTCTAACCAAACTGGATGCCTATGTAAATGATAGATCATAGGTCTTACCATAGCTTTTAAAGGATAACATCTCTCTTCCATCTTCATTAATGAATCTAACTAATTAATAGAACTAAATAACCATATCTGGATACACCAAATCTTGAGCACCTGTATTTGATATGAAAAAAATTTCTCATCCATTCAACCTGAGGTTATTCGATATAATGGAATCATACTTGGGAAAGAAATTCAGATGCACCAAACTCTCTCTGTAAATCTACCACTCCAAAATTGACTTGACTGTTGACATCTCTTGAGAAGGAATTTCACCAGACATTCGTATTTGAGCACAATTTGAGATGTTCATAACGGTATTTTTTAAGGTTTATAGAGCATCGGCACGCAATGACTTGAAATCTGAAGTGGGAGAACCCTTCGGAGGACCTTTATATAGGTGTTTGAAGTGACAGTTAAACTACCCTAGTTGATCCAATGGCTGACAAACCTTTTGATAAGAACTGACAGTTGATATGATAGCTGCAATGAAATTTTGGTAGGATCTGATCTTTTGAGGTTTTTAAAGTAAAAAAACATTTGGATTTGAGGAAACATGAATCCAAAAAAATTAAAACACAAAATCAAATACTAGCAAGTAAATGATGAATATGAAAACTGATGAAAGAAAACATACCTTTTAGATTTCTAGGAAGATTATTCATAATAGGTAATAATCTTCTTGTATAACTTTAGATTCCAAAAAATGACAACGAAAACCATCATTGTGTAAAATTTGAAAAAAAATCTAACTATGAAATTTTTAAAAAAAAACATTACAAATGACTTGAAAAACATCATTACAGAAAAGTTGAAAACATCATTATGATCTTTTTTAAACTAACAAGAAAATGTACCCCCCCCCCCATGAAACATAGTTTATTACTTTAAGAAGATTGGTTCAACAGGAAGTTAACAAGGAATATTACCTTACGGTTATCATTTCTAACTTTGTTTAATGTATTCAAATCTATCGGATGGTAAGGATTTTTGGAAAATATCAGAAAGTTGATCTTGCATTCCGATAAATTGAGAAATGTTATCTCTTTTTTATGTGTGATACCTAAGAAAGTGATGCCTAATATCTATGTGTTTTTCATGAGAGTGATGTGTTGGGTTTTTACTAAGGGAAATGGAACTTGTATTATAACACCAAATTTGTGTTTTGGTAAAACACATACAATAGTCCTTGAGTGTGTGTTGCATCCACAACACTTGAGGACAACAACTTCCAGTTGCTACATATTCAGCTTTAGTAGTGGAAAGTGCTACCGAGTCTTGCTTATTGAATGACCAATAAACTAATGAATCTCCTAAGAAATTAAATGTTCTGTATGTACCTTTTCTATCCATTCAAAATCCACCAAATTGAGCATCTGAAAAACATTTCAAAACAAAATCATTTCCATAAGTATAAAATTTCCCTAAATCCATGGTTCCCATTAAGTAGTGAAATATTATTTTCACTACCTTTAAATGAGATTCCTTAGGATTGGATTGATAAAACATTAAGTATGGATGACTAGTTTTCATGTAAAGTAAACTTCTTATAAGACATATAAAAGATGTTTGATCTACTGGTTTCTTAGCTTTATCAAGATCTAGTGTGTTTGAGGTACCAATGGGACTACTTATACTCTTAGTGTTGTCATATCCATACTTTTTAAGAAAATATTTAATATACTTATGTTGGGATATATAGATTCCTTCTGGTTTTTGAAAAATTTAAAAACCAAGAAAAATTTTTAACTCACCCATCATACTCATTTCAAAGTCATATTTTATTAGATCTGCAAAGGAATCTATTAAATATTACTGAGTTGAACCAAATATAATGTCATCAGCATAAATTTGAACAATCGGAACATTTTTCTTATATTTCATTATAAAAAGGGTTGGATCATCATTTACCTTAAGATAATTATTTTGAATCAAAAATCATGTAAGTATATCATACCAGGCTCAAGGGGCATTCTTAAGTCCATACAAAACATTGGTAAGTCTAAAACTATGAGCAAGATGTTTTGTATCTTCAAAACCAGGAGTTTTTTCAACAAAAACATCATATTGAACATAAACGTAAAAGAAAGAACATTTCACATCCTTTTGAAAAAGTTTGAAATTGAAGAATTCTGCAAAGGAAAGTAAGATACAAATAGATTCAATTATTGCTACTGAAGTATAGGTTTCTTCACAGTCTATTCCCTTTTGATGATTATAGACTTTAGTAACTAATATAGCTCTATTTATTACTATGATTCCTTTTTCATAACACTTATGTGTGAACACCAATTTAACTCTAATTTCAGAAGTTTCTTTAGAACTTTCAACCAAGTTCTGTACTTTATTTATTTCATATTCATTTAGTTCATCTTGCATATATTTTATCTAATCATCATCATCTAAAGCTTCATCAGTGATTTTTTGTTCTAATTGGGAATGAAATGCTAGATGGTCTACTTCATTTCTTAAGTAACCTATAGTCCATACAGGTTGATTCACATCACCCGCGATACTATCACTAGGATGATTCTTTATAAACAACTAGTTTTGGTTTTTTAAAACCAGTTCATCGACATAGGGTAGAAATTATTCTGGGGTAAATGATCCTAAAACAGTTTCTTGGTAATTTTCCTTATAAGAAGGATCATCTAACAATGGTAGATAATTTGTTTTTGAAAACACATCTGATGATGTATTTTGGGATTGTTTAAAAACAAAAGGATCTGTTTTATCAAATTTCACATGTACTGTCTCTTCAACAGTACAAGTGTTTTTATGGAAAACTCTATAAGCCATAGAAGCTGTGGAGTAGCCTAATAAAATAACTTCATTAGATTTTTGTTCAAATTTATAAATGTTATATTTAGTATTCATGATGAATACCTTGAAGCCAAAAACATTGAAGTAGGAGAGTCTAGTTTTTCTACCATTCCATAACTCATAAAGATTTTTATTAATAAAATTTATAACTGAAACTCAATTTATTACATAACAAGAAATGCTTATAGAATCATCCAAAAAATGACTTGCTATAGAATTTTCACTCAACATGGTTCTAGTTATCTCTTGATGAATTCTATTTCTTCTTTCAACAACAACATTCTCATGGGGAGTTCTTAGTGCTGATAAATTGTGAGTAATTCCTTTTCTACTACAAAAAACATTGAAATTAGAATTTCGAAATTCTCCACCATGATCACTATGAATAGTTTTTAATTGAAGATTTTTCTCATTTTTGACTTGGGCTCTAAATATTTTAACATATGATAAGGCTTCGTACTTCATTTCTAGAAAATAGAACCACATAAATCTAGTGTAATCATCAACTAAAATAATACATAATATGTGCCTCCAATTCTTCCAATTTGTATAGGTCCAAAGAGATCCATATGCACCAACTGTAATGCATCAGTAGATGAGACTTCACCGACTGATTTAAAAAATGATTTATGTTGCCTGCCATATTGAAAAGGGTCACAAACATTTGAATAATCAAATCTAAGCTCTAGTATATCCTTAACAAATATTTACAAAAAGTTTTTCAAAGGTTCATAAGGTTACAGTGACCTAACCTTCTATGACACAACCAATAATGATCTTCCATTGCACTAAGGCAAGGTAGATATTGGCTTCTAAGGTCTTCTAGATTAAGTGTGTATACATTTTATTACCTATGGGAAGAAAGAATAAATACTTCCTTCGAATTCTGTACTAAGCAATTTTCATTCCTAAAATTCACAAGTTAACCTTCAAAACATAATTTACTTATACTAATGAGGTTGTTCTTAAAACCCTTGACAAATAAAACATTTAAAATCAATGTTTTTTCAAGAAGAACGATGTTACCTATACCAATAGATTCTCCCTGAGCATTATCTCCGAAATTTACTTTTCCTCCTTTCTTCTTGATAGTATTTCCAAAGTATTTTTTGTTACCATTCATATGCCAGGAACATCCACTATCCATGTACCAATTATTGTTGTTGGTACCTTCTCTATTTTCCAAAAAACAAAAGAGTTAGACTTTCAGAACCCTATCATTCTTGGATCCGGAAATTTCAAAAAGAGAAATTTTAGGAACCCACATTTTTGAAGAAAAATATGCTTTATGAAATACTAAATACTGAGTTTTGTTTAAGGAATAATTTTTTTCTTAGTGTCCACCACACAGACACTTAGTTAAGAAAGGATCACTTTGGGGAACAAAATAATTCTTGCTAAAAATTAGTTAAGAACAAGTATAACCAAAACCAGAATGATTCCTTAGAGGTCGGATTTGAGAATACATATTATAAAAATTTTCATTACCTAAGGTAATGTTTGAAAAAGACTTCCTCAATGAAAAAATTTGGGATTTTCGTTTGATAACCAATTTCTTATCTTCTAAAGTATTTGATATTGAACTAGAGTTAGGCTCGAAAACCTTTTTCTTAGAAATTAAATTTTCTAGATCCTTAGAGTGTTTATTATTCTTAGAATTTACTTCCTCAAGATTTTTTGAAATTCATTAAAAATCATCAATTTTATTATCAAGATCTTTAGAAATATCTGATATTTCCTTAGTAAGAATAATATTCAATGAATTTTCCATATCAACATTTTTCAAGAGTTTTTAATTCTAAATCTCAAGGAGCTTAGAAAACCTATATACTACTTCATAGGTAGGTAAAGTATTATCGTCATCATAACAAGATTCATCATCATAAGAGTTATAATATTTATTATCACTATAGATTTCATTAAAAGAAACATTGGTCATTGATTTATCATTTTGTACCTTGTCCATTAAGCAATGATTTTTAATAAGTAGTCTAGCAATTAGACCAAGATTCTTCTGTCCAAAAGATTTGTAATCTGATGATTCGTCTAAAGAGTCACCACCAATGGCACTCCAGGTTTCATTATTATTCAAGAATTTCTTAGCTTTATCTTTTTAGTACTTCATTTTGTTTCTCTCAGAATGATTTTCCTTTCTTTCGTTTCTCTTAATCATATCACAATTAGGTCTTATATGTCCAGCTCTCTTGCATTCATAAAAAGTGACTTCTAAATCATTCTTATCTTTCCTATTCTTCTTCTTATATTTAGATTTAATGTTCTTCTATCCAACAACCTTGTTCATCCATCAATAAAGATTTTATGACTCATTTTCTTAAGATTAAATTCCACTAGATTCATATTGAATAACAACTTTCTTAGATTTGGATCTAGTAACTATTTCAGGAGTCTTGGGTTTCGTATGATTTGAAGTTGTAGTAAAAGAAAAACTGCCATTCCCATTCTTCATTTTTACATTATCAGCATCTCTCTTCATTCTGGTCTCATGTTGAAGAAGGATTCCAAAAATTTCATCAAGAGAAATCTGAGTAACCATTCTGTTCTCATCAATAGAAGTCCTCTTAAATTCCCACTCATTGGTCTTGATGTCTATAATCTTATCAACAAGTGATTTTTCATCTAATCGTTTCTCACCCATGGATTGTAAAATATTCACCATAGTCATGAATCTTTGTTGCACCTTACATATGGGTTCTTTATAAGAAAAGCAGAAACCATGATATTAATCTCTAATCATCAATATTCTAGTCTCAATAACATTGGTAGTTCTAAATTGAGTAACATAATGTATCATCCAAACACAATTTACTGCTTCACAAGATTAAAATTTGGATATATATATTTCTAGTCATGGAACAAATCAATGTATTTTGTACCTTATAATTCAGTTGGCATTCATGCTTTTCTTGATTGGTAAATGTACTTACTTCCTTGTCATGGATTTTATATCCTCCAATAAGCATAAAATTTTATTAACTCCAGTATTAATAATAAAATTCTTCATGTGATCTCTCTAATATTCATAATCATTCCCATCAAAAATAGTTTGTCTTGTTGTATTGAGATTTTCTATCGAACCAAAATTGATTCCTACCATTTTTAAGAAATATCTTTCCACAAAAACTTTTTAATAAAAAAAGAGTTTTTAAACAATAAAAAATAACTCGTCAAGGAAAAATATAGAACAAAATCATCTCTGCGAAAAATATGAATTCGATCATTATGAGTCCAAAAAACTGAAGAAGAACAGGATGAATTCTCTTCTAAATCTAATCGTGAGATTAATTCAGATCGAACCAATCCTCTGATACTAATTGTTGAGAAGGTATATGAGTATGATATATGACATAATACCAAATATAGGATCGAAATAATAGAGATAATGAATAAAGTGTCTAAAGATTCTCAATATACCATAGGGGAGTGAATTGAAAACTTTAAAAAAAAATATAACATTTAAAGATGGTTATGTTTAATAAGGTAATTCACAAAACCTCTATGTTATATACACTTTCTTGATTCAGGAAATATGATTTCGTGAATGTGAATCCAGAAAGATGGTTCCGAAAAATGATATTTAATGAATGTTTACTATGATAATGATTCTATGTTAATGCTTATAGAATCTTACTGAATCCAAGTACAAGTATAAGGAAGTATAAGTTAGTAATACTTTCCGTAACAAATAAAATGCATCTGAAATCATGTAACAAAACAATCAACATGTAGTAAATCGTTTAACCCAATGAGAAGGGTATCCAAAAACCCTGGATAAAGGTCCCTTGATTTATACTTTCAATAAAGTCTGTCTTACCCACACTATGGTAAACCCTCAATATGAAGATCAGAGTCTGTCTTGCTATCCCTATTAGCTATCTACTTTAAGGTAGTTGGCACCTATGTCTTCCTCATCAAGGAAGCCCTCAACTTCAAGGTAGTCGGCACCTCTATCTTCTTATCCCTCTAATCCCTCGATTGTACAGAGCAACAATCGGAGTCTCACAAAGAAAAACTGAACAAGAAGATCTGTACGCACTAAGCATTAAAGCCTCTCTCTCTCTCTCTGGAAATCACTTCAGCAGCCTGTAATCTCTAGATTGATCAACTTGTTTTGAGCTATTTCAAATGAGATCCTATTTATAGTCACAACACCAACAATAAGCTCCCTCTTCCAATGGTCATATTTTCCCTTTTATTTTGGAGGGACCTGTACACGTGTCACTCAAAAAACTGTTAGTAACTGAATTCATGGAATCATTTTATAACAAAAACAAGAGTAATCAAAAATATGATTACATAAAAAAAATAAAATATTCGGAATGTATGAAAATAAATGTTTGGAGTCTAACCAATAAAAATAATGAATTCAGAGGTTATAATTCAAGGATATTCAGAATCTATTTTCTAAGGAATTTGGAACCTATACTCTATAGAATTCCAGAGTCTGAATTTCAAGGAAATTCAGAATCTGGATTCTCAGGAATTCAGATCGTGATATTAAAAGTTTGAAGTTAGAGTTCATGAGAATTTGGAGTCAGAACATACGATGTTCAGATTTAGATTTCATG
Organism: Viscum album; assembly: GCA_963277665.1. Classification (NCBI taxonomy): domain Eukaryota; kingdom Viridiplantae; phylum Streptophyta; class Magnoliopsida; order Santalales; family Viscaceae; genus Viscum; species Viscum album. Next base: position 1,325,878,778 of record OY728152.1, on the reverse strand, counting down.
TGAAATCAGAGTCTAAACTTACAATGCTCAAAGTATGAATTCAGAGATCTTAGAGTCCTAACTCATAAGAGTTCGCAGACTAAATTCAGAGAACTTAGAGACTGAACTCAGAAGAGTTTGGAGTCTAAATTCAAAGAACACGGAATCAAAACTCAGAAGATTTTGGAATATGAATTTAGAGAACTCAGAGTCAGAACTCAGAAGAGTTTGGATTCTGAATTCAATGTACTCGGTGTCTGAAATCAGAGTCTGAAACAGAATGCTCTTTATCTATTTATTATATCATTCCGAGATTTTATATATAATAACCAAATTTTACACATATTGAAGATAATGAACAATGAAAAATATGGTAAGGATAAATTTCCTTTGGGAAATACAATTTTTCTTATAGATGTAAAACATACGGTGAAATGTGATTTTCCAAGAGATAATGTGTTTGTGATTTTTAAAATAAGAAGGAATGGTAAAGTCATAAGGAAACCTTACTCAATCAACAATCTCCACCAAGTATGAAGGAATGTAAAATTCATATGGACAACCTTATTGACTCAACATTAACACATAGCTTATCAGTGCTATAATGACAATTAACATCAATGATGTTTTATAAATGAAACAACAAAATGTTACGACATTGCTGTGTAATAGAAACACTGGGACATGTTTTCTTTTTAATAATTTGACGCATTGGGGAAATAAAGATTAAAATCAGAGGATTTTATGATGATCCTCTGTCATATTTCCTCCCATAAGATGAATGAATAATGTTGGAGGACATCATCAAATTCAACATACCTCAAAGAACAATGAATGACGTTGACCTCTTTGAACATAGAGAATGAATCTCTAGGACAAATAATATCAATGAGAATGTGGTTTTTTTCTATGATTTAACGATTATTTTTTAAAATGGCTAATTTGGATTAACCCACGAACATGTTAATCCACCAAACGATTGTTTTTTTGAGTGCGGTAGTTCTTGTGGTTTCTATTCAGGATCAATTTTATTGTTGATAGAATTGTAATCCCAGGTCATAACCATGATTTAAACCTCTAATGCATCATGCGTGAGCCAACATGAACAAGTCACGAGTCCCTCTAAATGAGCGATATTCATGGAAGTATCCTAAAATCAGTGGAAAGTTGAATATGAGGTTGTGTCAAGAATAGAAGCAACTTGAGAGGCCTGTTGGAGATGGGGGATCAATAAATTGACCACCAAAGCAACTCTGTTGGCATATAAAAGGAACTTCCTCCATTCCAGTCGGTGCACTGCTGTGGCTAGAGGCCATAGTAGGATAGTTGTATCATCACTAGTAATCATCACCAACTAGAGGTACATAGATCCAGATGCCCATGTTTTTTCCGAAAAGGCGAGCGCTGGACACAACGCCAGGTTGGTGCTTGATGTAGTGTCAGGATGGCACTGCACATATTGTACAACCTGATCATTGTAGGTTATGTTCAGACAAGGATGGGATGTGGTTGGAGCTGACACATCTTGGGTACAAACCACTTGTCCTCCATAGGAGTACTGAGATCCAAATGGAGGCTCGCGCCCCCAATAACGTGGTGGACCCATGCCTTTTGGGTAGGGCCAAATGAGACCGGGTTGCCGGGTGACCCAGTGGGCTAGTCCCCATGCCAAACAGGGCTAGGCCTACTGAGGCCCATTGGGCCTAGCCCAACGGCCAAGCTAGACCGGACCTAACCAAACATGAACTCGGTCAGGTCAGGCTAGTTGAATTAAACTAGTGTCTGTGGGACCCCCGAGAAGGGATTGTGAGGTCGGTCTAACCAAGTCAGACCTTGAACAAATGCAATTGATCCATAGTTACTAAAACAGTAACATTTTACAGAGCAAGCATCCATTCGACATGTCGTGTATTGTGTTGGAACACTTACTACAATATGGTCCTCTAGATTATTCTATGTGGTTCATCATGGTGGTTGAGGTTCAATACATGGCTCAAATAGCATCCATGTGGATTCATAATGTCCTTATAGATGAGAAGAAGTCGTATTGATCCTTATTGGACCGACATACAAGTAGCAGCTGTGTTGATCCTTAGTATCCTAGCACAAGAGCAATAGCCATGTTGATCATTAACGCCCTGGAAGACGAGATGTAGCCATTATGTTCCTTAGTGGCCTGACAGACGAGCAATGATCATGTGGATCATTAGTTTCCTAGCAGATGAGAAACGATTAATCAAGAATGAGTCCTCGACAGTACGAAACGTTTCACTATATCAATGAAATTTTACTACTCTATAATTTTCATGCTTGGAGTTTTCATTTAATTGTAGACATACATTGTGTATTTTCATTGTGGTTGCTTTGTGGTATTTCTCGTTAGTGGAAGGAGGTACCCTACTAAGTATTTCATTTTGATCCCTTCAAGGGATTCACCCACACATGTTGCATCTAATGTATATGAAAAAAAATTTGGCGGATGACTTGGTTACCTAGGACCATGAGGGGCCCAGTAGGATCAAGCTGACATGACATACCACTTCTGATTCTAGTAGAAACACTACACATACCATCATGTGGGGTTTTTAGCAGATGGTTACTAGAGTCCCTTTGTACTTTATTGTTTTCAGTTCTTTTGTTGGATTTGTAATCTGGACAACTTGTTATCAATTGTAATGGTACTCATCACCTTTTTCAATATACTTATTTTCCCATTTCAGTTTTTTGGACATTGTTGGACATGTGTGTGCATATAGGTACTCATGTAAATTCCTCCCACATACAGGTTGATGAATTCGGTGCTAGTCTCTCGAACCTTGCCATTGGGAGGTGGAATTGGGATATTCACGGCACGGGCCCCAGGGGATGGGTCATGAAACTTATGAGAAATTATATGAGATATATATTAATGTTACCTATCTTATTTTTTTAATATCATACAATTTCATTTATTGATGATGTGTCTATATTAAAATTAAACTTTGACATTTATTCAAATGAATTTCGTAGTGTTATACCTTATCAGCAATTGAATTTTGTATTGACTTGTTTCATCATAATAATAAAATTTTTAAAGAACCTTATTAAATGGAACATGAAGTAAATTTAGAATTAAGTGAGCATTTAAATGTGTTTCAAGATAATGGTTTCATTCATCATGGAATTTTACCGTTGGGTAATGTTGTTTTATTTAAAAAAATGCTTCTAAGATGACTATCATTCATTATAAAAATATTTTTGAATCTATATTAAAAATAATTATTTATTTCCTCATATTGATGAATTTTTTGGATATCTATAGGGATCATTTTATTTTAAAGTAGTTGATTTATGGTCTTATAGTCAATATTTGATGGTAAAGGAGGATGAAATTAATAACAAAGTATTTTATACAAAGAATGTGTATTATGTTATTGTGTTAATTTTAATTGGTATGAAAACATATCCAACTATATTTATAGGTTTCATAAATTGAGTTTTCTAATAAAATTTTTATAATTTTGTGTTTTTAAATTTTGATATTTTCATTTATTAAAAATGTTATCAAAAATTCAAAAAACTAATACTGATTTATCTATATACGAAAAATGGCATGAAGTTGGATTGACTATTATGGAAATGATATTTGTTTTAAAAAAGATTTAATTATATACAAATACTATAAATAATCATGGAATAACTAAATGTCCTATTAACACTGATGTGGTGAATAAGTGGCCAAGACCTACAACTATTGTTAATATTCACAGTATCCATGGTTTATAGGTGTAAACCCGATAATTGATTAAATATAACAAGATTAATAAATTCCAATTACCATGTTTTTCAAAGTAGAGTTAGGTTCAGCTAGATAATGGAATGAAATTATGGAATCCAATTATTGAATTGTATGTTAATGAATAATCATGTTTCTCCACTTCAATCCAGAAATCAATAATTCTTTATCTAAATTCATACTTCATTTAAGGGTCTAATTTATGATTTAATAAAATAAAATAAAATAATATATGTTTCAATACACAAATTGAATCCCCATAAAAAATTATCATACACAAGACATTGCAATGGGGACTGAATAAATTGAATTAAAAATGATAAAACATTTATAATATGTATGGTGTGAAATATAATAGGTCAATTATATCCAATAACACAGAATAGACCACAAGCTTGAAAATTGATGTAAATCACTGGCACAAGGACTTGACCTCATGACCTTCCCCCACCCCACCAAAAAACTTACCACCCCACCACCAACAGTTGGGAAAATATGTGAAATATATACTAGTCATAAAATTTATTATAACACATTAAAATAAAAATATTAGAATTTAATTCAAAAATAAAATTTTCAAATTTATAATGGATTAAAACATTTCAATTCATTTATATCCAAGTAAAATAAACCACGAAATTTATTCTTTGATTAGAAAAGATAATTCATAATTTACTATTATACATTTATGACAAGATAAAGTAGAAAATTCTTTTTTTTAAAATTATGATAAAAGAAATTGTGCAAAAAATGAATAGTATTTATTCATTTTATGTTTTAGTACAATCACCTATTTTATATTTAATTAGTCATACTTAAAAAAATACCACATGTTAATTGGAAAGGAATAATTAGTTAATAAATGTATATTGACTAAATTTAATGCTTACAAATAAGGGTTTTTTAGAATTATAAAAGTTTATCATTTTCATGAATTGTATAGTTAAAAGAATAACTTGTTATTTTGGAACATATTTTATTATTTAATATTCATATTTTTTTGTATTAATATGTATACACATTTTTTTGAAAATTTATAGTGGGAATAAATAACCAAAGATATTGCTTCATTCTCAATAAAATGATTTATATTTAAATAATTTAACTAAGAATTTTGTTTTTCAAAATAGGATATTTCATAAATTCCATGTTATATAATATAATTGGATAAATATATTCATGTATTTCATGGTCTGATTATCGAGTACATGTTATGTTAATAATTCATTTTTTTGTAATTGTGGATTGATTAACAAAATAATAACATTTTCTTCCTATATGAGATAATATGGTCATTTTTACACTTTTTCAATATTACAGTAAAGTGATAATTTCATTAAACAATAATTTACTATACTATTTATCTAACTGTAATATCAATAATACATATAATTTTTAGAAAATTCTTCAAATGTCATTGGGAAGTGAATAAAATTTTATTACCACATTTCATAATCAATTTTATGGAATGTTAGAGAGACTGATTAAAACATTTTTTGATATTTAAAATTTATATTAAATTAATTAATAATGATGTTGGGATAAAAAGAATAGTAGTATATTAGATTTATTATAAAAAAAATTCATTCCTGAAAAAATAATCAGTTATGTTGAGCAATTATATGGAATATAGTGTTTGATTGTATCTCGTTGGGATGAAGTGGGTGAGATAATTTACTGGGACAGGAAATAATAAAATAAATTTTTTAGAATGATACAATGATTCATAAATACATTTGGAAATCTCAATGTTGGTCGAACTGTTCTACAAATAATGAGACTAAATATCTTTCTTCCCTGTTAGGTGGATATGTTTAACTTAATGTATCCTTGTGATCAATTGTTATGAATTTTGATAAATTGGTGACGATAAATACATAGTTCAACATTCCATATTTAATTATATATAATTTTTTAAAATTACCATATCCAATATTGTTGTTTCCCTATATATGTTATGAATATATCGTATTTCATGTAACACTATTAGGAATATATGTATCTGACACATCACATGTTTTGATCCCTAAAGTAGTATAGTTGAAGGTGAACTATTCTTATGTGGGATTAATAATGAATATTAGTGACCATATATAATTTGTGTTATGGTATAATATTATTCACCATTTTATGGTTTATTGGGAAATCACATAGTTGAATAAATATCCTAAATATCACACAATTAAATGGATAACAAATATCGATAAATTATTTGTATAGAATAACATACCAAGGATGAAATATCCAAAATATTTTAGTAATATATCAATGGGGAATTATTAAGTTAAATCATTCATTTAATATTCATATTAATTAATTTCGTTTTATATATTTATATTCATTGTAGTAATTTTAGAAAATTTATCAATTGAAAGGAAAATGCATTATTTTAAGCAAAACATGGATTTCATGCATTTATGGAGTAATTAAATTTTTTAAAAAATATATATTTTTAACTGAATAATTAAATATTTTTTTATTTTTTTATATCAAAATTACATTACTGTGAAATTATGATGTTTTCCTTGAATATTTTTTACGGAGTAGTGACGAAATCTATATTTTGTAAAAAATATCATTTAATTTAAATAAATTACCTACTATGATTTGAACCTAATATAAAAAAATAATTATTATTTAGTTATATATAATCTAAATAAATAAATTTGAATCATATTTATACATTTTTTCTTATCATTATATGATTGTGCTAAAAATGAATTTTTAAAAACATTATATTTCAATGCATTTTCCATTTTAAAAGTGACTAATTTTTCCCACTTATATAAATTTACTTTTTTAATTGTATTAAATATTATTTAATAGGGTGTATGGAAATGGTAAATAAGACCCTTTTCATGATTTTTAATTGTAACCTTTTGAAATATTTGTCAAACTAGTATGAGGAAATCAAGAAATTAGGGACCACAAATATGTGATAAGGACAAAAACACTCCAAAAATCATGTTTATATTATATAGAAAATATTTATTTGACTATGAATAATAAGTATAATTTTTTTGTAAATTTATAGCCTCATTCATTTTATTATAATATTTATATTATTTTGACTAAATGTAAAGTTAATAAAGAAATTCACAATGTTTTAATATATATAATATTATTTGAAAGGGATAAAAATAAATTATTATTAAATATAAAAAATTTATTTATAAATTATATGTTTGAATCTTAATATATTTTTTATTTTTTGTGATGAAATAATTACCTTCATTTCTATTAGAACAACAACACAACCCTTCTTGATGTAGTTTATAAATCAATTAAATAGCTTCGAATACTCAAAAGAAATATTGCATGAGATGTTTTTACCATTGTGAAAAAATTGTAGATAAATGTAATCTAATAAAAAAAATTAATGGACTATATTAAACATCATTTTCATTCATGTTGTATTCAAGTAAAAATTAATAGGATAGTTCCAAATTTGAAATTAATAATATTTTTCAATAAACTATATATTATTTTAGGAATTAAAATTCCTAAAGATAATATCATTAGATATATTAACGATTTATAGTTTATATTATCAACCATGATCCATTTATTAATGAAATTTCTAATTATAATTACATTTTTGACTCTATTACTATTAAGAATACTCAGAGCCACGATAATAGACAAAATGGATGGGGTGGTTAAAACTAAAAGATAAATATTAAGAAATAACCACAATTTGTAAAAAAAATTATATATTTAAATTAAAACTTATCCAATATTTTTAATATTTTAATTTAAAATAATTTACCATTAAAATTATTTTATATTAATTTATTTCTTCAAAAAATTACAGGAATGTGAGTCACCTCACATATAAAGGCAAACTCAAATTTATTTTATATTAACAAATGAAAATAGATTTTTACCACAAGAAAATACTCAAATTCCATGCCTAAACATGTCCCCATGTATTATATTCCCTGTATTAGTAAAAGAAAGAATATATTGATGAAATAAGAATAAACAAAATGTTGTTTTTTAAAGAAGATTAAAATTTTTAACCAATTGTTTCTGATTTCATTATTATTCAATCCAAATATAATATTAATCAACCATACATATATAATATAAAAAATTATATCACATATAATGAGATGTAATTATTTTAATGGAGTAACTTATATCTATCTCGTTTTCAATCAATGTGATATCAAACCACAGTTTGTGTGTATGATGATAAATCAACCTGTGAACTGATATAACTCGTTTCATATCACCACCTAGGTTCATTTAAAAAAATTATGGATTTAAATTATATATATGAGATTTTTGACCCAATTAACGTTAAGTTGAAATAATATATCATTAATTTTCATCATGGTCATTTTGTGGAGTAATTATAAAATCAATCATAAGTCTTTGTGGACTACCACATTCAGGATGCATTGTGAATCTTTTTCATGGAAACATCACATTGATGATAAATATAATATTAATTTTATAATTAATTAAATAATTAAGATTTATTAATTTTTACATGAATAAAAATTAACTCCTTCCTTCATTTAATAATGATTTTCAGAAAGTTGAAACGTGAATCAAGTGTACAGAAAACCAACAATTTCTATGATTGTAATATAATTAACTTTTCGTGGCTCCAAATAATATTTGGTGTTAATATTATAATTTGTTAATAAAAATTAACATTATTTCTTGACTATATTTTTTTTTGATTTAATAACAACAAGTTTTAATCAATGCATCTTACCTACTAATTTGGGATATAGGAGCTAGATATCACCAGGACATCAAATGTGATCTTGATTGATTATGTAATTATAGATATCATTGTAATAAATAAAATAAAAGTGATTAATCCTATGAAAAATAATTAATTAAGTATATAATTAAAAAAATTATTATTCAGGATGATTAGGAAGGAACATATTGACTCTAACTCAATGTAAGGGACTCTTTACAATAAAAGACTCATTTAAATTATATTTATTATTTATTTTAAAAATATTTATATTTAATGTAATTAAACATAAATTTATTTTATGGATGTGTTTTTTGATATAAATCAAATTTTAGAGGAAATTTGTTATCCCTCTTGAATTTCATTCAATGTTTTTCAAAATGAATCATTTTTTATATTATATGAATTTTTAAAAGAAAAAAACAATTTTCAATTATAAATTATACATAATAAATGTTTTCTTCCACCTCCATAATCATTCTTTAATTTTTTTCGTACAATACAATATTTCATGTTTTATTTAAATTAAAACAATCATTCCTTTTGTAATGGGTATTTTAAAATTGGGTGGGAGGTAGGAGGAGTAAACTGAATAGTTATTTAAATATCTTGAAAGGAATTATTAATGGGCTATTTATTTATTTTTATGATGAAAATTTGTTAGGATTATTTTGAATCTTAGTAATTTTATATTATGAAATGTTTTTCAATTATAATCTATTGATTTAATGTTCTGTTATAAACAAATGATGGGTTGTTCTATTATAATCGATGTAATAGTGATCTCATTACTTCTCTCACATTCATGGGGCTGTCTGTCAGAAACCACTTATTAGGATTATGAAAATATATTATTATTAATTACTAGGTATGTTATTCCACATATAAGTGTTATATGAAAAACAATTCTGATGTTACCTGAAATATTTTTTTATTAATTTTATGATTTGATAAATAAATAGAATGATTTCACTTAGTTTAATAACAACATTATGATTAAAAGATTTTATATGATATATTATAAGGGATAAATGTAAAATATTTTTGAAAATGTTTCATGAGATTTCAATGATTTTTAGGAATATTTTATTAGGTTATTTTTCATTAAATAAAAATTTTCAGCTAATTTGTTTTATCCTTTTGAAAAATAAGTTTATTTATAGTGTAATATTTTTTTTACATTAATGATAATTTTGTAAGGGAAATTTTTTTAAAAAATTATTTATATATCATTTTGATTAATTCATTTTTTATATAACATAATTATAATTGTGTCCTTTTACATTCTTTAAAATATCTTTTGATTAAAGGATGATTATGGACATTGATGAGTACATGAGGAAACTTTTTATGTAATTTTTTCGAAAAGAAGGATTGTTATAAATAAAAAGTTTTATAATATGTAAATAATTTATATTGAGTGTATATACTCAAATTGTCATATAATAATCATTTATTTATGGTTTATGAATATAATATATAAAACTATAAATCTAATATATCATCATATATTAATGAAATTTAATTATTGAATAAGGATAAAGTTATCTATTTATTTATAGATAGGTCGTTATTGTATGTATCAGTGAAGAGTTCAGAAAATTTTATTGGTCATGATAACAGAAATAAATGACATTAATAAATTATGATTTATTGTTATTATGTCATATAGTTTTATAATTAAGTTCCTTCACTGTTAATATTCTTTATGATTAGGTTTTTTTTATATTAAGAAATAAGGAAGCTAAAGTTGGATTACACAAAGAAGAAAATATCCCTCCACACCTACAACCTAGAATGGTAATAATTTAATTTGATCCCTTTTTTCAATATTTAATTATTTTATGTAAGCTAAAAATGATTTATGAAAACCTACTATAGGGCATCCATATATTCCATAATGGAACATGTTGATAGTGAAGAGTTTTATGAGAAAACACCATATATCATTCAATGCATCATTCAACTGAGTGGGAGTAGAGAAATTTATTAAGTTACGGAAAATTTATTTTTATCCATGGTTCCTTTATGTCATGAATAGATACCACTTTTTATTTCCTATTTTTATGTTTTAGTGGATTGGTTTTAGTTAATGGATATAAAATTTATATAAATAAATAATATTGTTTCCTTGTAATGGAAAGAAACTTCAAATTTCTTTTTTGAGAAATAACTTCATAAGATAGTTTGATATAAGATGAAATTTTAATTCAAGTAATTAAGGAATAAAGATGACTAATTTGAGGATATGTATGAAGAAAACAGGTCTGTATTGGAATGGATAAAAAACTATCCTAGGTATTTATTGTAAAATTAATCCTTTTTTTAGGATGAAATGCTTTATATAAAATGGAACTGTAATTTTATGAATACAAAAGTTAAGAGAAATTTTTTATATGAGATGGTATGTTTTATATAGTGTTCTCGGATGATCTGGTCTTCAACATAAACAATAATAAAATGTGAATTGGATAGAGTTAATAATACTTTTATTTGAAAATAATCAATTAATTCCATTTAATTTATGTTAAGAATCATAATAAATTTTGTTATATGGGAATATAAGATACATGAACCACATTATTGATTTTAATAAAAATATTTAGATTAATGATTTGATGGTAGTAAAACAATACAAAAATGTTTTCCTTATATGTCGCTCAATGTGGTACCTAATTGAGATGATTAATTTACTATAGAATTATAAGCTAATCGTAATCCAATGTCAAAAACTAATTTAAAATGTATCATATAGATGGTTTTGAAATAAAAAATAATTCTTATGAGTTTCTAGAAAATTATTCACCTTCCCAACAATTCATCATGGAGTTATCTTTATATATTTATTAAAAATCAGGATAATCCTACACAGATTTGATTTGAGTATAGATTAAAAAATAGCATCATCAATAAGAGTAAAAATATGAATTTTCATGTAGAAAAATATTTTGATCATCTCTAAGGATATAATTATTTTTCAAATAACTATTTATTGTCTCCATATCATCAAATGAAGGTGAAGGTGGGAGAAAATATAAAAACAAAATTTCAAAACAGACATGGGAATGTGTTTGTGTTCATTGTATTTTACTTGAAAATTATACAACTATATTTAGAGATCTTATGAATATATTTTTCAATGAATATAAGGATAATATGTTTTCAATGTTTATAGATGATATTTTGTTTAATTAAAAATAATATGAAGAAAATAAAAAATATATACTGACATTTATAAAATCCATAATTAAAAATTAGATATACTTAAAATTTAGAAAAAATCATTTTTAGATACACTAGATTCCACTACTTGGATATATCATATTTAAATATTATATAAATATTAATCACACTAAAATAATATTTTTTAATAAAAGGTCATGACTTAAAATGATGCAATGATTCATAATTTTCATTTTTTACAGTCATATTACCCATGTGTTTTTAAAAAATGAATTGTAACCATGATTTATAAACATGTTAAGATTAAAATTAATTAGATTTATCATGGAAAAATAATGCAATGAATACATCATGTAATTAAAAATTAAATTTGGGAATTATCATGTTTTTCTCTTTCCATCTATAAATGGTTACATAGTTATCTACACAGATGCCCCATTAAGGGAAATGAGTTGTTTTTTAATAAATATTTATTGAATAATTTCATATATATCAGATTAAAAAAATCCCCACGAGAAAATTTATCTTAAAAATGAACATGAACATGATGATATAAATATATCCTTAAATAATTTTAAGACACAATTTATATAAAAATTAATGTGTGATATACATATTGGTGATTAAAGGTTTATGTATATATATTATTTTAGATATAAATTAATATGAGTCAAGGGATGGGGATGAAATTGAATATTGACTTCAAAAACACAATATACTAAATTAATGTTAATGAAAATGATATAGATGTGGCTTTGATATGGAATGAAAAATAATCATTAACAACTCTAAATCTAAAACATGATCAATTTATAAAGGATTCGATGGATGTTGATGTAGAAATTATGAATTTAGGAACATCATTTGTTGTGTTATACATTTAATTAGAGTCATCCACATCAAAAAAAAGTAAACTTATATGTAAGCCTTTATGTCATTGTAAAAGTTATATTTGGTTAAGAATGTAATGTTTGGTTGAGACCCTAATCCCAACAACAGAGAGTAGAAGTCTGTTTTATTAGATTTATATAATGTAAAAGTAATCTCATCCTAATGGACAGAATAATTAATCATACATTGTAGAGAATATATATATATATATATATATATATGATTCCCAAATTTTATTGAAAGTAAAAATTACAAAATACATTAATTTTTAGAATAAAATTATTTGGTCTTGAATATCCTTTTATAAATAAATATTATAACATATTTATTCTTGAAAAATTAAAAATAATGGAGAGATCATATACACATTATTGGTTTAGTAATGATGTATATATCATGAATATATAATAATAATCATTATTTAATGGTAAATGGCTTAAAAACCCATTCTAATAATTCAATAAGATGGGAAGGAAATTCATCCATAGGTAATATTATATTGAAAATCTCATTGATAATAAGAGTTTTTATAATAAATTTGTAATGGTAAATAACTAAAAAAATTATACATTTAATCAATAACATGACTATCCTGTCTAGATAAATGATTACCAACATTTTAAGGTAAATAACTAAAATCATAATCAATTTACTTCTTTCTAAATGTTTCTTGTCATTAGAATATTTATGAATAAATGGTCTATATAATTTTTGGCCCCACCTATCAATGCGTATCAAAACAATTATTATATCCAAATCACTTGTTCTTTTCCTAAATTAAAATTCAATTATTGTTGGCTGGGAAGATCCCTACATCCCCCAAAACTAAATCACTTACAGAATACCAAAATCATAAAAGATGAAAACATCACATATGCACAAGCATCGCATCCAAATAATTCCTCATATATCATATAATTAATTAAATTAATGAATAATGATTCTTTTATCCAAAATACATATATATTAAATAATATGAAATTTTAAATATTTATATAGATAAAAAATTACTTTTAATATAAAACATCATGTCTATAAGATATATATAATTTATGAAATAAAAATATTCCTGAATTCTTAAATTTATATTTATGATAAATATTGTTTTAAATTATAAACATTTAAGTGGATATTTAATGGGAATGTTAATGACAAAAAAAAATGAATCAATAATGTTATATTCAACGATATCCTTATCCCCAAGAATCATACACTATCTATATAATTAATTAGGATGATATCATTACAATATATACCCATTAGAGTATGAATAATTATTTTTGTCGTTGATGAATATAAATAAAAAAAATAGATATTTAATATATTCTTCATGAAAATATAGTTCACATTTTATTTTTTATTGTTAATTATTTTAAATAAATGATAATACATTTTATAGAAAATAATTGCTGAGAGTCCTGATTGATTTTTCTAATCACTATTGGTTTGTGATGCTAGAAACTTTCATACAAAATGTTTACACTCAAAAAATAATCCTTTTATAATTTCAATAAATGATATATATACTTTTTTTATAAAATAACATGAATATTAAACGTAATACTGTTTACAAAATATAAATGTATAAAAATGAAATGAATAAATCATTCAAAAATTTCTAATAATAGTTAAGAATTTTTAAAGAGGATAATGATATTTAAAAAAAATTATTTTCCATAAAAGGGTAATAGTTTAATACCACATGGTTTTAAAAATAAATTTAAATTAATGAAAAAATATTTTTAGTATATTTTTATAACATTCATTCCATCCTAAATTTTTCCTCTTCTATGTTTTGAATTTCGGAAAATACTCATCTATAATTTTGACCAGTATGTTATTCTGAGTCTGATGGAACCAAGATGATTTTTGAAGAATATTAACATAAACATATTATTATTATACTAAAAATTAATATGACTGTAATAAATACTATATAGTATTATTATTTTATTTTCTTAATTCTTTAAGATAATGAAATCTTGATTAATTTTTCACGGTGATATAAAATTAGTTTTAATTTTTGAATTATTAATTTTTCAATAAAGTATGATTTTATTTAAAAAATAAATTAATAATATACGGAAACGTACTTTCAAAAATTGATTTCATTTTTAAATTATACATATCATAAAATGGTTATGGTAAATTTTTTGTATTTTAATAAAATTCATGAATGTTTTATGAATATTGAAATATGGTAAAATACCATAAAATCAAATAAAAATAAAAATACACTATTTTTTACAACATGGCTGATGTAATCCCCCATGATTCAAACAGACATTCACTTATAAATATTTTAGATAACAAGAATATACACTATTCAGAGTATTGAGAAAAAATATTATTCTAATTATTAAAATAATGTAAAACCCCTCCTCTTATTCATTATAAATAACACCCTTATTCGCTTCTTCCTCTCAGAAATAACATTCCATGAGATTTTTCTATGTTCATCCAAATACCCTCTCGAAGTCTCCAACCCACATCCAAGATTTACTAGTCTCAGAAAAAGTTATTAACCAAAACCCTTAAAGATGATCTCATGGAGAAGACATCAAGAGGTAATAATATTCTTTCATTTTAAAGTGTTTTCCTATCAATTTAATTATTTTCATACACTCACATATCCTCAACTTATCACGGTGGTATTAAATCTATATAATCATATAAATTCTATATGTTATTATGTTCTCATAAAAAATCATCATCTTTCTTCCTATCCTCTTCCTCTTATTCTAAAAAATGAAAACATTGTTCTTCATCAGTCGTTTAACAAAATTTTGGACGATGTATATTCAATTTAAATTTATTACTTCAATTATGATCATAAAACACATTTTGTTATTGGAGAATAAATTAATTATTATTATGTTCCCCATTTGATGTTCTGGAAAAAACTTCTATGCATTAAACTAAATTTTATAATGAAACATGTTCATGATTATTGAGGAAATGCAACAAATGATCTAAAAAAAATCATTGATATTTTAACTAAATATTCATTGTCATATATAACTAAAAATGATTTATGGTATCATTATAAATTATGGAAAAAATGAATACAGTTTCATTCTAATTCTTGAAATATATTTCCATGCGGCAAGAAAATAAAATACAAACCGACCATGGAAATCATTTAATGAACGCAATTGAAACCATGAATGGAACAAAATACTAAAAATTAAAGGTTGAAATTTTGTGATGAAATAATCATATAAGGTGTTATAAAAACCAAAATAATTCATTAAAATACTAATAACACACTTTTGACCTTTATAAAAAAAATTAAACACGTTTGAGGTAAGGCAAACCTAAGGTAAGGGAATTCGTAACCAAATTTCAATTTTTTAGGTTAAATGACATATTCGTTATTAGTATAGTTTAATGATCATTTTAGTGATTAGTTTTAATTTATACTATGTTTTACTATGTTTATTTAAATTTTATACACATATTCATTTTGTTCTATTACTTCTCATATCAATTATATCGTGTTTGTATGTTAAATTTCTTATAAAATCCTATTTTAAACTTCTAATATTACAAAATTCAATGTTAATGTTTTTAAAAATTTATGTTTGTATGATGATTATATATGGTACTTGGGAAAAATTTATGATTATGGGTGAGGACCTATATCTCCTCCAATTCATTAGGTATGTGTATGTTGGAGGTCTTCAATATTTTATCTCCATGGCTAGCTGTAAAGGATACACCATAAGGTTGTCGTGAGGGTTACATTGTAAGGTTGCAATGAGGATTACAGATCTTAAGGTGGCCCCAGGTGTTTCAATATTAGTAATTAATTCCCCAATACACTTTTATGGTTATATTTATCTTTTTTATGTTCTGTGGATTTCATGTGTGAATCTCACGTCTCACATTGTTAGTAATTGTTGGTGAAAAGATATCCCTTTGGAAAATGATACAATATGTTCCTATACTAATGTTCTGTTTTTTCACTTTTTATATCCCTTAGTGATAATGTCTTCTCATCCCATGTTTTTGAATTATTTTTAGAGTTTATAAAAATGTGTATGACTAAGAAGGAAGTCATGTTAAATGTTATGATTACTTGTCAAAGGAATCATGTTTTATTCGTAATGTTTTATATTTTTTAAGAAATGAATACTGTTTTTTTGGTATCCATTATTTATAAATTTGGAATGTTTTGAATATATTATGTCCCAATTCTCTAAAGAAATAGAATTTAAAATACCCACCATGTAAATGGATGTGGGTGCATGACTAAATTCCAGAATATTTAATTTTATAAGGTCTACTTTTTAGGGTTCTTATCATATGATGGTTTAGATAAAATTATTGGTTACGATAATGTAAATATAATATCATAAATTATTTTTTCTATATTGATAATTTTAAATGGAATATAATTTAATATATACATGTCTCTTCGACTAAGATATATTCTGTTATAATGGTCATCCTCATAATAAATAGGGTAACTGGAGTTGAGAGGGACCGACAAAATGATATCTTTCCAAATATGCAGCATAGAATGGTGGGGATTAGAACAGATTAGTTTGTGATAGTATTGGCTCATCTATCAAAGTCACGAAATGGTAATAGAATCCATGAAATAGAATATCTATAGGTACCATAAGGTTACACGACGATAATAGAGCATTTTATGAGGCAACACCCTCCTACTTTCTGTGGACCTTCTGACCCAATAGTAGCCGAAGGAAGAATTAATTCCTCTTAAAAAATATTTGATGTTATGTGTTTTTTATTCAACCAAAAGAAAAGTCATTATATTTATCATTTTGAATGTGCAGATGATAAGTGGTGTTAAATGTTTAGGAATATCATGGATAGCGAGGAGGTTGATGGCTTAGAGTGGGACGAATATTAAAGTCTTTTCGATGAATTTTTTTTCCTATGCTACTGAAACATATGTTGGAGAAGAAATTTATTTAATTGAAGAAAAAGGTGGAAGATTCAGGGGCTGTTTATAATGATAAATTCACCCTACTAGTGAGTTATGCTCCAAATATTATTTTGGATCATGATATCAATATCCATCATTTTTACTTAGGATTGATTCCTAGGCATCGAAGGGCATCAGCCTCCCAAGAAATCAAATGTTATGGAAAATATATCTGATGTGGTAACAAGGTATAGATGGAGTTTTCTAAGGATCATGTGAAATTTTTAAATAAGTATATGAGGTGTTCGAAATGGAATGTAATAGGTATCAATCTATCAATGAAATATGATGGTAATAATGTCATGTTTCCAAGTTGTGAATAGTCTGTCACAAATCACCATCAATAATGCCCTTCCAAAACTAAGTGGTGTTTTGGATGTGGTAATTTGGGACATATGGAAAAATATTTTATTAAAAATTATCCTATGGATAATCCAAATAAGAAATCTGTAATGTGTTTTTATATTTGTGTGACGCATCATTATGCAAATGCATGCCCAAAAAAAAGATCCAAATGATTCAAAGAATCTAGAATATAAGAAGAAATGCATAATGATATCATTTGAAACTATGTCAGCAGATATCAGGACCCTTCAATTAATATGTATCATGTACTTTATTAGTTTACTCATATTTTTCTAATGTATAGTTTGATACACTGTCTATAAATTCTATCATTTCTGAGGAATTTTTTCTAAATTAGAAATATCACCTCAACAAATGAGACTAGAATGTATTGTTAAAAGACCATGATAAATGTTATAGAATAAATTAATTTTATGATTATTCCTATTTCTTTCTTTGTAAATACATTACCTTCAATCATTTTTTCCCTTGGTAGAGTTTGGTGTTTTTTTTGGAACGATTTGGATTTCTATTTATCCTACTGAGATTGATTGTGGAACTAAAGAAACTGTTTTTCAGAAAGTGTTTCAATATTTATACAAAAATGAACCCATAATGTGGATAGTATGTCATAAGGATGATAAAATGTTGAATGATGGAAATGAATGTTATATTTCTCATATTGTTGATATCAAGGGAAATGATCTGATTATTGAGGTGCCAGTGGAAAATGAATATCATAACATGTTTCCTAATGTGTTACGTGGTGTCATACCAGATAAGGAAGTCTATTTCACAATTTAATTAGATTCTAATACTAATCCACTTTGTAAACCCCCTAACCGATTAGATCTAATAGAAGTTTTAGATATGGAAAACCAGTTGTAGGATTTTCATGATAAAGGCCTAATTTGTCCTAGCACATCTCTATGGGGTGATCCTACTTTGTTTAATAAAATAAAATATGTTTTAATGAAAATTTTCATTGATTATAGATCATTGAATTACATATCTATTAAGAACAATTATCCTTTTCCTCTTATCAATGATATATTTGATCAGATCTAGGAGATTAGTACTTTTAAAAGTTTGACTTTAGAACTGGATACCTTTAGCTGATAGTGAAGTAGGATGAAATCCTAATAACTAATTTTTATACTAGATATGAAAATTAAGAATTTGTTGTTATTTCATTTGGATTAACTAATGATCCTACCATATTCATAAATATTATTAATATAATATTTCAATGGTCCTTGGATATGTTTGAGTTTGTGTTTATTGAAGGAATTATGGTATTTTCACATGGTAAAGAGGAGAATGAAAAACATGTAAGGGTTTTTTTAAAAACCATATAGAAAAATTATATGAAAAAAATAAAAACATGTTATTTTTTGTCATAACAGATTTCGTTTCTAGGGAACATTTTAAATAAGGATTGAAGGGTAGTTAATCTGGCCAAATCAAAATAGATAGATGAATGTACAAGAACAGTAAATGTTAAATAGATTAATAGTATTCATGGATTATCAAGTTATTAAAAAGTGTTTTTTAAATAATTTTCATGGTTATATAGTCCGATAAATATAAAAAACAGAAAAAGGGTTTAAATTTTTTTGGATAGAAGAATGTGATGTTTTTTTTCACAAACTAAATAATACATAGTTGAATGCTTTAGTTTTGTACATGCCATACCAAAATGGAGAGTTTTTCAATTACAATGATGCTTCAATGAATGGTCTTAGTTATTTTTTATATAGAATGATTATGTAGTTTTTTATGCTTAATGTCAACTAAAACATCTCGAGTTAATTTATCCCACACACGATTTGTTACTGTAAGCTGTGGTTTTTTCTTTGAAAATTTGGAGGAATCGATTATATGGATACAAATGTCAAATATATACTAACCAAAAAGGACTGAAGTGTATATTCACTTAGAATAAATTATACATGTGGTAGGGAAAATGACTTGAATTGATAAAATATTATGTTGGCATAATCAATTTCAATGTAGGAAAAGAAAAAAATTGGTGGATTCCATGAGTCGAAATCTTTATACATCATTTACCATGTTACATTTGAACAAGATCCCATGACTAATGATTTAATGAATTTTGGAAAAGATGTTGATGGTGCAGAAAATACATCTGTTTTTCTTTTCAGGGTTCAGTTCTATCATTATTATCAGATATAATTAGTCAAGAGAAAAAAAAATAGAGTGAGGTATAGAAAAAGATTTAATTTTTTATCAAGTGTATGTTTCTATAATTCGACCTAGATATCGATTGTATTTTTCTATTTTGGAAAAATATTGTGTTTTCCATGTAATTCGAATTTTTATAATAATTTATTGTGTGAAGCACAATGTTTTCCATTTTAATTCGTCCTAGTAGTACTAATATGTACATATACATTCGATTGTATTACTGGTTGGAGGGAATGAAAAGAGATATAGATTATTTTAATGTGGAATGCTTTTTATGTAAATAGGTTTAAATAGAGAGGTATTGCTAAAGGGGATTCATAAAACACTACCAGTTTCAGAGTGAAAATTAGATAATATATACATAGACATCATGCTGGGACTACCTACTTCTTCTCAAGGTAGTAATGCTATTTGGGATAATGTTTATCAGTTGACTAAATTTGAACATTTTCCTTCTATTCAAGATATAATGTTTTATGTTCATATTTATCAACTATAAATTAAAGTGACGGTTATGTTACATAGTGTTCCGTTACCCATTGTATCTGACCAGGATATGAGTTTAACATATAATATTTTAAGGGCCTTCAAATGTCATTGGGAACAATATTCAATTGCATAACGAATTTTCATCCTCAATCAGATAGGTAGTCAGAACAAATTATTCTAACATTGGAGGATATGATTAAATCTTGTTAAATGGATTATGAGGGAACATGGTATAAACTTCGTTCATTAGTTGATTTTTCTTACAATAATATTTTTCATTCTAGTATTCAGATGAAACCTTTTGAGGTATTTTACTAGAAGTAGTGACGAACACCATCATTTTTGGATGATGTCATTGAATGGAAGTTTATGGCACTAGAATTAGTAGAAGTGGCTGAGAAAGTGAGTATGATCCATCAAAAATTTATAATATCTCAAAGCATGTTGGGAAGTTATATAGAGAACATGAGAGAAGAATTTTCTTTTGAGGTAGGTGATAATGTTTTTCATAGAATCTCTTCATGGAAAATTGTTATGCAATTTGATATGAAAGGAATACAAAATCAATATTTAATTAGATAATATGAAATCATGGAGAATTTTGGAAATTTATCCTACTGAGTATATTTTTCTCAGATTTTATCTCAAGTACACAATTTTTTTCCCGTATTTATGTAAAGAATTTATTTTCATGATTTGTCTCATGTATTTATCCTAAAAGTAGATCAGTTGGAAGGGAACCCTTCTTAAGAAGAAATAACATGTTCATATTCTTGATCAAAGAGAAAATGTACTACTGAATAACCTAATCCACTAGGTAATAGTTTTTTAGATAAACCAAATTGTTGAATAATCAACATGGGAATCAGAACATGGTATGAGATAAAGTTAACATCAATTATTTAAAAGGTAAATAAAATTTCATGGACATAATTACCAGAAGATGGGGAGAATGTAACACCCCATGGCATTAAAAATACATTGAAATGAATGAATTATTGTTTTCAATAGATAGTTATAACCATGGATTAAAAATACTTCTTTCTTATTCAATGTTTTAAATTTCTAGAAACATTCATCTATAATTCATACTGGTATGTTAATTGGAGTTAGAATAAACAAAAATGATTTTTGGTGAATTGTAACATACCCAAATTAATTGTAATATACATAATAATATAACCCTAATGAATAGTAAATTGTATTATAATTATATTTTCTTAATGATTTAGGATATTTAAATCTTGATTAATATTTTAAGGTGATATAAAATGAGTTATTATAATATAATTATGATTTTTTGAATAGTATATGATTTTTTTTAAATTAAATTAATCATATATAGAATATTACATTAAAAAAATGGAATTATTTTTTTAATTATAGACATCAAAAAAAATATAGAACTAATTGTTGTTATTTTCCCAAAATTTTAAAATTTTTGTTAAATAATGAAATATCGTAATATAATGTATACAATAATTATTAGTTAAATACACTGTTGTTGATAAAAATTTTGATGTAAGAAAACCTTTTTTGAAGTCACATCTCATTATTACTATTCATGGTCAAATTAATCATTACTATTTAGGGTCATGAAAAAAAATTAATATAATGTAAAACCCCTCCCCTCCACTATAAATACCATCCTCATTACCCTCTTCCTCTCCCCCCACTCAATCATTGATCATTGCATATGTTCCAAAAAATCCCTTCCTTAATTCTCTTCCCCATGTACAAGACCTTATAGTCTATTCCAAAGGCCAAAAACAATGGCCATGAGGATGATCTCAAGGATAATATATCAAGAGTTATGAATCCTCTTTCATTTTCATGTGTTTTCTTTACAATTCATTTTTTTTATACTCTCTTACCCTCCCCTTATCTGAGATATATGAAATATCTATAATATTATATATTTTTTATGTTATCAGGATCATGTAAAATTTTTATAATCTTTCTTCCTATTTTATTCCTCAAATTCTAATGAAACAAAACACCATTCATTATTTTTTGTTTAACACAATAATGTACGGTGAGGTTTCAATTTACATTTCATCTTTAAAAAATTATCATAAAAACCTATTAATAGTTGGGAACAAATGTAATATATATGATTAATCTTATTTTGTGCTCTTTAAAGAACATATATGAATGAAATTAAATTATATAATGAAACATGTTCATGATTATCGAAGAACTACAAAAATTTGTCAAACCAATATCATTATTGTGTCTTATAATGATTCATCATGATATTTGATAAAAAATAGATTTATGGAATCATTAAATATTATGGTAACACATTAATAAAATTTCATTCCACTAATATAATTTCATAATCATATGAATAAAAATCAAATAAAAACTGGCCATGGAAATTATGTAAAGAACACAACTGAAACAATGAAAAGAAAAAATACATATAATTAAAGGGTGATGTGATTTTTTGAAAAAATAATATAAGGTGTTAAAAACATGAAACGGTTTCTATAATATACTAATAACACTATTTTAACCCTTATACATGAGTTTTAAACATGTTTAAATTAAGAAAATCCCCATGTAAGAGAATTCCTAACCAAATTTCCATTCATTTGGTTAACCGTATTCTTCAATAATTATGTTCGTTTAATTTCATTTTGAGATAACTGTTTTTTTATAGTTTTTTTCAATTATTAGTATTTATTGTGTATATAAATATTTTTTTCATTATATTTATTCTTATATCAATTAAATTGTATTTTTATGTCTCTTTTGAAACAAAATCCTTTTTTAAACTATTAGTTTTTCAATATTAAATGTGAATATTTTTATACATTTATTATTTTTTAATGATTATTTTATGGTTATGTGAGCACTGTTTACGATTAATTACAGGACATATATCTCCCTCCAATGCATTGGGTATGTATAAGTTAGAGTTTCATCGTATGGTTACTCGATGTGTAGCGGTAAAGGATACACCATAAGGTATCTATGAGGGTTACATTTTAAGGTATTCATGAGGATTACAAATTCTATGGTGGATTTAAGGGATAAAATATATGTAATTAGTAACCCAAAAATTATTATGGTTAAATTTATATTTTTTACTTTTTGTGGAAAACTCATGGGAATCTCAATTTTCATTATGTAAGTATATATGAGTGACAATTATGTCTTTTTGAAAATGATTTCATACGTTTATGGAATATTGTTTTCTTTTTTAGCTTTATATATCCATTACTATGTTTTGGTGATCATACTATTTTTTGAATGATTTTGTATGATATAAGGTTTTGTAAGACAATAAAGGATGCCATGTTAAATTTTATAATGTTTTTTCAGATGAATCATATTTTATTTTGAATGATTTATATTTTGGAAGAATTTAATATTTTATTTTGGTATCCACTCTATATAAATATAGAATTTTATGAATTTATTATGTCTCAATTCCCAAAATATCAAAACATGAAATGATTCTCAATGTGAAAGGAATTGATTTATTGACTAAATTCAAGATTATCTAATGTAATATGTCCCTCATTATAGAAATATATATATTTTTTGTTTAAAAAAGATCTCACTCATTTTAAGTGACAAAAATTTGATAAAATTCTAGTATTTCATGTAAAAATAATGAATAAATAGATAATAAAATTAAATGGGTATTTGTGTAAATGATCAAGAAATATCCTCCAAAATAATCTGAAGTATAAACAATCCCAATTAAATGTGTTTGTTAGAAAAACCACTACAATTAACATAAAATTAAAGTGCGAAAGAAACACTGATTAGATTTTCTGTGTAAAATACAAATCCAAATAATAAAAATTTGAAATATGAAAATAATACACTAAAAATTAATTAAAATCATGTCATAATAATATAAATGAAAATTATTATGTAATTCAACCCATTGCGATGTTAATGAGTGAGGAAACTAGTTAACACATGGTAATTTTGAATTCAATATCCCACCACTGAAGTAATTGAAATTGAATATAAATATATCATGAGTTATTAAGGACTCATTTTATTAAATTTTAATGGTGTTGTATTTAAACAATTTAAATGATATTATGTGTATAAAATTATAGTATGCATCAATAAAGGAAAATTGAGATGAAATCCCTTTCTAATATCATATCATTTAATTGGGGATTAATTAACAAGTTATTATAAATAACAGTTGTAATTTCACATAAAAAAGTTCAATTACAACATAAAATGATAATTTTTAATTACACAATAAATTTTATGAAAAAAAATCCATGATTTAGAAGTTTACCCTAATAAATTTAAATTGGTCTAAGAAATAAGTTACCCCACACTTCCTTTTGTTTGAAAACACATATAACCTCCATTATAGTATTCCTAAAATTTTTATTAAAATATAAAAAAATAAATTAATATTTATAATATCATATCTTATCTTTTGGTAACATATCATCACCCATTCATTATTAATAATTAGTTATTTTCATTTTTTCATGTGTTAATTGTGTTGTTTTATCATTCACATTTTTTTATGAATGGTCTAGTTCATGGGAATATTATATATTCTAATCATATTAATATTAATTATAAAAAAATAATTATCATAATTGTACAGAACTTATATTTTTAATACCATTCATGAAATTTTTACATTAATAAATGATATATGCTAAAATCATGGAGGCGACCTGGGTAGAGACCCAGATCTTGACATACATGGACATTACATTACTTTTTCGGAATACTTGATACATAACAAAAACAGACACACAAGGACCGTAATAGTTTAGTGTCTTTGGAAACTCAGAAAATAATATTCTAGTCCTGGTGAAAGATCTTCAACATCTCTCATAAAGATCTTCCCCTTTTGTTTTCTTACCTGAAACCATTCTATAAATCCTGGGGAAAAGAGAACATATAAAGGGTGAGCTCAAATGCTCAGTAAGGGTAAGCATAGAGAACATAAAACAATCCGTAAACATCTGAATGCAAAAACATGAACATAAAATCTAAACATCAAAATAATGAGCTACGTCATAAATCATGGAAGTACACAAGGCATAGATCATAAAGGAACATTAGTCATGATAAAATAGCATTGTAATAAAACATGTAATTGTGGAATCCATTAAGCACATGTTATGATTTTCATAGTAGCCAAGGCATTGCTGCCAAGACCATCTTAGTGGACAAAGTCCCTTTCTGAATCGAGTTCACTCCTCGTTCCAGTCCTGTAACACTGAACCAGATTAACTGACAGTTCCAGCCATGTTTATCTCATGAGATATAAATCTTTTCCCAATTAATTGTAGGTATATATAGGTACCACCCATCTCATTATGAAATCATTCGTACTTGTGCCACAAAATAAACTTAATACATTCATCATAACCCAAAGAATAAAATGGGTTTCATAAACATTATCCCATCATCACATAATCCATATAAAACAAATAGATATTTCATCATAGGAACCATGTAAATCATAAAGACATTATACTTGAAACAGGCACATATGAAATAATGTCTTCTTAGATGGAAAATTGTTTTGATAAAACACTTGAAATGAATTCTTGAGGAAAATATCCATTTTCTTCAAAATAATTTTCTTTTCACAAAATTCCATGAAATTTTAAAATAAAAGTATTTTTTAAAAAATAGTCATAAAATCTTGTAGAGTAATCTTCATGAAAAGGATGCGTTATGAAACCGTAAAAATCTGTTCATGCCGTATAAGTTAAAAATAACATTCTTCTCGTATTTTTGTCAGAAAATTTAAAAAGTACCTCGTATGGTAAACAAAAAAAGATTCCTTAAATTCCATGTAGTAAAAGTAAAAAATGGGTAAAAAGGAATTTAAACATACATGAAAACATTTTTATAAAACTTGGACATGGATTATAAATATAACTCCAGTAAATACTTACGTATAAGAAATCTCGAATAAAAATGAGATTTGAAAAATTATCCCTTACCTTATGTCCAATATGACTTATATGTATCTGAACCTCCTGTATAATGATTTAAATAATGTTATTTACTTATTATATAATCATATTCATTGTTATGATATCATATATAGTTTACTTATGACTTTATATTACCTGTTCTTTTGTAAATTCGATGTAAAAGCAGCGACTTGGGTAAAATCGTTTCATTTATTGGACGTGTTTTGACTTGTTGTTCTTGATATTATTACATTTATCCTAATATACTTAATTACAGAATTTAAAACATGATTTACATATAATATATATTCATAATATACATATATATATATATTATAGATCTATAAATGGAATAAAATACACCATTCATGGAGATGGTAGGTCGTACGTACGCATGAACGCTGTTTTCGTTTCCTTATAGAATTGAATGGAATTAAGTAGATGAAATACATATATATATACATAAATATAGTATCCTTATTATTTCATATATTTCATTAATATTCATTATATATAATTCATAATCATTCATGAATGGTTAACATGGAGGATGAATCTCATCGCGTCGTGGAGACGGTAATCCGTACGTACGCACGAGCGATGATATCATTCCCATGATCGTGTAATTGTATTGGAGTGTATGTATAATATTTCAGAATCCATATCACTTTAAAATAATCATATATAGTTATTATTCACACCATTATACCCATCCAAGTAAGGTGGTGGTGGAAAATAGATTACACCACGGCGTAGAGACGGTATTTCGTAAGTACGCATGCGCGGTGATTTCGTTTTCCATAGGATGGATAGATGGTGAAATAGGGTTGTTTCATAAATATAATAAAATATAAGTATATGATTTATACTGATGTTATTACCTCATAATGAAAAAACTAAAGAAGAATAAGTAGAAGAAGAAATAAATTTGAAATAATCGGTAACAGACATTACCTCTTCTTTGAAGCGCCTCTTCATAACCTCCTCTTTGGGAACTAATGATGGTCTTTGAAGAAGACCAGAACCTCTAGGATGTTTCTAGGTAAGTGGATAGGATAAATTGGCAGGGTTTTTCCGAGCTTGAAGGCTCAATGTGGTGTGAGGAAGAGAGGGAGGAGGTGCCCTTTTATAAGGGAAAAGAGGGGCACCTTTTGAAAAACTAAAAATATTATTTTATTATAATATCAAATTCGGTTTTTAATAGCTCTAAATTGACTTATTTAGAAGCTAAGGTGGGGATGGGTCGAAATCCTCTCATCATATAGAATTTATACAAGTTTAGGTTTCTATTTTAATCTTATCATTTAGATTTAACTTTAAGTTAAATAATTTTACTTTTACCGTGTCTTCTTCTTTTCTTACACTATAAGGTTAATAAACATACTATAACAAGCCAAAAGAACCCCAAGTTGTTTATTATTAATATATATAACCTTATCTAAGTCATTTGGATGAACCTTATATTTTTTAAAATAAAATAACAATTAATAACATAATATTTGTTTTAAAAACTATTTTATGTCAATTTTGACACTATTTGGTAATTTATTTTTGTGAAAATCAAAACAGAATAATTAGTTCGAACAAATATAATTAAATCAATAATAACATGTCATATTAACCAATAAAATTATTTTAATTCATAAAAAGTATCAAATTTCATTTATTTGTGTATTTATAACATCAATTATGTCAAAATTTCAATAATAAGATAATTACTGCATCATCATTGTGTCATACATAAATTAAATTATTTATTGTCTAAAAATTATAAATAAAATAAGATTATTTATTAAATATGTTTATATTTATAATGAATATTTTTAGTCGAATTTATCTTATGTATAACCCTATATTAATAATGTTTCAGTTATTAAACTTTGAATTTAACTATTTTAACTATTCTTTAAATAAAATAATATTAAATGTCCTAATCTAATCCAAGTGGGCCAAAATGGTGATATTTTATTCATAAGGTTGTTTTTGGTCTAATTAAATGTATCCAATAGAATTCGGACATGTGTTAAGGTAATAATAATATCATTTTTACCCTTAATTACCCTATTTACTTTTAACCGTGGTAAAAAAAGTAAAAAGTTACTATTCACAAAAAATTATTTTCATCTCATTGAACCAGATATTAGTCCCAGATATTAACCTTGTGTCTCGGATTTTCAAAATTCCACTCACAGAAGCGATAAAATTATGTTTTATTTAAATTTTCAAATTTTCCTAGGAGGTGGGTAAAAGGCGGTGAAAAGTTCAATAAAATTTTTATATATCTAAAATTATTATAAAATGACTCAAATGAATTAAATTGAACTTATATAGGTATTATGTATCAATTTTGACCTAAAATAAATTTATATAAAATAAAAAATTATAAAAAGTCGGTTTTTAAATAGTAACCCAGTGTTTTCACTATTCCTCAAAAATTGAAGGTTTTTAGAAAAATACCAAAAATTCACCCTAGTCTAATTTTGATATTCTGAATCCAAAAATTAAGTCCATTTAAAAAGGTAAAATTTATAAAATTTTAAAAAGTGTGTATTACTATTTATAACTGCTAGTTTATATAACATATCGTTGTTTAGTGAAACTCTGTATTGCGTACAACACACGCTATCGTGGAAGGTCGTGATTGCGTGTAATGCAAGCCAAGTCAGGGATGTGTGTATTGCAAGCTCCATTTAGTGTAGCGTAAAACACAAGACTTCAATAAAATTAAAAAGAATATTTTTCATAAAATCTCAATGTGTTACATTCTGCCCCCCTTAAAATTAATTTCGCCCTCGAAATTTGTCAGGGTTATAAATGGTTTACTACTAAGAAGATTCTTTAATTGAAAGACACATCTTAAAAAGGAATACCAAAACCAATCATTAAAAACTAAAGTATTAAAGGTAGCGGTGACCCAAATTAATTAATCAATCGGTTTCCACATAGGTGAAAATATGGATATGGAAAAGAAATATAACCATCATGTTCAAATAGAGAGTGGTAGAGAACATGGTTATGAAAAAGATAACAATCACAAAGTCATAGATTTGTGATGATCTAAGTTACCATCTGATTCATCAGATATAGGGGCACTAGGACAACATTTTTGGTTTTCAAGTTCATTTCCCTAAAGTTGAAGAAATTGGAATTAAAAGAAATACTTTCGTGATTTTGGTACAGTCTCACCGTTGGTCGTTCCTTGGATAATTTCCACTTCATCTCTTAATGGAATGAAGTTGAATTTTTCATTCGTGAAGTGTTAGCAGATCATGTGATAGAATGATGGGTCATTCCATCAGTCTCAAACAAAAGTTTAGAAAAACTTATCAAAAATACATAAGTCCATCTATAGTGAGATTAATCATATTTGGTTCCTAAAATGGACTTGTACTCATATATCATACTGCTTAATATATTAAATCTAGTTTCTACTAAACAGGGACTTCCTGTATGCCAGTGGTAGGCCATAAAGGCCTGTCACACTTCAGTTGTGGGTTCGATTCCCACAACATTTTCCGACATGACGGGTTGTCGCTCATCCTGCAGGTTGTCCTTTTTCTAAAACTACATTTTTATAACTTTCCATCAATAATATCGAAAAATTTCTAGCCTTAAATAATACTAACTTATTTCCAACATAATCCATTCCAATCTTTAGGAATATCCAAAATACTATTGTCTAATCCCTTATTATATTGAAAACGATTACCAAATAGTTTATATAACAAGCATGTTAATACCATCATTGATCCCCATATATCATAAGATATGTCTGGTTGGTCACATTCCAAATATTTGAAGGCCTTAATCATGTATTCTTTTGAAAAATGAATACCCATTGAACCATAGTGAAAACATGAGTTCTATCAATATTTAACTCTTTCCACATACCAAAATCCCAAAATTCTGTATATTCAAACCATGATATCACTTAGTCCTTATAACAATCATGAGCTCATGAATACTATAAAAAAATTTATTTTCTCCTTATCCCTTCATTATGCCCATATCATCTGCTTTACAAAATATTTGAATCACTTCTCATGGTTACTGGTACCATATTCTTATAGAAAACCACAATGGACCAATACACAGATATTTCAAAATTCCACGATACTATAAATGAGATTCCATGATACTTTTATGAAATCCCATTACATAAACACTTAATCATTACACAACATCATTGTCATACTCAACATCACAAATAGTGATGGCATGTGACTTCCCTTTATCCTTTTCTTTAAGAGGTTGCTCACGTTGATAATCATTAACCCTTGGATTAGGGCAATGATCAGCATAATGCCCCATTTCTTTGCACTTGAAGCATTTAAGTGTTGGTGGTGTGTTCTCTTTAGTCTTTTCTTTATTCACATCATTAGCAACCCTTTTTCCATTACATCGACACTCAGCTACTCGATGACCTTCTTTTCCACACTTAAATCATTTTCTAGTCCCTTTAAGACAATCTCCACCATTCTTCTTTCCACAATTTGAGCATAAAGAAACATTCATCTTCTTTTCACCATTATTCGGAGATTTCTCCTTGAACTCCATCTTTCGTTTCTTGTCAAAACCATGAGATAGATATGTTACACCAACTTCCAGTTGTACCTTTATAGCACAATGCACAATTTTTTCATAGCTACTGATGTCTCTTATAGCTAATTCCCTTTGAAGACTTGGTTTTAAACCACTGAAAAGTCAATCAACTTTACATTCAGGTTGGATGATAAAGAAAGATGCATACATTGCATGTCTTGAAAAATTTTCTTCGTATATACCAACAGATTCATCATCCTTCTGCTTAAGCTCAAGAAACTCCTTTTCCATCTTTGTTCGAAAAATATGATGGAAGTATTTACTGAAAAATATTCTATTGAACTCATCCCATTCCACGGACTCAATTTCTTCTCTTTGCCTTCTATTCTTGATAAGATTCCACCATTGATCAGCATCACCTTCCAAATGATATACTGCTAAGATGACATTATCATGCTCAGAACATTGTAGAACTAAAAATATATTTTCAGTGGTAGTGATCCATTGTTCATCCACTAATGGATCAGAAGACCCACTTAATGAAGGTGGACACTGCCTCATAAAGGATTCAACAGAATGTTTCTCCTTTCTCTACTCATTTGAAAGTCCAGAATGATTCATAGCTTGTGTAAGTATAGAAAAAATATCGTGCACTCCATATCCCACAACATTGGTTTGTTCAGGAGGACAATCATTGCATCGTCCATTACATTGATCAACACGGTTCCTTCGGGTTCCAATCATCATCTAAAACCCTATAAGAATAGTGTGAGGCAAACATCATGATAGGGAAAACAACATAATAAAGGGGGGGTACCTTACATATCTAATATCCTAGGTTTAATTATAAGATCATTACCATAATTCTAGGACTATAACCTATACTTATACTTATCCTTAGGGACATCCTTAGACATGACTTGGAAATATCTCTAGGGATCTCACTAAAGTTCTCGCATCCTAGTTTCCAAAGGTTGACTAAACCTTTCCTCTGATACCAACTGTAAAGACCCAAAACATGACATATGTGGACATTACATTACTTTGTAAGAATACATGATACATAACTAAAATAGATATAAAAGGACCGTAATAGTTTAGTGTCTTTGGAAACTTGGAAAATAATATTCTAATCGTGGTGAAAGATCTTCAACATCTCCCATAAAGATCTTCCCCTTCTGTTTTCTTACCTAAAACCTTTCTTTAAATCCTGGGGAAAAGAAAACATATAAAGGGTGAGCTCAAATTCTTAGTAAGTGTTAACATAGAGAACATAAAACAATCCATAAACATTTGAATGCAAAAACGTGAACATAAAATCAAAACATCAAAATCATGAGCTACGACAAAAATCTTGGAAGTACACAAGGCATAGAACATAAAGGATCATTAGTCATGATAAACTAGAATGGTAATAAAACATGTAATTGTGGCATCCATTAAGAACATGTTATGGTTTCCATAGTAGCCAAGGCATTGCTGCCAAGACCATATTAGTGGACAAAGCCCCTTTCTGAATCAAGTTCACTCCTCGTTCTAGTCCTCTAAAACCGAACCGGATTAACTTACCGTTCCATCCATGTCTATCTCATGAGATATAAATCTTTACCCAATGCATTGGAGGGAGATATAAGTCCCACCCATCTCATTATGAAATCATTCTTACTTGTGCCACAAAATAAACATAAAACATTCTTCATAACCCAAAAAATAAAATGGGTTTCATAAAAATCATCCCATCATCACATAATCCATATAAAACAAATAGATATTTCATAATAGAAACCATGTAAATCATAGAGACATTATACGTAAAACATACACATATGAAATAATGTCATCTTAGATGGAAAATGGTTTTGATAAAACACTTGAAATGAATTCTTGAGAAAAATATCCTTTCTTCTTCAAAATCATTTTCTATTCAAAAAATGCCATGAAATTTTAAAATATAAGTATTTTGTTGAAAATATTCATAAAATCTTGTAGATTAATCTTCATGAAAATGAGGCATTATGAAATAGTAAAAATCCATTCACGCCGTATAAGTTAAAAATAACATTCTTCTCATACTTTTGTTGGAAAAGTCAAAAAGTACCTCGTATGGTAAATAAAAAAAAGATTCCTTACATACCATGTAGTAAAAGTAAAAAATGGGTAAAAAGGACTTTAAACATACATGAAAAAAAATTATAAAACTTGGAGAAGGATGATAAATATAACCCCAGTAAATACTTACGTATAAGAAATCTCGGATAAAAATGAGATTTGCACAATTATACCTTACCTTATGTCTGATATGCCTCGTATGTATCCGAACCTCCTGTATAATGATTTAAATAATTTTATTGACTTATTAAAGAATCATATTCATTTTTATGATATCATATATAGTTTACTTATAACTTTATATTACCCATTCTTTTGTAAATTCGATGTAAAAGCAGCGACTTGGGTAAAATCATTTTATTTATTGTACGTGTTCTGACTTGCTGTTCTTGATATTATTACTTATATCTTGATTTACATAATTCCAGAATTTAAAATATGATTTATATATAATATATATTCATCATATACATATATATATGATAGATCGATAAATGGAATGAAATACACTGGTCATGGAGACGGTAGGCCGTACGTACGCATGAATGCTGTTTTCGTTTCCTTATCGAATTGGATGGAATTAAGTAGATGAAATACATATATATATATATACATAAATCCAGTATCATTATTATGTCATATATTTTATTATTATTCATTATATATACTTTATAATCATTCATTAATGGTTAACATGGAGAATGAATCTCATCGCGTCATGGAGACGGTAGTCCGTACGTATGCACGAGCGATGATACCAATTCCATGATCGTTTAATTGTATTGGAGTGTATGTATACTATTTTATAATAAATATCACTTTAAAATAATCATATATAGTTTTTATTTACACCATTATACCCATCCAAGTAAGGTGGTGGTGTAAAATAGATTACACCACGACATGGAGACGGTATTCCGTACGTACGCACACGCGGTGATTTTATTTTCCGTAGGATGGATAGATAGTGAAATAGGGTTTTTTATTACATATAATAACATATTAATATATGAGTTATACTGATTTTATTACCTCATAATGAAACAACTAATGTAGAAGAATTATAAGAAGAAATAAAGTTGAAAGAATCGGTAACAGACATTACCTCTTCTTTGAAGCACCTCTTCTTAACCTTCTCTTTGGGCACTAAAGACGGTCTTTGAAGAAGACCAGATCCTATAGGATGTTTCTAAGGAAGTGGAGAGGATAAATTGGCAGGGGTTGGCCGATATTGAAGTCTCAATGTGGTATGAGGAAGAGAGGGAGGAGGTGCCCTTTTATAAGGGGGAGAGGGGCACCTTTGGAAAAACAAAAAATATTATTTTCTTATAAAGTCATATTCGGTTTTTAATAGCTCCAAATTGATTTATTTCGAAGATAAGGTGGGTATGGGTCGAAATCCTCTCATACTATATAATTTAGACAAGTTTAATTTTATATTGTAACCTTATCATTTAGATTTAACTTTAAGTTAAATAATTTTACTTTTACCGTGTCTTCTTGTTTTCTTACACAATAAGGTTAATAAACATACTATTACAAGCCAAACGAACCCCAAGTTGTTTATTATTAACATATATAATATTATCTATGTCATTTGGACGAAACTTATATTTTTAGGAATAAAATAAAAATTTATAATATAATATTAAAAAAAACTATTTTATGTCAATTTTGACACTATTTGGTAATTGATTTTTGTGAAAATCATAACAGAATTATTAGTTAGAAAAAAGTTAATTAAATCAATAATAACATGTCATATTAACCTATAAAATTATTTTAATTCATAAAAAGTTTAAAATACTTTTATTTGGGTATTTATAACATCAATTATGTCAAAATTTCATTAATAAGATAATTACTGCATCATCATTGTGTCATAAATAAATTAAATTATTTAATGTCTAAAAATTATAAATAAAATTCCATTATGTATTAAATCTCTCTCTCTTTCTAATGAATATTTTTAGTCGAATTTATCTTATGTAAAACCCTATATTAAAAATGTTTTATTTATTAAACGTTGAATTTAACTATTTTAACTATTCTTTAAATAAAATAATATTAAATGTCCTAATCTATTCCAAGTGGGCCTAAATGGTCATATTTTATTCCTAAGGTTGTTTTTGGTCAAAGTAAACTTATCCAATAGAATTAGTACATGTGTCAGGGTAATAATAATATCATTTTTTCCTTTAATTACCCTATTTACTTTTAACCGTGGTAAAAAAAAGTAAAAAGTTAATATTCACCAAAAATTATTTTCATCTCATAGAACCAAATTGGTGCCCTTATTATGAGGGAATGGGTGCCCTTTTTATGAGGGAGGAGGGGGCACCTTTGGAAAAACTTAAATTATTATTTTTATAATAAAGTCATATTCAGTTTATAATAGCTCCAAATTGATTTATTTAGAAGCTAAAGTGGGTATGGGCAGAAATCCTCTCAACCAATAGGTTTTAGACAAGTATAGGTTACTATTTTAACCTTATAATTTAGATTTAACTCTATGTTAAATAATTTAACTTTTACCGTGTCTTCTTTTTTTCTTACACTATATGGTTAATAAACTTACTATAACAAACCAAAATAACCCCAAGTGGTTCACTATTAATATATATAACCTTATCTAAGTCATTTGTCCAAACCTTAGACTTTTATGAATAAAATAACAATTAATAATATAATATTTGTTTTAAAAACTATTTTATGTCAATTTTGACACTATTTGGTAATAGATTTTTGTGAAAATCATAAAAACATCATTAGTCAGAAAACAATTAATTTAATCAATACTAACATGTCATATTAACCTAAAAAATTAGTGTAATTCATAAAAAGTCCAAAATTAAATTTATTTGGGTACTCTTAACATCAATTATGTTAATTTTTCATTAATTGTGTAATTACTGCATCATCATTGTGTCATAAATAAATTAAATTATTTAATGTTTAAAAATTATAAACAAAATACCATTATGTAGTACATCTTTTTATAGTTCTATTTAATATTTATAGTCAAATTTATCTTATGTATAAACGTATATTAAAAATGTTTTAGTTATTGAACTTTGATTTTAACTACTTTAACTCTTCTTTAAATAAAATAATATTAACTGTCCTAATATAATCCAAGTGGACCTAAAGGGTAATATTTTATTCCTAAGGTTTTTTTGGTCGAATTACACTTATCCAATAGAATTAGGACATGTTTTAGGGTAATTATAATATCATTTTTACCCTTAATTGCCCTATTTACTTTTAACCCTGGTAAATAAAAGTAAAAAGGTACTATTCACGAAAAATTATTTTTATCTTATTGAATCAAATTTTACTCCTTGATATTAACCATGTCTCTTGGATTTTAGAAATTCCACTAATAGAAGCTGTAAAATTATGTTTTATGTAAATTTTCAAATTCTCCTAAGCGGTGGGTAAAAGACGGTGAAAAGTTCAATAAAATTTTTATATATCTAAAATTTTTATAAAATGACTCCAATGAATTGAATTGAAATTATATAGGTATTATGTATCAATTTTGACCTAAAATAAATTTAAATAAAATAAATAATTATTAAAAGTCGGTTTTTAAATAGTAACCCAGTGTTTTCGCTATTCATCAAAAATTGAATGTTTTCAGAAAAATACCAAAAATTCACCCAAGGCTAATTTCGATATTACGAATCCAAAAATGAAGTCCATTTCAAAAGATAAGCTTTATAAAATTTTAAAAAGTGGGTATTACTATTCATAACAACTAGTTTATGTAACATATCGTTGTTTAGTGAAACTTGGTATTGCGTACAACACACGCTATCATAGAAGGTCGTGATTGCGTGTAATGCAAGCCAAGTCAGGGATGTGTGTAGTGCAAGATCATTTTGGTGTAGCGTACAACATAAGACATCAATAAAATTAAAAAGAATATTTTTCATAAAATCTCGGGGTTTTACAATATGCCATACATTTGAATGTGTAATGATTCCATTTTTAAACAATAAATTTGGTATGAACATAAGTAATATTCCATTTTTATATAATTATCATAATATCATAAATAATATATTAATTATTTAAATAATTTTATATATATCATCCTTGTTCGGGGTGATGAATAGGGAGTCACATCATTTCATGAAGGCTGTAGTCCAGACACACTTGAATAAGGTATTCATCTTTATGTGATTGATTATATATAAAAATAAAATTATTTATTTTCTTTTGATAATTTTAAATACATAATTATTATCATTATTATGTTATTTTTTATCACATATGTTCAATAAATGTAAAATTATTACCTTCCATGTAATGTGTTAGTAAAAAAATAATGACATTGCTTCATGAGGTTATTGTCCGCAATACACATGAGTGAAATTATCATATACCTAGTGGAATGGAACATAAAAAGGTTATTTATTATTTAATGACTCCATTATTATAATTAATTTATAAATATATTTTATATACTTTATATCAATCATTTTCCACAATCATTATTGGTTGTATTGAAATAAAAAATAGCACTGATCTTTGTGGTGATGGTTTGTTGTACACATGAATTATGAGTATATAAAACATTTAACATATGTGGTGATGGTTTTATGTAATAAAAAAAGGATAAAAACATATAAATA
This sequence comes from Viscum album, assembly GCA_963277665.1. Classification (NCBI taxonomy): domain Eukaryota; kingdom Viridiplantae; phylum Streptophyta; class Magnoliopsida; order Santalales; family Viscaceae; genus Viscum; species Viscum album. The sequence goes on along the minus strand of OY728152.1, from coordinate 1,325,841,007 downwards.
TATGCAATATACAATGGTTAATAAATCATCTTGGTTTTAAAATAATTGAATTTGTTTTAAGAATAAATAAAATAAAATCACTCGTTGAAAAATGTTTCCTCTTATTTGGGTCACCACAATATGTTTGAATCAAAAGCCTCCACGGGTTGGATATCTGAAAAATATTGTTTTTAGGAATATGTGATCTATTTTTGGATATTATTTTTTATGTTCTTATTGATAACAATTTCTAATGGTTTGAATAATTGAGAAGGGGTTGTGTCCATTTATATGCGAGGTGAGAGGGACATTTGTAATTTTTGAATGGAAAAAAGTTGTATCAAAATATCTCTGAAGATAAATTGTTTCAAAATAGATTATAATAATTGACCATAAATTTTTAGGCCAAAATATTTCCTTAAAAACAATTATTCATGATTGTAGGTCATTTTATCTCGTATCATTTTAGTTTATCACTTGGTAAATCCATTTTTACTACAACAGAGTTATATAATATTGATTATGTTCAATAGTAGTATTGGAAGTAAATAAATATGACCAAAATGGATATTATAAGTTAATTTTATTGAAATAAATTAATTTTTATAAACTCCAATCACAGAAGAGTAAAATTTCAATTTAATATTATTCACATAGATGTGACAAAAAAGTGGGATTTTAATGAAAATGAAATCAAAAGTGCTTGAGGTTTTTAATGTACAAATTTAGTATAAATATAATTTCAAAGAAATATATTTTATTAATTGATATATAATTTATGTAATTTTAAATTTAAACCAAATGAAAAAATTATTTATCTATATAGATTATATAAATTAAATGTCAATTTTTAATAAAAAAAATTAGTATTTTCAATATTCATTGAAAAATGAATCATTTTATAGAAATATGAAAAAATATAACATTTATATTTATAATATTTTTATTTCAAAAATTATTTTCATTATATGATATAAATATTAAATGTTAGAAAAATTATTTTTATTACATTTTCGTCAAGTGTGATTTGAGTGACATTTAGAAAAAACACATATTTCAAAAAAATCATTTAAATGATTCTTATTTAAATTATAAAAAGCACTTCTCCATAGTTTTTATAATTTATAGAGTATTATTCATACTATACATTATATCATCTCAGTTATAATGGTATACTATATTATTGTTTATATATACTCATGGATAGTAATTCTACATGCCACCAAGGAGATATATTTTAAATATATATATATATATCCATTTTATCAGATTGGTTTTCTGTGATTCATATACTATAAAAAATTGTTATTATTTTTTAATTTTAGAGTTTCATAATCTTCATACATTAAATAAATTGTTTCAGTGAATTGTAAACATGATCATTGTTATCAAGGGTTTGATATTTGGTAATTTTTTTATTCAGAACCCACATTGTGAAAAGTGTTCATAGAACATCCACTAAATAAGAGGTAAAGTGAATTTAAAACAATCTATGAGATAACAAAAAATGAGGTATCTGAGTTTTATGAAATTGGTGGAATGTGAACCTATGGACATAAATAAAGAAAATAAATAATTTTAGATAGTAATAGAGTTTATTTATCAAATGAATATTAATAACAAATCAATATTTTTGGTCCTAAAATCAATAAATATGTGATGATTAAAAATACCATTGACTTAACATAAATGAAGGTAATATGATAAAAATAATAATGATCAGTTATCTTTTTTTGAGGATTTATTTTAGTATATAAGGATATAAGTAAATATACTTACTTGATATTTCATTAATTTATAAACATAGTTTAATCCTTTAGTTATTCTTCAATGAATTTAATATTCATCACTTACATTAAAAATTGATTATACAAAAAAAAATTGATATATGTACAAAAACTCATATTTAATGGATCATTCGGTCTATAAAACAATGATATGTTTTTTCATATATTTCTAACTATTTTAAAACCCCAATATAATTAATATAAGATACTGAAAATAATTTATTAATCTCTTAAATTCAACAATGACACCACTATTTTATCATAAATATTTTAAAAAAAAATATTTAGCTAAAAACAAGGTTATATTAACCAGGATATGACATATTCCAGTTTTATTAATTTATCCCTTATCATTCTTTGGTCATAGGTTCAATCCCATCTACCTTCTCTGTATGCATTGAGTTGTCACCCGGTATGTGTGTTGTACATTTTTTAAAAAAATTATTCTTATAACATTACATTTGTTTAATAGCCCATAATTTCCAAAACATTAGTTATAATATCATTGATAATAATTAAAAATAACTTTAATGTTCTAACCTAAAAAATGTAATGGTATTTATCCATAAATAACTCTTCCATGAAAAGAATTACTTTCCATAATATTCACCACATATATCCTTAATCAAGGTATAATCCCATAACATAAATCCTAAAAGATTAGTTTGCAAGACTATAAACATATGAGAAATCATAAATTCATAATATTCAGATCTTATCAATAACTCATTTGTAATTGAACACAAATATGTTTCAAAAAATTTACACAATCCTTAAATTATTCTTGATTCTTATAACCAAAGTACCTTTGTTAAATTATTTCTATAATATAATTCTTGAATCAAAATAATAAAATTTATCAACCATTTTTTAATTCCTTCATTGTTCTACGGTTAAAAGAGGGACATGAATCAGATAATGCCAAGATACTAAAAATTTATAAAAATTAACTATAAACCTATCACTAAGACATGAATGATATCTATCTATCAAACACAATATTTATACATGGTAAATAAATGATTTATTCCCATCATTTCCACACATAATATAATTTATCATTATTTTAAGTCAACTTTATTTCAATCTACGACACTGTAAAATTAATGTATATCAATAATTAACAATATACTCCCAAATCCATCATAATGGTTTTAATGAAATTATCAATTATAATAAGAATAACCATCTGGAGTGTCAAATAAGTGATGTTGTATGGCCTATTTTTATGAACTAGGTAGCGATTGGGTCCATACCAATGAATCATTTTGGTAGTTTCTACACCTGGGTATAACTATTCCAGAACTCATACAGTTGTAGTATTCATACAAGGAAAATTTTCATTGAAAAAACACACAATTTATAAAATAAAAATCATTATTATGTACAAAAATACTGATTATCAAAGTCAATCATAGGTTAACATTCCCAAATAAATTTTTTCATTAATAATGTTCCATTTATTTATACTATGCATCCTTTTAATCCAATAATAGAGACCTCAATCCCCACAACTTAGATCAACAATCATACTTTAATAAATTGGTTTAAGATATATGGAATCATATCCCGATTGAAAAAATTCTATAGTATGATTGGTAACCAAAAACAAATATGATTTCCATAATACATTTGGAAGCACAAATAATAAAATAATTTTTTTGGATAACAACAACATTCCCTCTATAATATACATAAATATAAAATAAAGTACACTTTTATTGATTATTGAGAAAGGAAACAAATTTTGGGAGAGTGTAGATTCTCAATAAGGGTTCTGTATAATGGAATGTACCATGAATAAATATGTTTTATGAACATGGAAAAGTAAATATTGGAAAAAAATTCAATTATATATCTAATCATTGAATTATAATTTTCCAATTATAATATCATGGAAAAATATCATTAGTAATTTGATAATTAAAAATCAATAAAAATAAGTAAATAATAGATATTAAAATACATTTAATCCATTATATGACTATCATAACTTGATGAAGAATAATCAATATGGAAATGTAAATAATTTTATACACATTCATTTTAGTCAATAAAAATTGAATTTAATGGATGTAGAGGTAATATAAATGTGAAATGTCTTGCATAATAATCACTAAATTATTATTGAAGGGAATAATTAATTATTGTACATAATTATATTTGGAACGAATATGCATATACAATTTAAACCATTCAGCTAACATTTAAAAACTACATGTAGACACACAGTTAATAATAGCTTAATATTTCCCTTCATGAGACTACCAATGCATCATGGGGAGATATAATTTATTTTCCATTAAATAAAACTTTCCCACAAAATTCCTCATATATTTATCAATCGATTTAATTCAGGAATAATGTTCCATATACTAAAATATCCATATTTAGAAAAGAACATTGATTTATAAATATTTATCATGATAAATAATAATAGTTAATGAATATCACCACATATTGAAAAGATATAAGTTTTATTAAAGAAACATAACCATGAAAAATAATATGGATAATTATGTGAAATTTTATATCCAATAATAAAATGTAAGTGAATATCTCTAGGAAATGTTAACAGTCACAAAAATAAGGGATGAAAATTAATTTCAATATATTCTATGGTCAAAAAGTTCATATACCATACTTATAATGATTATGGGTATTATCTATCCAACGTATACCCATTTGAGTATGAATTAATGGTTGTTATCATTGATTAATAAATATCTTATAAATATATAATTTAAAACATTTGTGAATAACATATCATTTTTATTTTATAAAATCTTTTCTTGGGAAATAATATTTGAAAATAATATTTAATGTTTTAAAACATTCAATGATCATGACGATAATAAATTCCCAAAAAAGTTTGAACATTAAAAGAGTGGTGAATTTCAAAATTTATTTAAAATTAAAAAGATTGTTTTTTCAAAATAAATATTAATATTCCTATCAATTTTATTAAAAGTAAATATGGGTAAAAAAGTTATTAATAAATAATTTGGATAATTTTTAAAGCATTTTTTGGAAACATTTCGTTTGAATGAAATTGATTTCTATCCAAAGAACGAAATGAATATTTATTTTCATAAAAACATTTTATCATTAAATTTATGTTCTAAAAGTAGTTAAATATTATACTTAAATAAAAAATAACTATAAAAAATAGTATAAATTTTAATGTGCTTATTAGATTATGATCAATTAATTTCTATAACTAAAAACTGAAGTGTTTACAAATCTAATTAAATTAGGTTTTTAAATAAACCTTTCAAATATTCTAAAATTTAATTGAGAATTAACAATTGAATACAATATAAGTATAAATTTTAAATCCACATAAAATAAAAAGAAATAAATCCTAACATTTTCATAATTAATTACACACATAATCTAGGAATATCAAATAAAACGAAGTAGCAATGTAACCCAATGAAATGAAATTGAGTTATGAAATTATTTACCAATTTTTAATTTTCAATTTAGAATGCATAATGTGAAGTAATTTATATTGAAACAAAATATACATATTCATATTAAGGATTCATCACTTTATATATAATTCATAATTATATTCACTATAAAAAAATTATTTTTATAATTTTACAGTATGCTCAAATGTATTGATATTGATTCCAAATCAATTAAAATAATTATATCATTTAATTGGGGATAAATAAATTAATTTAATGTGTATAAGATATAAATCCATATTATAAATTGGAAATAAAAAGAAAGTAATAAAAAATAATTACAGATATAATATTATAATTATATAATCAATGCATTATAAATTATTCCTAATAAATGTTAATTGTGTTTAGAAAAACAATAAATTATTATTCCTCATAGATGATTGTTCTTTAAACTCATTTATTGTTGTCGTAAACATAAAAATGACTTATAAATAAATATATTATTTTTATTATACAATATTTCATACATTTATGTCATCTTGCCTTTATTTTTCTAATAATCATTCAATTTATTCATTTTTTAATTTGTAAATTACCTCTTTTAATCATAATTTATTTTTCATGATAGTTATTATTGTAGATCTAGAAAACATTTTTTCACCTTAGTAGTGCATTAGGCTAAGTTACACTAGCTTTAGGGGTTCCCCCTGCATATTCCAAAGAATGTTGACTACTACTGATGTTGTAATAATGTGATAGTAAGGATACATTATCCTTTTTTGATGATATAATATTGGTTTATATAAATATAATGTATTGTAAAAAAAGACCGTGAGGACTGTAAAATAGTAACCCAACCATTGTATGAAATAAAAAAAATCATACAGTATAGGAAGCATAAAAAATAACATCATATGAATGAATAACTTTTCCATGTATACCATTTTCTCATAAGCATTCATATCAATACATTCTGTACATATCAATAAGAATATGGGTCACCATTAAATGGCCACATTACGTATATATATATACGAAATATACTGATATAATAGGAAACAATCTTAAACTCTAGCTGATGTAGTAACCTCAAGGCACCATACTATCTATCCATTTCAAAATAAACCAACACTAAGTCCCAACTCTAGATCCTATACTATTACATGATTTAAAAATCATTAAATATTTGTGCATCATGAGGGGAACATATAGGGTGTGAGGAATAATTTTATAAGGTGATAAAAAACTTGTTCTATTATTACATTTTTACTTATCATGTAATGAATAAAAATATAAAGAGTATGTATAAGAAATTAATATAAACATGCTTCCATGATGCTCAAAATACTCTAAAATATATCACCTACCTCGACCAAGATGTGAATATGATAGAGGATAAAATCATTATCTCATTTTACATGGAATCCACTTGAGAAAATTATCTGCTCATGGATCTTCCTTTTAGGTATGTTTTCCATTTATGGACATTTTTAGAGAAAAAGTGGAATTTTAGGAAATTTTTTAAGTACACGCCGTGTACATTATGAGTACACGACGTTTACTCGGCTGCCACATGAAGTAGGGAGATGGCTGTGTAATAGCAGCACATACGGTTGTGGGGGGGGTGAATTGGAGACCACCAAAGGGGGAGTATAGAAAGGGCATGTACACATTGTTTACTTCGAAAGTATATGGCGTGCATTTTAATTTTTTTTCATTACATGGACTGGGGTCACATATTATTAATAGAAATGTCTTCTTCCTCGACTTATTCATCTTAGAGAACCCGTATAGCCATGAATCCTCTATGAGCCCCCAAGGGAGCATCTTTTCGCTGAATTTAACTCTGTTGGATGCATTGGAATCGCATCGTTGAGTACTCTCTTCTTCTTCAGCACCATCTTCTGATTTCTCATGTTTCACATGTTATCCATCATTGAATGTTTTAGATGTTTTTTTAGATCAACTATGTTCTTGAGAGATTAAATGCTTGAGGTTCATGTATATCATTCTCCCCACATCGAGGTAGGTGGTTTGTTCCTTTCGGTTGAAATTCTTTGTGTTATATGTGCAATTTTCTCCAATACCCTTGTACGGGGTGATGCGTGTTTAGCGGTTTTGTCACAACCCATCCTCGGGGCCCATGTCGTGACTACCCCAAGCTTTCCTTCCAGAGGCCAGGGGCTGGTGACTAGAACCAAAGGCGTAAATCCTGATAAACGGGAAGGCATTGCCTTTATAAATTAAACAAACACCACAGAGTACGCAAGATGAAGTAAACACTAAGTAAACTGAGTACAAAAGTAAGTGATGGAAAGTAAATGGGCCAGAATACAAACTCAACTGAAAGTAATATAAAATTAAAAATAAAGTACAGCAACAGAACAGTAAAGCAGCAACTCTGAGTTGTCCTATAGAAATCCCACTTGAAGGGTGGGTACAGATTGTCTCCTCTTCTCCTCGGCTCCAGTAGTCTGCTCCATGTACGTCCCGTTCAGTGATCCACCTCCAGGTACTGTCCAGCTCTACGAGCTCCCACCTCGATCAGCGCTGACCATCGTCTGCATCCAACACAACGTAGTGCGGGCATAGCCCGTGCATGGGTGAGTATACGCTACTCAGTAGGGACCCCGAGACCCCATAAGGTCTCCCTGAATCCACGAAGGATAAACCACAAAGTAAAGATACAATAACGAAGTAACAACCAACTCTACTTATGTATATGCCCATACATAAACCTAAGTCATCAATTCCATCTCGGCTCCAGCACACGAGCCCAAGTACCACCCAGTCCACTCAGGAAAACATAACCCATTCCACAAAGGAATTCACAACCCAATCCACACAGGAAAGAACAACAATCATATTGATGATAATGATTGTAATTTATGACTCATCTCACACAGTTATACACTTCGTAAGATGATATAGATGATCAGATGTAGTAACTAATTCATCTAAGCTGTCGGACCCACATAGGATACAAGACCAGCTAAGTCGTCGGACCCACAAAGGATACAAGACAAGCTACTCTGCCAGACCCACATAGGATACAAGAATATAGTCAAATACTGCCGGAACCACATAGGATAGAAGAATAATAGTCATCGTCATTGAACCAATGTAAGATTCTAGTATGGTCTTCATCGATGCCGAACCCACGGAGGATCCAAGTACAGTCGTCATCGTCATTGCAGTCCCAGCCAGCTCTAGAGTTCCCGCACACAGCAAGCTTGATTCCAGGAGGGTCCTCTCCATGAGCCAAGGGGTCGATACATCAATTGTTTCTAATTCCATAGTTTATGTATCACAAATTTCATCCTCTTCAAAGGGAACTCAACGTGACTGACGGCACGTCAATCGGACGCCCGGTCTGAGAGTTATGGGCTTTTCCGTCCCAGGGGCCCTGTTGGTTTTTAAGCCAAAACCAACCCTACCATATTCCAACTATGTCCAAACCTCGAGAGTAGTAATCCAAAATAACTATCTCACTAATAAGAATCCAATAAAGTCGATGGCACGTCAATCGGACGTCCGGAGCTCAAGTTATAAGCGTTTCCGCTCCAAGGGCCCGGTTGGTTTCATATTCAAACCAACCTGGTCGTACAAAGTGTTCTCGGAAACCTTGAGTGTAATATACCGAAATGGCCATCTCGATTCAAGGATCACTACGCGACAGACGGTGCGTCGATCGGAGGACTGTAGCCGAAGTTATGGGTGTTTGAACGGATCTGTCTGAAAAATGGGGTTTAGGCCCAGTCCGACTCGGCCCAATACCCCCTAGGTCAGCCCGTACCAGGTTGACCCGAACCTGGTCCGGGTCTGGCCCATTTGGGCGCATCCTAGCCCAGCTGGAGCAGCCCGTCCCAGCAGGTGCGGCCCAGCGCGGGGGTCCGGCTCAGCGCGGGCGGCCCGGCCTGGCACGGGTGGCCCGGCCCGGCGCGGGCAGTCTAGCCAGGCGCGGGCAGTCCGGCCCAGCGTGGGCGGCTAGGCCCACATGGCAGGCATCTCGGCCTTCTGCCAAGCTGCATGAGGGGGGGTTCTACCCCCCTTGATTGAGAAATGGTTGCCCCTCTTGGGGGACCCTCCCTTGCCACCTGCCGGGGGTTACGACCCCCGGACATCCAGAAAACGGTCGGCCATAATGGTCGGACGTGATGCTGTCGTGGGACCTTCTGGTCCTACCTCCTGGAGCGCCAATGTCCGGCGGAGTCCGGCCGCCCTCCTCTACACCACCACACCCTTAGGTCGCGGCCCCTATCTGACTAGCGCTGCTCAACGGCGTTGTGCCCCTCCTCCGCGGCCCACCCCGGCCGCAGCCCTCCATGGTGCCCCGGTGTGGCGTGATGGCATCATGCCCCTCCGCCAGAGCCCTCCCTTGGCCACAGCTTCCTTCGGCTTCCCCGGTGCGGCGTGACAATGCCACGCTCCTTTGTCTTGGCCCCCTCTGGTCGCGGTTCCCTCATTCCCGCGTGGTGTCGTTGCACCGCGCCACCTCCATTCCAAACCACAACGGTGATCAACATAAAAAGGGAAGGAGGGTTGGCCAAGTTTGTGCGGTCCGATACCCCTCCCGTTATATTGATAACAGGCATCCAAAAGAAAAATAAAGAATAACATCAAAATAATAATCTTTGAACGAAGATACAGCACCTACCTCAAAGTAGTTCATGGAAGCTAGTGTCACGGGGTGTGGCTTCGTAAACTTCGATGGAGGACGTCCGAGGACGAAATGACGTCTCACACCGGCTACAGATAGGAGAAGGAACGATGCGTCTATCTCTTCTTGCGGTGTCGGCGTTCTTTGAATAAGATTGTTGTTCTTTGCGGAAGGTTGAATCTCATCAAAGGAACAACACAAGGGCTCTCTCCTTTTCTTCGCACAACAAAAGCCAAAAAAATATAAAATAAGGCTTTGCCTTATTTTATTTACTTATGCAAACAATTCAAAACATCAAAAGTTGATTTCACCTAATTAATTTTGAGTTGTAAAAATTAATGGTGTGCTATGTTGGCAACATTAAAGTGAGGGAGAGTCACAAAATTTCAGAGGGGAGGTTTAGAGGAGTTAGGGAAATTGAAGGGGTGGGGATCATGTGGGCCCCACCTCACTAATATCCTGTCAAGTGGAGTTAGGATGTAGTGGGTCTCACCCCAACTTCCACACATAGGTTGTAATTACTTAGAGTAGAAATAAAATTGTAACACATATTTTATTTCACTCTTCAATTAATCCATTTATTTAAGAACACCTCCTAAGAAAACGAAACTCCCAAAAAGGTCTTCATAAGCAAAAACTGGTGTGGTGGTTTCATCGGTGACCTCAGATTTCGATTCCGAGCACCGATTCAAATGTTAAAAAAACTCGTTCATTCGTTCACGGAATGTACCCGAGCTAAACTATGGAAATTGATTCTGGGTACACCGGGCCTCGGAATCAGGCGCCGTCAGAAAATGCGTACATTAAAAATCACAATAAATTTAAGAAAAAAAATTCCATCAAATTTATAGGTCCTTACATTAATACCACGTTAGGGATTTACGTCCCCGTAAAGATACATCACAATCTAGGGAAACAAAAGAGGGTATTGTGCACACATCTGAGCCTCCCGCTCCCAAGTGCTCTCCTAAAGGTTCCTGTACTGCCTCCTAATGTGCACTAGAGGAATCGACCACCCACGTAGGACCCGCTCCTGTCGATCCTCAATCTGCACTAGAACCTCCGCAAAAGTCACCCTGTCATCAATGTCCATCTCCCCATGATCGATGATATGTGTCGGGTCATGCATGTATCTCCTCAGCTGAGATACATGGAAGACGTCGTGTACCCGTTGCAACTGAGGTGGAAGTGCCAGGTGATAAGCCACCTCGCCTATCCTGCTGAGAACCTGGAATGGTCCGATGATGCGTGGAGGTAACTTGTCGCCCCGTCCAAATCTCTGTAATCCACATCGAGGTGAGACCTGTAAGAAAAGGTGGTCGCCATCCTCGAACTCTAATGGTCTCCGCCTCCTGTCAGCATAAGTTTTTTGTCGACTCTGAGCTATCCTCATCCACTCCTAGATGACCTGAACATTCTCAATTGTGGCCTAGACAGTCTCTGGTCCCACAAGTGTTGACTCCCCAGGGTCGGTCCAGCACAGAGGTGATCTGCAAGGTCGGTCGTACAATGCCTTGTATGGTTCCATCCTGATGGTGGAGTGGTAGCTATTGTTGTATGAAAACTCTACCAAAGGTAGGTGATCCTCTCAACTACGACCAAGGTCAAGGAAACAAGCACTGAGCATGTCCTTAAGAGTCTGAATGGTCCTCTCTGTCTGACCATCCGTCTGTGGGTGAAAGGCGGTGCTCAGGTGTAGCTGTGTCCCAAATGCCTCTTGTAACCCCTTCCAAAGCTGGGAAGTAAAGAGAGCATCTCAATCGAAGATGATAGATGATTGAACACCATGAAGTCGTATGATCTCCTGAACGTAGAGGCGTACCAATCCCTCCACTGAGCCCTGATCTCTGATGGGTAAGAAGTGGGCCGACTTGGTGAGTCGGTCGACAATCACCCAAATGGATTCGTAACCTCTAGAAGTAAGTGGATGTCCAGTCACGAAATCTATAGATATCCCGTCCCACTTCCACTCCGGGACCTCCAAGGGAAGTAACAAGCCTGCTGGTACCTAGTGCTCTGCCTTCACCTATTGGTAGGTGAGGCATTGAGAAACGAACTATGTCATAGCCTTCTTCATACCCAGCCACCAGTGCTGTCGTCTGAGATCCTAGTACATCTTCTCTACTCCTGGATGTACCGCTAATGAGGAAGTGTGAAACTCCCTTAGCACCTCCTTCTGTAAAGTAGCTGGTACCATGGAACATCCTCTGAAAAGGATGATGTGCTCTCCTCTTATAGAGAATCCATCAGGTTCTTGTCCTGAGGAAATCTGTGCATGCCACGTCTCACAGTCAACATCTCCATGTTGTGCCTCTCTGACCCACTAAAGAAGTGGAGGAGTGACTGTGAAACACTGGGTCGAATGAATCCCTTGCCCTGCAAGTCCTCCAGCTATACCCGTAGCTCTCGAAGCTCAGCGGGAGCCATATGATATGCTGGAGTAGATATTGGTGATGTCCCATGGTATATATCAATATAGAAGTCTACCTCTCTACGAGGAGGTAGTCCTGGAACGTCGTGAGAAAACACTTCTACATATTGATCCACCACTATAGGAAAACATGGACTCTACACGTCCACTACTCCTAGGATGAGGCTAGCCAACTGATAAGTGATTGGTTTTCCTCTCCTCTATGTGATTCCATCTTGTGCTGCAAAGGCTCCCTTCTCGTAGGTTAAGGTGAACATGCTCCCATCGGTGCGGACACACCGCCCCTTGCGCCTAATACAATCAATCTGAGCATGGACCGTAGATAACCAGTCCATGCCCAAGATGACGTCGTAAGCCCTCGACGCCGCTACAAGAAGATCCCAGTTGAAGCTCTCGCCTCCTAGAGTAAGCTCACAATTCCATCACTAGTGTGTAATCGTCAAGTCTACTCCCGTAAGAGTCTCTAGCCGTAAGGATCGAGCCAATGGCTCTGTTGGAATCTACGAGCTCTGAACAAGGGCAGCAGCAATGAAATAATGACTCGATCCTATGTCTATAAGAACTTCAGTAAGGGTGGAGTAGACATAGATAGTACCTCGCATCATCTCGGGTGCACCATGGTCGTAGGCCTCCACTGCCTGGAGCTGCGCCTGTCTCTGTCCGCCATCTCCCTGTGGTCAGGGTGGACCTCCTATTGGTGGTGGTGGTAGAGCCTCAAAACATCTTCCACCACCTGTCGCTCGGCCAACTCCTCTTCCTCATCCACCTACTCTCTACGGACCGCCATGGTTGTACCTCTGCCTCTCCCGGGGTTGTCCCTAAAATTTCTATTGCTCCTCTGCATGGCGGGTCGAGCATTCACGAGCCATGTGGCCTTACTCGCCGCATACATAGCATTGTCTACTCCTCGTAAGGTTGGCTCTGTGCCGTGTGCCCTGCACCTCTGAGCCAGTATCCGGAGGTCATCCTCCTGATGGTCTAGTCCGCTTAGATCCTTGTGACATACGTCAACTGCCAGCAGTAGAAGACTCTGCTACATGTCACCCTACGGTAGGTCTCGCTGCCGGTGTAGGCTCAGCAAGAAAACTCTCTACATGAAGGGCTCGCTCTAGTACACTTGCCTATGTAAGAATACAAAGGGAGACCATCAAAGCCCTGATCTCATGCCTTTGTCCCTACTCGATGGTCCGGGCTCAGAAGAATGGGTCACGTACCACGTCTGTGGAGTAGCATGAGAGGTCCGTAAATCTTGCTGAGTACTGGGCTACTGTCATGCTGCTCTTCTGCAGCTGTAGTAGCTCCTGAATGCACATCGCATTGAGGGTGGCTGGAATGAACTCCGAGCGGAAGAGGCTCTCGAAGTCCGTCCAAAGAATAGTTTCCACGTCGTGCACCTGGAGCATCAAGATCCACCATCTACCTACTATCGCGTGTGGGAGACTCGTCAGAAGGATCACCATGAGGTCAGCTGGTGTCCCTACTAATCTGAAAACTCGAACAACATCCGCCAACCAATCCACGGCTGCCTGAGGGTTCGTCTCCCCCTGGAACCTGGGAGGTCTCTGATGTTAAAACTAGTTCAGTGAACTAAGGTGACATGAACTCTCAGCTGTAGGGGCTGGTGGCATCGGTGGCTCAGCGGGTAGAGGTACAACCGGTGCCTCCGCTGTAAAGGTGCCCTGCACCAAGGCCTTGTCACTCAGTGGGTTGTCGTCTTGCACAAAGCTAGGAACCCTAGCTGCCTGCCATCGTGGGGCCATCATGAAAATAAATAGGTGCTCCATGGTCAATAAATTATACTTGGTGAGATGACACAATGTAATCATAAAGAATACTTTTAAAACACACATACAATCTATGTTTTCGTGCATTGAGTCGGAAATCAGAAGGTAGGGTCCTTGTGTATGGATATGTTGGCCGCCGCACCAGCACTGGACTCCCTGGACTGATAACCACACTCAATAGCCTTAACGCTATTTCTTCACATATAAGAAATATCAATGTCCTGAGTTCTACAGTAAAACTGAAATCCTCAGATACCAATTTTTCATGACCCATCCTCTGGGCCCGTGCCGTGACTACCCCAATCCCACCTTCCATAGGCCAAGGGCTGGCGACTAGCACCAACGACGTAAATCCCACTAAAAGGGAAGGCATTGCCTTTATAAAGTAAACAAACACCACAGAGTATGCAAGCTGATGTAAACACTAATTAAACTCAGTACAAAAGTTTGTGCTAGAAAGTAAATGGGCCAGAATACAAACCCAACTGAAAGTAAAGTACAACTGAAGAGAAAGAACATCAGTAGAAAATTAAAGCAGCAACTTCGAGCCGTCCTCTGGAAATCCCACCAGAAGGGTGGGTACAGATAGTCTCCTCTGCTCCTCGGCTCCAGTCGTCCGCTCCGTGTACGTCCCGTCCAGTGATCCACCTCCAGGTACCATCCAACTCCATGAGCTCCAACCTCGATCATCGCTGACCATCGTCTACATCCAACATAATGTAGTGTGGGCATAGCCCGTGAAGGGGTGAGTATACACTACTAAGTAGGGACTCCGAGACCCCCTAAGGTCACCTAGAATCCACGAAGGATAAACCACAAAGGAAATATATAATAATGAAGTAACAACCATCTCTACTTAGGTATATGCCCATACATATACCTAAGACATCAATTCCATCTCGTCTCTAGCACACGAGCCCAAGTACAACCCAGTCCACTCAGGAAAACATAACCCATTCTACAAAAGAATTCACAACCCAATCCACACAGGAAAGCACAACAATCATATCGATGATAATGATTGTAAGTTAAGACTCAGCTCACACAGGTATACACTTCATATGACGATAGAGGTTATCAGATGTAGCCACTAATTCAACTAAATTGTCGGACCCACATAGGATACAAAACCAGCTAAGCTATCGGACCCAAAAAGTATACAAGACCAGCTACTCTGCCGGAACCATATAGGATACAAGTATAGAGTCAAATATGTCCAGAACCACATAGGATACAAGAACAGCAGGCATCGCTGTTGAACCCACAGAGGATTCCAATACGGTCGTCGTCGATGCCGAACCCACGGAGGATCCAAGTACAGTCGTCTTCGTCGTTGCAGTCGCAGCCAGATCTAGAGTTCCCGCACATAGCAAGCTCAATTCCAGGAGGGTCCGCTCCATGAGCCATAGGGTCAATACATAAACTTTCATTAACTCCATATTTTATGTATCACAAAGATCCACCTCGTCGAAAGGAACTCAACGCGACAGACAACACATCAATCAGACGCCCGATCTGAGAGTTATTGGCTTTTTCATCTGAGGGGTCCAATTGGTTTTTAAGTCAAAACCAACCCGACCGTAGTCCAACTGCATCCAAACCTCGAGCAGAGTAAGCCAAAAGAACCATCTCACTAAGAGTAATCTAAAAAAGTTGATAGCACGTCAATCGGACGTCCGGAGCTCAAGTTATAAGTGTTTCCACTCTGAGGGCCCGGTTGGTTTCGTGTTCGAACCAACCCGGTCATACCCAAAGTTCTCCAAAACCTTGAGTGTAATATACTGAAATGACCATCTCGATCAAAGGATCACTACGCAACTGACGGTGCGTCGATCGAAGGTTCATATCCCATGGTATGGGTGTTTGAATGGATCTTTCTGAAAATAGGGGGTTTGGGCTCGGTCCGACCCGGCCCAATACACCCTGGGTCGGCCAGAATCGGGTCGACCTGACCCCGGTCTGGGTTTGGCCCGGCTGGCATGGCCCTGCCCAGTGCGGGGTTCCAACCCAGCGCAGGCAGCCTGGCCCAGCGCGGGCGGTCTGGCCCGGCGTGGGCGGTCTGGCACGTCAATCGGACATCCGGAGCTCAAGTTATAAGTGTTTCCGCTCCGAGGGCCCAGTTGGTTTCATGTTCGAACCAACCCGGCTGTACCCAAAGTTCTCCAAAACCTTGAGTGTAATATACTGAAATGACCATCTCGATCCAATGATCACTACGCAACTGATGGTGCGTCGATTGGAGGTCCATAACCCATGTTATGGGTGTTTGAACGGATCTGTCCGAAAACAGGGGGTTTGGGCCCGGTCCGACCCGGACCAATACACCCTGGGTCGGCCAAAACCAGGTCGACCCGACCCCGGACTGGGTTTGGCCCGGTCGGCGCGACCCTGCCCGGTGCGGGGTTCCGGCCCAGCGTGGGCGGCCTGGCCCGACGCGGGCGGTCCGGCCCGGCGTGGGCGGTCCGGCCCAGTGTGGGCGGTCTGGCCCGGTGCGGGCGGTCTAACCCGGCGCGGGTAGTCCGGCCCAGCAGGGGTGGTCCGGCCCTGTGTGGGCGGCCAGGCCCACGCGGCCGGCGGCTCGGCTTTCGGCTGAGCGGGATGCAGGGAGGTTCTGCGCACCTTGATTGAGAAACGGCGGCCCCTCTTAGGGGGCCTGCCCTTGCCACCTGTTGGGGGTTACGACCCCCGGACATCCGAAAAATGGTCGGCCATAATGGAAAATCGCAATGCCACCGCGGGACCTGCTGGTCCCACCTCCTAGAGTGCCCATAGCCGGCGCAGTCATGCCACCCTCCTCTACATCACCACGACCTTAGGTTGCGGCCCCTGTCCGACCGGCGCTGCGCGACGGCGCCGCGCCCCTCCATCGCAGCCCGCCCCAGCCGCAGCCCTCTATGGTGCTCTGGCACACCGCGATGGCATTGCGCCCCTCCGCCGCGACCCGCCCTTGGACGCGGCATCCTTCGGCTTCACCGGCGTAGCGCGAGGGCGCCACACCCCTCCGCCGCGGCCCGCCCTTGGCCGCGGAATCCTTCGGCTTCACCGGCGCGGCGTGACGGCACCACGCTCCTTCACCGCGGCCCGCTCCGGCCGTGGTTCCCTCATTCCCGCGCGGTGTTGTTGCACCACGCCGCCTCCATTCTAAACCACGACGGTGGTCAACATAAAAGGGGGAGGAGGTTCGGCTGAGTTTGTGCAATCTGATCCCCCTCCAATTATATTGATAACAAGCGGCCAAAAGAAAAATAACTATGAACGTCAAAATAATAATATTTGAACGAAGAAACAACCCCTACCTCAAAGAAGTTCGTGGAAGCTAGCGTCGCAGAAAACGGCGTTGCGGGGTGTGGCTCCGTATACGTCGACGGAGGACGTCCGATGAGGAAATGACGTCTCACACCGACTATAGAGAGGAGAAGGAACGGCTTGTCGATCTCTTCTTGTGGTGTCGGCATTCTTCGACGAAGAGTGTTGCTCTTCGCGGAAGGTTAAAGCTCTTCAAAGGAACAACACAAGGGCTCTCTCCATTTCTTCACACAGAAAAAGCCAAACAAAAATAAAATAAGGCTTTGCCTTATTTTATTTACATATTCCAACAATTCGAAACTTCAAAAATTGAATTCACCTAATTAATTTTGAGTTGTCACAATTAATGGTGTGCTAAGTTGGCAACATTAAAGTGAGGGAGAGTCACAAAATTTAAGAGGGGTGGTTTAGAGGAGTTAGGGAAATTGAAGGGGTGGGGCTCGTGTGGGCCCCACCTCACTAATATCCTATCATTTGGAGATAGGATGTAGTGGGTCCCACCCCAACTTCCACACATAGGTTGTAATTACATACAGTAGAAATAAAATTGTAACACATATTTTATTTCACTCTTCAATTAATCCATTTATTTAACAATACCTCCCGAGCAAACGCAACTCCAGAAAAGGTCTTCTTAAGAAATAACTGATGCTGCGGTTTCATCGGTGCCCTCAAATTTCGATTCAGAGCACTGGTTCAGAAGTTAGAAAAACCAACTCGTTCGTTCATTGAACATACCTAATCTAAACTTTGTAAATTGATTCCGGGCACACCGGGCCTCGGAATCAGGTGTCTTCAAAAACTGCGTACTTGCAAAATCCCAAAGAATTGATGAAGAAACATTTCCTTGAAATATACCGGTCCTTATAGGTTTAACCCTATTAATTTCCTGTTATGATGGTATACATGAGTATAGGTTAATTGGATGCGAATAGGGTTGTTTTATATGCTTCGGAAGTGTTTTACAATTCATGTTTTGTTTACGACCGTTTGGTACTATTTAGTCGTTCAGATTCCTTGATGTTTTCCCATGACTAGTACTTTATGATGGAGTGATTATTTTATCTGACAAGATTAATATGTTGTAGGATATTTTTTTCAAAAGTTCATGAGGCTTTCCTTTGCTGTATTTCATTACTATGATGTTTGACTTACATAGGTCCGTGAGAACCTGGTGTAGTAGACTATATAGGGAATTGACCATGAGATCTTCCTTAGAGAGTCGTTAATCACTTTTCACTATAAGGGGAATTGATCGTGTGAGCTTTTTATAGGGTATTTATCACTTTTGAATATATTGTAATTTAGAAAGTGATCATCCTAAGAGATTATTTATTTATATTGGACTATAAGTGGAATTGACTCTGAGTTCTTTCTCAGAGAGTATTTGTTATATCCTTGTAATGTAAACAATAGGGGAAGACTGTGTGTGCTTCCCAGAGGGTTTCTTATGTTTCTAGGTAGGACCAGAGAGGATAGTCTATGAATACTTCCCCAAGGGTTATTTGTTTGTTTTTTCCTACTCTGATTAGCTACTTATGTGATATGTGAAACGGAATTCATGAAACTATGGATAGTTTACTGCGGAGTACTTCTTTGTTTACTGCCTTCTTTTACTTATTACCTGCCATATATTCACTGAATATTAGGCACAGATCTTGTGGTGGATTCCTACTTGTATTTAGTCTGAAAACATTCTTGGGCCATTCTTTAGGGCCCTAAAGGATTGTATTGCATCAGGTATAGATAAGGGAATTTTCCCTTATACTTCAGGATTTTGATTGCATTCGTGCTAGAGAGCACGAGACAAAGCATAGGATTGGGATTCTATGTAGTTGTTACTGCTTTTATTTTGTACTTTGATTCAGTAATGTTTGTGTTCTAGCATTGTGAACTGTTTGGTAGTTTTCATAGACATATGTATCAGGAATCATTCATATATATGTTTGTTCTCCAGTTTATTATTTATACACTTCCACTATTTCATTTTGTATGGATTATTACTACTTTGGATATTGTATATCTGTTTTAATTCTGCTCTGTTACTCTGCCAATGAGTTCATAGTTTCCCCACTATCACACCAAGGCCCTCTCTTCTAGTCGGCAGCCTCTGGTGTTTAGGGAAATGTGTTTGAGACTATGTGTCCAACCATGTATGGGACGTCTCTGGGCGGCCTCCAGAACTAGGATGTTTCAAAGTGGAATAAGAGGTATTCATTTTCCTTGGATTACTGTTTGGAGCCTATATCCTGGGATAGGATGGAATGGGTATTTGGTAATAGGATGTTCCCAGGAGTATCTAACTGGTGTACAGGGAAAATAAAATCTACCTCGTTTACTAAAATTATTCTAATTTCACAATTTTATAGTTGATTAGATTTCCCCATTGGGTGATTCACATGTTTTGTGTTGTTATTGTTGAAGATATTGAGGTTCAATTTTTGAGGCAACCTGATGATATGAGGGTATTCTATCTTATGCATCATATAGGCACATTCTAGATATCACGTGTCAGGGATTCATGCCATTCCATTTAGGATGCAATAGAGATTTCATGTTTTTTGTATTGGTATTGATCTAGATATTCATGATGTTGTGATTGATCCCTAGATAGAATACCTATAATTTGATAGGGTATTGTCTTGTGTAAGGTTTTTCTTGAATGGATGCCAAAAAAAATGGTTTTTGAGGTGTTATGGGCCCTCATAGACAAGATTTTGGTGGATAATTACCCTGTTATCCTTGTTTATAACTTTTATAAGATGTAAAACATTTATTTTCGGGGAGTATACGCCCTCACGGATTAGAATTTGGCACTTTAGTGATCATTTTAGTGTTTTTATGGGCTCCAAAGTAGTTTCTGAGGCTTAATGTCCAAAAACACATAGAATACATGTCGTGTTGTTTTGAGTACACTCCATGTGTTCTTCTCTTCGGGAAGAAACTTTTTTCCTTAAGTACATGTCATGTATCGTATGTACATACTGTGTAGCCACTACCCATGTCTCAGACCGTATGGGTGGGGATACGGGGATTATAAATCATTCGTAGGACACCCTGTGTACCGGATGTACATGTTTTTTTGTATAGCGTGTAAACCAGTTGTGCCACTAACAACATGAGATGGTTTGGTCTCAACTAATACACGTCGTGTGCCTCTAGAACATTCCGTGTAGTGTGAGCCATGTATCCATCTATGTAACTAAAAACAGGGTCGGTGATGCTCGCCTTGTACAAGTTGTGTCAGGCACAAACATGTCGTGTAGTCTACTTCTAGGATAACTATGTGGGTTACCTGTGTAAGAGAACTCGGGCAGTGGAAGAGAAACCAAGTAAATGCTATCAGATAGGATGGCAGGCCATGTGTATGGGTTGTTACATGACATGATTTGGTAGAAGTACACACCCATGTGTAGGGCTTCCAGGAACACACCTTGTAGTCATTATACATGTCATGTATACATGTTTTGGAAAACAAGATTTCTTTCTTTATATAGTTCCCTTCTTACAATTCTTTTTTCAGCCCCTATTAATCTTGATCTATGATGTGCGCTTGACTCTGCAGAGTCATTCCACCAAGACATCCTACATTTCTATGCCAGTTATAGGGTTGTGATTAGACACTGGATATAGATAATCAGGGACTTCCAATAGATCCTCCAGTTGTGCCATTCCCGACACTAGCAATTATACCTGACATAGGTTCCGATGCACAGTTCAGGGAGGGGTTTCTAAGGATGATGCAGACCTTTTAGAGAGGTCATCCTCCTGCCATGTCAATGGAATAATTGACGTGGGTCTTTCATAAGCAGCATCATCCCACTTTATTAGGAGATGTAGGACTCCATGCTACAATTTCATGTCTAGAAGCCACATTAATGATCTTCCAGCATCTGGAGACGCCTCCATAGAGAAGGTACAAACACGCTGCCTACATGCTTCGAGACTTCTCCAAGAGGAGGTGGGATATGATCTCACTGGTAGGATGCCAACAGAATATAGATTGGGATGACTCCCATCACACCTTCTATGATTACTTCTATCCGGAGACCTTGAGGGCAGATCGAGCCCGAGTGTTCATGAGTTTGGAGCACTGTACTCTTTCTGTTTGGGGGTATTCTTCTCGCTTCACTGAGTATTAGTGCATTACAACCTTTCTAGGAGGAGATAAGTCTCTCCTTACACGGAAGTTTGACGATGGTCTCAGGCATGATATCTAATATATGTGAACATCATTGGGCTGAATACCATATCCTATATAGTCAACCAGGTGCTGATCAATGAGAGAAATCTGATGGATTATGGTGTAGTGAGCCTGGGTTGTTCAAAATACCAAGTTAGTGCTCCTCCATATGATATTAAGATGCACTATAAGGAGAATGCACGTGGAGATCTGAACAAGAGGAATGGATCTTCTGGTAGCCATGTGGTGTGATAATAGTGTGAGACGAGCAAGAATACGGGGCCGCATTGCCCGAGAGACCCAGTTGAGTGCCGGTCTTGCAGAAATATGGGGCATCTACAGTGTTTCTTTCAGATGTTCCTACTAGAAGATCATGATAGGGGATAATATATGACTCCGCATTCAGGTGCAGCACCACTAGTTACTCCTCAATCACAGAATTGGAGTTCTTCCGGCCGTTCAGGTTGAGGTGGAGGTCATGGTCGTGGTACCCAGTCACCACGTTTCCAGCGACAACAGTGTGGATCAACTCAAGTTGGATAGGTAGGGTCACCAGGATGCGGTATAGAACAGGATTTTGCAGTGGAGCAGACCCACCAGGAGAAGGATCCCTGACCCTCTATAGGTCAAGGTATGATCCTAGTTTCCTCAGTCGTATCTTCTACTCTTTTCGATATAGGGGCTTCCCATAGCTATATATCTGCTGTTGTTGTGGACAGGCTAGGGCTATGGATCTTTTCTTCTTTTGATATCTTGATTGTAGACACTCCATTTGGGACTATAATGGCTAGTGTACAACAGTATAATGAGTTCCCTCTAGTGGTTTGGGGTGTCACTTATTATGGGACCTCTATGTCTTAGATATTACATGTTATGAGGTCATTCTCAGAATGGACTGGTTAGTTACCTTCCAGGTAGTCATCGATTTCTATCCCCGCAGGTTGTGTTTCACATCACAAGATGACAGATCATTTCATTATAAGGGAAAATGGGATTTCCTTGTGAGAAGAATGGGACATGAAAATTATGGGTTGGGAGGAGTTATATCCCAAAATTGAGAGTCTATACCTAGATAACCAGGGTACATCATAGTTGGACTTTCATCCAATGGTGGATCATTTCAAAAATGTCATTCCTAAGGAGTTATCAGGTTTTCCTCTGGAGTTTGAGGTAGACTTTTCTTTTGAAATTTTTCTAGGAGCGGAATCGGTGTCCCTTCCTCCTTATTAGATGGCTACACTAGAGATACAGTAGCTCAAGAAGTTGTTGCAGGAGTTGCAGGAAATGGGTTTCATCTGACCCAGTACATCTCCTTAGGGTTCGCCTGTCCTATTTGCGCTGAAGGAAGATGGTACCCTCAGGCTGTGTGTGGATTATCTGAATCTGAAACAGTTTATGATCATGAAACGATATACCTAAAGGAGTATTAATGTTTTATTTGATCTTATTCTAGGAGACCGAGTGTTCGTGCTGATTGAATTGAGATCTGGTTACAATCAGTTTCACATTATACCATTTGATATACCCCTTAATGCCTTTAGGAGTTGGTATGGTCTATAAGATTATGTAGTTATTCCATTTGGTCACATGAATATACATGCAATCTTCATCGCACTGATGAACCGAGTGTTCCATCCAAACATGGATTCTTTCTTGGTGGGCTTCATGGATGATATCTTTTTGTACTCTCACTCTCAACATGAACATGATACCCATCTTGATATCATTCTATGTACACTTAGAGATCATTAATTATATTCTATGATCTCAAAATTCATCTTTTTGATGGACCAGATTCACTTCTTATGTCATGTTATTTCTGAGACAAGAGTATCAGTAGACCCAGAGAAAGTTAGAGAAGTAGTTTTTTGGGAGCAATCAAAGAACGTATTTGAGATACATAGTTTTCTTGGGTAGGTTGGATACTACAGACGCTTCATATATGTCTTTTCTCACATAGCAGCGCCATTGACGGGCCTGACTAAGAAGGGTGCTAAGTTCTTGTGGTCAGATTCATGTGAGTCAGCCTTTCAAGAGTTGAAAGGTTGGTTGACATAAGCACCGATAATAATATTGCCAGAGCTGGGAAATTTCTATACTATGTACTATGATGCTTCAGGTATCGGGATGGGAGCAATGATTATGTGTGGAGAAGGATTCGTTACGTATGGGTCTCGACTTTTGAGGCCAAATGATGGGAACTACCCGACACATGATCCTGAGTTGGCTGCAATTGATCATGTCTTACATTGTTTGAGAAATTATCTTCTGAGGGAGAATTTTGTTGGTTTCACTGACCACCACAGTCTTAAGTACATCTTCACTCAGTAAGATATGAATTAGAGACAGCGATGGTGGGTTCAGTACCTTCAAGAATTTGACTTAGAGCTTGCCTACATGCTTGGAAAAGTAAACATTGTGGCTGAGGCGTTGAGAAGGAGGACTCGGATACAGATAGTTTAGGAGGCCACTAGTGAATGGTAGCTTATATATTTTTTCTCTGAGATTCATTTGGAGGTGCACAATAGACAGGAGCAGTATTTTCTTTCTTCTAGAGCTGTTATGTGTACTCTTCTTGATCTAGTGCGAATTAGGTAGCTATCAGATTATGAAGGCCTAGTCCTACGGGAGAGTGTATCAGGAGAGTAACCTATTACAGGATGGACCAAAGGAGAGGATAATATCTTTCATTTCTAGGGGCATGAAAGTGTGATGGAATACATGCATGAGGTACTATGCGGGAATTTCATTCCTTAGATTTGGTTGTTCATCCTATTATCACCAAGATTTATCGTGATCTTCACCGTCAGTAATGGAGGTCTGGTATGAAAAGAGATGTTGTTGGTTTCATCATGATGTGTTCCACTTGTCTGATAATGAAGGTGGAGCATCAACGACCATAATGGATTTTGTAGCAGTTACCCATTCCCTAGTGAAAGTGTAATGATTTCATGATAGATTTAATGATTGGTTTACCAAGGTCGCCTTAAGGGAATGATGCTGCATGTGTTGTCATTGACAGACTCATAAATTTTTATCACTTCTTGTCGATCAAAGAGACATTCAATGTTGATGAGCTCGGACGGTTGTACATTCTGGAGATTTTATGCCTTCGTGGGGTTTCACACTCCATTGTTTCAGACTGAGATGCAAATTTTACTTCTCAGGTCTGGTGGGGGATTTATAAGGCTTTGGGTTCACAGGTGCATTTGATTACAACCTTCCATCTCCAGAAATATGGCCATTCTGAGTGTATGATTCTAGTTCTTGAGGATATGTAGTGATCATTAATCTTGGATTTCAGAGATACTTTGGAGAATCCCATACCACTTGTCAAGTTTTCCTACAACTATAATTTTCATGAAACTATTTGAATGGCACCTTATGAGGCTTTGTATGGTTGGCCATGCCGATCACCCTTATGTTAGCTGGAGGCAGGAGAGGCAGTGATGCTGGGACCTCATCTTGTTCAGGAGACCACAGAGTAGATAGAGATGATTGGAAAGAGGATGGCTACTACACAATCTCGACAGAAATCTTATGCTGATCAGCGGAGACGACCTATAGATTTTGAGGTCTGGGATTAGGTTTTCCTACATGTCACACCGAGGTTAGGACACCTATGGATTAGGAGACAGGGTAAGCATTAGCCGAGGTGCATCGATCCATTTGATTTGTTGGAGAGAGTTGGGCCGGTTGTGTATCAGTTGTAGGTAACTTATAGGTATCAGGATATACCCAACGTTATCCATGTTTCTCACCTTAGATGATACTTCTCAGACCCGTCTCATGTCTTCCAACCCAATGAGGTTCAGTTGGAAGTGAATGCATCATTTGAGGACCATCCTCTCAAAATTGTCGAGCACGGTATGATGGATCTCAGTAGCCAGGTTTTTCCACTGGTATGAGTGCTATGGCATCACGGGCAAGTACTAGATGAGACATGGGAGAGGGAGACTGATGCATGATCGTAGTGGCCAGAGTTGTTTAGAGATTCTTCTACTACTCTTCCTGGTGAGGGAAATTCAAGGATAAATTTCTTTAAGGGGAGAATTTTATAAGAATCTGAATCATCTATTTAGGTATGTTTTCCTTTTCTGGTCATTTTTTTTGAAAAATAAAAATTTCTGGAAATTTTTGAAGTACAAGCCATGTACTTTATCAGTACACACCATGTACTCGGTTTCCGCATGAAGTCGTGTGTTGTTCTTGTAATGGCCTCACACACAGCCGTGTGGGGGTGAGCTAGAGACCGCCTAATGAGGAGTACATGAACAAAAAGTACATTCTATGAACATCCAAAGTACACGCCATGTATTTTATTTTTTTCCTTAAACAGACCAGTGTCACGTCTAATCGATAGAAACTTATTCTTATTCGAATTCTCCATACAAGAGAACTTATATGTCTACGAAGCTTCTCAAAGACCACGAGCGAGAATCCATTCTCTGAATCAATATTTTCCATTTTCATTGGAATCACATCAGTGAGTTCCCTCTTCGTCTTGAGCACCATATTTTCATTTCTCCTCTTTCTCATGTTATCCCACATTGAACAATTTAGACATTTTGGTAGATCTATGGTATTATTGGGTGATTCAAGGCTTGAGGTTCACATATATCAATCTCTCCACATTGAGTCAGTTGATTTGTGCATTTCCATTGAATGGACTAGAGTTATATGTGAAATTTTGTCCAATATCCTTGAACGGGGTGTTGCATGTTTACTGTTTTAACCCTATTAATTTCCTGTTATGCTTGTATGCATGAGTAGAGGTTAATTGGATGCGAATAGGTTTGATTTATATTATTTGGAAGTTTTTTCTCATGCATGTTATGTTTACAACCATTTGGTCCTGTTTAGTCATTAGGGTTCCTTGAATATTTCCCATGCCTACTACTGTAGGATGGAGTGATTAATTTATCTAACATGCTTGATATGCTATAGACTGTTTATCCTAGTGGTTGTTGAGGTTTAATTTGGCCATATTGCATTACAATGCACGTTTAACTTACACATGGTCGTGAGAACCTGGATTAATAGACTATAAGTGGAATTAACCATGAGAGATTTTTGGGAGAGTCGTTAATCACTTTTGACTATAGGGGTGATTGACCGTGTGAGATTCCTCACAGAGTCATTATCACTTTTGAATATAAAGGGAATTGACCATGTGATCTTCCTAAGATATTATTTATTTATATTGGACTATAAGGGGAATTTAATGTGAGTGCTTCTTCAGAGAGTCTTTGTTAAATCTTTGAAATTTGAACCAGAGGGGTATATTGTCTGTGCATCGCAGAGGGTTTCTTGTGTTATTAGGTAGGACCAGATGGGATAGGTTGTGAGTACTTCCCAAAGGGTTACCTGTTTGTGTATTATTATTTGATTAGATGCTAACGTGGTATGTGCAACTGAATTCATGAAAATGTGGATTGTTTACTGCTAAGTACTTCCTTGTTTACTACCGTGTTTTTCTTATTACATGCCATATATTCACAGAATGTTAGGCACAAATCTTGTGCTGGTTTCCTACTATGATTTAGTCTCACATATTTTGTGGTCCATGCATTTGGGCCCAAACAGATTATATTGCAGCTGGTATAGATAATGGGAACTTCCCTTTCTACATTAGCTTTTTGACAGCTTTGGAGCTGGAGAGAATGGGACCTAGCTGAGGACAAAAATGATGTGGAGATGTTACTAAGTTTCATTTGTAAATTGATTTAGTGCTATTTTTATTCCTACATTGTGATTTTTTTGGTAGTTTTTCTACACATATGTATCATGCATCATTCATATATATGTGTGTGTGCTCCAATTTATTATTTTTATTTTCTGTTGTTTCCTTTTGTATGGACTATTAGCAATTCCACATTTGTATATCTGATTTACTTCCATGGTGTTACCCTGAAAATGAGGGCATAGTTTCCCCCATATCACATTCAAGTCCCTCACTGCTAGTCAGCAGCCTCTAGCATTCAGGGAAATGCACATGAGGCCATGTGACCAACCGGGTACGAGGTGTCTCTGAGTGGCTTCTGGAATTAGGATGTTAGACAAATTTTCCATGTGAACCATTAGGTTCCACTTCTAATGAATCTATCTCGTAATTCATGCAAACTGATGTGTTGTGTCCAATATCTAGAAAACAAAATCCCAAGAGCATTCCCAATAATCATTACCTGGTCCCTCATATCTCAACTCATATATAACTCCACTAGATGATATGATGATTTCTTGGGAACAATTTTACCTATCCTTCAAATAATATCACTATATTCTTAATCGTTAACATTATAAGGGAAGAAAATGTATATCATTTAATAAATGTCATGGACCATTGGCCTCATTCATGGTTAGCCTCATTCCCAAAATAAAATGTATCAAAACTGTCATCTAATAGATCATGACCATCCATGTAGATTTATATAAGAATCACCCCAAATATTTACCTATTTTACCCTTATGAGGGCCTCTATGCACACTAGTTTTAAATACCACGTCATCATAAGATTCATCATGAGTTCACATCACTCCAAAAATTCCCTTGGCCACCACGAGTGAGTGGAAAAAATCTATTTTTATCCTATTCCACATCCTCCAACACATTTTTCTCTTCTTACCTAGTCTCTTAAACTAATGGATGTCATCATCTCTTATAACATGATCCCTTACCACAACCTAATGGCCTTTCAACCTCAAACTAAAAACCATGTCACCCAATATGTGATCAAAATTCCCTAGACTATTTAGGCCACGACCGACAAAATTACCAACATTACCTCAATCCAGATGCCCATCCACCTTATTCCGTAGGTCTATCCCATCATGATCACAAGTAATTTACATAAATATATAATTAAATTAAATATAAATAAATTATTTAAAAATTATTTATCTAGACAACACAAATCAAAAAAATGATTCTTAACAGTAGAAACCCATGTTCTCCACTCTCAGCAAGACTCAACAATTTCATGAATGGAGGATCATTCAAATAGGTATATCCCATGTATTTAATTGATTAATTAAATAAAACAAATTAATTTGTAGGGTCTTTCTCAAAGAACTCAATGCTCAATCAATGATGCACCCAAAACACAATTGTGAAATCAATAAGAAACATAAACACCACCTACCTTAGATTGGTACCACACATATCATATTTGTATTTAACTAATACCAATTTGTATGATATCATCATTTCATTTGAATGAAATGAAAATAGTGTTAAATCACTTGTTATTATTTTGTGAACCATATGTATATGGAAAAGAATATTAGAAGCAAGTGGAATTAATAAATTAATGATGTTGTTCAAATACCCTTGATGGTGGTAAAAAAACAGAGCTTGGATGAAGAGATCAGATCCAAACCATTAAAAGAAGGAGAAAAATAAGACCCTATATTTTCTATGTTACCAATCATTATAAAAGAAAAGGAAGATAAGAAGAATGATTGGAGGAAAAAAATGTAAATTCACAATTTTAGTGGGTCACATAGTTAGCTCAATTGGTTTTCCAAACCGTGTGGGAAACATGTGACACCCACTAGCCAATGCTCCAAATATACATGATTGACTTTTATAGTTTTTCAAAATATTCAACAATGCTATGAGTTACCATTTCTAGATACTAAAGTTGTTTCACATGACCTTGTTTCACCTATTACATTGTTTTTCTAACCAAGCATAGAACACTAATAGTATTTTATAATTACTCCAAGGTGGTTGCTTAGTTTGACCCAATCATGCACCCAAATTTTCCCATAATTGAATGTTGGGCGTTTAGATATCAACACAACATAAAACCAATTATACCCCCATTACACTTTTTAATAATCTATACATAAACAAATATAAGTTATCAGGTAAATGTAAAACTCATAAATGTGTTCTATTAAATGAATGATAATTTAATCTACCGAAAAACACCCAAACTAATCAAAATGGGGAATGTAATTTAACCATCTCAAAAAACATGGGTTGTTACAGTATCACAAAAAAGTTATAGATTATCCCCAACCTAACCATCAAAAACCATAGACAGTACCAAACATACCCATATGAACAAAATTTAAACAGGCTAACCATGAAAAATTTGCACTGGTTAATTACCTCAAGGTGGTCACTAATTTATGAGTGACCTACCCTTGTCAAATCTCGTCCAAAAATAAAAAATTAACTGTTGGTCCATAGAACATTATTAGAATACAAATTACACTTATGATGCATTTTCATGATGGAAGAACATTATATTCTCCCATTCCATACCTGATACGCATATTTTCTAGCATCGCATCGATGCCCACCTCATCCCTAAACACACGTGCAACATATGTTATCATGCACATCCACATATTCTATGATGTCTTTATGCCATTCACATTAATCAATCCTACATTACCAATGTCTATATACCTGTGGACCTCAAGTAATTAGGAATCACATTACTGCCTAGTTTTGAATTCAACTAATGCAGGTACTTCATCAATTAATTTCTACATATAATACATGGTTACACACAACTCATTTATAGATACATATATGTAACCCTTATGAGTAGAGTCCAAGCTATTAAAGAATTTCTATTTCATCCATAGATAGGTCATGGGATCCTCATGAACCCAAAAGGGGAACAACTCAAAAAATGACAAGTGAAAATGAATCAATAATCCCAACCATGAAATGGAAAACCTATGACAGTCGCCAATTCATCATGATGCTCACACCCTAGCATCTCTATAGAATACACCTAGCCTCCTTATAGTGATGCACTAGCCACCGAACACTGAATCAAAATGACTGGTCTCACTATATCTATAAGGACCTCTACATGTAGTTATAATTCATCTAATATATCCTTATAAGGCTCCCAGTCGAATCATAGATCATTAGTTCATCCCCTATCCCAGACTGCCTACTCCCCTAGTAGGGTTCCTGGAAAACCTCTCGAGATGGATCACCTATCAACATGTTAGGAACAATCATTGAGGGACACACATTGAGTTCATAAAAATCATGTCTAAAATTAATATAATCACATCATCGACGATCCTCTCTGATGTGTTCCTATTGATTGCCTTGCACACCCACCTAGAAGAAACTCTACTCCTCTCTACTTGCTTACATCTAATGAATCATTTCTAAAATCATCTAATGTTATCAAAAGTCTCATGTAATACCAATCCATCAAATTTAACTCATCTATGAGTGATTAATTCCACACTAATTAGAATGAGTCCGGTGTGATGTTTTTAACCAGCACCTTAATGATGTATCATAAACAATCCTCAAAATTCCTCACCCTTAATGTGTTGTCACTCCCCATATAGTTAGGGAAGTGAGAAAACTCGGTGAATTTCACTAAATAGTCCATAGAAGAAATTTATCCCTGATGTTGGATCAAGAATTAATGATATCTCTATTCCTTCAGCATCTTCGGGATGCAGTTCATGAGGAACCTTGTCCAAATGTTCTTTCATGCTACTCCTCAGTGTCTTCCTCCCTGAACCTACACGTCCCACAATCACATTTCCAGTCCACATAGGATGTAGTATTCTAGCTTCATCCTCTACCCTAGGGTGTATAAAGATTAAAAAATATCATATACATTGAATTGATTGAGTTTCCTACCTCCCATGGTCCACCACACTTTGAAAAATCACCATGTACTACGACTAGATTTTCTATGTCAAATACACCAAAAAAAGATATACTCCATAATCTCCCTTGACAATCTTTTAGATGAAACATACCAAGATCTCTTTGATATTCTCATTATTCCCTGACCCAAATTCTATGAAATCTAGTAGTTGAACCCCTACAAAAGAGCATGTACTATACAATGTAACTACTACCAAGACCCTAATAGGACTCAACCTGTGTGTTCTCCTAACGTGCTACCTCACCACATGCCTGATTCTCCATATGATCTCATTTATGTGGGATCCCCCTAAATAAATGTACATGGTAAAAAAACCCATATAACACAAATAAAAAAATATAAATACATATACTGAAACTATGGAAGGCAGTAACATGAAACTACAACATAGTACCCTTACCCACACCCATCACAACAATGTATCAAGACATCTGAGCCTCAAATCCAACTTACCTTCCCATAACATATATTGATATCACATATGTATTGGGATACACCTGTTCTAATGAACCATGTGTTCCCAATACGATGACCTCATCACCCAACATATCAATCAACATCAACAAACATAATCATCCTTAAATGCTGTAAAAATGTCAATGACAATATATATAGTTCTATATGTAGCACATGGAATAATCATTTTAATGTCACAAAACATGATTATATAATCAAACCATATGTGTCTATCAGATCATATATGGAAAAATTACAAAAACCCTATTACATACTATTTCAAGGGTTCAATTACTCTGACATTACAATACCATGTTAACGTTCTCATATCACAGTAGATAAAAAGTCACAACAATGATCATTTCTCAAGGAGAAAATCAAATAAACAGTAAAATGGTAAAAAATGAAATGAAATTCCAAAAAATGGTACAATGGTTCATTCCCTAGGCATGTGGATGTAGGAACCCAAACACATGATATAATCATACTTCTGATACCTTCCCAATCATAATTATTACATAACCCAAATATTAACAAAAATTAATAAATAAAATAAAAATCTGTGTTACTATTTATAAAATTCTGACCAATTTAGTATCATGCACTATGCTTCAGGTTGAGTTACATTAGACTTAGGCTCTCCTCCCCATACAAAAAAGTTTTCTAAATAGATACAAGTGTGTATTAGGTGAGATATTGTTGAATATACACTCATGTGATGATATTTTCATAGATTATATAAATATAAAGATTTTAAAATAAATACCAAATTGAAATTGAAATACTAGATTAACTCTTTGAGGAAACACAAGAAATATCATACAATATCTAATTCTTAATAAAAATAACATCCGAAATAAAAACCAATCTAAATATAATATTTTTAGCTAAGCATTCATATAAAAATAGAAAATACATATGAACAAGAATATGATTCTCCAATGGATGTCCACAGTAAATAAATATATATAGGCATAAGGTAGATATAATATTTAAAAAAGGAAACTCTAGTTGATTTAGTAACATGAAAGAGACTTTCTACACATCCACTGATAAACATCCAAATAGTAAGGTCCATATCAATTTCAGGAACCATTAATTAATAGAAAAATTCTTAAATCTACACACATCCTAAAGAGACCATGTAGGGTGTGAGAATGAATATCAGTATTCCACCACCAACATGTGTATACCATACATTCGTAATAGAGATGATGTGAGATATAAATAAAGGGCATGAACCAACGACAGACCTCCATAGTGTTCAACAATAACTAGGAATAAATCACTTGTTTCAACAGACAATGGAAGATTAAAAAAGAGAAAATCCCCATCTCATAGACCAAGGAATCACACCAAGTAAATAATATATGTGAATCCTCATGTTCCGCCTCTAATAAATTCATCTACCATATAATTATGACCAAAACCTATTTCCTAATATCATGAAACAAACATCTCTAGGGAACAACCAATAATCAATAACCAGTCCATGGAATCTAGTTCAAAATTAACATTATTGGATCAAAGAACAATGTCCGAGAAAAAATGACACTTTTATTTGAAATAATATTATCATCATCTCAACAAATAACATACCAACAAATGGAAATGTCCAACATCACAAATAAGTGTTGAAGCATAAATCCTAGTGAGGCACATCCCCCAACTGACTGTTTTAACACTACCATATGATTTCTAATCTCCATCCCTGTGGATTTCTATGATGATAATAAAAAATAATTTCCCATAGAATCAAATTTAGAGACCTCTACAAACATGATTTCTCAATATCAAATATCATTTGAGCCATTATGTGTGCACATGACCCCAAATGTTACAATGGAATATATTAGTGATTAAAAATAATCAATTTTGATAATATAAAACATCATTTGTCACCTCATTTCCTTGAAACCATGTCACTAAAACTGGTTTTCATCCCCATCTCATCTAACTCATGCCATTCCCTCATCCTGAAAACCATTACACCTCATACCGATGAATGGGTCTCCCAATCGGTGATCAACATCACCTAATATATACATTGAAATCCCATATTAATAACCAATGTATCTTAAATTTATTTGGATATGAAACCACAACACTCGGGACAAGCCTGTAGTGATCCCAGTGAAACCATAAAATTCACTAATATATAATTTAATTAAATATAATTAAATCAATTAAAAATTATTATTTTTAACATCTCGATTGAAATAAAATGACACCTTATCCTAATTTGTCTAGGGTTAATCATTTCACTAATCCTCAACCATTTTTATATTGGATGATTATTCCAATAGGCATCTTTAATGGGTTCAACATATTTATTAAAGGAAACTACATAATTTTTAGTGTCTCTATCAATCTTACCAATGGAATGAAAAACAATCTGCACCAAAAATACAAGAAATAATTGATAATATTAAGAACAACATACCTTAAGATGGTAGAGACCCACACATCTGATCATAGGCTCTAACATTGATATATTTTTAAGAAATTGTTATTTTAAATATACAAATAGAAAATACTGCAAAACCATCACATGGATTTGTTGTATCGTATAGATATAAAAAATGAGAATATATGAAATAATAAATTAGAAATAACCAACATGATTTGAATGTACATGAAAATGATCAAAATGGTGCCTGGATGAGGAGATTGGATCAATGACAAAAGGATGAGGATAAAATTGATCCCCCAAAAGATGTGTGTGAACATAGAGGAAAAAATATGAGGAGAAGATGTAAAATTAGATGAAGAAAAAAAATTAAATTCACTATTTAATTGGTAGAATAGTTAGATCTCATGGATTTCGAAACCATGGAGTAATAATGTGACACGAAATTAATATAGCCATAGATCTACATTGTTGACCAGAATGGCTTTCCCAAATGTGCGGAAATCATGATATTAAAATATTTTAAAAACATTTGTGGTTTATTATATTCCTAAACCTATAATTTCTTTCTTTTCAGACCATGTATAATGCAGTTGTAGGGCCATAGTATTATTATTGTGAGGCCTTGTATTTTTTCAAATCATGCATCCCACTAAGTGCACCTCAGATTCTTGTGATTTTTGAGTCTGGAACTACAAAACCCAATGGAACCCTCATGATAGTTTTTAGGAATAAAAAGTTATTAAAAAATAATGTATTAATGGAAAACTAAAAATTATGTTATGTAAATGGTAAATAATTTCTTATACCTACCAAAATCCAAAAAAATAACAACTGGTAGTTGAGTTTCACCTGTTCAAGAAACCCTATATATTACATACTTCTTGTAAATATTATATAGTTTAAATATATAACTACTAATAATCATGTAATTATTTTCCTAATTATTCCTCAATTTTAGTTTTATGACCAATCATTATAGAAGTTTTAGAAAAATAATTTTTCTTTGATCATACAGATGGTAGGTTGTACAAATGCATGCCTAACATTTCCATATATCAATAATCCTTATAGAAAGGATGTAAGTAATATTTTTAACCTCGCATAAATATAATAAAATGATAAATTTATTATTATTATTTAAATATAATAAAATATATAATCTATGTTGTGTGTAGAGGAAGAGATAGTCAAATCGATATGTGATGGTTGTACTCCAGATGGGGATAAATGATATTATCTTCTTTTTGTAAGTGAAAGGGTAAAAATGATATAATATATAATCTTCCAAAATTTATTATTATGTCATGAATATAATTATTAATTCATTTATATCTCAATTATTTATTAAATTTATCATTATTATCATCAATGTAAAGTTTTAGTTCAAAATTAAAAACATTGCTTCCTGAGGCGGTGGTCCACCATACACACAATCACCAATAACATATCCCCTAAATAATGGAATTATAATAGTTATATATTATATAATGACTGGGGATGAATAATTATGTTATAAATACCATATATATAATTTATGTGCATCATCATACCCAACCATTAGAGGTTATAACGGTATAACAATTGACATTGTTTTTTGCAGTTGAAGGTCGTCGTATACACTAATGAGTATTTTGTAGCCCATTTGATAGAAGTGTGGACTTTTTAATGTCATTATCATATTTTAACTATATATTAGTAAATATAATTTACATATCATGTTATATAATTGCAGTTTAATAATTATTTACGGATGTCGAGGGATAAATAAAATAAACACTATCATCGAAGATTGTCACCTATTTATTGGAAAACCACATTAGGATTTCACCATAATTCTTTAATGGGTTAATTTATTCCCAATATATTGATTCTATGATGTTTTTATATAATTTGGGGTGTTATTTGGAAAGTTATTGTAAAAACTTGGTTTATTGTGTAATGAAGTGATAAGTAGTTGTGATGTTTTTTAATGGTGGGTGGTGGAACACTTTTAATTTTTATTAGGAAAAGGTGGTATCAAATTTTTCGCACTCAAAAAGTGTCCAAAATATGGTTTTATATATAACTAAAAATCATATAAACAATATATATATATTATAATAGAAATGTTTTCTTTCATTTAAAAAAATTTAATTTTTGTTTAACCCCTAGTCAGTCAATTATTACCATACCTGCTGTAAATATTTTTCCCATTTTCACTATTTTTTTGGTAAAAAAATTAGTTGTACTTATTTGATAATAATAATTCATATAAATAAAAATATTTAATCCATTTATCTAAATTTTATTCAAAATTTTTTAAAATATAAATTTAAAATTAATCCCACACACGTGATGAGAAATAATGATTTTGAAGCAAATTTGTTCAAAATATTAAAAAGAATTTTTTATCTTTCAATAAGAAATTTATTTCAATGAAATAAATTGGATTTATATATGTATATTTTTACTAATGAAACATTTAAAACAATATAAAATAAAATTTATCTATATAAATAAATTAAACTAAATTTTATTTTACATTTAAAAGTTTGTCTTTTCACCATTCATAAAAATGAAACTATTCAGAAGAAGCCGAAATATTCAGTATATGATTATTTTGATATAAAAATTTTAAAATTAATGTTCATTTAATTAAATATATTTTCAAAATAATGGAAAAATTAATTTAATATTTTAATTTGTTAAACATGATTAAAGTTATTTTATAAAAAATACCACTTTTAGAAAACAATTCATTTTCATTAAAATGAATATTATTTTATTTATAATAAATAGATAATGATAATTTTAAAAATTTACGTATTTATATTAATAAATTACAATTTAAATTATATCTTATAGAAAAATATTATATTATGTATCATTTAGACTTGGGTTCGGATGTTCTACAAGATATCGAAGTGATTAATTTTAAAGAGACATATTTCATGTGTTGTTTATGATCAGTGTTACATGTCACATAAATTATAAAATAAAATCTTCTTAGATTTGAAGGTGTTATAATATGTCTAAATATAATTTTAAAATGGAATTATATTTTATTTTTTAAAAAATAAATTTCTTGTGATCCCCAAATTATGAAATAATTATTGAGAGAGGATCATAGTTCATAATTTTCAATTAACACTATTTGAAAAAATATACAAATAGTCTTAAATAATATTTTTCATTGTGAAGGAAAGAACAATGATTTTTCATATTTTACTATGAAATGTTTAACTTGTTACTATGATAAATTTGAATAATAATTACCAAAGGGGATGAATTTTCATTTTCCAATTCCATAATAGAAATGGTAGAGTATATCTATTGTCATAGTTGTTTGATTATGGTTGATATCATATGTTAGTAATGAAATTTGGGAAATGATTTCTTCATTAATTAAAACGTCTCATTTTCATTCAAATAAATATATTATTACATTTGAATAACATTCATTAATTCATGTTAATGAGATAAATAGATTGTATTTATTCATTATGTATATTATATATATATATATATGTTAGAATCATGGATTTCATTTAATTTCTAGAAATACATTCAGAGATAGTTGCAATCTGAATTATATTTTATAATATATTTTAATAGTATATATGAATTAAGGTTAGAGTCAATGATTCAAACATTGGTGTATATTCTTCAAGCTTTTCTGGTGGAATACTTGGGAATTTGGAATCAATATATTTTATTAGTCCTATAATATAGTAACAACATTTTTCATTATATTATACATATGACACCATTTCATGGTTTATATGAAATATTTCGTCAAAAACAATTTTATTGGGTTGATTTATTATAGATAATGTGTTTAATAATATAAATATTATTTGAAATTGGTCAAAATTTGAATATGATTTTAGACCTTATAAGGATCCCAAATAGCTCAGAGAATAATTATTAAGATGACTATATGAAGGATTGTTTTTAGAGGTTGGTTGTCTTGTTTTTCATAATTAATCGACATTTAAAAGTGTTATGTGTTTAGAAAAAAAGGGGAACCTATGTTTATGGTTCATTGGGATTTATGAAATCCTGTATAATTTCATGTCATTTTCCTAAACTGTGCTGATGATTTATAGTTTAACAGAGGTATATAACATATTTTATGTATGTTTTTAATGAAAATAACGACCAAATGAAATTCATGTTTTGAGACCAAATGTTTTATAGATTTTATATGACAGTACTTATGAAAAATAGCCTGTATAGATTCTTTATTGTTGAGGGAATGAAATGACCCAAAGTGTTATCAATGGAAAATCCTTATTATATTCATTCCTTATGGTATCATCACATTAGTAAACACAATGTCATATAATGATTCTATATAATATGTGACCATTAAAAATAAATTTTTTCCACTTATGTGTTTTAAATTATGAAAATCTACATACATGGTTGCACCCAGGATGATTTTTGTGGTCTGATGGAATAAACCCAATTTTTTGGTGAATAGTAACACACCCTCTTGAATGTTAACCTTAAAAATGACAGTATATATAAATTATTTATGCTGAAGTATGACATAAAAATACCAAGGAGTAAGTAAATATATTTATTAAAATATGTATTTTTCAAATAAACTATTATTTTATATAAAAATTTAATTTAACATATTTATAAATTTATTTTTGAAAAATGGAGTTAATTTTTTTATTCTACACACTGAAAATTTGTTGGTTGAATTTTTGGTATTTTTCAGTAATCAATAATTTTTTATGAATTTTGATACATCATAATCTAAAAAATAAGCTAAACTCATTAATTATAGTGTCATGGATAATTTTACGCTGATGTAAGCTCAATTGTTTCAAACTCAAAAGACTTACTCATTGAATTTATTCATGTAATACTCACTATTTCATTCTAAGAATGATATTAATAAATTAATGTATAAAATATTTGGATAAGTCACAACCCTTCATTATAAATACCACCTTTCACACCCTCACTTCCTCACACCTGTGATGCTTAATCCTTGTCTAAAATCATCCCAAACATCTTCCCTCAACCCTCCCCCACGTCCGTGATATTGTAGTCTCCTAAAACACATAAGATGGATTCAAAAGGTAGTTTTCCCCTCTCTCTTTACCATTAATTTCCATTAAATTAAATGTTCCTTTCTTAATCTCTTCCCAACTATCCTCATCCAAATGGTATGGTAACTTAAGTATTATACATATACTGGAATGTTATGATACTAATGGTATAAATTATCATCCAACCCCCTTATCCTAATCTTTTAATTTTAGAAAGGAAAGCATTGTTCACAAGGTGTTAATTTATCCCATTCAAGAACAAAATGTTTTCATTTTTATTTACCAAAATTAGATATGTTTATGAACCCATTTTTATGGTTGAAAAAGATTATTTTATATTTATTATATCCTAATTAATTTTATGTAATTTAATTATGTACATATTACTAAATGATTGAACAAAACATGTTTATTGTGGTCGAAAAACCACGTGAATTAACCCAATTGATCATCATTAAATTCTTATCTAATGATTCATTCTCATGGTTTATAAAAAAAATAATTATAATCCCCTTTAAAGTTGTTTAAAATCAGAAATTACTTATAATTAAAATTATATATTTTTATCCACATTTTAAA
This sequence comes from Viscum album, assembly GCA_963277665.1. Classification (NCBI taxonomy): domain Eukaryota; kingdom Viridiplantae; phylum Streptophyta; class Magnoliopsida; order Santalales; family Viscaceae; genus Viscum; species Viscum album. The sequence continues at coordinate 1,325,801,294 of OY728152.1, read as the reverse complement.
TAACCATCCATTCATGAATACATGTGAATCGTTCAAGAAAACTATAACAACGAATGTTCCTAAACAACGAATTTAACCTCTATATATCATAAAAAATCCCATAAATGAACATAAGAAAACCATAATGAATGTTATTAACGTATAAAAGATTATTTAATTGTTAATTAATAAATATAATGTTGTTACACATGATATTAATGTGAATAAAGAGTTCGGATACAAGGTAAGGGTAAATTCTTGAACTGAACTCTCACTCTTTGTGTTTTCCATCATTCAACCAATTTTCAGTATGGATATGCCATTAGAATCATTTATTCATTCTCATATTACATAATATGGGATATAAATGTTTTCTATTTGAGTTTATGATAAACCCAATGTTCTTCAAAAATAACTTTTTGAACAAATAAACACCCTCTTTTTGATTCTCAATGATTGTTTCTACTTCACTCAACGTCGATTGTTTTATGCCAAAAATTTTATCCCCAATTTATTTTGGGAGCCAAATGTATATGTATTTATTCATTATGATGAGAAACCAATTCATTTACATTTCTTATTTCATGTTTATGTTTTTCATATGTTTTATGTGTCATACATGATAATTTAAATTTTATGATGTGACGGGGTCACCCGGAATTATATTTCCCAATATGAATTGTATGATGTGATAGGTGCACCTAAAATTATACATCAGTAAAATTCCTTGGGTCAATTTATGACCCTAATGATTTAATTGTAAATGATTTGTTAAAATTATGATATCAGTTTTCACAATTATGTGTGGTATATGACCACAAAGACATGATGTTTCATATTTTTGTATTACCACATTTCAAGTATTTTATTAATTCTTACTCACATGTTCATGACTGATTTCATATGTTATGATTATGATCACCCATTGTTATATTTTTCATATCAATCCTCTTACTGGGATTTTATCCCACCCCATTTTGATGTATATCTTCAGTTGATTATGTGTATTAAGGATTTTTCAATGGACAATTAGAAGCTATAGAAGAATGGATTAAATGAATTTTAACATTTTATTTTGCAAATGTTACGTATGGTCCTAGGTTTCCCAAGGAACTAAACCATTGGATCCTCTTAGAATAATGTTTTGTTTTTATTATCATTAAAATTATATAAAATTAATGTTATAAATTCAGGGTCTTTATAGTTTGTTTCTGATGAAATGTTTAGCTAATTTTGGAATTAGGATTAGAGAAACTTAAGAAACCCCTTAGTATGATACTATGTGTAAATAATAACACAAGAAGGTTTTCTATACATAGGTATTCCATAATATATAATTTTAGTATTATTTTCAAATGGAAATAAATTATTTATTCATGACATTTTGACATTTTCTTTGTTATAACATTTTCTATTATAGAAATTGTGGGAACTAGGAGAAACCAGGGTAACAACCCATGTGAGGAACAATGTAGCGATTGCCCGAACGACATCCCTAATGGTTTGGGAGGAAGAGTTCAAATAATCATGGAAATTCTTACCCAACTGTCATAAATTATATACAATAATAATAATAATGGGGAACATCATCAATCACCAAAAAGGAGCAGCTAGCTGCCGAATGTTTTTTGTGGAAACGAACCCAACGTTTAGTGGGTATTTTAATCCACTAGTTATAGAAAAGTGGGTCAACTCCAAGTAGAAGATATTTTATGTTCTTCACTATTCTGAGATGGGGAAGGTGACACTATCTATTTATCTTTCATATGTTGATGTCGACCAATGGTGGGGTTTTGTTAAGGACACTCTGCCAAAAAAAGCAATTGAAGAGATGATATGGGAAGACATCAATATTATATTCCTTAACAAGTATTTCCAAACAATTATTCATAAAAATATGGAGAGGTATTTCATAGATATCATGAAGAATGAAATAGAATCTATCACAACATACGAAGTGAGTATCACAAGCCATCCAATGAACACCTCAGGTTTTTTTATCAACAATAGTAGAATCATTGACAGATTATTTAGTGAATTAAAACCACACCTTCAAATGGATCATTAAATTTGAGGAATTGGGAATTTATAAGAAGTTATCATATGTGATATAAAAGTGGAGATGTATTTTGGAAAAACTAAAGGTGGAGTTTCATAATAGAGGGTTTAATTATAATGGTTGGAAGAAAAATCAACTACCCACATGAAATAAATTTGGGAAGAAGCACGGTGGGAACTAAATAAAATGGATGAGTAAATGATTCATGTGTGGGGAAGTGGCCCACAATTCTCATGAATGTCGAAAATACATTAGAAGACATGAGAATTTGGATGAATGAATGAGAGAACCACCCATGGAATGATGCTGTAACTATAGGGAGAATGTGAACAGTGAAAACTAGTTCACTAAACATTGAGTCCTTGAGTGTAATCAGAGTCAACATCCACCAATTAGAAATGAACAATGAAATGCTTATTAAATCACTTCTACCGAAGTGAATGATTAAAATAATTTCATACAAGGTACACGTCATATTCACATAAGATTGTAAAAAAGCATTATTTTGTTCTGATTCAATGCACTCATTTATATTTTTAATGTTTTCTAGAACAATAAATTTGAATCCCTGAAATGTTGAAGTTAAGATATCTATAAAAACCCCAATTGGTGAAATCCTTACAACCCAAGTGTTTGACTCTTCACATATTAGAGTATCTTAGATTATTCATCTAGAAAATTTCATAATACTTCCCTTAATGAAATTTGAAACTATAATGGTATTTGATTGGATCTCTCTATATAGAGAACATATAAGCTGTTAGGAAAATGAAATAACTTTTCAAATTATAAACCATCACATGAAACTCTACAAATACAAGTAAGATCATGAATATCCTTTAAAAATTCCTTCGGTTGTGTGGGAATTGAATCCCTATGAATAGGAATACCACACTCAAATTGTTGAGTGAAAATAAAGTGTCAACCAAGAGGAAATGCCCATCATGAGGGAATACGGTGACATATTTACTAAAGATTTACTCGGACATCCCTCAGATCATGAGGTGGAGTACTCTATAGAAGTATTACTCGGAGCTACACATATCCCAATGTTTCTCTATAGGATGAGTCCTATAGAATTGGAGGACATAAATAAGTATCTATAAGAGCAGTTGGAAAAATGTTTCATAGGGCATATATAAACACCTTCAGTTGCGCCAGTGCTATTTGTGAAAAATAAGGATGTAATAATGAGATTGTTTATCAATTATTGGTAACTCAACAATGTCCCATTAATGAATAAGTATCATATTTCAATGATATATGACTTGTTAGATTAGTTAATAGGATCTCAAAACTTCTCAAAGGTGGATCATCATTCTAGATATCATCAGCTAAGGGTGAAGAAAGAATATATTTATAAAACAACCTTTAGTAAAAGGCATGTGAACTATGAGTTTCCCATGATGCCCTTCAGACATACTAATTCCCCTACAATATTCATGGATTTGGTGAATAAAGACTATAGACAATACCTCAACTGAGTTTTGGTATTTTTTATCGATGATATTCTCATCTAATCCATGAGTAAGGGGGAACATGAAGAACAAATAATTCTTGTATTGGTGACATTAAAAAAGAATATGTTTAATGGAATGTTTTTAAAGTGTTAATTTTGGATTCAACAAGTCACATTATTGTTATGTGGGATCTCAAGATAGGTAATTTCTATGGGCCATTCAAAATTGAAGGTGATTGAGGAATGGACCAGACCCTCTACTGTCACAGAAATATGTAGTTTTCATGGATTATCATGGTACTACTGACATTTTGTGAGAAAGTTTTCATAATTTTCAAACCTTCTAAATAAGTTAACAAGAAAATGAGTAAAGTATATATTAAAAGTAGAATTTGAGAAGATATCTCCAATTCATGATCTAGATCTGGCAGTCGTGGTTTTTGCATAAAATATGGAAACACTACCTTTATGGAGAGAAGTGCCACATATATAGAGACCACAATAGCCTAATGTATATTATCTCAATAAAATATCTTAACATGCATCGAAGGAAATGGGTAGAGATAATCATGGACTATGATTGATCCATTTACTATCATATTGGAAAGGCAGAAAATTTAGGTATATCCCATAGATGAAAAGAAAGTGCTACATTATCCATGTTAAGGATAGAGAATGACCCTATCTTTAAGGATATACAAAATATGGATTAGGAAATAAAAATGGATATGGATACATCATACATTTCCCAAATGATTGTCCAGTTGTCTTTCTAAGAGAAGATTCATAGTCACAAAGGGATGACAAGGATTTTCAAAAGATGGTGAATGTAGTTGAGAATGTGAATCTACAAGACATCCATATCGATGATGACAGTGTGATTTAGTTTTGAACATGGCTTTTTTTACCTTCATCCCCCCAGGATAAAGAATGATCAGTTAGACAATTCTCATTGATCCAAATTCACTATCCTTCCTAGGAGTACTAAGATATATGGTTATCTATAAGAACACTTCTGGTGAGACAACATGATGATGGAGATTGTGGAGTATATCTCAAGGTTCTTAACATGTCATCATGTTAAATCATAACAACAAAAGTCCAAAGGGATTATTGAACCATTGCCTATACCCATGTGGAAATGAGATAATATCACGATGAAAATTGTCATTGATCTCCCGAATACGTCCAAGGGAAGTAATTTGATATGGGTTGTGGATGACTAACTCACCAAGACATACCAAATTATCTCTATTTGGGGAGATCTCTCATTTGAAAAATTATCAAATGTACATGTAAAGCAAGGTGTGTGACTAAATTGGGTTACACTCTAAATTTTCTCTGATCGTGAGCTCAGTTTTAGATATAAATTCTAGAGTTTTCTTCAACATTTTTTTTACTAAATTAAATTCCATCACTGCTTATCACCACCAAACTGATGGCCAATCTAAAAGAACTATTCAGTCTCTCGATGATATACTAAATCCTAGTATCCATAAATCAATGATGTATGGGATCAACCTCATAAAATGGTTGAGATAACATACAATAAGAGCCTCCACTCAAGTATTCAGATGTCTCTATATGAATATTTTTATAGAAAGAGATGTAGAACACCGACCTATTGGGATGATGTTGGAAAATAAATGCTACTTAGACATGAAAATGTACAAGTGACGATAGAAAAGTTTCAAGTCAACCCAAAACATATCAATGAATCTCAATGTCATAAAAACTGATATGCAAGAAAACTTTTATGGGACCTAGAGTTTTCCATTGGAGATAATCTCTTCCATTTAATATAACCATGGATGAGAGTCATGCATTTTTTAAAGAAGGGGAAGTTGATCCCAAGGTAAATTTCCCCCTTAAAGATATATGACCACATAAGATATGTGGACTATAGTCTTGCATAGACACCGAATATTGCTCAAGTTCATGATGTGTTTCATGTATCAATCTTGAGGAAGTACATACTAGATCCCTCAGACATAGTGAAATCAATGGTTGTACAACTGGAAGATTATCAATCATATGAGGAGAATCTAGTAATGATTATAGACCAGGGAGATAAGGTTATACACAAAAATATAACCAGCCATGGGAAATTCTTTTTGAGGAACTATAAGTTTATAGAAGTAACATGGGAACCAGAGGAGGCGATGAAGGAGAATTACCCTCACATGTTTTTGTAAAATATTATTTTGAGGAAAAATTTCATAACAGGGGAAGAATGTAACGACCCAATGTTTAATCAAAGGAAATACCTTATTATAATCGTTCCTTAATGTATAATCAAATTTGGAAACAAAATTACATAGAGTGATACTAAATACAATGTCGCCATTAAACATAAATTTTTTCTAATTCATTTTTATGAATTATGAAAATATTAAATACATGTTTGCATTCATGATGATTTTTGGGGTCTGATGGAAAAAATAGAATTTTTTAATTAATAATAACCAAACCAGAGGCATAGTAACCTACCATTATAAATAGTAATATACCCATTGGAATAGTATCTATTAATAAAATTGTATATATATATATGATTTATGTGAATGTATGACATTCTTATATCTTGGAAATAGTAATTAAATGATTTTTAATTGGTATGTTTAAAATAAATTATTATTTTATTTAGAAACATTATTAAAAAAATTTAAAATTATTTTTTGACAATTGGAGATAATTTTTTGGAATGAAAATGTTGAAAATTATTAGGGTGAATTTTTTATATTTTTCTGAAATAGTTGATTTTTTTATGAATAGTGAAATATGATAATTTAAAAAATATGTAAAATTTATTATTTATAGAGTTATGGGAGATGTTATGTGGATTTATAACTATTTGGTTCAAACTCACATGACCTATTTACTATATTCAGTCTTGGAATGCTAATAATTTCTTGTCTTGAGGGATATTAATAAACTAATTATTAAAATTTTAGGAAAACACCCCTCCCTCCACTATAAATAGCACCCTTCACACTCCCATTTATCCACACCTCTCATGCTTCATTCCTTATCTATAGAAATAAAAAATATCTTCACTATATATTCACCCAATTCCAATGGATTATGGCCTCATCAACGAGAAATCCATGGTGCCTTAAGGATGATTCCAGAGGCAATTCCCTTCCCTCTTTCCCTTTAATTTTCATTCAATTTCGTGTTCCGTTCATAATATCTCCTCACCTATCATAATAAACATTAAATTTTTACTAAAATATATTAAATATAGTATAATTTAATGATACTAATGGAATAATATTTCATTAAACACCCTTATGTTCATCTTTTTATTTTAAAAAGGATAACCTTGTTCATGAGGTTTAAATTTATCATCTTCATGAACCACATGTTTTCATTTTCCATTAACCACTTTAGATATGGTCATGAAGTCATTTTTATTATTGAAAATTTTTAATGGAAAATTTATTAAATTCCATTTAATTTTTTGGTACTAACTTATGTACATACTGCAAAATTTTTAAATAAAAAAGGTTCATTATGGTAAAACAACCGCCCGAATTATCCAAAAAGGTCATAATTTAATTCTAATCTAATGATTCGTTTTCATTGTATATGATTTTTTTCATAATATAATTTAATGTTCTATAACATCATAAATAACATATTATTAGAATTATGGATGTTTGTCCTTGTTTTAAATGAGTTTCTATTTAATAATACAAGTGTACAGTTCAAGAAAACTATAAAGATGAGTGTTACCCAGCAATGAATTTATACACTATAACTAATCAAAAAGCCCATAAATGAACTTAATAAAACATAAATAAGTCATATTAATGTATATATGGTTAAATAATTTTTAATTAATGAAAATATTTTCGTTTACATGAACTTATAGTGATGAAACCATTTAGACACAATGTAAGTGGAAATTCTCAAACCCAACTCTCATACTTTGTGTTTTCCTCTTCCAACCCATTTTCAACATGGATATGACTTAAGAATCATTTCATAATCATCACATTATATATTAGAGGATATAAATTTATTCTATGAATGTTTATGAAAACCCCATTGTTCTTTAAAAATAAGTCTTCTTACAAATATGCACTATATTTTTACTTCACAAATATTGTTTCTACTTCACTCGTTATTGATTGTTCCATGTCAATAATGTGATCTTCTAATTATTTTTTGAGACAAATGTTTATGAAGGAATTATTTATGATGATAAACCCATTAATTTCCTTGGTTTTTTTATGTATAAAATTGACTTATGTTTTATGTGCCATGTATGTTAATGTACATATTATGATAGATAGGTGTGCCCAGAATTATATAATGCAATTTGAATGTTATGATGTGACGGGTGCACCCAAAATTATATAGCTCTCCAATATATATGGTAAATTCATTAATCACCTGAGTTTATGGGAAATGATGTGTGAACACGATGATTGAATTTTTCAATACTATAGGTGGTAGTTGACCAATAATACTTGTTGTTTAATTTTTATGCATTGCCACTTTACAAGTCATTTATTAATTCTTCATCTAATATTCATGGTCCTTTTCCTAAGTTATGATTGTACTCACCCATTTTTATTTTTATCATATCTATCCTCTTACTCGTATTTAATGTAACCCCATTTATTATGTATATCCTAAGGTGATTATATGTACTAAGGAGTTTTCAAGGGACAATAAGAAGCTAGAGAAGATAGAATTTAATAAAATATTACTTTTTATGTAGTAAATGTAATGTATTATCCAAGTTTTCCCAAGACACTAATGATTTGGTTTATCTTTCTCTAATGTTGTGTTTTGTTTATACAATAAATTATATAAATGTAATGAATGAAATTAAGGGCCATTATAGGGAATTTGTAAAATAATAATTTTGTTCCCCATGTTATAGTTTTTTTTTTGGAAAAATGAACTGGTTGATAAAGCTACAAGTGACATTAAAAATTTATTGAATAATAAATCTATATATATTTATAAGTAACAAATAAAATTTAATAGATGTAATTTTAAAATAGGGAATAGTGTCACAAACATGGAATTTTATTGATTCATTTTCTTTCATGTTAATTTAAAATTAAAATTATATGAATACATCAAAAAACAATTGTAATAATATTTTATAAAAAAACATAATTACATAATAGATTAAAATTTCATAAAAAATCAGTCCATGTGATAGTGGTTTAGAATAATATATCAGTCCTGGTTTATTTATAATACAATTTTCATTGATTAGTTAGAGTAATTTATTCTTTAATGTAGTGAAAATTGACACCACATTAATAATGAAATGGATTATTATAGGGGGTAAGATTGAAAAATAAGGGAAAAATTACTTAAATATGAAACATTAATATTGAATGGGAATATTTTTATTATAATCATTTTATATTTTAATATTATATTTTTTAAAATATTTCAATGATAATTAATTTACATTAATTTTATACATTAAAGGATTTCATGAATTCCCCTCCCATAATTTATAAATAGGATTTTTGTCTCCTCTATTATTGATAATTCAAAATCCATTTGGATTTGGAAATACCACTCTAAATCCATTAATTTAATCAATAACCACTTTATGGATTCTATTTATTGATCATAATAACAAATAATAAATTACTGGGTATTAACATAAAGTTGTTTTATGCAGAACATGTATTGTTCTGGACTGAGTGTTTTTATATTATTCAGTATTATATATCAATTAAGTAGATTTAAACAATGGTAAATTTATAAAACTATAATATTTCATATATTTTTATTTAGTAATGTTGGTTTAATTTCTTATATATATCATATTTCATAAACATTTATATAAAACAACATTTCAAGATTTTCTAGAACTACACCATCCAGAACCGACATAATTCATTTAACGTCGCATCGTATCACTACTATTTATAATGATATAATTGATTTATATATAATTTGTTTTATGTCATAATTGTCATTTGGTAACCATAATTTATTTTCTATTTTGTAACCATTATATCTAGTGAGAATTGAAAATGTAATTTGTGCACATTTCTAATCTACAACCTATATGAAAGGATGTAATTCGTTTCTAATGGCCACATTAAATGGAAAATATATAAATGTTTATTAAATGAAACATACTAATATATTATATTATCATCATTTCAAAATGATAAAAAAATACTAATATTCTCTTTATCATGTTTTTTGAATAATGGAATCCTTACTAATATGCACGTATGACCTACCATTTCCATGACTATATCAAATTTAATTGATCATAACCATGTAGATTTGTTCTTTTTAAATGAATAATTTAAAAAAAATGATAAATATTTTTATTAATTATTATTATAGAAAATAATGAATAATTTTTTGTTCATCCAAAATCAAATTACAATTTTACTAAAGTCATTTTTTGTATATGATCAAAATATCATCAAATCCTCTAATATGACCCTAATTGATTAATAAATTATATATAACACAATAATGAATAAATTAAATTGAATAACAAAATTGGAAAAGGATATTAAAATTTTATTTATTTAACAAATTCGTATTCTTCAAAATTATTGGGATCACATGTGATGAGTCAGAATAAATAATATATATACAATACATTTAAAACCAAGTATTATATATTTTAATGTCAATTTTTAATATAAATTTCATAGATGTAGATATTTATAAAAATATATTCTAGATATACTTATATAGAAATAAATGAGTTGTAAAGAAAATTTTATTTAATATATTCCATAATTTCAAATTTTTCAGAAGGAATCATTTTACATTGTTTATGTGGATTGGTTTGAGAAAATGGAAAAAAATTCATCTATTTTACTGAATGTGTCATAAATATTTTCTCAATTCACTATAATTTCTATTCTAGGATTGTATTACATTACAATATTTAATTTTCTCTAAAATTAAATACATTATTATTATGATTTCAAGTAATTTAAAAGAATAAGGATTTATGTAGGATTGGTATAATAATATATTGAAATTTTTTTACAAGTGTAAAAGAATTTTTAACAATGAAATATTTGATATTTTATGAGTATTTAATGATTATTAGGAATTTTTTATGATGTTTGGTGGTTCTTTTATAAAAAAAGAGTGGTTTGATTTTAAACTATGGATTTATTGTTCAGATATAATATTAGGATGGGTTTCTTGGACATACCTCTCCAATGCATTGATTAAAGGGATGGAGTTAACCAGTTTCATTAATACATAGTAATTATTGGAATTTATAAGGAATTTTATTCTATTTTTATGAGTGAAATAAAAACTTGTACCCATGTAACCTTCATGATTTTTCTTTTATTTCTATAAGTTATTACATATGTCATATTATTTCACAAGGTATGCACACATGGATTTTTTAGATGATATTTTATGCTACATTTTAAGGTGAAGTGTTTAACTTTTTGGGAATAAATTCTTGTCTATTACATGATTTATATAATAAATTATGAGTTATATTATTCTTTTATGATATCTTACCAAATAATTTAAAATCATATATCGGTAGAGAATTCTATTTATTTTTGAAGAGAATGTCTATTTTGTGATCATATTTGATATTTATAATGTTAAATTTTTATGAATATTAATGGAATGAAAACTTTATTAAATTTTTTTACATCCAAAATTGTGATAATTTTTTACCATCCTATATTTTGAAATATTGTATAAATTATTTTAAGGATTATTTAGGAAAATGAATTTTTCAAAATTAAAATTTTGAAGAGTTGTCATAAAAATAATTCTTGTTATATCTTAATTTTTTTCTTCTATAAAAAATGGATACTAAGTGGATCATCCACATTTCATATATAATTTTTACTGTATGGGTGATAAATGTAATCTCAAAACATTAAACATGAATTATATTTTGGATGGAAATAAAATGAGTTATTTTACAACGATTGAAAATACTAAATAATTTTTCTTTGACACTTATTTTAATACTATAATGAAAATTTTAATCATAATTATCATTTTATTCATTTTATTTTGAATCAAATTTCATATTTTCTTTTTCCATTCAATACTTTCATATGATAAAAGTTTTCTAAAGGATTCTTTCTCTAAATTTTAAAAATTCTATGGCATTTTTATTATAATGCACCATTACTACTTTTATATACTTGAAAATATTTTCTATGAATATATTTTTAACATATATATTCATCTAATTAATGAAATTTAAAAAAAATATGAGTATATAACTTTTTATGAAATTTTTTCCAAATTTTAAAAATACAAATTGGTTTATTTTATCGTCTTTTTTTATTGGGATTGATTTTTTAATTTACACTAGGGGGAATTATATGGTTCTTCTTTTTGTAAAGCCCATTAATTCTATTTATTCTTTTTTTATTTCAATGATTTTTAGTATACTTTCTTTTTCTACTCTCATAATTACTCAAATAAACCCAAATATTTATTATAAAATAAGGATACCATTTAACTTCTCTTTGGTTGGGAATAAATCTCTTCAATGTCAATATTAATTGTTTTTATATAAAAATTATTTTTCCATACATTAATAATACGATTTTATAATATTGTTACATCTATTTCAAATTATTAAAATAAACACCATTATTACATTACATATATTTATTTTTTAAATGTATTAAAAAAACCATGAAACCAATCAATTTTATTACACTTTCATTGTGAACAAATTTTCCCAATGTCATAACCATTCAAAATTATTTATCCTTAGTTTATAATATTTTTCATTTTAAATAATAATTTATTCTATATAATATATATATATATATTATTTTTATATAATATAAAAGGATATTATCTTAATAAAAGTTTTGAATGTTTTTTCAATTCACATATATGTATATATTTTTCCCCCACTGCCAATTTGACTACATTAGTATTTATCTTTTTAGGATATCATTCTTATAAAAAAATTAAATAATGTTTCAAAATTATTATTTGCATCTCATTAGTAATATTTTTTTATATTCCTTATATTTTTTTAACATATATGTTACAAAATTATTAAGGTATTTCCTGAATCTTCACCTCTATATTTTTAACTTTTTTCAAAATACAATCCATTTACAAACAATCCATCCTATATAGGTAATTTTCATTCCACATAAATTCACAAGAGATTTTTTATAACTAAATTGGTGTATATACGTTATTTTCATTTCACTCATAGGCTTGGTATTATGTTTTTTATCACTCTCTCGCACCATGTTTCTTTCACTTTAACAATTTTTATCCATATAATTTCTTCTCATTCAAACATTCGTCCTAGTATCAATTATTCCTTAATCATTATAATAGTTTACGTATATTTTTTCAACTAAGGTGTCATACATAAATAAAATTTTAGGTTGTTCCTAATGAAATATTGTTTAGTTTTTTTATTTAGAAAATATTAATTATCAACATACATAATAATTATAAATGGACGATTATTCATAGATAAAGTGCGATTGATTATGTGATTGGAATCATTGATATTCCATTATGTAAATTTCTATTATTATTGATCAATTATGTTGTAATTTATTAATTCCCTTTAATTTGATGAATTAAATCGATTTATTCATTTGAGTATTTGGGAATAATATTATACATATCATAATTTTACCAGTTATTGAAAATGAGATAAACTGTAATGACAATTATATAGTATATTATTTCCTATATAATGAAAATGACTTCAATGAGGACGTGAAATTATGGAATTAGCTTTTGATAAATTATTAAATGAGGTATTGATGATATGTATAGAATAAATAATATTTTTATAGATATAACATTGATTATATTATTACTAGAATAATTTATTTAATAATAATTATTATATTTATACATTTTTTTATTATAACAATTTTAAATATACATATTGATATATATTTTGGTATTTTTTGTATTAAATAATAGATTTAATGATTATTTACAATATCATATAACTTAGTATTTGATTCTCTATGATAAAATCCATTATATTCATCCTTTATTATATGTTTTTTCTCTCCACTCATAAAATTTCATTTAAGTGGGTTATAAATATTTTTAATACACCTAATATTTTTTGAATAATTTTATATGTATGGAATTCAGTGTCACATATTCGTGATGTATTAGAAAATTAGAAAACCACCATATACAGGTAAAACATTCTTCTATATGGAAAAAACTATCATTGTTAACTAATGTGTATGCCTAATTCTATAAAAATATATAATAAAAAATGTATTTGGTATTAATGTGAGTAAATTATTTCCTTGATTTTTTTAATTATAGGTGGATTCAATTTGGTCTCATTAGATGGATTCAATGTCTATTGAAATGAATTTGCATTTTGAATAAAATATCATATTTTTGGTCTCTGGAGTCACAGTAATAATACTATTTTATATAATCGAATAAAATATTTTATATAATTTAATTTTTATTTAAATTAGATGATATATAAAAACATTTCTGATAGGAGGTATGGGGATACTCCAAACATAATCTTTTATTCATGGACACTTCTATAATCTATTTTATTTTCAAATTTATACAAATATTATAGCATTAATTTTAATAATTATATTAAATATTAAATGAAATGAATAAAATTTTTTATATTTGTTATCTCTATCATTTTGTATGAATCACACATTTTCGAGGATATATGGGGTTTCTTTTAAACATTTACCTTATCTATTTTATTCTTTCACTCAACTCTCAGTATAATTTCTAATGAATTTTATTTTCTACCATTATATTAAATTTTATCAATATTATTTTATTCCCTTTAATTATACTCTCAATTTGGAATTTATTAACCAATTATTTTAAATCATTTCATTTTATTAACTTAATATAAATCATTTTTCATCTCGGTTCAAATGAAATATCTTATATTCTTTATATTTGATAAAATACTGGGAAATATTATATGATGATAGGTGGGGTTGAGATATATTCCACATAATTAATTTAATAATGATTTAATATACATATATATATATATATATTTATGTATGTATTATATTTTTTAATTTAATGATTATATTATGAAATTAGTTTTTTTCAAAAGGGATATTACAAGTGATTGTATTTTACATAAAGTTTTTTTAATAAGAAATGTTCCAAATTATTCTTTTACAGTTATTCTTTTTTTGATTTTTATTATGGGAATAGCTAATCAAGTATTATTATTTGATTATTAAATACATGTGTATAATATTTTATTACCTAATAGTTTATTATTTTTATGATAAAAATATTTATGTGGTTCCTTGTATTGTAATTTTGAATCCACTCTTATTTCTTAAAACCATTACAATATTTTTTTAAATTTTATCCATTATTTTATATGGTTTTCAAATAATAAGGGTTTAAAATTAATGATAATGAAATAAAATTTTAATATATGATGATTATTTGTAGATCTTGTAAGTGGAAAACTTCTGTCATGTGTAAGAAGATGATTATTGGTAGGTTTATAAGGTGTGGATTTTAATATATTAATAATATTTGTGATTCCAAACTCTATAAATATCTAAATTGAAAAGTTACCAGAAATATACCTGTTGAAATATATTTTATAAAGAATTAAATTATAAGGATATTTTTTTCTTTTAGAGTTAGTATTAGAGATGTGATTAAATAAATTAATCAGTTAATAGTTGGTTAGATGAGAATATTTTAATAGAATAATAAGTACTTAGTTGTTAATATATTTTTTAAATTAAAAGATATAAGTATTAGATAACACAAATAGTGGGTATTTTAATGTGATTGATGTATATTAGAGATCTGGTCATATGATTTTTAGAACCATTCATGATTATTGATTTGATTGATTTTGGATTTACTAAAAATTTAAAAATTTAAGGAGTTTGATTATTTTTTGGGATTGTGATATGAATTATAGAAACATATATTAGATTATTTTATACCAATATATTCATATGATAAATATAATTTTTTATTATTTAACAAAAAATTACAATTATTTCAACTATTCATATGATGGTTTTTCCTGATTTTACAAGATACAATCAAAGTAACATTTTAAGTTATTATTAAATGGATAATAATAAAAAGAATAACTTGACATAAATACTACATTAAATGAATAGACAAATAATTTAGTAGATCCCATGATTAATTAATTAATTAATTTAATTTCTCTAATAAGATAAATTCATCTTATAAATTCATCATTTCGAACATAAAGTCATCGATTACTAGAAAACAAATCTAGAAGTAATTTAATGGAATAAATGATTCCAAAAAAGTGGAAACAAATTAGGTTAATATAATTTTTATACTCAATATAATGTAAATTTGGAATCATTGAAAATCAAGAATAATAAAGAAAAATCTATGAAATCTTATATAGAAAATATTATAAAACAGTGATGTATTCCATTGAAAAAAAATTCACATTTATTGGACTTATAATGATAAATTCATGGATTAAATATTTATAATTAATTAAAATAAAAATATATTTATATTATTAAAAAATTTATAATTTTACCTATAAAATATTAAAATATTAATTTTAATAAAATATAGAACAAACGTTATGAATTTTATTTAGAAAAAAAATAATATTTCACAAATTAAATATTCATAAGGAATAAGGATTTTAAAATGAACTCCAAGGTATGTGATGTAAAATATATTATATATATTTAAAAATTAATTTTATAAATAATTATTTATTCTGATATACATATATCGAATGTATAAATATAAATTTCACGGATAAATAGATGGTAAATATATACTTTGATAAAAATTAAACCTTTGGAATTATTATTATTACTTCATATTATAAAATATATATTATTTAAAAACTAAATGATTTTTTATACTGTTAATTATTGCAATGGTTTGTTTTAATCAATATTTAACTATTATATAATTTTTAAATCGATATTCCATAAAATTATCTATATTCATATTATTATGAAGTAGTATTTTCCATGTATTAGGTTATTAATGTATTAAATAACAATATAGTACTATATTTAAAAAATGAATATAAAGTTTTCAAAAAACATTTAATAAAATAATATAATGAATTTTATTTATAAAACATATTTGATAAAAGTTATTGTAAAATTTTCATGAAAATAAAAATAATGTTTTAATTTAATGGTAAAATTAAGGCCAGTGGTATTTTTAAAAGAAGATAAAAATTATTATCTATGAAATTAAAAAGTACATCTGATGTTTATTAACTATTTCTATTAGATATTTTGGAAAATTTAAATCATTGAATCTTCAAATCCATTTTTTTGGATTTATAATATTTATTTCTGAAAGTCAATATTTTTATTCAATGTGATTATAGGTATAAAGATACACTTGAATATTTAATAATTTTTAGAAATAAGTTGTTTCATTAAAAATGAGTTCTATTAATTATTAATTTTTAAATATAATAAATATATTCAAAAAAATACTGAAATATAAAATTTATGTTTAATTTTTGTACATAAAAAAATTTATTTTCTCAATGTCCAATATTGAATTTCTATTTGCTTCAATATTTGGTAATAATGTTAGATTCCTTTTAGAAAATATTTTATCATGTTTGAATTAATCATTGTCACCCATTATTATATCAATTCTTTCCATGTTATATAACATTAAATAATGGTTCATTGTTTTTTTATTACAAAAATAACATGGTAAAACTTTGTAATTAATAAAAATGGTTTTTATGTCAGGATAAATTTGAAAACATTTATTTTTGGTAATATAGTGACACAAGGTATATGAAAGGTCAAAATTGATTGGTTAAGTGACATTAATGTTATGTAAAACTATTATTCAAAAATCTAAAATATAATTATTATTTTAAATAAATGTGTTTGATATATATTTATTATTATTAAAAATATATCACCATTTATGTATCCAAATTTTTTAAAATTTTCTATAAAATTTTTGACAAGCCTGAATTATTAACATAAAAATATATTATGGTATAGATGATAATAATTCATATAAGTAATTTTTTATTAAATATATTTTTTTAATGATAAGTGTACGGTCCTGGATCTATGTAGATCAACCCACTATACATTTTAAAATATCGAGGAGCTCAGAGGAGCCTTGAAGGATGTCTGGAGGAGTTTAGATGCTATGTGTTGGATGTATGAGAGGATTTCATGTCATGAAGAATTAAATGATTTGAATGAGAGATTCATGATGTTTAATGAATTGGTGTTAAAATATAAATAAAATAGAATATGAGGAACATTTTTCGTCAGAATTCAAACCATGACGACTGTACTATGTTAAAAGGAGATTATGTGTCATATAATTCAATGAAACAGTGTTATTTTAAACGTTTCTAGCCACTCTTTTCAATCAAAACCATATTTCTACACCGTCTCCCATTAATTTGGTAAGCATCCATATCATTCAAATTCATCATTTTGGATTCCCTTTTAGGGGGTTGATCGTTATGTTTTCATATTTAGTCTATAGTGACATGAGTTGATCCAAGGTGTCTTTTTCCTTCATTTTATTATAGTTTATCCTAGTTTGATCTTTTTCCTAATGAATCATCTAATTATACAATTTATTTTTCTTACACAATGTTCTAATGGGGTTTCTCTTGGTTTTTGTTGGTGACTTTCGGGTGTATATTCCTCATTTGCATTGTGATCTTGTTAGAGGAGTGATCACAAATTTGTTGTCTAGATTGTTCTCATGCATAGAACGTTGAAGTAATTTTAATGTAGGGTATTTTTAAGATTGAGTGGAATTATGTACCATCATAAAGTTTTCATGATTTAACACCATTTATCTTAATGTCATTATTTTAATATATATTTGATCCATTTTATAGAATTGTTATTGATCGCATGGCGATGTTGTTGTTTTTACCATGATAACGATTTTCCTCTAGTTTTCTTGATATGCTGATATTTATTGATTTATTGGATTAGCATGTTGTTCATGATGTAAATTTTTAAAGAACATACTTTTAGAATGTAACATCTTGAGATGGCTCCCTACTAAGATGATGGTCGTACCTATTTCCACATGACCTCATGCGCACCTCCATGTATGCCATAGGCTGCCTACTAGCAGTGACTGTGTATGGATAGTCAGTGGAGAGACTATAACCTCTTATCAAAGTTTCCCATTGGTATTATAGAGTAAATGACAATCATTTTTATAACCAGTAATACATAATTGACAAAGTAGTGGAAAATAGATTTCATATGATTGAAAAAAAGTGGCCAATGCAAGTTTATACAATATATGAATGCATGACATGGAATTGAAACATTACCGAAAGAAGTAAATAGTACAACATAATTTTCAATAAAATACAATGTGAGACACCATTAATAAAATAACTAAAATCTCATAATCAATCTCCAAAATCATCATGAACTCCTTCTCAGTCCTTTTCTCCTAACTCCCATGTATAAGAAAACAATAAAAAGCAGGTTCCAAGTCCTTGAGAACAAAGAAGGTGTACTCGGGAACCCCAGTGCAATGGAAGTCCGAGTAGGGTGTGTGATATAAATCTCAGTTGGTCACCACCACCAGTGTCTAGGACAATCCTGATAGTGTAATATGAATTAAATTTAGTGCGAGAATGAATAAATAATGTATGTAGTACAATGTAACTAAATTCCCAAGTACCATCATTAGCCCTCAGCTAGTGTCTGCACATATAATAAGTTCATTATTTTAGTATTATAAATTTTATTTATATGTCATATATGAGTAAGTCACCAACCGAGCCCTAGGAGTTTCCTCCAAGGAAAAACAAGGCTATGTAGTGACCGGGCCCGATGGGATTTAACCGTGGAACTTACATGTCATTGCTGGACCCAAGGATTGTATCTAAGACATTCGTTGATAGTATAAGATGTGAAGGTTCCAAGAAGTAACAAGGAATCCTGGAAAAGATATCCAATGAAGGAGTTCAAGGGTAAAGACCAAGGTATCATAAACTCACAGAATGCTAACACATTAGTATCTGAGTTTATCTAAGGGGTAAGTGTATAATCCAAAGAGAGTAATCCAAGGCATTCCCTAATAAGTCCAATACCAAGTCCAAGTTGATTGACCAAGGTAAAATGGGGATAAGAAATGATAGGGCATTATGGGCTTTAACCATGGAACCTACTAGTGAATCTTGTATCCAAGTAATGTATCTTAGGAATCTTGTTAGAAGAAGGCACCCAATGGTAGTATACCAGGCATCCAAGGAACATACAACAACTGGAGTCTAGGTGGGTAACAACAAAAGAAAATAGTATCCTTGATTCAGAATGGGGTTCCCAAGACCCACAGTTTACTCCTATCATAATCCAAGGTGAGCTCGAGTCAGTCCAATCCTATTTGATAGAGAAGAAATGTTACAATTCATCTGGTTTAGTTCTTTCATTCCATTAGTGGGGATAGTTCAAGTAGAGTTAAAGACATTATTTATTTGTTCAATCCTTTCCTTTAATTTGTGTGGAAAGGTTATGAAGAATTCCAAGAATTTATTAATTTCTTTAAGACTTGTATTCCATTAGTGTTGGAAGGTCATGTATCATTGCAACCATTTCAAACAGACAATAAGGATTTTTCAAAGGGAGAGGACAACCCCGCTACCTTCCATTATCATAGTAAAGGATGTCAGGGGAATGGAACCAATCCTTGTCTCATGACACAAGTCTATCCATGGAATTCCTTCATTGGAATCCATGTATCCCCCAAGTTATGAGAATGAACACCCATTGAGTCCATCATGGAATTTCTACTTGGGAACCCATCTGTCACCCAAGTTTTAATTAGTATTAAAAACATTTGGAAATATATGTAGTAACTTGTTTTGAGTGTCAAACATTAAGAATTATCCATTGATATGAATCAATTCATTACATTTACCAAAAATGTTAATGGCATATATAAGACTCTACATACCCCTAAAAATGGGAAATTACATACATGGGTAGTTCCACTCTGAAACTGAACCAAACAATTAGATGGTTCTTTGGTCCTTTAATCATTTTAAAAGGGAAACATGTTGTTTCTAATTTCATTACGCTCATGTCCAAAACATTTTGTATCACAAAAAACATAAGATCAAAAAAATTACAAACATTACAAGTCAAAAATGTAATGTCTAACCACTAGTTTTTAACTTGAAGGTACGGCACCACCATTGGATGTGTTTTATTATAGAAACATGAGTTTTTATCAACAAATCATTTATCATAGTAATCATTTAAGACATGAAAAAAGATAAATTCACATTTAAGAGGCATTGAGCATAAAAATTCATTATTTTAATTAATTTATAACAAAATTAATGTATGAAAAATAATTAGTGAATTTATAAAGTTTGATGACTTGGAAAGGGACGATACCTCAAGGTGGAACCAAGATTTCGACATTGGCGTTGAAACAAAACAAATCCAAACCACATAGTGAAGCTCAAAACACTACAAGCAACAATCTAAGGACTCATAAACACCAAAATCACAAAATTTAACACATGGAAAAGAAAACATGATGTGAAAACCTTACCCCAAAACCAATCTGATAGACTAAAACCATCTGAACCAACTCGCCTTCATCAGAGGTTACTAGAACATGCATCCAATGGTCGCGAGAGACCATTCAGCCCAATGTAGACAAAAAGAAAACTGAAATTCAGATCACCCCAAAACCCTAGGGATAAACTGATTCTCACTGGGCACCGATTAGGTAGATGTGAAGCTAGAAGAAAGATAGAGAAGGGGGAGAGGACTCACAATGATGGATCAGATAAGAAAATTGAAAGAATTCAGAAAAATACTATAGAAAGAGGAAAACAAGGGAGGAGGTATGTGAATCAAAGGGGAGATCCCCTTGGTCTAGTGTGTCACGTATGATATTAGAGGGAGTTGCTTAGGTTTTATTTTTAAATTTAATTTAATTCAATTAAAAAAAATTAAAATTTAGAAACTGGGAATCTCACACCGTTTTACCGGCACGTTTTTCCAATCCATGCTCAAATCATGCATATTCTTTTTCCTCTAAGATTCACCCTGCACAGGATATACACACTGTTTAGGAAACCATATGAAGGATGTGCACAAGCCATTGTCCCTTTTAAAATTGGGTCACACGGTTAACTATTGGGGTCACCCGGTTTGGAAGACCATGCACAAACCGTGCACCCATTATTGTCTTTTAAAACATGATGTTTTGAGTCTAAAACACCCGAAACATCTCAAGCCACATAAAAAACATATCAGGCCTTCTCCGTGCCCAAAAATATCACATAGGAGTTACTCAACTCTCAGAATTGAGTTCTGAAGATTGGCTTAAAAAGGACAGTTTTCATAAATGAAAAAGTTCAAAAACATCCGTACATTTGTTTGGATCAAAAACATGGGATTCTACATTCTATACAACTTAAATACATCTCTTCCTCAAGAATCCATTATGAACAATGTAAACATGACCCAAACTAAAAGTGTTGTGAAAATTCGTTCCAATGTTTTCATTACATTACCAATGCCCAATGAACTTTATGCATTTCCAACACACTCTTCACAACAGCCTTTACAATCCGAGACAGCGCTCAAAGTTAAACATAAACACAAAAACAGAGCTTACAAAGTCCTGTTCTGATAGAGAATCAGTAATTTCAAATTCTTGAGAAACACTCTACCGATTGTGCTTCCCACCATAGGTTTTGACATAAGAATGAAGGAAATTACATGCCACGGTTCCCCTACGATTATAATTTTTGTAAAAGGAACAAGGTTTAGTGTTCTTACGACACTCCTATCATTTATTCGTTAACATGAATAGTCAAATCCCAATTGACCTATCAAAAAATGGCTGTGGTCGCCCTCTCAAAAGAAACTGCCGACTTTGAGACTACACATGCCTTCACTTGGAAACATGAATTATAACGACCCCTTACAATAGTAAACATTAAACTAATGGATGAGATAATGAGTTGACCCACTTAGACGACGTATCTCATAGAAGTCAGGCTTAGGCGGACAAAGAAATTAAATAGAAATGGAAGGAATCCATAAGTCTAAACAAGGAGATCCTAATTGGGATCCCAGGAATCACTCAGGACTTACCAAGTCATAATGAGAACCACGCTCTAGCATGTAACACAGACAATGGTCATCCAAAAAGTTAAATAACTTCTATGATTTTACACGGTGTACGAACTATGATCTCTTAGAGCATTGATGATGATGTCAGGATATGGGACATGCTCATATATTAAGTAGATTACACTAAGATGCTTTATTGTGGGGTTTCTATTCAAACACACCAAGAAACTGGTAGTTAAAATATTTGAACCAAAACAATGTTGTTATGAAAAACAAGCACTGACATAATTTTAGACTTGTATGCATAAAGGGAATTCATGAAAATTTACAATTTCCCAATGGTCCCCTTATCATTTTCTCCTTCTACATGGAAGAACAAGTTTACCAGGTTCAAGATGACACTACACTCCTTAGAAGAGTATTAGACCCAAAAGGAAGTAGAACATACTACTCATATTCACGCTAGATTATATAAATGAGCTAGGCGTGTCAAAACACCCGAGTCTTTTGAAGGCCAGTCCATGTATTGGAATGGAACTAATTCTTTAATGCTCAAGACACCTTATATGGAGATGGTATAGGACCATTCTCAATAGTAAAAGAAGATCTATTATAGAGCCATATTGCCTCATATGACCATTTTCTTGGATGATGCCATAACCAGTCATCCATCACTACGAAGAAGAAGGGGTCAAATAACCAACAAAGCTCTTCACCATGCCCAAAGCACTTCTAAACTGCTGAAAACGATAATTACTCAATGAACAAACTCAATACAAGGTTAAGAAAGGCATGACCAACCATCTTAACAAGGGTTCCATTTGAAAACTGAATTTCCAACTTTAGACAACAAAACCCAAACGGCACTAAGAGTGATAAAATCACTACACTAGCAAGGTATTTATGTTATGATGGCACTACCTACCATGAGTTAGCCACTTATGAAGAACAAGTTTCAACCCAAACATAGGGTCACATCAAAAAAAATTAAGCTGGTCTCAAAAGCCGATCATAGCAACATTAAAACGGAAAAAGAACTTCTAAGTTATGTACTCATGCTTCAGTTCTATGCCAACTAAAAGGGAAGTCTGAACTACCCTTACATAAGGGTTTTAAACCATGGACAACACTATAGGATTCATTTCCAAGCCACATATATTTAATCACATTTCATAATTAATCATCAATATATTTAATCAAAACAACAAAGTAACATTTTTAAAACAAATCACATGGTAATTGTTTTAATAAATTCTCCAAGGGAAAAACATGCATGTTTTATAATACACACTTTTTAATTCATATTACGTTAGTTGACATACTATCATTTTTTAAAAATATCAAATTAAATTACTTTTTAGAAATATAATGTGACCTAAGAGGGTCCCATTTTATCAAATTGGGGTTCTCTATAAAGAAACCCAATATTAAACACATAAATATTGATATTTAACCACCCAAATGGGTCTTCTCATAAAAAAATTCCCCAACTGACCTCCTTGATATGTTTCATTTTAAAAGCTATCCATTTGATTACAGATCAATGTTTAACATATTTAACACTTATAATAAGATCACAAAGCGTCATTCCATTTCATTTTACATGGGTTTCCATTTCCCAATTCATGAAGCTCCCATACAATCAATGGATTGAATATTCTATCCCATTAATCAGTACAAATGTCAATTCAGAATTTAACATGGTCAAAAAGTAATGGTGAAAATTATATCAATGGCCATATACCAACCTAGGAATCACCCATTGACTTTACAGTTTGGCATTTGGCTCCATCAGTCAAAACCAACTTCATGTAACAATTAAATATGGCATCATTTTTACAATTGTTCAATTAAAAGAGTTTCTTTTTCTATCTATAAGGAACCCATACACCATATAACTAATAATTGGATCCCATTATAATTGTAACTAGTAAACATATCCCATTCAATCACGTACATATATCAATGTAGGTTGGCATGTCATGTCACAAGAAGCAGCTAACATAGAGCAACAAGATTAAATAACAAAATCATTGTATTTTAATCAAATGAGAAAGAAATAACAAGAATTCTGAACATAAGACATACTATTGTATTACCTAAACATGTAAAAATATAATCATTGAATATTAATAAGGCACTAAATAATATGCAACTTGAAATCTACTAATGAAACTATATTGTATGGATTATATGCCTAGAATTTGAATTTCTATGTGCCTAATATGAGGCATGTATGTTCCATACTTCCCATAGAATGCCATGGGTAATGTTAATAATTACATTAATCATAAGAAGAAGAATGTACACCAATCACTCTAGGTGAAATCATATCAATTGTACCATAAAAAACATAAACGCCATTAGCAGCCCTGGCCACTTGGTCACTCCCCGTACGTGGGGTGATCAGCCCCAAGCACAACTATTATCCAAGAACCAACACATTCTTATTCATCTGTCTACAAACCCAAAATAGTAAGACAAAAGGAAGAACTTTCTCTTAAACAACATTGTAACATCCCGACCTGGCTCACCATAAATATTGTGGCCGTACTGATTTTCACATGGCCTCAAGCACACCTACACGTACTCTAGAGGCTGCCGACTAGTAGTGAGGGTGTAAGGTTTGTCTGTGGAGAAACTATACTCTGTTATAATATTTTTGCAGTGGTATTACATATTAAATAACAATCAACAGTAGAAGCACTACTACATAATTGAAAATTCTTTGGAAAATAAATTTCATATGACTGAACAAAAGTGTCTAATGTCAGTTAATACAATAGATGAATGCATGACATGGCATTGATACATTACAGAAACCAATAAATAGTACAACATGCTTTTCAAAACAATACTATGTGAGACACAAGTAATGATAATAACTAAAATCCCAAAATCAATCTCCACAAGTATACTGAGCTCCAACTCAGTCCTTTTCCCCTAACCCTCGGGTACTAGAAAACAGATCCAAGTATGGTCTAAGGCCCTGCGAATAAGGAAGGTCAACTCAGGTACCCCAGTGTAATGGAGTCCTGAGTAGGGTGTGAGATATAAATCCTAGTAGTCCAGAACAACCAATGTCTAACCCAATCCCAATAGTGTAATATGAATTTAAATGGGTGAAGACATGCATAAATAATGTTAGCAGTACAATTTAAATTAATACCAAAGTACCTAATTTAGCCATCAACTGGTGTCAGAACATGCAACAAGTTCATTAATTTAGTAATAACCATTTTATTTATATGTCACATATGAGTATGTCACCTTGTGAGTACAAGGAGTTTCCTCCAAGGTAAAATATGGCTAAGCATTAACCAAGCCCAATGGGATATATCCTTGGAACCTACTTATCAATACTGGACCCCGGGAGTGTATCCAAAGCATCCTATGGAATTATATGTAGTGAAGGAACCATGATGTAATAAGGAAAATGAGAAAATATATCTAGTGAGTGATTTCTAGGTTAATGACCAAGGTAACATAAACTCACAGAAATCTGACTTAGTGTTATCTAAGTCAAGCTATCGGGTAATAATGTGATCCAAGGAGTTTAATCAATGGAATTCTACAATAAGTCACCTACTGAGCCAAAGTTGATCGACCACGGTAAAATTGGGCTAAGAAAGGACAGGGCCTGATGATCTTAAACCATTGAACATACTAGTCAATGATTGATCTAAGGAGGGAATCTGAGATATCCTATAAGAAGAAGGTACCCAATAGTAGTATATCAGGCATCCTAGTAATTGCAAAAAACTGGGTTCTAGGTGGGTATAAACCTATGAAAACCATATCAATGATTTGAAATGTGATTCCTGAGACTGAAGGTATTGTCCTATCCAAATCCAAGGCAAGCTCGAGTCAGACCATTACAATTTGATTGAGAAGTCTTGTAGTAATGAATCTTCTTTAAGTCTCACCTTTTATTAGTGTGGATAGGACATGTAGAGTTGAAACCATTATTTTTTGGTTCAATAGTTTCTTCCCATTAGCTTGGAAATGTCAATTATCATTGCAAACATTAATTTATTGGTTCAATTATTTCATTCCATTAGCGTGGAATGGTCAAGTAGCATTTCAACCTTTATAAAAACCCATAAAATTATGTTCATAGTCTGAGGTCTTCCCCACTAACTTCCCTTTCAATGGTAAGGTATTTAAGGTATATGGAACCAATCCTTATCTCATGAACCCATGTACGTCCATGGAATTCATACATGGGAATCCAGATATCCCCCAAGGAACGATCATGATATACCATTGAGTCCATTATGGAATTCTGATATTCTAATCCATGTGTCATCCATGGTTTTATTTGGATTCAAAACATTTTAAAAACAATTTGGTAACATGTTTTTGGGGTCATTCATTATGAATTACCCATTTATTTGAATCATCTCATTCCATTTACAAAAAACATGTCTAGTTCATTATAATGATCCATGTATCCATGAAAAATGGGAAATTACCATCATGGGTAATTATTATTTGAAATTAAACTAACCACTTGGACGGATCGTTGGTCCATTAATCGTTTAAAAAGGGAAACATAGTGTTTTTAATTCCATAAGTGCCATGTCCTAAACATGATGTATCTCAAAATAACATAAGAGGATAATAATTATAAACATGACATGTCAAGTAAGCTAGGTCTAACCACTAATTTTTTGCAATAAGGCATGGCACCTCTGTTAGAGGGATTTTATTATAAAAACACGATTTTGTTTTTCAACCAATAATTTTTCATCATTATCATTTAGGAAATGAAACATAACAAATTCACATTTAAGAGGCATTGAGCATAATAAATCATTGAATGAATTAATTTATAAAAAAATTAGTAATAAACATTTTAATGCATTTATAAATATTACTGACTTGGAAAGGGAAACTACATCAAGGTGGAACCATGCCATCCACATTGGTGATGAACAAAAATAATGAAAAACGACATGGTGATGCTCAACGCAAAACAAGAAATGACTTGGGGGATCATAAAAAATCCACAAATATAACACATGTGAATCAAAAAAAGAAGGTGAAAGACCTACCCCAAATCCAAACTGATGTGCCAAAACCATATGAACTACCTCACATTTTGTGGTGGTATCTGGAACATGCATCCAAAGGTCCTGAGAGACCTTTCGGTCCAACACAGATCGAATAAAAAAGGAAATTAAGATTACTCCACAAGTGTAGAGTTAAGACGATTCTCACAATGTTCTAATTAGGTCTACGTGAAGCCATAAAAAAGAAGAATAATGGTGGAGAGTACTCACAATGATGGATCTGCCAAAAAAATTGATGTAATTCAGCCAAAAACCAGAGGAAAAAAAAATTTGAGGGATCAGGTCCATGTGTCAATTAAGAGAACCCCTTAGGATAGTGCATAATGTATGATAATAGAGAGTTATTAGGTTAGGTTTAAGTTTTAATATCAATAAATTAAATTAAAACAAATTTAAAATTTCCAAACTAGGAATGTCACATAGTTTGACCCACACTGTTTGGAAAACCGTGCCTAAAACTGGTAGAGTCTTATTCCTCCAAGATGCACCCCACACGAGTTAGGTGCATGATTTTGGAAATAGTCCGTAGGATATGATCAAGTCACCTTCCCTTTTAAAAATGGTTCGCATGATTAATTGATGAGGGTTGCACGGTTTGGAAGACCATGCACAAACTTTGTGCCCTCTGCTGTAGTTTAAAACATGAAGTATTTTATGGCTGAAACTCATGAAACTTTTCGAGCCACTCATGAAACTGATCATGCATTTTCCCATACCCAAAAAAATAACTTATGAGTGATCCCACTCTAGGAATTTATTTCTAAATCATGGATTTAAAAATGAACAGTTTAGTAAATGGAAATGTTAAGATAACTTCTGTACTTTAGTCTGGTTCAAAAAAAAGTGGATATGCATTGAAATAATTAATAATTTATTGTCTTAGAGTAAAATAGACTTGTTTAATGTATCCAGTTATTATTGTTGAAAATATAATATGATGATAATAGAATTGATGCAAGTATTCAAGTTCAATTTAATATGTTAATGAACATGAATCATGATGATTATTATTGAAAATAAGATTAAATTAATTATAAATTAGTTGGTTAAGTAATATGTAATAGCATAATATATTTTTTTCAAAGGTTTATCATATTTGGAAACTTTTGTTAATTAATTGTATAGTTTAGGATGCAATAAGAATTTGTTGTGTGATAAATAATAATTCTTTCATATGGAATTGTTTTCTGAATTGATTTAAAGACTAAGGGCCTAGTGATTTTATTCCATGAGATCTCATTCGGTGTGAAAGATGAATTCATTGCCTTAGTTCCAAGAAATTAGTTATTATATTTTTTTCTACTTGTGATGGGAAGTTATCCTATGATAACTAAGGTTAAATGCGTGATGTGGTGTATGGGGTGGGGTGGCCCTGATGTGACATGATGCTGGGATAGATGATCCTAGAGGGTTGTAATTGCATAAGGGGAGTGGAGTCTCATTTTTTAAAGAAAAATTTAATGCTGGGAGATGAGAGATGCGTCATCATATGTATGTTTTTTCTTAGAATGACACTTGATATTAAATAATTTGTTGAATATGGGATTTTAAATTTATTTCAAATCTGATTTTTTTATTTAGTTATTTTTAATATGACCACATTTGTTTTCTTCTTTCCATTCCCATCTACTATATACAGATGATTTTTCTTACTCTCCAGCCAAGAGATGTAATGATTCACAAGGTATGACATATGATTTAACTGTTTAGCTTCACATGGTCAGATTAGTCTATTATCATGCTATATGTGGTGTGTAGTCAATGGTGAGTACATCTATCCACTATGATGATCCCCTTATGATCGGCATCGTATAATTTTTTCTTAGAATACATCGTAATGTGGAAAGTAACATTGTTAATAAATGAATAAATTTTTAACCAATGGGTTTGGAGCTTGTTGAGATAAAACGTTGAGGATAAAATTCTATGAAGTCATGGATATGGTTTTCTCATGCCATGATGGAATGGAACAATTTTTTGAATCACATGAAATGTAATGTGGAAATTGTAAGTGGTTAATTAATGGATTAATAATTAATTAATGTAAATTGAAACTAATTAATAGGGGGAAATTAATTTAATGTGTCTCTTTAAATGTTAATGTGCTTATAGGGTATCTCATATTAGTAGAGGCAGCCTGGATTCCGAGATACATTAGCTAAAGTTGGTTGTGGGATATGTTTTGGCCATAATGTTGTTATGCTATATATTTTGTCATTTATTTTTTGCAGTTCTATTTTTTACACTACCCTTCTAGTTTGGGAATCTAATTCCCATTGGTTTCAAAGCCCTGGGGTTGTTTTTCCCAGTATACTGGTTTGATAATTGTTAGATGACTAACCCCTTTGTCCATTCTCACTTCTCTTGGTACATAAATGAACCATTATGAATGATGGTTAGTTTTCCCCAAATATATGTGTATAGTACTTTAATGTAAAGTGGTTATTTCACACACATTTTGTAGAGACCCAAACATTGACGTACATAGACATTACATTACTTTTATGGAAAACTTAATAGATAACAAAAACAAACACACACAAGGACCGTAATAGTTTCATGACGTTGGAAACTCGGAACAAAATCATCTAATCGTGGTGAAAGATCTTCAACATCTCTCATAAAGATCTTCCCCTTTTGTTTTATTACCTAAAACCTTTCTTTATATCCTGGGGAAAAGAAAAAATATAAAGGGTGAGATCAAATGGTCAGTAAGGTTATGTATGGATAAAATAAAACAAACCATATACATTTGAACATAAAAACATGAATATAATGTTTAAATACCGAAATCTTGAGAAATGACATAAAACATGGCAGTACGTAAGGCATAGATCATAAAGGAACATCAATCATGATAAAATAGCATATGAATAAAACATTTAATTGTGGAAAATCATTAATCACATGATATGATTTCCATAGTAGCCAAGGAATTGCTGCCAAGACCATCTTAGTGGACAAAGTCCCTTTCTGAATCGAGTTCACTCCTCATTTCAGTCCTGTAACACTACACTGGATTAACATACCGTTCTAGCCATGTCTATCTCATGAGATATAAATCATTACCCAATGAATTGGAGGGAGATATAGGTCCCACCCATCTCATAATTAAATCATTCTTACTTGTACCACAACATAAACATAAATCATTCATCACAATCCAAATAATAAAAATGGGTTTCATAAACATCATCCCATCATAACATAATCCATATAAAAAATGGATTTCATTTCATCATAAGAAAAGTGAAACCATGTAAATCATAGAGATATTGTACTTGAAACATACACATATGAAATAACTTCATCCTATATGGAAAAATAGTTTTGACAAAACACTTCAAAATAATTATTGAGGAAAATATCCTTTCATCTTAAAAATCATTTCCTTTTCACAAAATTCCATGTAAATTTAAAAGAAAACGACATTTTTTTAAATAATCATGAAATCGTGTAGAGTACGCTTCATGAAAATAAGGCGTTATAAAACAGTAAAAATACGTTCATGCTATATATGTTAAAAAAACATTTTCCTCATACTTTTAACAGAAAAGTCAGAAAGTACCACATATGGTAAACAAAAGAAAGATTCCATCCATAACACAATGTAAATGTCAAAGAGGGGTAAAAATGACATTAAAAATACATGGAATAATATTAAACACTTTATGAAAAATATTTTTTATCTACATGGTTGAAAATTATAACCTCAGAAAATACTTACGAATAAACAACCTCAGATAAGAACGATATTGGAATAGTTATCCCTTACCTTATGTCCAATTTCATCTTTATGTGTCTGAGACACCATTTTAGTGGGTTTAAATATATTATTAACTTTTAACAGAACCATAATAACATTTATGATATCATATATGATTCACTTAAGACTTTATATTATCCGTTCATTTGTCAATTCCATGTTAAAGCAGTGTTTTGGGTAAAATCATTTAATTTATCGTCCGTGTTTTGCCTTGTAATTATTAATATGATTACTCAGATCATGATTACTTAATTCCAGAATATAAAACATGATTTATTTATAATATATATTCATAATATACATATATAAAATAGATCTATAAATGGAAAGAAATACACCATTCATGGAGACGGTAGGTCGTACGTACGCATGAATGCTGTTTTTTGTTTCCTTATTGAATTGATTGGAATTACGTAGATGAAATACATATATATATACATAAATACAGTATAATTATTATTTCATATATATCATGATTACTTATCATATATACTTTATAATCATTCTTGAATTTTTAACATGGAAACTGAATCTCATCGCGTTGTGGAGACGGTAATCCGTACGTACGCACTAGCGATGATATCATTACCATATTTATTGAAATGAATTGGAGTGGATGATATAATATCTTAGAATCAGTATGATGTTATAATAATCATATATAGTTATACTTTACACCATTATACCCATCCATGTAAGGTGGTGGTGGAAAAACTGATTACACCACGGCGTGGACACGATATTCTGTACGTACGCACGCACGGTGATTTCGTTTTACATAGGATGGATAGAAGGTGAAATAGGTTTGTTTCATAGATATAATAACATATCAGTATATAAGTAATACTGATGTTATTACTTTATAATGAATCATATTAATATGTGGAATTCAAAGAAGAAACAAACTTGAAAGAGTCGGTAGAAGAGATTACCTCTTCCTCGATGCACCTCCTCTAAACTTCTTCTTAGGGAACTAGGGTTGGTATTTTTAGAATACCAGAACCTCTATGATATAACTAGAGAGTTTGAGAAGAGTAATTTGTAGGGTTTTTCCATGATTCAAGTCTCAAAAGTGTGTTAAGAGAAGAGGGAAGTGTGCCCTTTTTATAAAGGAGGAGAGGGGCACCTTTGGAAAAACATAGATTATTATTTTATAATAAAGTCATATTCGGTTTATAATAGATCCAAATTAATTTATTTCGAACCAAAAGTGGGTATGGGTAGAAATAATCTCATCTAATAGGTTTTAGACAAGTTTAGGTTACTATTTTAACCTTATAATTTAGATTTAACTCTAAGTTAAATAATTTAACTTTTACCGTGTCTTCTTGTATTCTTAAGCTATATTGTTAATAAACTTACTATAAAAAGACAAACGAACACAAATTGGTTCATTAGTAATATATAAAACCTTATATAATTCATTTGGACTAACCTTATATTTTTAGGAATATAATAACAACTAATAATATAATATTTGTTTTAAAAACTATTTTAAGTCAAATTTGAAACTATTTCGTAATTGATTTTTGTGAAAATCATAAAATCATTATTACTTCTAGAAAATCTAATTAAATCAATAATAAAATGTCATATTAACCTATAAAATTAGTATAATTCATAAAAATTCTGAAATTACATTTATTTGGGTATTTATAACATCAATTATGTTAATATTTCATTAATAAGGTAATTACTGCATCATCATTGTGTCATAAATAAATTAAATTATATAATGTCTAAAAATTATAAATAAAATACCATTATGTAGGAAATATTTTTATATTTTTAATGAATATTTATAGTCAAATTTATCTTATGTATAACCGTATATTAAATATGTTTAATTATTAAAGTTTGATTTAATCTATTTTAACTTGCTGTTAAATAAAATAATAATATGTGTCCTAATCTAATCAAAGTGGACCTAAAGTGTAATATTTTATTCATAAGGTTTTTTTTGTTCGAATTACACTTATCCAATATAATTAGGACAAGTTTTAGGGTAATAATAATATCATTTTTACCCTTAATTATCATGTATTTACTTTTAACCATGGTAAATAAAAGTAAAAAGTTATTATTCACCAAAAATTATTTTTATCATATTGAACCACATTTTACTCATTGATATTAACTATGCCTCTCAGATTTTCTAAATTCCACTCAATTAAGTGGCAAAATTATGTTTTATGTAAATTTTCAAATTCTCCTAGGAGGTGGGTAAAAGACGGTGAAAAGTTCAATAAATTATATATATATATATATAATTATTATAAAAGGACTCAAATGAATTAAATTGAAATTATATAGGTATTATGTATCAATTTTTACCTAAAATAAATTTAAATAAAATAAATAATTATTTAATTAAAATGTTGGCTTTTAAATAGTTACCCAGAGTTTTCACTATTCATCAAAAATTGAAAGTTTTCAGAAAAATACCTAAAATTCACCATAGGATAATTTTGATATTCCGAATCCAAAAATGAATTCTATTTTGATATAAAAAATTTATAAAATTTACCAATGTTGGTATTACTATTCATAACAGCTAGTTCATAATAATATTATAATAATATCTCGTTTATTGAAACTTGGTATTACGTACTACACACGCTATCAAAGAGGGTCTTGATTGCATGTAATGATAGCCAAGTCAGGGTTGCGTGTATTGAAATATCTGTTTGGTGTTGTGTATAACATAATCAAAACTTATTTAATTTATACATTAAACAAAATCTATACATAATGTTGAGTAGAATAATTTCCATAAAAAGAACATGAAATTGTGTGTAACACAAGCCAAGAATAGTGTTGCATATACTTCAAGATAATATGGTGTTGCGTATAGTACAAGATAATCTTGGTGTAGTGTATAATAGAAGAAATAAATTAAATTGAAAATAATAGATCTCATAAAATCTCAGGGTGTTACATTCTACCCCCGTATAGGGTTTAGATATGTTAGTGTACGTCATGGTCATCATGGATAATTTTAATATTAATCATAATATTTTTTAATTTATTTTCAAATGAGATAGATATAATGATATCTTAAAATAAAATTACATTTTATCAATAAAAATGAAATTAAATGTTAAATATATTTAAAAAATAGTTAGACATTAATATACATTCATAAAAACATACTCTAATTAAATCTTTTTGGGGAATGGTCTATCATAAATTATATTATAAAATTAATTTACACATTGAAAAAAAATTTATTATTAACCATCCATAATTAAATATTTATGAAAATTCAAATGATTCGTTAATATAAAAGAAGGTTAATTTTTGTACTTATGAAATAGGTATAATATTTTTTTATCCGCAAATTATGCCAAAAACTCAAAAAACATTAGTTTCCATACTTATAATAGTTTGTTCAATAAAAAATTCCTTCCATATATGTATTTAAACTCAATGAAAAGTATAATTATTAAATATAAATGTATGTATTCCCATTTGACAAATTTCAGTCTTAGATATAAATTTTATGCTATCTAAATATTTAAAAAGTTACAGTATTTTCCTTAAATAAAACATTTTACTTATTACTGAAACCCATATAATAATTTAAGGATGATATACTTTAAAATATCTTTCATAAAACACTTATCATAATAATTTAGGATGTTAATATATGAGGTTCAAAATAAATGACTTACAATTTAATTCTCCTCACAACATTTTTCATGAAAACTAGTAGCTTATAAAAGTAACAATAAAATAATATTATTATTATAATATAATTTCTTATTTAAATAATAATATTTAACAAGAATTATATTCTTTTATACTCTTAGAAATAATCCATTGTTTAGTTATTTTTAATGCTACTCATGTAAATAATGATGCCTTAATTTTTAATTAATTCTTTCATTTTTACTCCTGAAAATAGATTTGAGATTAAATAAAATAGTAATAATATTTTTTTAGGATTCATGTTTGATATATTTTTAATAATTGTGAAAATAATTATTATTATATATTAAAAATTTTATCCACATAAAACAATCCACCCAATTACATTATAATCAATTATAACTATCGAGTAAAGTATTTATATTAATTAACTTTATAATGATATTATATATATACACTGAAACTTTTGAAAATAAATGAACCAATATGAATAAATAATCCTAAAAAAATTATCCAATGATAAACATATGTTATTTTTTTGGGAAATATTGATTTTTTAATGAATAGTGAAAAATAAAAAAAAATTAATCATATTTGTTTTTTTCCCAAACATTTAAGAATTACAAAATTGTTATTAAAATTGGTTCAATGTAAAATTAGCTATAATGTATTATTAATAATAAATTTATGTTCAATATAATCAATTCTATAAAATTATATCTTTTAAAAATAATATTTATAGAAAATATTTTTTTTTCTAAAATCAAAATTTCATTTCACATTAAACATGTATATTAATTTTTTTCACCTAAATAATTTTTTTATGAAATTGAATTTTTTGGATTTCATGATGTAAAATTCAAACTCATATTATTTTAACATCATTTTTTTGAAGATGATATTTTTTGGTAAATAGTAAATCATATAAATATTTATGAAATTTTTTACCATTAACAACATCTCAATGATATATACATATATAATTTTTTTTTTGATAATTTTTTAATTAATAAGATTTTATAAAACATTTATAAATATTATACCACTTTTATTAAAAAAATCCTTGTTTATTACTTGATAAATATGTAAAGTCATAATTTGTGCTGATATAGAGGCTATACAGTACTATAAAAGTAACATTAGGTGTAATAAAGTTATAATTTGAGATAAAATAAGTCCTATATAAATTTGTTTACAAATTACTATGTATTAAATATATATTATTATAAATGAATTGTTCAATTTTAAAAAATATTATTATCCAAATGCTGGTGAAATTCTTGAGAAATGCCTAGAAAGTCAAAATGACATAACAAATAAGTTTCCAATACATATATATGAGTTAACATACATTTTGAATGACAACTAATTTAAAATTTTTATTAAAAAAATCAATTTCATTCTAGAAATTTATTTTCTGTTTTCTTGTTCAAAATAATTTCCTAAAATTTTTGTACAATACTGATAGAGAATTTATGTAATTTATAGTGAAATACAATAAATGATATTATAAACAGTAAAAATAAAAAATGAAAAAAAATATAAAGTTTTTGATTAATTTTATAGAGATATAGGACATGATAGGTATATATTAATTGATTATATTCTAGATCCCCATTTTTATTAATGTATATAATGTAAAATTAAATTAATTATGGGTAAATTAACATAAAAGATATTTTAGAAAAATAATGTTTTTTTAATTTATTTTATAATGATAAATTCATTAATGTGTAAAATTGATATAAGATATTGTGTAAAATTTCTTACCATTTCCATTTATCATATAATTTTAATCTCATATGTAAACTTTACTTTGTTTAATACTGAAATGGTTGTTACCTTATTTAAATTTGAAATTCGTTAATGATGATATAATTAAATTTATTAGGATTAAAAGGAGAACAATATTTATGTAAATTTCATTAGTTTATGGAATTAAAAATATATACTACATTATCATATATTCCATTAACATATGGTGTAATTTTTATTCAGAATTAATTTATAATATTTCTATATTTTGATAAATTTTAATAGTTCCACTCACCTCAATTATAAATGGCCACCAACAATGAATCATTTTTAAACATCATTGAGAATTATAGGTATACCAATAATACAATTACTATAATAAACATCCCTAGTCACATTATGTTTGTTGCTTCATTCCTAAGAGACCAACCATATATCCCTTTTAGAGGAGATCTTAAAGAGTAGTTTTATATATAATGTAATTGTCTAACCAGTTACTTTATTTTCTAGTCCTCATGAGATCCAGTAAATCTTTATTATTTATCATTAAATAATAAATTATATATATTCAATATCATGAAATTTTTTTATCAATATAGAAACCCCAATAAATCCCTCTTTCCAACCAAACTATAATAAAATGTATAAAATTTGAAAATGTATGTATTACCATCTCCATTTAGTGATAAAACACATTTTTCATCACAATATGTTAATAATTGGTAATATGAAATGATTATTTCTTATAAATTAAATAATTAGACATATTAAATTATAAAATCACATCTACCTACTTACTATCAAATCCATCCTAAATGATGATTTCGTTCAAGAGTACAAGTGGTCTACAACCTCCATGAGTAGATTTGATTAATTTCTCATTTATATTTTACATGGATGGTAATGTGGAATAGTTTTGGGAAAATATATGATTTTTATGATATTTTAATTATCACATAATAATAATTTAGTATTTTTATTTCTTTCTTTTTTTCTTGTGAAAGTTATATACAATGATCACTCACATTTATTTCCAATCACCTACATATATGATGTAAATCATTTTTCATTAATAAATTTTATTAATAGATATAAAAATATATGTATGTATTATATGTGATGTACTTAATGATTATAATTTTTAATATGATAAAACTATTTTCAAAAAAATGACCAAAACTACTATACCAAAACATACAGGAAAATTGTAGATACCACATGGTTCAATGATTTTAAAAAAGAAGTCTTAACAAATCTGTGATAAAGGCATATATTGAAATAATATATCTAATTATATATATGAATATGGTTAATTAATATGTGTATAATAATTCAATATTAATTATATAGGAATATCAATTTATTATGAAGGAATTAAAACATAAATTAAGGGATTTTCATGACACTTTTATTTCAATTTCAAACATACCATATTCAACACATACTTATTTTATACGGGATAAAAATACAAGAAATTTATTATTTTATTTTTAATACTAATTTAATGGTAATTTAGATATCCATATATGATTTATTATTTCATGTAACTTATTAATCAAATAACAATAAAATTAGTAACGACTTTGTATTATAATCCCATTTTTTATTGGGATGGTATTTGAAAATGTATCCATGGTTGAAATATTATATTATATATCATGACAGTAATGAATTTACTTGTTATACGGTTACATCATTAAAAATAATATTATTCATTCATTTTACTCATTTTATGTACTCAAGGTACAATGAATATGTTTTTAAGGAAAATCAACTTTATTTATCTCTTCTATTGAAAAAATATATTAGATCATATCAATGTTTTAAAAAAGTGTTTTATAGAGGGAAATTACTACTAACTTATGATTTTTAAAATTCATTTTTATGTAGGTAATATGTTTTAAAATTTTCTTTAAGAGAAATATTTATGTTAAATTTTTCAGGAAAAGGTACATTGTGATTTCAAGGGAAAATAATGGAATGAATGTTTTTACACAATATGTAATGAATTTATTTCCTAAAATCATGAGTAAATTTTAATTTTATTTTCCCATAGATGGTTTAAATGGTTATTTTCCAAGATAATTACATTTTTTTTATTTCAAATATTTTTATTTTTTGGTATCAATATGGAATGGTTTTTTACGTCAATAATTCTATAATGTTTTTATGGTATATGAATTTATAAAATACCATAACCATTGATTTATGATATTATTTATGGATGGTATGAATATAATATAACATCATTATTCATTCAGTGTATATTATATGAATATAGTTAAATAATGATTTTGAATCATGTTTATTTTAAATAGTTTATGTTGTGATGAACTGTTTAATTGATTATAATTCCTATTTATTTTACATGTCTTATTCTACAATTAAATTATTTTGAAACCTATTACTACTCATGGGTTCTAATATGATAAATTATTTATTATCTAGTGGAATAAACATATTTAATATTTTCATTTAATGATGGATGGGACAAGTATCATTATATAATGAGTTTTCGGAGTAGATTACTCATGAGGTGGGGGGGACTGAGTATCTATAAAAAATTCTATTTAATAAATTATTATTAAATGTATTCCCAAGTAAATATAAACACATCCCATTTTATCCAACTAATATGGTTATGAATCTTTGACTCTTAGAATAACTTCTCAGAAGATTTATTAATTCTCAAAAATCTTAATATCAGTTATAAACATTACTTTTGAACAAATTATAATATTGAAAAACAATTATAACTTTTTTCTATGATTAATTAACAAAGTAAATTTAGTGATTTTTGAATTAAATAGTAAAACAGGGAAATCATAAATAAAAAACACTACATATATAAAATATGTGGTTTAGTCTCAAGACGAGACCTAATCCACTCCACTTGGTGATCACTTTACACCAAGTAGTTTATATAAATAATATAGATCCACACCCTAGATCAGGGTTAACAATAGTACAAAAGTCAATCCATGTCTCAATACATCTTCCACAGTTCTTCATTGGTATGATCTAACAGGTCACACAGTGACCTCTTCCACACTTATCTGTGGAAATACAGAAGTGTAAAATGCTGTAAGAGAAAGGATATCTTGTATCATTTAATTTGATGTAGAATACAGTTCATGTTTTTATACAGAAACACACACTTCAATATAGATAAAAATAATACACAACCCATCAAAAATTATGAGATAAAGTTAGAAGTGCTCTTACTATTATTTTATGCAGCTATAGACTTCTATGATGAAGTCGAAGCATAAATCATGTCTTCTCATGGAAAACAAAGTATCGTAAGTCATCTAGATCAGGCTCGTGTTCATAATTAAGTTGATAATGAGGAAATTTTCATGACTCTAGGATTTGATTATACGTTATGTGTTCTCTAGCAGTGTTGGGTTGCATGTGTCTATTCTTCTTACATGAATGATTCATGCTTATTCGTTATCACACAAACATTGGTTCTTCTATTGTCAATATTGTCACTTGTTACACCCTTTTTTCTGTCCATGTCATTTTCTTATTCATAGAATGTATGTGTTGGGGATGACAAGATGCATGTATTATGTACCTCGTACCTCATACTATCAGGTGAAATGTCTATAAATAAACATTTATTATGTCATTTAATTTAAAAACATCAAATATGACCATTAAAAATTAAAATGAGAAATGACAAAACATATTAAGAAACAGTGTCACAGTATGACTATAAACGGTGTTTCCATGAAATAGTGTCACATTGAAATAGTGTATGGATAGTCACAGTGTCTGGATGGTCAAGATTTCAGGTTACAGTGTCTCGATGGTCACGGTGTCGGGATGGTAAAAGTTTCTGGATTTTCACGGTGTCTAGATGGTCACAGTGTATGGACAGTCATAGTGTGTGGATAATCATGGTGTATGGATCGTCATAGTGTCTAGGTTCTTTTCTAGAAAAACACAACTGGTGGTTGACTCATGGTTTCTCAGACATAGAAAAATCTTTGTACACATACAAAAATCATGATATTCATAGAATGTATTAAACTGTATCATTTATAAGATAATTTTGTTATAAAAAAAATAGATTACAATTTTTATGTAAGGAATAAAGAAACTAATTATTTGTAGACATGATTTTAGATAGATTAAATAGGATTAACATGATTTATAGAATGTATAGTATTTTTTATCAAAAAAATTTATTAACACATGATGAGTCCAGCAATATCAAAAAATTTGATGATCAAAAATCATGTGAGTGATATATATTTTAGTAGTGAATGTTCCTCTTCCTTAGTGTTCATATAGAATACATATTTCTCCCACTTTTGCGATTATCAAAAAGAGTAAATGAAAAATAGACAATAAAAGTTCCCAAGGAAATAGATGGTTAAAATGTGTCATTAAAAATAGTAAGTAACAAGAATACAGAAGACATCCCTATCAAAAGATTGTAGTATATATTATTTAGCACTATCTTGTATTATCTTTTCTATTAGAAGCAACATTAGAAGAAGAATCCATTGTAGTAGAGGTAGAAGGGTGGGAATGGAGTGAACTAGTTGATAGAGAAGGTAAAGGAAGTCTATAACAAAAGGGGACAAGGTAGATGCAGTAGAAGACTGAGGGAATTGTTGGTCAAGGATAAAAGGCATGATCTGACTGAGATCCTAAGAGACAGATATAAATGAAGAGGCAAGGGAAGAGGATGAGTAGGTAGGAAAATAGATCTCAGGTGTGCAACTGCAGGAGGGACAATTTCAGTACATTGGACATGAAGATAAGGCCTCAAAAGAATGATGGAGTCATCAATGATATAACCACTATACTGCATGGATTTCTCAAAGTCATCCATTTTCAATATAAACATATCCAATAAAGAAGTGAAATATTTGATCTTTTAGACATCAGTTTTGAAAGCTAGAGTGATAGGAGGAATCCTCATATTCTCTACATGGTACTTGAAGTGGATAGTCTTGTCATTCCTAGAGAAGATCTGATTGAAGTATAAGCCCTCCTTCTTAGAAATTTCATTCTTTGAATCATTGGAAATCTTGGAATGAATTATCACTAATTAAACAACTCTATCACTATTCTTGATAACATAAAATAGAGATTCTCATTCAAAGCCACAATGATTAGATTAATAGGATTATGGACTTCATTGGATTCCTGATTGGGGGGATTATTCCTTTCAATAGGTGCATCATTATATGGACTGATATATTTGAATCCTTGATCTATTTTCATGATTTCATCTCAAATTTCCTCAACCATTTCATTTTTATCCAACTAAATGGCATTCTCCAATCTCTCTTCAAGAGATATAATATCTTCAAGAACTACTTGTTCCTCTGGGTGTTCCTCCAGAGTAGTTCCAGGAACCATAGAAATATCTTCTTCTATATTCTCTTCTACAACATCCTTTTAACTTAACATAGAAATGGATTATTTTTTGGAAGAATGTTGTTATTCTATATCAACTAATCCATCAGGAAGAGACATTTACATCTAAAATAAGACATTAGGAGATGATTCACTACCTTCTTCATTGAGAATAGTTTCTCATGGAGGTACATCAGCATCTTCTTCTACTTCCACATCAGAATACTCAACATGTTAATTTAGTTCCAAACAAAGATCAAAAATATCTTTAGGTTTTGATGGGTGTTCCACCAGATTAAACATTTAATAAACCATGTAATTATTTACCACCCATTATTTTATTCATGGATTCCAACCGATTTTCATTCTCTTTATAGTATCATTCAAAAGACAGATATCATGGTCCTTAATTTATTCTTCATCTGGTACATCCAATCCTTTTACATACGGAATAAATATGATAATCCTTGAATAGAATAGGGTGGTTGACTTGGAGGTTTTTTGATCAACTCACTCATATATCCTATAACATACTTTCATAGGTTGATCTTATGTCCATTTTTCATGAGATGTAACAAAAATACATCCGGATACTTCAGTATGGAAAAATCACATTTTCTAGGGCTAATGAAATTTTGAACAAACTTAATAAGAAGCATGGTTTCCTCATATAGCTCGGTAGCTATGGATCCCCTGTTAGTTAGATGTCCAGCTAAACTTCACAATGCTTCTTACAAAAAATCAATTGGAGGTGGAGGACCTCTCTTGTATTCCTCACGAAGACCCTCAACAGGCATCTTAAGGCATGTATCCCATATCCTCAATGAAGCGGTACAAATTTGACTATTGATCCGACTCCACACAAAATATCCTTCATCTAAATCAAAAAAGCATTGAAAATTATTATAAAACTATGCTACTAGCATCAAGTAATGAGGCATATCCTCCATTTTGAACCAATACATCCATCGTTTCTCTATTATCGCTTTCAATACCAAAGTCTTACGTGATAGAAGCCACTTAGGGAATATCTTCTTTTCAGGTACAACTATTCTCTTCACCATATTTATAATATGAGGAACTTCAGGTGCTTACATGGGCACAATTTTCAACATCTTCAATTAACTGATCTTTACAAGAGTTGAAGATGATCGGTGTTTCATCTTGGGAATTAACCAAAGGTTAGAGAGAGAAAAGGGTTCAATGTGGGGTTACAGTTTGAGAGAAGAGACATCGAGGGAAGAAAGAGTGAAACTTCTTTTATTTTATCATTTAGGGATATCCAGCATCACTGGATCAAAACCGTGACGATGTAAAAAAGAATACAAAAATGAATTACTATTATGCCTATTATAATGTATAAATAAAATAGTAAAGCATCTTTACGATGATATCGTAATCAACAT
Organism: Viscum album; assembly: GCA_963277665.1. Classification (NCBI taxonomy): domain Eukaryota; kingdom Viridiplantae; phylum Streptophyta; class Magnoliopsida; order Santalales; family Viscaceae; genus Viscum; species Viscum album. The sequence continues at coordinate 1,325,757,680 of OY728152.1, read as the reverse complement.
TCTCTATGAGATCATAAAAAAGAGTTCACTGTGAGACTGTAACAAGAATTCATGTTGAGACTGTAATAGTTTGATCTTTAAACTTTTTGACCATATTGATTTGGATATTAAGTTCTAGACAGTAACCAAGAAATAGTAACTATGAGACCGTAAAAATGAAACATCAACTCTTAAGATACTAAAATTATAGAACTATTAGAGTTAAAGAGTTATATTAAGATCGTAAGTTGTGAAAACGAAAACTATTAAATATTATACCTACTACATAAGATTTATCATTCTCAGTTTATGTATGATGTAGTGTATTATTTAATAATTTAATTGTTTGGTGACTATATTAACATGCTGATATCCAGTTCCACTGAATTCCAAAGTGATGTCAACTTTTTGACAATTATCTCTCATGAAGTTATGTCTTACATCAATATGTTTTGTCAAAGATTGGGATACATGATTTTTTGAGATGTTAAAAGCACATGTATTTACACAATATATAGGTACAAGCATGAATTGGTATCCATAATAGAGTAACGTTTGTTTCATCCTAAAAATCTATGCACAAAAATTGCCAGTAGCTATGTATTCAGCTTCTGCTGTAGATAATGCAACCGCGTTTTGTTTATTAATACACAATGATCAAAGTGACATGCCTAAAAAGGGTCATGTTCCAGAGGTTATTTTTTCACCTAACTTATAACCACTGATGTCAGCATCAGAATAACTCACTAACTCAAATGATTGTCCTCTAGGATAGAACGGTCCTTGATTGGGTGTATTCCTGAGGTATTTGAAAATTATCTTAATAGTATTTAAATGGTATTTCATGGGATTTTCATGAAAATTATCACTCATACACACACTAAAAATAATGTCAGGTCGTCTAGATGTTATGTTAATTTAGCATCCAGTCATCCATTTATAAGTGGTTTGATCAGTAGATTTTCCATCTTCATCAAGATCAATATTACAAGTAGTAATCATTGGAGTGTCAATAAATTTAGTGATATAAAATCCAAAACATTTTAGACGATCTCCAGTATATATTTTTTATTTAAAACATTAATATCTATATTTTGAATGTTTTGAAATCCAAGAACGAATTTGAGTTCCCCCATTAATTACATTTCTATTTCATTTTTCATCATTTTAGAAAATTCAATGTATAAAATATTTTTGAAGATCCAAAGATAATGTCATATAAATAGATTATAATTACTAAAACATCATTGGATATTCATTTTATAAAATTGGTAGGATCAACTATACTTTTTGTTAAAACATTTAAAATATGAAATGTACTTAATCAATCGTACCAAGTTCTTGGAGCTTGTTTAAAACCGTATAATGATTTTGATAATATAAAATATGGTTTAGAAAATTAGGTTTTGTAAAACTCGGGGGTTTCTAAAAAAGCATCCTCCGCTATATACCCAATTAGAAATGATCATTTGACATCCATTTGATATAGTTTGGAATTCAGATGTGCAGTACAAACAAGCAGAATTCTGATGAATTCATGTCTAGCTACTAGTGAAAATGTATATTTATCACCAATTCATTCTTCTTAATTATAGCCTTGTGAAACCAATATATCCATGTTTCTATCTATGTTGCCAAATTCATCTACCTCATTTCTAACAACCATTTAGTTCCTTTGTTGAATGTGTCTTTTGGTCTGTAATAATGTTTCCAAACTTTTTTCATTTCAAACATATTAATTTCTTATTGCATAGTCATTATAGAAAATCCATCATTGGTGGAATAATTAATGTTTTTAGGTTCAAGTTGTAAAAAGAAGACTTGATGTCTAACATGATTTATATGAGACGCTAGATTCTGAGTTACTTTGTCTAATCCTCCTATAAAAACATCTAAAGGATGGTTCTTAAGAGTTCTAAAAGCTCTAGAAAAAGAAAGACTGGTTATTTTAGGTTCTTCAACTGGGTCAGGTTCATTGTGTCTGGAATCCAAAGAATTTCTAGAACTAGATTTTTTTTTAGATTCCTTTAAAGGATAGTAATATGATTTTTAATTAATTTCCATATTTGATACATCATCCTCTAGAATCTCTAGAGTGGTCCAAGGCTCATGTGGGTTTACTTCATCAAATATGACATGAACATATTCTTCTACACATTTAATTCTTTTATTAAACACCCTATAGGATTTACTAGAAATTGATGATCCTAAAAGGATTCCTTCATCGCTCTTGGATGAAAATTTTTCAAGATTCCCCTTAGTATTAAGGATATAGACATTGAAACCAAATAATATGAATTAGCTAACTTTGGGTTTTCTATTGTTCCACAACTCATATGGATTTATTTTAAGAATAGTTCTAATGAATACTCGATTGATAATATAACATGCAATATTTACAGCTTCAACCAAAAAATAAATATGTCAGTCGCATTCACTAAGCATGGTTCTCGAAGTCTTTTTCACGGTTCTATTTCTTCTTTCTAAAAATCCATTCTATTAAGGTGTTCTAGGGGAATAAAAATTATAACTATATCTATTTTTAGAGAAAAAGGAATCATACTCATGATATTAAAACTCACGCCCAAGATCACTTCATAAGGATTTAATTCTATGTACACTATGATTTTCTATTGTTTTGGAATATTTGGTAAAATGAGAGTAGGATTAACTTTTGTGAGCCAAGTAAAGTACAGGTATATCATGAAAATTCATATTCAAAAACATACACATAGTGCTTCCCATATAACTAGTAACTCTAGATGATTCAAAAAAATCCATGTGAACCAATTATAGAGGCTGAGAAGTTGCAACTTATTTCTTTAGTGTGAATGACATTTTCTGTTGATTTCCATTTTCATAGAGATTACACACATTATCATTTGGAAACTCATGTTTGGGTAGGTCATTGACTATGATTTTTCTATTTAACTTTGTAAGGGAGTTATAGTTACAATTTCCTAGTCTCCTATGACATATACAAGACTCTTTGTGAAGAACACCTAAACATGAAACATTTTGGGAAGCTAAGGAATGTAAGTTAATAGAATATACATTTTCATTTATTAATGTAGAGAACACTAATTCATTTTTATCATTAAAAACCTTGCATTAATCATTCTCAAATTTGACATGAAATCCATCATCACGTAGTTTTGAAATTCTAAGAAGATTATATATCAATACATCAACACAATGTATTTTGGAAATCAAAACTGAGTTTGTTTTACCGATTTGGCCAAGGCCAATAATCATTCCTTTGGCATTGACACCAAAGGTGACATGTCCATCACAAATTTTTAGTATATTATTAAATCCTAAATAGTCTCCTGTCAACTGTCTTGAACACCCACTATCTCATTACCACAATCATTTACAATAAATCATTAAGAAACTTTCCTAAAAAATTGTCAAATAAAAACATATTTTGGTACCCATACCTATTTGGGTCCAATAATATTAGAGACTAGTGCCTTAGGAACCCATATCTTCCATATAGGTTTCCTATAAGATTTATTTAATGTAATTGAAAAATAAACTCTATTTGGTCCATAGAAATCATGAAACTGTAGAAATTTTATCATAACTTGAAGTATCTGAATATTTTTCAGAACTAGGATTAAAGTTGTATATCATAGTCTTAGAAACAAAATTAGTTCTTCTGAAACATCTTTTTCCAGGTTGATACCCAATTCCAGTTGGAAATAAAGGAGAAATATATTTACCTATAATTTGTACCATGTTATCATTACCATTAATAAACCATTCATGGTCATTTTTCAATTTCTCATTATATAGTTTCAGTTCATTGTTATATTTGAGTAATTGATCACTTTTGTCTCTTTCTACAGTGAGATCAGTTATAATTGTTGAGGTAAGAGCATATTGTTTCTTTAAAGACTTTTATTTAACATTTAGACCATTTCATGTCTCTTAAATCATTTTACAGTACTAAAAAATTTATTTATTAGACATATTTTTAGAGCCACCCTCTCATCTAGAGTAATAGAAATTGTATACAGGAGATTCTAGTGCTACCTTAGATGTGTTTGTCATAAAACACATAATAGATTTGACAGCATGTTCATCATGCGAAGATTCTGAGTTACTTGAACTATCCATAGAAGAACTTTATGTTACTTTCATTTAATTTTTATACTTTCTATCATTTTCCTAAAATTTCTTTTTGTACATGAGCTTGGTATAGTCAGCCTCGATGCATCCCTTTCCCTTACATTCATAGAAGAAAATCACATCTGACTTGTCAATTATATGAAAATATTTCATCCAACATAATTTTTGAACATATAATACCATGAAGTTAGGCTTTTTGAAAGATTTTTTCATCTTGTAAAATCTCTTAAACCATCTGGATAATTGATCCATCTCCTCATCAATGTTTGAGAATCCTAATGATTTGTTTGTTGGTAGTGACTTCTCTTCCAAGAGAAATCATTTTGTTGACAATTTTGTTGAACTCGAGATACATGTTAGAAATAGGCTCATCCAGTTTCATTTTAATTTTATCATATTTAATAGTAGAAGTATTAAGTGTCATTTCATTCACAATAGAAGTTCGTACTTGTCAAACAGAAAATGTATCTCGAATATCATGGGCCGTTTTACATGAAGAGATCCTATTAAATTCTTCATCTCTTAAAGAGTAGTATAAAGAATTCATAGATATGAAATAGTTATTGTAGATATTTTTTTTAGGTTCATCACAAGTGATTCTGTCTATAGTAGGAATATTATATTGTTCTATAATTGAATACCATTTTTCAAATCTCATACATTCTAAATGAATTTTCATTTTAATTTTCCATTGAGCATAATTGGTTCCATTAAAAAATGGTAGTCTGTTTATTGCAGCACCATCTAATTTATCATCCATAATAAAAAAATAAAATAAACTATCTAGAACCATAAAATAACATAAATTTATATATCTTTACGATACAACTACAATCCTAGTTGAATAGGGTCAAAAACAGAGTCATAATAAACAATCCTCTGATACAAAATATTGGTCAGAGTAGAGTACTCATGGGGGGGAGTTAGTATCTATAAAAAAGTTTGTTTAAAAAAAATTTCTTAAAAGGGATCCCCAATAAATTTACATACATCCATATTAATAAAGGTAATATTGTTATTAATATTTGAATATTTAAATAACTTTTAAGAAGATTGATTAATTCTTAGTAATATTAATGTCAGTTATTGACATTACTATTGAAGCTACTAAATTATATAAAAAATAATTACAACTTCTTTCCAGGATTAACAATAAACGTAAATTTATTGACTTCGTAATTAAATAGTAAAATAGATAAAACTAAAATAAACAACACAACAGATATAAAATAAGTGTTTAATTCTCAAGGCAAGACCTAATCCACTCCATTTGGTGATCACATGCCACCAATATGTTTATATAAATAAAATTTTTCCACACCCTAGATCGGGGATAATAATATTACACAAGACTTTCCAGGTCAGACAATCTCTTCCACAGTGCCTCATGGGTATGAACAAACAGGTTACATAGGGACTTCTTACAAACTTATCTGTGGGAATAAAATATTGTAAAAACATGTAATAGAAATTATATTTTGTATTCTTCATGTTTAATGCATGTTAATGTGCGTGTTTTTATATAGACACACACACTGCTCAAAAGATAAAAATAATACACAATATAGCAGATATGTTGAGATAAGGTTTGAAGTTTCTTGAGTGTTAGTCTATACAACTATGGACTTATGGGATGATATAGATGAATAAATAAAGTCTACTCGCATAAAACAGAGTATCGTATGTCATCTAGATGTGGATCATGTTCTTCATGGAGTTGATAATGCAGAAATGTTCTTGAGTCTAGGATTCGAGTATGATTTGTGTGTTCTTCAGCAGTGTTGGGTTGTATGTGTTAGTTCTTATTTCATGAATGTTTGTGATTCTTATTTATCGCACACACACATGTTTTTCTATTTCCCCTATTTTTACTTTTCATACCATTTTTCTTCTAGCTGTGCTGATATTTTTAATCATAGAATGCATGTGTTGGAGCAGACAAGATGCATGAATTCTGGACATCATACCTCATACTATCAGGTGACATGCCTACAAATAAATTTTTATTATGTCATTGTATTTAAAAACATCAAATATGAGCATTAGAAATTAAATTGAGAAATGGAAAAACAAGTTAAGAAACTGTGTATTAATTTGTCTATAAACGGTGTCTCCAAGAAATAGTGTCTCCCTGAAATTTTGTATGCATATTCATCGTGTCTGGTCATGGTGTCTAGTCATAATGTCTATATGGTTACCATGTCTTGATGGTCATGGTGTCTGGATGGTCACGGTGTGTGGATGGTCACAGTGTCTGGATGGTCATGGTGTCTGGATGGTCATAGTGTCTGGGTCCTTTTCCAAAAAAACACAACAGGTTGCAGACTCATGGTTTCTCAAACATAGCCAAATCACTATACAAAAACATAAACAGTGATGTTCATAGAATGACATAGAATTATTCATTGACAATATAATTTCATTATAAACAAAAAAGATTACAATATTTATTTAATTCATAAAGAAACTAATCATCTGTAAACATGATTTCAGATAGATTAAACAAGATTAACAAGATATACACAAAATATAATATTTATGATCATTAAAATGTGATTAACACATGAGGAGCCCAACATAATGTTTTGGGTAATGATTCATATCTCATTAGAAAGATAGGATTTGAATGTGTAGTGAACCAAGTGTTGTAAGGGGATTTCTCCACTATGATATTCAATAGAGTGAACAGTGAGAAATATAATGGTTTTTAAGTAAATCCAGTACACTATAATAATATTGGAATGTTTATATTTATACTATATAAATAATATTCAATAAAAATGTGAATTCCACCATTCTATGTCTTATGCCAATATTTTACTCCAATGAATCATTTCCTATGATTCTGTAATGATTCATTTCCTATAAACAATTACAATTTATTCATTTACTCAAGATTATGATATATGATATAAATGGTATAGTTTTCCAACTCTAAACCTATGTGATCATATCATTTGCCTAATTTTATGCTTATATGATCACTAATATCTTTGTTTTACACATATTGAGAAAAATATCTCAACCATTACAATGATTCCATAACCAGGTTATGAATATTTTTTATCAATTCTATGTCTATGAATAGTGATAGTTAGAATGATCTAAGTGGGAAATGATGTTTAATTATTATTAACTATTTATTAGTATTCTATGATTCCAATGATTCTATACTTATATGATTCCAGAATAGAACATTATATTATGTAATGCGTATTCATTAAATTATAATTAATATATACGTATGAGAAGTGTGGGTTGCTATAGATTTATGAGAAAAATATTTCACAAACAGTTGGAATATATGATGAGATAACAATATTTTGGACCCTAAGAATGTGTCTAATTATATAGTACAACTCTAATGGTCTGGTAATGACCATAGTTGATCGATGTTAAACCTATAGTGTAATTAAAATGGTTTTCATGAATAAACCATAATTTAAATTATTTTTCCTTATTATTTTCCACTAAATATGATTAATATATTTGACATTATACATTTTCGTTTTATCTAATTGATACGTATTGAAGGAACTATATTGAATGTGATGGTCAGTGGAATGATTTCCAACATTATAAAAATATGAGATGGAATGTGAATCATTGTTGTTATATAAAATTATCTATTTTGTTATGAGATTATCAATATCAACATTGGTGTTTTTACAGAATCAACAAATACAAAAATGATTGAAATTCATAAAGGCTATAGGGTAATGAATATTTAACTTCTGAGATGTCTATAATTTGGGAAGGTTAACTCAAGTAAATGTATCAGTGAGATGAGCCTCTATTTTATTTATGAAAGAGAAGGACATAAATATTGTAATCAATGTTTATATATTTTTAATATAATAAAATAATATAATGGTCTCCATAAGGTATATTTAATAGTTAAATTTAATAAATGTGTTATTTTTGGATGTTATGATAATCGATTCCCTAAGGTGAATTCTTTAGAATTAAATTAGAAATATTGTAAAATTAATGGTATTACAGATGATGATGAATAGAATAAAATATATATATATGATTGATATTTTGTATTATAATTGAATTTATTATTTGAAAATAATAGACAATGAATTATTTAAATTTTATGAGTCTTATAACACACCTCATATTTCAAATTAGAGGAAATTAGTATTGGGTAATAAGATGATGTAGCATAGTTTAATATTTATGATGGTGGTTGAATGGTTGAATTTTTTATCACTATGGATTCATTAGTTATATTAAATATTTTTTAACTTATTGTATTTTTTAGAAACCAGGAAACATATATGAATTGTTCCCAATTAGTTTTTTAGTAATGAGGTTAAAATAATATTTTCTCATTAATAATAACCATGATAATTGGATTCAGGAAAAAGAGATATTTTTTTAGAATACATGATTAAGGGGAAGATAAATATTAGTATGCGTTTTATTTTTTATTTTAATTATTAATTTTTATAAAGAGATTATTGAAATTCATAGTATTCCAAACCATTTAATTAGATGGTTGTTTGAAAAAATGTGTTTTATTTCATTGTCATTTTTGTTTAGTTTTTTTTTATTTAGGGAATAAATTTAGTAATTTTGGTAATATTTATTGAAAAATAATTTTTTTAGATTTGGAATAATTTTTATCATGTGAGGTTAACATATATGTTAGGGATATAAGTATGATCATATAATATTACAAATTATCATGAGATAAAAGCCTTAAACATCCCCTTATAATGTTTTATATTACTAGATTTCGAAATGATTTGACATATTTACTAGGTAAAAGGATGTAGACTCGATTTATGATTAAATAATTATTTGGGGTTGGTATATGTTATTATGTGAATTTAATTATGGTTTAAAACATTGAGGAATATCGATAATCCTTAAGGTTTATTATTATTTCCTTGAAATGTGATAATTTCAATGATATTATTGGCCATTTATTATATTAATTATTATGATTGTGTATATATTTGATTCATGATATTTTTATGATAGTCAATATGTAAAATTTTAATATATTTAGTTATAATGGTGGATAATTTTATTTTTTCAATGTTTCATTGGGTAGAGGTATAAATAACCATTAAGAGTAACATGTGATTCAACATGAATGAATATCTTGGATGAATTCAATTAAATTTTTTCAGATGTCAGTCAAATGGTATAAAAAACATTATGATTAAACTATTTTTAAATATTGAGGATATTGAATTAATTTATGATATATGATTCATTATTTATTAATACCATGGATATTATTTTTAAAGAATTAGATATTTATTTTTTATTACTATATATTATTAATTATACATTATTGGAACTCTCTTATTTTATGTTAAGTATATTTTTTTAAGATTATTTCCTATAATGAGTAGAAATACCAGTTTATAATTTTTCACTGAGTTATTTGTCAAATATATTTATTTAGAAATTTCTAAGTCATCTTGAAAACTCATTGTTCGGATAAATATATTTTATTCATGTGGAAATTGATTGATTAATGAAATTAATGTAATTACATTTCATTATTAACATATAATATTGGTTGAAGAAGGTTTAAAATCTAGGAAATTGGACTTAATACAAGAATTTTCCATATTAAAATCAATTATAATGATTTGAGGATCTTTTAACCCCTCCCTGATTCATTGTTCATTATTTGTCGACAATATCTTGACAATGTTCTCTTTCACCATCTATTAGTCCTTTAAAATTATTTTTCTATTCTAAGTCTATATTTAAACCTATGAATAATTTCACATAATTTGGAATCATATATTTTTGGTTTCCTTCGTAATTCCTTTTCCGACATTTTAATGTGACTTTTTATTACCCTATTTTAATATTTGGGGTTTCAAAAAAGGACTTCTCAAATATCAAGTCCTTGTTTACCAATCATGAGTCCAAATTGATGGGACACAATTTATTAATGATGTGAGTACACAGAACCCCCTAATTTAATAAAATATTTTTTGGTAGAAAAAATTATTTCTTCTCTAGAATGTGTTATATTAAAAAACTTTGTTTAAAAGTACTACGATAAACTATTAAAATAATATTTTTTTAATATAAAAAATATATCATATTTTTTAAATGGGTTTTTACGAATATGATTATCTTATTTGTTAATATTATATAAATTCCCAAATAAAGTTAAAATTTTCCACATATTATTAGTAATTAATCCATCAATTAATTATAATATTATAATATTCTTTAAAACTACGCCTTATTAAAAAATTATTTTAATTTTTTTGAAAAAAAAATATAATTTTAAGAATTATTTTAAATTCTTACTAATAAAAATAATACCCAACTTTAAATCCCCAAAATGAAATTATCATTCAGACGATTTTTTTGATCATAATGAAAAGACTGATTTTACTATCAACAGTGAAAAATACTATATTTTATTGAATACTATATTTTTTATCATTTTAAAATAAAAACAAAAAAGGTTTTAAATATGAATAAAGTAAAATTATTTTAATTATATTATAAATAATTAATTTATTTTCATTATTATCATATTTATAGATTCATTTGGATTGGAAAATTTTTAATATATTTAAATGTATTCTTTTAAATTTGGATATCTATGCAATTTTTAAAATTTATATTAAAAATAATTCCTATCTCATTTTAAAAAGTTAATTTTTTGAAATTGAATTTTATATGAGGCCCTTTTATGTAGAATTTTCCCCGGATATTTTTTGAATTTTTTGTTGACATTAATGTTTTGGTGAAAACTAAAATTTACTATTTTTGTGAAATAAAATTATATTTAATATATCATAATGATATAGGATTATGTAAAAAATTTACGAAACATATGAAATTAATCAATTACGATAATAATAAAAATATTACAAAATTAATTCATAAAAAATATAAATTATATATTACTACATTTTAAATATAAAAATCATTTTTTGTGTTGATATTGAGTTTTTATTACACTATAAAACTCAATTTTTTAAACAAATGATAATATATTAGAAAAAATTTGTACTAAAACAATTTATTATTTAAAATAAATAATTATTTACTACATTTGTCAGTATAAAAAGCAGTCAAAATTATATCACAATTTTCTTATCCAAATTCTTGTTTATTTATCAAATAATACAACAAAATGTAAAAATATATAATTAAATCAATTTTCAAGACATATATTTCAGTTAAAATTTTTATTGTGTTAATAAATTGATATTTTGAGAATAATAAATTTATTTCCATGATTGAAGTGTCATTATAATTTTTATGTATTAGATAAATATCATAAATATTATAATAACATTAGCATAAAATTTATTTATTTAATTAATAAATAAAATAAAGGGATTTGAAAATTGTAAAAATAAATAATATTAAATTTCAAAATTTTCCAATGAATTGATTTTATATTTTGTACATATTACATTATTGTTAATGGATTTAAATATAAATCATTGTTTTGAGGTGTATTTAATGTCAACTTATTTTAACTGTTCAAAACATATATTAATGAATATTTATTGAAATAAAATTTTATTAAATTATTATAAAATTATAGAAACAATTAATATGTAATTTTAGGGGAATATATGTTATAATATTTCTTAACAAGGCTATATATGATAAAATTGTACCATTATAAGTAATAATCATAACCATTAAAAAGGGAAGGGAATATATTTTAGTGAAAATTAAAATTGGTTAAATAAAGGATAATCAAATTAATAAGGTTTAAAATGGAACTAAAATATATAAAAATACATTTTTTGAATTTTTCAATACTATATCAGACTTTATCATTGAGTCCATATATATTTTTATGAATTTGGATGGGAATTAATTTGTTATTATATAATATTTTCAATAATTCCCAAATATACTTTAAAAAACTTTTCATAGGAAACTCCCTACCTTAATTATTTAAACAAATATTTATAGGGACCCTTACTTTTCAATCATATATATCACCTTATTTTATAATAATATTAAATTAATTTTATAATCTCATTCCTGATGACTATAATAAGTTTGTTTCATTGAAGACTAGAAACACATTCATCTTATTTCATGAAATATCGTCAACATATTTTGAAAATATATTGTCACATAGTACTCCTCATAGGAATTCCCTACCAAATCCTATCTTCATATCATTGAGAAGGAAACATAAAAAATTATGGGCAAATATTCCCATCACGAGTATTAATTACAGAATTCATTATATGACTATATGAAATCATAAGATATGAATAAATGTGTATGATTATGAATAGAAGAAACTAATTTATTACCCAATAAGTAATGGGACATAAAAAATTACTCTTCATAAAACATTATCATTTTTTGTAAAATGTCTGATGTGAGTGAAAGATCATTATAAATTAACCATTAACATTATGATCATGATAATAAAGTGGATTCCCATCATATAAATAATTAAAAAAATTCATATCTCGGTGTAATATAACAGTATCATAAACATAATTGATCATGAATTATCAATCAATTCCCATTCTAGATCAGGACACAATTGTTTCTTATATTGGATAAAGGCTCACATATTTCATATATCGGATCATGACCATTGAAAATTTCCCCCATTTTTCTCTCGTGATATATAATGCATTACACAATACATTGGAGGTTGATATAGGTCCCACCAGTATCAAAATGAAATCCAGACTTCTTTATACATTAATATCATAAAACATTAAACATATCATCACATAATAACACATGTAATGGAAATATGTTTTATAAAAATGTCATCAATTCACCATACCATAACACATGGAAAATAAAATTGTTTCAAAAATCATTCATTCACATAAAAATTCAACATCTACATAAGGATTTGGGTCCATATCCTTAAATCATATCTCTAGTAATGAACAAGAAACAACAAACAATGTCAACTTATAAGGAAAATGATTTTAAAAGATGTTTTGTAAAATTTATATAGGAAAATAACCTACCAAAAGTAGAAAATACATATTATAACATAAAAACATTTCAATATAAATTTAATTGAAAATAATATTAGAATATTTTAAAGGAAGTATTAAAAATCATTTAAATCATTGAATGAGGAAATAAACATATCCAATTGGAAAATAACTGAAAATTCACAAAATAGTTTGGAAATCCATCTCATTGAAAATAAAATATCAAACTATTAATGAGTAATATAAAAATAAATTAAATAACATACTGCGAAAAATATAATTTACAATTGGAAAATATCAACAAATTCAAAAAACGTATCGTAAATCCCTTATTTTAAAATAAAAAATAACACATATAATGGAATCATTAAAACATCTAAAAATATTTGAATAAAAATAACATATTCATTTAAAAATAACCAATATTTAATAAATGATTTTTAATTTTAATTTTTAAATATTTAAATTTGAAACTGCTTATAGAATCATTAAAAATTGGTTGGTGATAATTACGGAAAATTCCAAACATTCCATACTTTACAAAACATTGATTCTTTTCAAATTATCAGTAATAGGAAAATGATCCTTTTTTTGATACTAACATGAATATTTATTTTAAACTATATTTTATAATGTTAATCCTTTGTAAAAATACATTAATTAAACCACTGGGTAATTTTAATACATTTTTTATAACATTTTTTAGAAATCATGGATATTGATGAAATAGAATTTCTATGGAAGAGTGAAACTATGTTTTATTTGATTAAAAACATTATTTTTGAATTAAGTGAAAAAAATGAAAAATTATATAAAAATTTTATCCTATGTAAACACACAAATATATATATTATGTTCTTCAATTTTCTTGAGATATATATTAAACTATTTCTTCATATAAAGAATAATTATAAAAAATTCTGATAAAAACATTATTTTGACATACAACCTTTAACACATTAGAATATTATGAATCATTGGACCCATGATGCAATAAAATATTGTTAAACCTTTTTTAATATAAATTAATGAGGTTCAAGATAAAAATAATCAATGAGGAATCATATATATGTCATTAAAAAATTGAGGTGCATAACATTAATATTATCTAAAAAAAGAATTGTGATACACAAATCATTCCCCACGTTGTTATATTAAAAATTTTAAAACCATGAAAGATATATCATAAAATTTATATTCAAATAAAAATTACATTCAGTATAATCATATTAATATACTTTCAGTGGAAATATTTTCACACATAAAAGAAACAATTGGAGAATAAGTCAAGTATATCACCGAAATAAAAAAAATAAACAGAAATCCATTACCCTATTCTTAACCTTCCATAAAACAAATTAAAATATAATTTATATTATATATATTATATATATATTATATAATAATAATATTATATACCAATACATATATAATTTCCTCATTATAATTTATTACTTTTTTATCAATTATTTATAATTAAAATTAAGTTACAGAAAATATCTTTATTGATTCCAATTTTTTTGATTTAATATTTTACGTAATATTATATTTTTTATGGTTAAATTATATCTGTAATGTTTAATATTTCATTCATTTCATATATTATCAGTTACTATTTATTTAGAGTATTTCATAAAATTTAGTGATTGAAAATTTTATATGCAATTCACGGAGATGGTAGACCATATGTATACATGATAACTCATTACATTTTCTAAAATGATTGAAATAGATTAGGTAAAATATTATATTCTCATTTTATAATGATTTATAACTAATTTATATCTCATATTATTAATTAAATATCTCTAAATTAACTTATATGTATCTTGTTTCTAAAAATGAATAGCATAACTTGTGAGGTTGAAGATCTACTTTCGCATGGATGACATTATCATATTCTAATAAAATGAATAGAAGGTGGGTATATGTGTTATTAAAATCTCATATTTATTATTAAAATTAAAAATTTATTTTATATTCATTTAAGGTATTCTTATTAGCATCCACATAAAATGCAAATGGAAAATAAATCACATTGGTTTTTGAAGCGGTAGTTTGTTGTGCATAAGGGTGACATTATAATTATCCAATGAGTAGATAGGTAATAAATATGTCTTTTTCTTATAATTCAATATGTATAATAATATATTTTATATCATATGTAATAATTAAATCCATCATTATATTTTTCCACAAGTTGTAGTGATAGAAAAATAATAAAATCGGTTCCAGATGTGGTATTCTGGTGTACACACAAATGAAGAATTAATATCCTATTAGATGGATGTGGAAATGGATAAAAGTTGTGAAATTATAATAACAACATATAATTTTAAAATATATTACTTCTTTTGTAATTTTATCATATTTTAAAAATATTTCAAGGAGTAGTAAGAATATGTAAAACTAAAATGCATTATAAAATATTTACCACTTCTTTGGTTAACCAATTGGGATTATCCTATATCATGCCAATGTAGTATTAATAGCCTCACAAAGGACTCTATTATTTGGTTATGGTTTTATGTATATCATTTTATTAGTTATTTTATGAGAGAAATTTTTTTTGAAGTGTGTATATGACAGTGGAGTGTATTGTGCCTTATAATTTAGATTACGTACAATGATTTTATTTTTTTAAAATAAAAATGTGTAACCACATTATTAACATGGAAAAATTATAAAAACTATGTCATCATCTATCATTATAATATATATGGTCTAAATATGCCTATATAATTTGTGGTATAGAAAATTTTATGTCATTTTAACCCCTATCTAATAATTTAAACCCCACCCCAGTAAACCCATTTTCCCCTTAACCGTGATAATTATTTTTTACAATATTTACTATTAATATTATTAAAATATAAAGATAATGATATTATAAAATATAATCTATTAGGATAAAAATTACAAGATCCATTTTTTCTTATTAAATTTAATGAGTTGGTTGAATGTAATTTAAAATCTAAACCCACATTTGTGATGAAAACGATGTTTTCCATAGAGAGAACTCACATATATCATCAATTTCTTGTATACTAATTCAATATAATAATTTATTCCATGAAACTAAATTGTATTAATATATATATAATTTATAATTTTATAATTTTAATTAAAAATTAAAATACAATTAATCATTAAAATACATTGAATGAAAATTTTTCTATTAATAAAAACCATATTTTTCACTCCTCATCGAAATGTTTGTATTTCCAAAAAGTTTTAATAAATTCAACCTAAGATATTTTTCACATGATTGTTTTAAAAATAGATTTTATTTATAAAAATAAATAACCAAAACATTCCAAATGTAAATTTTATAAAAATATTCCTAAAGGTATAAAAAATATTTTCTATAAAAGTAAAATTTTAAGCATCAAATTGGATATATTATGATCTCTTAAATATAATAAAATATCTTTTTAAACATTGTATATAATAGATGATATAAAAATATCATTAAATTAATTCACCAATATTATTTTTTCACTTTATTTTGGGGAAACACAATTGTGGTCAATAAAATAGTATTTTAGAAAAAGATATTATTTATTTTCAAATGATTTCGGTTATCATTTCAATTTAATTGACAAGTAATGAAATAATTTTATATATATTTGTAAACTATATAATTTAATATTTTATTTAATCATATCCATAGATTCCATTATATTATCTAGTTGATTACTACCATATCATATAAAAATATTTTAATACAATTTCATGTTTAATTAGAAAATGGTGTTGTGTATAATAGAAGATAAATTTAGTTTTTCATGTAATAGAAAACAATGAATAGATTATATTCATATGGTGTAAAATATTTTTCAAAATATCCATGGGATTCATTATACCCTACAATAAATTTATTCATCCCTTGAAATTTTATAATTTTTAAACACAAACTAATGATACTTTTTCTCATTATAGCATCTGGTTCCCACATGCGCCCATTAGATTAAGGGTTCACAAAAAACAATTAATCATCTTAGTGATATTGTATCATAGAAATTATCGATATGATATAAATTCTTCATAAGTTTTTTACCATAACAATGATAATTCTTTAGTGTTATAACCTCTATGATCCTTATATATTATAGATCAATTATTAACATTCTATTGAGAGACACACAGAACTTATCAAGAATATGAGAGATGATTGATGGATGATCAATTTGATTATTTAAAATCCTAATATGATGATGAATTTCAATGAGATGAATATACATAGGTTTTAGTTTTCCCTTCTTGATTTCATAGAAAAGATCATTGAAATAACATTGTTCAAAAATAATATTTTACATCACATTCACAATTATTATCATAAAATATCTATCATTATTATTCAATCCATACATGTTATTGAATGGTTCTAACCTTCCCCATAATTTCATTAGATAGTGTAGGTCCTTGTAGAAATCACACTAAAACATCATTCAGAAATATTGGAGTACAACACTTTTTTGCCTCATGTCCATAAATTGTTATATCAAATTGACCATAATCCTATAGATGATATGTTGTGCTGAAACATAGAATAATATCCTAGGTTTTTTTAGGAATTGTAATGATCATCTAGGTAATCTGGGGATCCTAGCCTGATAAAATAGAACATTTTACTCCATGAAACTATAATATATAATTAATAAATATCCTAAAAAAATTATCCATTTATAATTAATCATAGATAGAGTTTATGTGTGATGACGTTATATAGAGATCACACACAATATGTGTAGAATTATTCCATTTAGTTGTTTTGGGGAGACTGTTAATAAATCACATAGTGACGTTTCACAATATCTATTCTTGTATTGATAATGGTTATAGCAATCTTTTAGACTGTCTACCCTCTCATGTACCTTCCTCACATACGATAACACGAGACACATATATATAAATATATGAAATAAATTTTCTCTTACACTAAATAATCATTCATGTAGGCTAGCGGTAAGGAATATACCACTAGATTCCATCAATTCCTAGTTCAAGCCCCCATAAATGTCCGAATACAAAATGTTTTCATCTGAATTATAGGTTATCCTTTTAAAAAAAAATAATACCCTTTATCCTAAAAAGTTATGATATTTCAATAGATCATAAGAACCATAACATTAATGACCAGATAATACATAGTGGTTACCAATACCATTAATATCAAGTCCAAAAAATGGAATGTAAATCCTCCTCGAAAAACAATTTCAAAAATGTAGTCAAAACTAATGGGTTATGTTTCCATGAATGTAACCCACATTTTCATTATTCTTGATAGAAACCAAATCCTTAAAACCTAAAATGTTCGATGTAATAATTTTATCATATTATCATGCTTAGACTCAAAATAACGTTATGGTATCAATAGATATTATGTTATTATTATATGCAAATATATATTCATCCAAAACAAAATTCACCCATTCTTCTATAAATAATATATTAAATTATTTAGAGATTTTAATTTTGAATATTGACCCCATTCTTGTAAAGACAAAATATAAATTGGGATCTTAATTTTAAAGAATACATGTAGAAGGAGGTAATCATTGGTGACAATCACATAAAATTTCATTAAAGGGTTGAAAATTATGTTTGTAAAATGAAAAATCATATACAATAAAAAATATAATTCCCAACTATGGTGTTAATGATATGTTTCCCCTAATTATAATGATTCATTTTTTATGTTTCTGTTTCATAATCATTTACTTTGTTCATTATCTTAAGGGGTTGTTGTGTATTATGATCCATCATAACTCTTTGATTGGGTAATTGATTAACTTATTAATAAACTTTTCTAAAAAATAATAACATGATTGATGGTGGTGAATTCTATGGTGTTATCCATAAGTATTCCAAATTTTCAAACCAGTTCACATCATTTGAAAATTTTCAACCAGATGACCATCATTTCCAAACATATATAATATTGAGTAAACATAATAAAACTTACTAAATGGATCAATATTCACATAGATAATAAAGGAAACATCATATTCATTCCTACAGGGGTTTTAGGGTGTTGTTGAATTACATCATTAATTTCAAATCAAAACCATGCAATTGGGGAGGAAAATACAATATTAATTTCATCAATGATAAAATCATAAATTATTAATTAATAGATATCAATGTACCTTACGTATAAAACCCTTCATATACATGGTTTTAATCTATACACAATTTAACTTTCATACATTTATGATAGATTATATTACAAGAATTTTAGCCTCCAAGTCTTGTAAACTATGATTCTTTGGTTCCAATAGAATCATCATCCATATATTTTTTATGAAGGAATTATTTTTCCTTGTTTCTATGATGAATATGAGGAATCTTATTATTGAAATAAGTTTTCCTAAACACGGATAATTCAATGGAGCTAATTTTATATTATTGATTTGAATTATTGATAAGAGTGCACCAATGATCCACTAGTCCTTACAAATGATTGAATTCAAAGAGAAACTCATGCTATGGACAATTAAAAACACAAAATATGTTTTCAATACAACGAAATTTTTAATCTATAATAAGTGTATCTATAAAACCACTAAATTAATGTAGATGTTTCATTATGAAGGATTAAATAGAATAACGTTCCATATAATTGTCATTTTATTGTTCATCATGGTTCATAACATGAGAAACTTTTGTGATCATTGAGATTATATTTTTCAATCCTACTCACATTACATTTTGGTTGACAAGGATGAAAATAATTGAATACTACATTGAAGTCTATATTAACATAGTTCTGTTGGGTTTTGACTATTTAATACAACAATAAAAAATATCGTGAGAAACACTAATCATAGTGGAAAACCACATAATCATGAAATATTATTTATAACTTGTATAAATATTTACAAATTCTTTTAAATAAATTATTAAGTTCTATTAGGATAAGTAATACAAGGTAATTATTCATGTCCATCACGGTGTTTCAAAAATATTTTAATAATTTCCATTGAATATCCACCAGGACTATCAAATCACATGCTACGCAAGACTTGTTTCCATGCACTAGGTGATGATTGATTATTGTTTAGTAATCTTTTTTTTTTGAGATATTACACCTAGGTAACTCTATTATGAAGACACATCTTCTTGTAATATACAAAAAATGATTCAATTTTCATAAAAAAATTGACTTATCCATTACCAAATTTCGATAACATTTTCATATACATGGAATTATAATTATTTATACCTAGACAAGTCCCTAGAAATATTAATACGGATCCCAGTATTGTTTTTTCATACTATATTCTAGATGTTAACAAAACCATTTCTCAAATACCAATATTAAGGACCCCTATTTTTGTTGCATATATACCGAATCTTTTTAGATGAATAATCGATACAATTAATATTATCACACCTGAGGACGAAAATGGTTTAGTGCTTCATGAGAGTTAAAATAGAGGCTTCTTAATTAATGAATGTTATTAAACATATCACTCAATATTCTTCTCACATATTAAACTTCTTACGCATACCCTACTTCATCATTTCTTCATAATCTGTCGAATGAATGATAATAAATTTTTAGATCAGATGCTCATTAAGGGTAAACACATGTGATATAATTATATGGTCATATGAATGTATAAGATATCTATATGGTTATATGATCAAGAACATATATTACAAGATTTATACCCAACTAGTCATGAACATTAACATGACACATGGAGTAAAACAATATCATTTTATATAACATATACCAACAAAATTTAGAAATTATCATAGATAAACAATGAACCATAAAATCAGGTCATAAAAGTGTGGTAGCATTATAAATGTAGAAACTTATTTAGTATGTCAATGATATAATTCTATACCCTAAAAATATTGGATTAGGACTTATCACCCAATTTTAATTGTGTTTCAATATGCACAGCTTCCATATATTTGATTCAAAATAACCTATTTAACATAGTGGATAAACATAATCCACTATTTAAACCACTTTTCCCATGTGATAAAAAAATTACCTAATTAATTGGACTGAGATATATGCCCCACCAATGATATAATTAAACTTCAATATATTATAGAAAAGGTATTTTTTATTAAAGAGAGAAATAATGTTTGTTTTAATTAAAATCAAAATTTCTAGAATCATTAGTTCCTGAAGAGTGGAAAATGACTGGGAAAACATTATTCTCAGTAAATAAATTTATAAAAATAAAATTTATGGGTTTCTTGAAATATAAATCGTATTATTTCAGCATTAACAAGAAATATCATAATAAATCCAAATAAATAATAAAACTATATCATCAGACCATTACCACTTCAGTATGTTTTGAATCATAGTCCCCATTAAAGAATACAATATAATGAAAAATTTAATATCATTAATTTATATTGATTAGTTATATAATGTATAAAATAGGTCTTTTATAATTCAAATATAATAATTTATATACATAACATAACATCTGAATCATAGAATGTAATTTGAGATCAATATCTCATACGATTGTGGTAAAATTTCAACACAAAACACTATAAAAGTTATATATTCAAATGAATATTGATATATTAATGAATTTAGGAAAAATAATCATAAATAAAATTCCTTATAATTATATAAACCACATTAAATCAATTGGTGTTGAATATACCATGACTCTAATTGATGTAAAATGTGATATGGATATCCATCACCTTATGTCTCAAAATTCATCGTAAATATTTGAAATACATTATATAAATATAATTTTATTATAAATATATTAAATCTAAATATATATATATATCATTCCATATATGATTTACTAATGACCTTTTATATCATGTTTATTAAAAATTTCTTATTGAAACCACGTTATGAGTAAAAAACTATTCATTTCATATATGCTTCAATTTTCTATTTCATTTCCCCTTAATATTATAATGGTTCCATCAAATCAAAAATCTTAACCATGATATAATTATATTTTTTATTCATTATATATTTATTTTTAGTTATCCATAAATGATAGATGTAGATAATGAGATACACGTTTATGGAGATAACACACCGTAACTATGCAATAATATTGTTTATGTTTTCTCTAAAAATTGATGAATGGATGGGTAAATAATATTTTAAAATAATATAATATTAATTTATCTTTAATATCACATTATATTATTTAGAAAACTCCTTCTTACCTTCCATTTATAGAATACTTTAATAATGAATAACATTTCTTCGAGAGTTGGACGTCCTCTATACACAAGAAGGATGGTATTTTATTGCATATGAACACAAAGTAAGAGGGTTTATGTAATATTATAATTCTATACATATAATAATAATACAAATATAAATATTATAAATAAATTTTATCCTTACTACAATCGATTAAAATTCAAAAGTAATGATACTACACATCGATTCATTAGGCGGTTGTCCTCTACACACAGAATTGACATTATTATTTTTCATATAGTATGTTGATAAGAAACAATATGTGGTATTATAATAAATTGTTAATAAATTAATAATTATTATCATAAATAATCATTAAAACAATATTATATACTATCGTGGGAGCTGTTGTGGGAAAAAAATAACATCAATTCACGAGTTGATAGTTCAATGTGCACAAGATTTATGATTTCATATCCCATTTCAAAAAATAGGGGGTTAATATAGGTTTTGTCGTTAATATAATAACATAAAAGTTTATATGATATAATTTTTTTTATTTTATCATATTTCAATATTAATTTAATGAGTTTTAAGAAGAATACGCACAAAATTCTATTTTTCAAATAGTACATCGTTTTTCAAACATCCATTTTAGGATAAAACTAAAGCTTTTCTATATTTTATTTGTTATCATAAAAAGAAATTTATTATGTTGGGATGGATGTAATGAATACATCAAGGAATTGCAAGTATGAAAAAGTTCATTTTGGATGTGTGGAGTGGAGATGACATGTGGTGGCCTTTAAAAAGTTACGTGAGTGGAACATTAGTAATATTTAAAAAAAAGGTGTGCCCATATTATCCCTGTTATTAAAGGCTCAAAAATTTAGAATTACCAATCTATATAGTTTATATGTTTTATATACTGCAATATAATAGGTTTTTGATGATTATTTTTGTCATTTTAAATGTTATTATTTTTCTTTATCCTTTAGTAAACCCATATTCATCTTATAAAAAGTAATATTTTTATAGCCTTTAATATTCAAAATCGTAAAAATTAGGTTATAAAAATGATTAAAGTATAAATTATTATTTTTCTGAATAATGAAGACAATTTTTAAAATTCCACTTACAAAATATGTTGAATTAAATTTAAAATCAATCCCATAGAAGTGAATATGACCAGGTTTTCCAAAGTGAAAGTTATCAAAAGTATTGAAACTATCAATTTACTGATAAATTATTGAATTTATAACAATAAAACACTTGAATAAAAAATATATAATTTTTATAAAGATAATATTATGAACATATAAAAAAATGTTCATGTTAGTTGTTTAAATTAAAATGAAATTTTTTAAGAAAAACTAGTTTCTTCACTATTAAAAATATAATTATCTTTTATAACAAATTATATAATATTAACCCAAATTTAATTCTAAAATATTGATATCAAATGTTAATTTTAATTTTATAAATTTTTTAATGTTGAATAATTTTAATTCTTAAATAATTGTGTGTTTCTATTTTTTTCAACTGTACTGAAAAAATAAAAGATGAATGTTAAACTTTGGATTAATTATATAATATAAAAATTCTATCAAATGCATTTATAAAATGTATTTTTTTAATTTATTGAAAAAAACATGTTTTTATTGTTAAAAATATAGTGAGCTACACTAATCATAGCAGAAAACCACATAATCATGAAATATTATTTATAACTTGTATAAATACATTCAAATTATTTTAAATAAATTATTATGTACTCTTAGGATAAGTAATACATGGTAATTATTCATGTCTATCATGATAGTTCGTAAATATTTTAAGAATTTTTAATGAATATCCACAAGAAGTATCAAATCACATGCTACACAACACTTTTTTACATTCACTATGTGATGATTTATTATTGTCCAGTGATCCTTTTTTTGAGATATTACTTCTAGGTAACTTTGTTCTGAAGACACATCTTCTTGTAATATACAAAAAATGATTTAATTTCCTTAAAACCAATTGATATATCCATTACCAAAATTCTATACCATTTTCTTATACATTGAATTATCATTTTATATCCCTAGACATGTCCCTAGAAATATCAATATGGATCCCAATATTATTTTTCATACTATATTGTATAGGTTAACAAAACCATTTCTCAAATACCAATATTAAATACCACTATTTTTGTTACATAGATACCGAATCATTTTATATAAATAATCGATACAATTAATAGTATCACACCTCAAGAAAAAAATGGATTAGTGCTTATTGAGAGTCAAAAAATAGGATTCTTAATTAATGAATGTTATTAAACATATCACTCAATATTCTTCCCCCATAGTAAACTTCTTATGCATACCCTAATAAATCATTTCCTCATAATCTGTAGAATGAATGAGAATAAATTTTGAGATCAGATTCCCATTAAGGGTAAACACTTGTGATATAATTATATTGTCATAAGAATGTAGAAGGTATAAAGATGGGTATGTGATCAAGAACATATATTACATGTTTTATACCCAACTATTCATGACCATTAACATGACTCGTGGAGTAAAACAATTTCATTTTATATAACATATACAAATAAAATTTAGAAATTATCATATATAAATGATGAACTATAAAATCAGGTCATAAAAGAGTGGTAGCATTATAAATTTAGAAAAAAAATTATTATTTCAATGATATAATTCTATACTATCAACATATTGGATTAGGACTTATCACACATTTTTAATTGTGTTTCAAAATGCACATATTTTATATATTGGATTCAAAATAAACTATTTAACATAGTGGATCAATCTAATCAATTATTTAAACCTTTTTTCACATTTGATAAAATTTTTACCCAATTAATTGGACTGATATAAATGCCCCACCAATCATATAATTAAAAGTAATTTTTATTGTAGGAAATGGATTTTTTATTATAGATAGAAATAATGACTATTTTAATTGAAATCATAATTTATAGAATCATTAGTTTATAAAGAGTGGAAAATGACTGGGAAAAATTTATTCTCAATAAATAAAATTATTAAAATAACATTTATGGGTTTCATGAAAGATATATGATATTATTTCATAATCAACAAGAAATATCATAATCAATCCAAATAAATAACTAGACTATATCATCAAACCATTTCAACTTCAGTATGTTTTGAATCATCATCCCCAATAAAGAATACAATATAATGAAAAATTTAATATCATTAAATTATAATGATTAGTTATATAATGTCTAAAATTTGTCTTATATAATCCTCATAGAATAATTTATATATATAACATATATTCTGATGCATGGAATGAAATTTGAGATGCATATCTCATACAATTTTGGAACAATTTCAAAAAAAATACTATAAAAGATATATCTTAAAATAAATGTTGATATATTATTTAATTTAGGTATAATAATCATAAAATAAATTCATTATAATAATATAAAACACATTAAATCAATTGGTGGTGAATATACCATGACTATCATTGATATAAAATGTGATAAGGATATCCATCACCGTATGTCTCAAAATTATTCATAAATATTTTAAACACATTACATAAATATAATTTCCCTATAAAAATATTAAATATAAATAAATATATATCTCATTCTATATATGATTTACTAATGACCTTTTATATCCTGTTTACTAAAAATATCTTATTTAAACAACATTACTTGCAAAAAAACTATTCATTTCATGTATGTTTCAATTTTTTATTTCATCTCCCCTTAATATTATAATGGTTCCATAATATAAAAAATGTTAACCATGAAATAATTATATTATAGATTAATTTAATATTTATTTTTAGATATCCACAAAAGATAGATATAGATAATCAGATACACCTTTTATGGAGACAATACACCGTAAGTATACAAGAACAATGGTTCTATTTTCTCTAAAAATTGATGAATGGATCGGTAAATAATATTTTAAAATTATATAATATTACTTTATCTTTAATATCACATTATATTATTTAAAAAACACATTATTACCTTCCATTTATATAATACTTAAAGAATGAATAACATTTCTTCGAGAGTTAAACGTCCTCTTTACACATGAATGATGGTATTGTATTAAATATGAACACAAAGCAAGAGGGTTTATGTAATTGAATAATTCCATACATACTATAATGATTCAAATATAAATTATATAAATATATTTTTTCCTTAATATAATCAGTTAAAATTAATAATGAATGATACTACACATCGATTCACAAGGCGGTTGTCCTCCGTACACAGAAATGACATTATTGTTTTCCATATAGTATGGTGATAAGACAGAATATGTGGTATTATAATTAATTATTAATAAATTAATAATAATTATCATAAATTATCATTAAAAACACTATTATATCTAATTGTGAGAGCTGTTGTGGGAAAACAAATACCATAAATTCACAAGTTGATAGTTCATTGTACACAAGATTTATGATTTCGTATCCCATTTCAAGAAATTCGGGGTTAATATAGGTTTTACCATTAATATAATAACATAAAATTATATATGATATTTTTTTATCAAATTTAAATATTAATTTAATGAGTTTGAAGAATAATATACACAAAATTCCATTTTCAAATAGTATAGATTTTTTCAGACATCCATTTTAGTATTAAACTAAAGCCTTTCTATATTTTATTTGATATCATAAAAAATTATTATGTTGGGATGGAAGTAATTAATACATCTAGGAATTGCAAGTTCAAAAAATTTTGTTTTGGATGTGTGGAGTGGAGATGTTAAATGGTTTCCACTAAAAAATGAGGTGAGTGTAACATTAGTAATTTTTAAAGAAAAACGGTGTGCCCATACTATCCATATTATTAAAGGATCAAAAATATAAAATTATCAATATATATAGGTTATATATTTTATATACTGCAATATAATAGGTTTTTGATAATTATATTTGTCATTTTAAATGTTAATATTTTTTTATCCTTTTGTAAACCCATATTCATCTTATAAAAAGTAATATTTTTATAGCCTTTAATATTCAAAATAGAAAAAATTAGGTTATAAAAATGTTTAATGTATAAATTATTATTTTTCTGAATAATGAATTTTTTTAAATTCCATTAACCAAATATTTGGAATTAAATTTAAATCAATCTCATAGAAGTGAATATGACCAGGTTTTCCAAAGATAATGTTATCAAAAGTATAGAAACATTCAATTTACTTATTTTTATTGAATTTATAACAATAAAACACTTGAATAAAAAATATATAATTTTTATAAAGATAATATTATGAACATATAAAAACATTTTTCATGCAAGTTATTTGAATAAAAATTAATTTTTTTAAGAAAAACTAGTTTCTTCACTATTAAAAAATATAATTATCCTTTATAAAAAATTATATAATATTAACCCCAATATAATTCCGAATCATTGATATCAAATTTTAATTTTAATTTTACAAATTTTTTAATGTTGAATAATTTTAATTATAAAATAATTGTGTTTTTTATTCTTATCAATTGTATTGAAAAAATAAAAGATGAATGATACACTTCGGATTATTTATATAATATATAAATTTCTTCAAATGCAGTAATAAAAATTTATTTTTTTAATTTATTGACATAAAACATGTTTTTATTGTTAAAAATATTTTTTGAGAAAACTGTTTCATCATTTTCAATTGGATAACATTTTAATTTGAAATTAATTTTTCATAAATAATTCATTTCGTATACATTGGTAAACAATATTTTTTTAATATATTTAATAATGTTCATATCCACAATTAGATTGGATATGTGATAATTATAATTTTATATAATAATATTTTAATAGTATGACTATTTTCATTAATACTCGGTGTTACTTGTAATGTATTCTAGACATAGTATCGCATGTAACGTAAAATATCAAAAAAAAAATTAAATTTATTTTAAAATTATATTCCAAAAAATCATGGGTTGTTTTAGAAATGAAAATTATTGCTCATAAACCACTTCCAGTGCCTCGTCTTAATATCCCTTCCAACATTATAGTGGTTATCATCATGGAAAAAAACAAACCCTAAAAAAATTTTGTAGGATACCTAAAGGATTCGTTTTTATAATGATTTAATTATCACACCTAATCACAATAATTTTTACTATTTATTACCTCCATTAAATATATTTTATTTATCATAAAAAAATCAGTATCCATAATAATATAAAATATTATTTATATTATTAATCCTCCATTATACCTCCTATTTTCCATAAAATCGGATGTGATGTTATCAATCATGTGTACGAACAATTCACCTTATCAACATAGGTATACCATTAATTTTATCATCACCACATATTATGGATTGGTATAACAATATGATTAATATTTCAATGTTACATTATTATACTTCATAAATTATCATATAGCATCTTCCAATTTACTATGAATTCCATTGTGAAAGGTTATCATCTTTTGTGTATATGTGAGCACTACCTCCTCCAAGCAGTGTATTGATTCATATTTCAATTATATTTAAATTTGATGGTAAAGTTAAATATTATTATGATTATATATTATATATATTTTTTGATTATGTTGTTATAAAATATTAATAATACTTACCTTCCTATTATTCACTATGTTCAAAAGTTAATACAACGTTCATGCATTGGGGAATCATACTATCTTCACGAATGGTGTGATACTTGTTTCCATCAAAATATATGTACAATGAATCTAAACATGGATATAATTAATATATATGGTATATTTTATATGAATAATTTTTTTTAAGATTGTAAAATGATCAAAATAAAAATTATAGAACTTTTTTACAAGAATAAACATGAAAAATGAACCAGATATTCCACTGAGAAATTATTATTATAAAGATGTGCTAAAAGATGGGGGATATAAAGATATAAATGAAACATATATAGTATGATATTTGTGATTATAGTTCTATAATATAATCATAATAAAACAATATATATTATATAGGATCTCCAAATGTGTATGGATAAATACATACCTAATTAACGGAATTTTCATCTCTCATTTATTACTGTAAGTCACACACCATAATAAACACTGGTTTATTTTATGACATGTATACACTCCCCATGAATGTCATTTATGATCATTCATAATAATTTTATTAGAAATTTTATATCAATAATTCTTTCTTTATTTCATGTGGAGTAGAATTAAAATTATACCATAGCAGTAATGGTATTAGATTACAATTACATTTTTATTGATATTTGTTTTCATTATATTTCTATTGCTGAAATATAATGAAATATCTCTCAAGATAATAATGAAAATTCATTACATTTATTATTTATTAAAAATTATTATTTTTATTATATTATCATCATCTTATTTACACAAGATACATAAATTATGTTTTACGTAAAATTAAATTGTTTATATATTTTATAGAAAAAACTTTTTCTTCAATATCCATGTTTAAAAAATGTTTTTAAGATGGGCCAAACATTTAATAGGGTTTTTAAAAATAAATTTTTACCCATTTCTTATATTTATCCAAATGTTTTGAATGAAATATTTATGTTGTTTTCCAAACAAACTACATTGTAAATTCTATAGAGAAATAATGTAGGTCTTGTTAGTTTACATATATTGAGTAAATAGATTTTCTCACAATTAAAACTATAGTATGAATTGTTTTCCCATTATATGTTTACAAGCTTCTTTTATAAGAAATTTGTTTCCTCTCTACATTGATGTTTTTTAATAAGTGATATCGAAATATATGGATTATTTTATTCATGAATGTTATAATATTATATAAATTGTATTTCATGTCATTAATCGATGTATAAATTTATTTCAAATATAGATTCTCTAGGATTTGATCTAATGATATGACACTAATTATTTTTATATATTTATCTTGAATTTGATCACACAATGTTTATGAAACATTTACATTTTGAAAATGTTATATTGTGATAATATAATGAAATTTCCATAAATATTATTTATTTTATATGGGTTATCATATGATGAAATTATAATTGAATCCATATATTTTATTTTTCTCAAATGTGATGAAATATTGAGTATTTTGTGGTACAAAAATTTTCTATTTTTATTTTTTGATTGGTGGGACCTATATATCCTTTCAATTCATTAAATAACTGTAACACCCAAGGTAAATAAATAATAAGACATATTTATATTTATCCATATTTGTGAATAAAATATTAATATTACTTTAAAGGGGATGCTATGCTCGATGGCGTACCCAACACGCAACAACGAGTTTCTTGGGAATCTTATGTTGCACTCTAATAATAAAATAATATTATTTTAAATGGTAGTTAACGCCTAGCCGTTGTAATGGCGGGAATGAACAGAACTAACTAAAAAATAATTATATATGTTTGTCAAATATTTTTACTCTTTACAATAAATTTTAGAGGATTAAAAATGCAAATGAATCCAGTTTTTAAGCAAAAACATTCTAATATTCTTTAAAAGTTCGATTAACCGCCTTTTGATGGTGAACCCCTTTTTAAATCCACTTTTTGAAAATTTTATAAGCTGTATTTTTAAAAATAAAAATACTATTTATGTTTGGGACATTGAAATTTACCTTGGGTTAATTTTTGGTATTTTTCTAACAGTGTTCATTTTTCAATGAACAGTGGAAAATACTGCATTTTACATCAAAACCACTTTTTCATATAATTTATTTATATGGTTATATTAAATTTTTAATTTGTTTTAAAGTGTAATTAGAATATATTTTTACCATTTAATTCAATTATGGTCATTGGGATTAATTTCACTTTGGAATTAGGCATAAACAAGTGCCAAACTTTTCATAAAAATTGTTTCTAAAAAACCCGCTATTTGTTTTGACAATGGGAAGTTTTTTTAAATTAATTATTGCAATTTATCTGATTGGAATTTGGTAAAATGAATTGCATATTCGGAATCAGACGGTCCAAATTATGTAATTAATACTCTTTTGTTTTTGGACATTATGAATAGTAACGACGGTAATTATCTTTAATTATTTTGATTAATGAGTAATCGGGTAGTTAAAGATAATAAGATAATATCATAATAATAAAAAATGACCAAAAAATGTGTCCTAAGGCTACTAGTTGTCTCATGGACGACCATGGGATGCCTTGTGCCAAACGTGGGGGCCCCATTGAATCACTTTTGTGAGAAAGTGACTTTTTATCTATTTATTTTTAAAAAAATGTTAAATGTGACAAAGAATGTATCCCCTATGTATAATATTTTTAATTTTATCTACATAAATTATCTTTTGGAATATAAATATTAAATGTAAATATAAAAATATTTCCTACATCATAGTATTTTTTTTATAGTTTTTAGACATTAAATAAAGTAAATTATTTATGACATCATGATGATGCAGCGATGACCTCATTATTTAACGATTTAAATAAAATGGAAAGATAATGTAAAATATAAGACCTACACATGTCCAAAACATATTGGATGGGTGGATTTCGAACCATTATCACCTTATACACGAAACACATCAATGTGGGACCATTAAAATCCTAAACTCATTTGGAAATAATGTTACATTTTATACCTTTCCAAGAGTGCCCCTCCTCTCCTCTTATAAAAGGACCCCACCTCTACCTCCTTACCCACACTTCAAAAGCCTTTTACTTGGCCAAAACCTGCCCATTTTGTCTCTCCACATCCCTCTATAACTCCTTGAAGCCTCACTTTGGGCAGAATCCTTTCCAATGAAGCCTTTGAGCTCAAATCAAAGGAAGTTACCCGATTTTAAGGTAATGTCATCACTTGAGTCCTTTTGTTATATTTTACTTCTCCAACCCCCTAAAATATTTTTATTCATTTATTTTGTAACAACTACAGTATCTTAAATATACTAGGATGTTGTTATAAGAAGTATTCGAGCTACACTTACACACACCTACATCTAATGGTTAAAGAACATATTGTTTCCGTGGATGGCGAATTTATGCCTCCCTAAATGATGATTGTTCAACATTCTTCTAACACCTTCAAATGTGGCCATTAAGATGACACTATATTTATATATGATATATAATATATTTATGTTTTACTTAAGCTTTGTATTTTTCATTTATGGCATACCTTTATGGTTTCCATTATGGGTAAACGTGATATCTTCATTTAAGGAAGTGCAGACTACCGCCCCCTCAAAGTGATTTGATTCGTTAATATCATATGTGGTACATATAAAGGATATATTTAATGATATTATATATGATACCATACTGTAATTAAAATAATATTATGTATCATTATGTTTTAATTCCATTAAATATGAAATAGAAATGGAAGTAGCGTTCATGCGTACGTACGGCTTACCGTCTCCATGAACGGTGCATTTCATTTCTTAACTCTAAATGTTATGTAATATTATAAATGCATGAATATACTGTATATATATGATATATATTATATCTACATCATGAATACAATTATGGATATAATGAACATTTGGCCACAAGAACAACATGTAATTGTAAGAAGTCCACTTTCGACTTAAGAACCAAATATCGACAAAACAAATATTATTAACTTAAATGATTACATAATGTTTATGACATGGTAATAAGTGATATAAAAGGAATAATGAACTTGAAAAAGGTACATATGGAAGTATAAATTAACTCAAGTTTATTATTCATGAGATTAAAGAACGATCGAGTCAAGTCGGACCCGAGGTAAGGGATCCTACTCCTCTCTTTCTTTTTAAGTACAATCTTTTATGTCATTCCTTTTAAAGCTCATCTTTCTTGTTATTGGGATGTTCATTTATATTTATATTACTGTAATTTTTATGTTCAAATTATTAGAGACCCTATTCTCTCTCATCAATCCATTTTGGAAGTTTTGAGTGGCGTTGTTAGGCTGCCGAATTTTCGTAAGAGATATAACCTCTCTCTTTCTTTTTAAGTACTCTCCTTTATGTCACTTCTTTTAAGCTCCTATTTGTTATGATGGGGGGATGTTATTTTATATTCCTCTCGCTGTAAATTTTATGGTAATATGATGAGATACCCTATTTCATCTCATAAATCCATTTTGGATGTTTTAAGTGGCGCTGTTAGGCTGCCGAGTTTTCGTAATGGATTTTTCATCTCACTTTTATTCCCGTGAGATTTATGCTACATTTTCCACAATTTCCTTTGAGTGGTGTATGTACTTCCCATTATTATACACTTTTGTAGTATAATTTCATTTATGGTTATTCACATCTTCATTGTATGACCCTTCTTCCATGGGGTGTACGTTTCGAAAGTTACCGAACTCGGTAAGGGGACCTTTCACCCTCCTCTTTTTAAAAGACTTTTTTGTTATGTCTTTTAATTCACATAATATTATGTTGGGATATGTTCTTTTATATCCTTATTGATGTAAATTTTATGTACAAGTGATTATATTCCCTTTTTATCTCTCATCAACTCATTTTCTGAATTTTGAAGTGATGACGTTAGGGTGTCGAATTTTACCAAAGGAACTTTTTAACCCAATTTCGATTTCTTTGGGTTCAACATGTAGTTATTGAATATGTAATCTTTTGAATATATGTGAATGAACTTTTATTGTTTTACAATTAATATCCACTTATATTGGGTGTATTTATATTTGTCACACATAATTTTGAGATTGAATTATCCTTAATTTAAGGATACCTTCTTTATAAGGGAATTCATCACATTTGACATTTCTACTGAGACTTCATTATTGTTATGCACCAATTAACTCTTATATGGTGTATATACATTCCTTTGGAATATTATATCATGAATCCGTTTATTCTCATGATATTATAAAGTTCTTACTAAATTTTATTCCTCAATTATTGTATTCAAGTGTCTCTAATTTTGGTAGAACCGCTTTAACCAAAATATCGCTTTAAATGTTTTAATTATTTGTTCTGATTAATATCCATATTTTCAAAGTGGTTTTAAGGATTTATTTATATGGATATTAATGGTTTAAAATTTTAAAATATTCAAGGTGGTATGGGACACTTTGATTCAAAAATCTCTTTATTAAATGTTTTAAATGGTTTTGGAAATGGTTTCTTTTTGAATGGAATCATTATTTCAATATCCGAAAATGTTATATTGTGATTGAAATGTGGAAATGTTATGTTTACTTTATTCATGTTTTATGTGATATGTTTATGTTATGGTTCCTGGGCATTGTTATGAAAACGGGTGGTTCTGTGATAAACTAAGGGCGGGTGAGCCCGATATAGCTCTCCAATGCATTGGGTAAGGTGAAGGAGTGAAACGTTAAGGTTTCTCCGAAGAGATTTAGGGAACATACTGTGGTGGGTATTCCAAATGTAACCAGGAGGGTTACTCCCTATGTAAGAATGTTATGAATGCCTCAAGATACCTTTTATGTCTTATGATTTATTCATGATTTGATATGCCTATGTTTTATGGGTAAAGTATGATTTAATTCTAATGTATATATGAACTCATTTTTCCTTTCCATATTTTTATAACTCTTACTGAGCTTTTTATGATCATCCCAAGTTTTTGAAATGTTTTTCACAGGTCAAGGGAAAGGTACATGATGTGATGATAGTGTCAAGGATGTGTCAAGAAAGAATCCATGCTTTCTTTTTAAATATGTTTCCATTGATGGAAAAAAATGAATAATATCTTTTATGTAACCACTTTGTTTAAATGTGGAATGTAATGCAAGTTTTATGATCTAATTCTCTAAAACTCTAAACCTGAAAAGATCCTCAATGTTTAATCTTGTAATAACTCAATATTAAGTAAGGTTTAAGGCTGGGGCCTTATAGTTGGTATCAAAGGTCGGTTTAGATAACTTTAGAGGTTAGGGTATTCTCTAAGCATAAGTGACAGTACCATAATGGATAGGATTTCAGAAAGAGTCCTAGTTTTAGATAAAGTGAATGAGTAAGTATATCTTGGTGTTTATCTTCCTCATTAGTATATGATGGTTTTGTTGATATACTCACACTGACCTTTTTGGTTTTAGTAAATGGTTGGATCTAGCAGGCACCAAATTAACAGTGGATGTGAAGGAAACTGTGATAGTTTTTTGAGAAAGAAACTGAATGATATGGGGGCTGTAATGAGAACTCTTGTGATTATCCTCAACCAACTATCTGGAGTCATGATTGACCAACTAAACCGTGTTGATTTCTCTAGGGCATCATATATGTGAGAAACAATTCCCTACAGAACTACAGGTGATAATCATAAAGGTAAGTGTGTTCAAAAGCCTCTGTGTCAAAGATGTGGAAAGAAACACCTAGGAAAATGTTTCAAAGGGACAGAAATATGCTATAGATGTGGAAATGAAGGTCATAAAGAAAGAACCTGCCATGGAAAAAGGAAGCATCTAGTTGACTCGAGGAAAGGGAAAGAAGTTCTTTCTGAGGGATCAATTGAATGTTTTAAATGTGGGGTGCATGGTCATTATGCAAACACATGTCCTATGAAGAAGTTTCGTGAATTGGATCACTAAGATCGTACAAATATTCGTTTACCAATACCTAATTCCATTCCGATTGAGGATGAAGAAGTTGACAATGACCAATCAAAGGTATGGATTATTTCATAACTTTTGTTTTCTTATTTTGGAATATTAGGATATGATTCATGATTTTGTTTGTAGGAAAGAAGTATTTCAGAATAAGTTGGAAAGGAATGGTTAATGGATCATGAAGAATGTTGAGTGAGTAAGAAGTCAACATATAAGGGCTTCAAGAGTTATGGTGAAATTCTTAAGAGTATTAAGTCTCTTTTGATGATGGGGTTACATTAGAAGACTTTTTATAGTATGTGTAACCCTGATGTTTAACATATGAAAATTTTATTCAAGGAATAATTATCTGTTCTTTTGTAGACATAGTTATAAAGAACCATTTGGGTTTATATGATCCTTACTTTTGAGGTAATTATGGGTTACTATATGTTATGATGGAAGTGAAAGGCATGAGATAAAATTGAGGTTAAATTATGTTATGGTTATTTTTGATGATTTTATCTCTTTTTGGGGAATGATTTGAGAATTATATAGTTTTTGAAAAAGGACAACACGCAGACCGTGTGACAACCCGTCGCGTCGGACAAAGCTGCGGGAATCGAACCCACAACCAAGGTGCAACTGGTATTTATCGCCTACCACTGGACTACGTGAAGTCCCTGGTTAGTTTAACTAATTCTTTTTACTCAGATGATCTTATGAATCTAGAATGAGCTGATTTTGGGTTATCTATGGAAATTATTAACCTATCATGGAGGATATGTGATTATGTTAATTACTTTTCAATACGAGACTTTAGGAGCAACTAATGTTGTTTGGAGATAAATGTTATGATTTAACTTGGAAGACTATGTGACTAAATCCTTCAAATATTTGGGTTTCAACCTTATTTTGGTTTCCTTTGAAGAATTTTATAGACAAATTGTTTATCGAATGGTCCTCGTTGAACTTTGGGTTTTGTTGGACAAATTTTGGAGATTAAGCATAGATTTTCTTTTTATAAAGGGTTATCCTTTTCTGGATTATCTGATCTTGTACTAACCTTTTTGGTTTTGGTTTTGGATAAAGTATAAAGACATGGGAAGTATATAGTTCTCTTTTTTGGATTAGGTTATTCTCTAGAAGTTGATTATAGTGCTCTTAATGTGAACAAGTCTTCCTAAATACTCGTCTTTTGGAGAAAATATGAGTTTGTGTAAGGAATCTAATAAAATTTGAAAGTCAACATGATAAGTGATTATGTTTCCTTATGAATAAATTCCTCAATAAAAAGTAACTTAAAACAAAAAAGTTGTCTATTAACTTTTCCTACTGGGGAATCGAATACCGTTTATCCCATCACAAGTTTGTGATTTTCTTGTGGTTAACTTTCTCCTAAACATGTTTTTTATCACTCTCCATCAGAACATGACCCTTTGTTTTTTCCTCCATGTCCATATTTTCATACTTGGAATCCTAGTATGGGTTAACTCGGGTGACCTTTGTACTTATCTTTCTTTATTTTAAAGTGATTTTTTTACCGACTCTTGTTCCAATTTGGGACTTTCAAAGATGTTTCCAAGCCCAATTTTAAAATTGCGAGGACGCAATTCCCAAAAAGGGGGGAAGGATGTAACACCATAGGTAAATAAAGAATATGAAATCTTTATAGTTATCCATATTTGTGAATAAAATATTAATATTACTTTAAAGGGGATGCTATGCTCGATGGCGTACCCAACACGCAACAACAAGTTTCTTGGGAATCTTACGTTGCACTCTAATAATAAAATAATATTATTTTAAATGGTAGTTAATGCCTAGCCATTATAATGGCGGGAATGAACATAACTAACTACAAAATAATTATATATGTTTTTCAAATATTTTTACTCTTTACAATAAATTTTGGAGGATTAAAAATGCAAATGAATCCGGTTTTTAAGCAAAAACATTCTAATATTCTTTAAAAGGTCGATTAACCGCCTTTTGATGGCGAACCCCTTTTTAAATCCACTTTTTGAAAATTTTATAAGCTCTATTTTTCAAAATAAACATATTATTTATGTTTGGGACATTGAAATTTACCTTGGGTTAATTTTTGGTATTTTTCTAACAATGTTCATTTTTCAATGAATAGTAAAAAATACTGCATTTTACATCAAAACTGCTTTTTCTAATAATTTAATTATATGGTTATATTAACTTTTTAATTTGTTTTAAAGTGTAATTAGAATATATTTTTACCATGTAATTCAATTATGGTCATTGGGATTAATTTCACTTTGGAATTAGGCATAAACAAGTGCCAAACTTTTCATAAAAAATGTTTCTAAAAAACCCGCTATTTGTTTTGACAACAGGAGGTTTTTTTAAATTAATTATTGAAATTTATGTTTTTGGAATTTGTTAAAATGAATTACATATTTGTAATCATAAGTTCCAAATTATTTAATGAAGACTCTTTTGTTTTTGGACATTATGAATGGTAACGACGGTAATTAACTTTAATTATTTTGATTAATGAGTAATCGGGTAGTTAAAGATAATAAGATAATATCATAATAATATAAAATGACCACAAAATGTGTCCTAAGTCTACTGGTTGTCTCATGGCCGACCATGGTATGCCTTGTGCCAAACTTGGGGGCCCCATGGAATCACTTTTGTGAGAAAGTAACTTTTTATCTATTTATTTTTAAAAAAATGTTAAATGTGACAAAGAATGTATCACCATTGTAAAATATTTTTACTTTTGTCTACATAAATGATATTTTGGACTATAAATATTAATTGGAAATCTAAAAATATTTCCTACATCATAGTATTTTTTTTATAATTTTTAGACATTAAATAAATTAAATTATTTATGACATCATGGTGATGCAGCGATGACCTCATTATTTAACGATTTAAATAAAATGAAATTATAATGTAAAATCTAAGACCTAAACATGTCCAAAGCCTATTGGATGGGTTTATTTCTAACCCTTATCACCTTATACTCGAAACACATCAATGTGGGGCCATTAAAATCCTAAACTCATTTGGAAATAATGTTACATTTTATACCTTTCCAAGAGTGCCCCTCCTCTCCTCCTATAAAAGGCCCCCACCTCTACCTCCTTACCCACACTTCCAAAGCCTTTGGCTCGGCCAAACCCTGCCCATTTTGTCTCTCCAAATCCCTCTCTAACTCCTTGAAGCCTCACATTGGGCATAATCCTTTCCAAGGAAGCCTTTGAGCTCAAATCAAAGGAAGTTACCCGATTTTAAGGTAATGTCTTCACTTGAGTCCTTTTGTTTTATTTTACTTCTCCAACCCCCTAAACTCTTTTTATTAATTTATTTTGTAACAACTCCAGTATCTTCAGTATACTATAATGTTTTTATAATACAGATTCGATCTACACTTACACACACCTACATCTAATGGTTAAAGAATATATTGTTTCCGTGGATGGCGAATTTCTGCCTCCCGAAACGATGATTGTTCAACATTCTTCTAACACCTTAAAAGGTGGAAATTAAGATGAAACTATATTTATATATGATATCTAATATGTTTATGTTTTACTTAAGCTTCTGTATTTTTCATTTATGGCATACCTTTATGGTTTCCATTATGGGTAAACGCAATATCTTCATTTAAGGAAGTGCGGACTACCGCCCCCTCAAAGTGATTTGATTCGTTAATACCATATGTGGTACATATAAAGGATATATTTAATGATATTATATATGATACCATACTATAATTAAAATACTATTATGTATCATTGTGTTTTAATTCCATTAAATATGAAATAGAAATGGAAGTAGCGTTCATGCGTACGTACGGCTTACCGTCTCCAGGAACGGTGCATTTCATTTCTTAACTCTAAATGTTATGTAATATTATAAATGCATGAATATACTGGATATATATGATATATATGATATCTACATCATGAATAAAATTATGGATATAATGAACATTTGGCCACATGAACAACATTTAATTGTAAGAAGTCCACTTTCGACTTAAGAACCAAATATCGACAAAACAAATATTATTAACATAAATGATTACGTAATTTTATGAAATGGTAATAAGTGATATAAAAGGAATAATGAACTTGAAAAAGGTTCTTAAGGAAGTAGAAATTAACTCATGTTTATTATTCAGGAGATTAAAGAACGATCGAGTCAAGTCGGACCTGAGGTAAGGGATCCTACTCCTCTCTTTCTTTTTAAGTACAATCTTTTATGTCATTCCTTTTAAAGCTCATATTTATTGTTATTGGGATGTTATTTTATATTACTATTACTATAATTTTTATGTTAAAATGATGATAGACCCTATTCTCTATCATCAATCCATTTTTGACGTTTTGAGTGGCGCCGTTAGGCTGCCGAATTTTCGTAAGAGATATAACCTCTCTCTTTCTTTTTAAGTACTCTCCTTTATGTCACTTCTTTTAAGCTCCTCTTTGTTATGATGGGGGGTTTTCTTTTATATTCCTCTCACTGTAAAGTTTATGGTAATATGATGAGATACCCTATTTCCTCTCATCAATCCATTTTGGAAGTTTTAAGTGGCGTCGTTAGGCTGCCGAGTTTTCGTAAGGGATTTTGCATCTCACTTTTATTCCCGTGAGATTTATGCTACATTTGACACAATTTCCTTTGAGTGGTGTATGTACTGCCCATTATTATACACTTTTTTTAGTATAATTTCATTTATGGGTATTCACATCTTCATTGTATTACCCTTCTTCCATGGGGTGTATGTTTCAAAAGTTACCCAACTCGGTAAGGGGACCTTTCACCCTCCTCTTTTTAAAAGACTTCTTTTGTTATGTCTTTTAATTAACATACTATTATGTTGGGATATGTTCTTTTATATCATTATTGATGTAATTTTAATGTCCAACTGATGAGATGCCCTTTTTATCTCTCATCAACTCATTTTCTGAATTTTGAAGTGATGCCGTTAGGCTGTCGAATTTTACCAAGGGAACTTTTTAACCCAATTTCGATTTCTTTGGGTTCAACATGTAGTTATTGAATATGTAATCTTTTGAATATATGTGAATGACCTTTTATTGTTTTACAATTAATATCCACTTATATTGGGTCTATTTATATTTGTCACACATAATTTTGAGATTGAATTATCCTTAATTTAAGGATACCTTCTTTATAAGGGAATTCATCACATTTGACATTTCTACTGAGACTTCATTATTGTTATGCACCAATTCACTCTTATATGGTGTATATACATTCTATTGGAATATTATATCATGAATCCATTTATTCTCATGATATTATAAAGTTCTTACTAAATTTTATTGCTCAATTATTGTATTCAAGTGTCTCTAATTTTGGTAGAACCGCTTTAACCAAAATATCGTTTTAAATGTTTTAATTATTTGTTATTATTAATATCCATCTTTTCAAAGTGGTTTTAAGGATTTATTTATATGGATATTAATGGTTTAAAATTTTAAAATCTTAAAGGTGGTATGGGACACTTTGATTCAAAAATCTCTTTATTAAATGTTTTAAATGGTTTTGGAAATGGTTTCTTTTTCAATGGAATCATTATTTCAATATCCTAAATGTTAAATTGTGATTAAAATGTGGAAATGCTATGTTTAATTTATTCATGTTTTATGTGATATGTTTATGTTATGGTTCTTGGGCATTGTTATGAAAATGGGTGGTTCCGTGATAAACTAAGGGCGGGTGAGCCCGATATAGCTCTCCAATGCATTGGGTAATGTGAAGGAGTGAAACGTTAAGGTTTCTCCGAAGAGATTTAGGGAATATACTGTGGTGGGTATTCCAAATGTAACCAAGAGGGTTAATCCCTACATAATAATGTTATGAATGCCTCAAGATACCTTTTATGTCTTATGATTTATTCATGATTTGATATGCCTATGTTTTATGGGTAAAGTATGATTTCATTATAATATATATATGAACTCATGTTTCCTTTCCATATTTTTATAACTCTTACTGAGATTTTTATGCTCATCCCAAGTTTTTTAAATGTTTTTCATAGGTCAAGGGAAAGGTACATGATGTGATGATAGTGTCAAGGATGTGTCAAGAAATAATCCATGCTTTCTTTTTAAATATGTTTCTGTTGATGGAAAAAAATGAATATTATCTTTTATGTAACCACTTTGTTTAAATGTGGAATGTAATGCAAGTTTTATGATCTAATTCTCTAAAACTCTAAACCTGAAATGATCCTCAATGTGTAATCTTGTTAATAACTCAAGATTAAGTAAGGTTTAAGGCTGGGGCCTTATAATAACGATTGATATCTCATTAGATAAATAATTCAGAAATTGGGAGTGTCCCTAGTTTAGTAAGGTGCATTTCCCTAGATGGTAGTCATTTTAGTAAACTGTGACTACTATGATGGTTTGGTATGTAAATGCACTCAACAATGATAGTATTGGAAAAGAGCCTTTACAACTAAGGAAATGATTTTATATACTTATGTGAAAGAAAAAATTACATATCATATTCTGATTATATACTCTCATAGTGAATGTTCATTTCTTCTTTAATGATTTATTTATGTTGAACAGACTTTATTTATTCCATGCCTTGATAATATGTTATATTATATAGAGTCTATAATTTTAAAATAGTAAGATCATGTTCATATACACTTTTACTCATGTATTGATTATGTGATTTGTGGTATATTACTAGTATACCCATACTAATCATTATATATCACCAATTATTATGATTCATTTCATTTTCTAAAAAAATATTGTTTATAACATGTATATGAATGGTTATAGATATGATTATTTAAGAGAGATATTGAACATACCTAATATAAACCATTTATTTATGTTTCTATTGTTCCAATGATATGTATCCTATAAGATTATGTGGATGATCATTATTCTATGTAATGAATATTGATATATTTAGATGTCATATATATGTATGAAATGTGTGGTTCTCTACAGTTGGTATTATATCATGGTTAAGTTATCAAATGGAAACTAGGATATGATAACAATAGTGAGTACCCAATAGATATGTCCATAAATATGAAAAAAAATTAATATTTGATAACGATCATGGTTGTACTTGTTTAAGAAAATGCTTTCATAATAATTTTTATCATATTTTAGACATACATAAAATTATTTTTCATGAAAAATGTGGTTTCCCACAAATATTATTGATTCATACAATATTCATTTTTTAATTAAATGGATTGAAATTAAAAGAATCATGTTAAATATGAGGTTCAGTGGAATTATTTTCCTCATGATTAACCAATTGAAATATGGGAGGTAATATAATGATTTATCATTAAAACAATTCAGCTACCTCATTATATGATTATCAATGTCAACATTTTAGAGTTTCTTCTCACACCCAATAATATAAAAAAGTAATTTCATAATGACTATAATTGGATGCAGATTTACATTCAAAGTTATATAAAAGGTTGGTATTTTTTGTCTTGGGAATGTATATGCGAAACAAGTAGATGTTTTGATGGTTTAAAAGAAGAAATAAACATGAAATTATTTAAGAGAAATATAATATTTGGTTAATGAAATGTATAAAAATAATATTCTCCTTATCGTATCTTTGATGG
Source organism: Viscum album (assembly GCA_963277665.1). Classification (NCBI taxonomy): domain Eukaryota; kingdom Viridiplantae; phylum Streptophyta; class Magnoliopsida; order Santalales; family Viscaceae; genus Viscum; species Viscum album. Next base: position 1,325,714,271 of record OY728152.1, on the reverse strand, counting down.
GTGAATTTTTTTTAATGTGTATAATATAAGCATTACATAAATTGATTTCATTGGGGTAATGTAGATTTCCTTACCTACATTTATGTAATTCTTATTTGATTACTTGTTTTATCTTTAATAGGGTGTGTTTTGGGTTACAAGAGGATATCGATATTTTTTTTGGGAAATGAAATAAATTTCCAAGATAGATGTTTGTTTGAATTATTGTAATCATTGAAAAAAATTAATCACTTTTTTGGATTCTATCTATATTTATAGAATTATTGAGATGGTTTAGGTTATCCATGAACGTATTTGATGTCCTTTAGTTTATAGTAACAATTGACATCATGTATTGGAGTACATTTTGTGTATGTTCTACAAGTAATATGTCACATAACTAGTGAACGCCATGATATAAAAAAAATTATAGGTACATAATACACATTGTTTAATAATAAAAGTATGATTTTTAATTAGATGAATATGTTTTTTCTATGTATTGGATTCCTATGGATTAAAAGACATGTAAATGGATTACATGTTGTGTAGTTCCTAAGAACAAGGAATTCAGGGTTGTGTAGGACTAATATGTTATTTTATTCTTCCTCAACTACTATATCTTTGTACCTGGAATTGTTCTACAGTTGTTTTTTGAGTATCTATACAATCCAAAATGATTTGGTCATTGATTTACCATTCTTGTGGTTTGGTTTCTTCTATCTGGGTGATTTAAACACATTGATTAATTATTTCATTTACTTTTAGAGTGTCATTTTCTTACATTATAAGATACTTTTACCAGTGTTGATGTTTATTTATTATATTATTCTAGATTCATGGTGAAATCATGTTTTGAGAGTCCATCCATTAATTATTATAGTATAGTGGGAGTGTGCTATTGGGGAATGTGTAATAACATCTTCAGTTATAAAAAATTTTAAAATGAGAAAAATTAAATGATGTGTAGATTTATTGATGTTATTTTTTGTTATTATTTTATCTTTTTTTTCTGGATCATTTATAGCCATGATTGACCCCATGATTGGACGTGGGTAGTTCTGTTTCAAGCCTGTTAGGGTGAGCTTCCTTTCATATATTTTGATAAAATGTTCCATTATATAAAATGGAATGATATGAAAAAATTTATAGTGTGTTGGGTATTGGGTTTTTAATAAATATTATCCCATGTATTTTGGTTAATGGAAAGTGTTTTCAACACATTGTGAAATGGTTTCATGTAATGGTTTTCATATAATTATTTGATGATTTTTTGATTAATTTTTTTTGGATAATAGATCACATGGGAGGCCTTGGTTACATTGGTGTAGGGTATATTAATAGGTATCATAAAATATTATGATTTATTGTCTTGGGTATTATATCAATCTCTATTAATTTTGCTCAAGGGTTTTCTTAAAAAAATTGGAACACATATTGGGATATTACATTACCCTCTAGGATTGATTCATATGTCTAGTAACTTTATGGATACATGATATTTAATGTTTTTTTTTAGTATTTGAGCTGTCCTAATCATGTTTGATCTGTGGAATTTTGGTACATACTCTTCAATATTGATTTGGTATACCTTAGGGTGGTTTTATTCTATTGTACTACCATGGATTTGGTTATGATACCTGATGAATTATTTGGTTTTATATGATATCACTGTAGATAAAATTGGATATTAAATTCTTTCAAATAGGCTTTATAAATTATTTGGAAATATCTAGAAGGGAAAATTAAAAATGTATTTTCATGATATTGAAAAAAACAGATTACTGTTATCATTCCTTGAATTCTGTAAATATTACCATTCATGGATTATTATTCAGATTATAAAATAGAACAGCTGGGTGATCCCATTTTTTGGTTGTTAGCTCACACCCTATATTCCCCTTCGTGGATCTATTGATATAATTATGACATTTGATACGTGGAGGTAAATAGTATTACATCATGTTATAGTGATATTATTTCTGAAGGGATGGGTAGCTAGTGTTGAGATAGTTGGAGTTTTCCCACACTATCACCTAGTGTAGTTGGTTTTCTTATTTTTGTAACCATTATGTTGTTATAATTTTACATGGATATTTTTTCCTTGCTTCAGATTCTCTTATTCCATTTGTTGTTTATAATTATGATATATATTCATAATTACATATTTTTTTTATTATGTATATATATATATATAATATCATCTAGATGGGTGAAATTAATCACTATATTTGTTTTTGGATTCCCCCATTTTATTATCCAGCCTGTGGGGATCTATAACGCTATTTAGGTTTGTGGTGTATTGGTTCATATACAAGTTATAATAGGTATTCGGGTTTTTTAATTGGAAAATAGTATCAAATATCTAAATTTGATAAGATTCCATGTCTATTAAAAGTATAAATCATGATATTGGATTTCTGGTACTTGATAAGTTGACTACAGTGATTTCCTAGCGAGCCCTTTTTGTATTGAAACTCAATTTTAAAATGGAGTACGAGATTTGTGTATGCTGTTATAGTTACTTAATGTTAATATTATTTTTTAATATGGGTTTTGTAGTATCAATTGATATGTATAGGTATTCTAATGATTTTTTTTGTTTTGATGTACAACAGAGCTCATAGTAGATGTATTTTCTTAGTTACTCAAGAGGTTTTAATTGATGATCCTCAAGGGAGTACAATGATGGATTATAAAATTATCATCGATATCATATAGTGACTTCCTAATGTTGACCCAAATGTGCCACATGTTCAAAATGTAGTTTTTAGGTGGTTCCTAGAGCTGTAGAAGTAATAGATCTATGACATGACTTATTACCTTAGAAGTGACCATATTTTAATGGCATGATTGAACTCAAAAATATTTTTTATTAGATATAAAATAATGGTACTATCATTGACTTTCATAAATTACCTGATAATCTAAAGGTGAGGGTGTAATTCTAATATTGTTGGGTCATATAAAGAATTTGTGTAATTCCATAGTATAGATAAATAAGAAAATAGTAAAATGTGTTAGAGTAGATTGGATTCAAAAATATCATCTTTCTAATGTTTTTTCTGTAATCATTGATGATAGAGAAATATCTATAGTTCATCACTTTGAAATATGGAGATATATCAGTGACTAGCTACAATAATAAATTTATTGAGCATGCTTATTTTTCACTCAAGGATATAATGAATTACAAGTATAATACCAAGATATACATAAATAATTTTTACATGATATCATATTACAATTATTTATACTTAATCAGTTAATGTATTCAAATAATATAGATAGTGATATGATAGTAGAGATTAATACAGATGTAATTTCATTATTTTTTTTATTATCTTACATCTAGTGGCAGCTTTAGTGGTGTCCTAGGGAAAAATAATATGTTACAAGATCATCACAGGAGTAGTGTAATGTGTATCTCACTTGAAGGCCTCTTTGAATCCTCCTATTTGAATCCTCCAGTTACACCTAGTCTTGTGCATCTAACATTCTTTCAATGATTAAAGGTCATACAAATGTGTTATTATTATCTATTAAATAATAAAATGTATAATAGTTGTGTAAGTTATGTTCATATGCATCATTTCTATTAGTATATTTATAGTCATTGATATATCCAGGTATCATCAGCACCAAACCTACTGTGGAATAGTCTTATACTACAATGACTATAGGGTTCCAGCAATCTGCCCCCTGACGCAATTACCTACATGTAGTATAAGATTTTACAAATGAGTTAGATACAAGTAGAATGACTTTGACAGGTACTATATTTATTGAGTCATTAGTAGTGATTTAATTATTTGATATTTTTCCTTCCCAATAATTTATATTTGGTTGTTTTGTTGAAATTATTAATAGTCTAAATAAACTCAATTATTTTTCAATTGAGATCATGAAACCTCTTGTGAATTCGAAATAACAAGTGTTTTGATGTCTTTTATGTGTTCTATTGATTTCTTATGTATATTTATTCTGGTATTTTTTAGTTCTCAATTTGGATTTGTTTGATTTCATCATCTGGATGGATTGTCATATTGATCATTGATATGATGTTTATTGTTACGAAAAGTGTTTCAGATTTCTTATGGTAAACTAGAGGTCATGATTTGTTTTGTGAGAGTTCTCTCCATAGTATGGAATTGAAGGACCTTCCCACCAAGAGATTATGAGTATTTAATTTTCATGACCCGACCCCTGGGTCCGTGTCGTGACTATCCCAAGCCCACCTTCCATAGGCCAGGAGCTGGCGACTAGCACCAAAGGCGTAATTCCCCAAAACCGAGAAGGCATTTCCTTTATAACCCGTGACGCTCACACCAGAGCACTCAACTGGATACAAAACACTAATAAACAATATAACAAAAGAGTTCAAAAAAGTAAAAGGGGCCGGAAATGCAAACCCAATAGTAAAGGTACATGTACAACCTAAATTCAATACAACAGAAAAGGTGAAAAGAAAACAGCTACTGGGTCGCCCTCCGGGATTCCTACCTGAAGGGTAGGTATAGATAGACTCCTCAGCACTACATGTCTGTTAGTCTCCTCCGTGTACCGATTCATCGTACGGTCCACCTCCAGGTACCGTCCTGTCCTGATACTCTTAGACTTGATCAGTGTTGTCCATCATCTGCATCCAACACAATAAGGTCCAGGCATACCCCATGCAGTGGTGAGTATAACAATACTCAGTAGGGACCCCGAGACCCCCAATGTCTCACAGAACCCAACATGGATAAACCAAAAAATATGAAATCAACAGATAAACCCACTTAGGTATATGGCCATACATATTCCTAAGCTATCAAGTAATATGTCTCAATAATGAGGAAAACACAAAAGTTATGGACTGACCTCACACATGTATACAACTTATGAATATAGTTAGAGATGATTATTTGTAGCCACTAAATCATCAATTCTGTGGAACCCATGTATGATCCAGGAATAGTAGTCAGAGCTGTCGAACCCAAGTAGGATCCAGGAACAATAGTCAGAGCTGTCAAACCCAAACAGGATCCACGAACTATAGTCAGAGCTAATGAACCCACACAGGATCCTAGAACAATAGTCAGAGATGTCAAACCCACACAGTATCTAGGAATAGTAGTCAGATCTGTTTAATCCACACAGGATTGTGGATCAATAGTCAGAGTGCAGCTATCCACAGGGTTCTGCACAATGCATGCTTGATTCCAGGAGGTTCAACTCCTCAAGCTATGTTTCTATAAATAAATTTCCATGAAGTCACATGATGATGTATCAACAATATTTTTCTTGCAAAGAGAAACTCAACGCGACAGATGGTGCGTCAATCGGACGACCATTCAGAGTGTTATTGGCATTTCCGTTGCGAGGGCCCAGTTGGATTTACGTTCAATCCAACCCATCCATACCCCAATAGTTTCAAAACCTCAAGTGGGGTATGTCAAAAGTACCTCCCCCTACAAAGTTTCTATTGTCATAGACGGTTCATCAATTGGATGCACGTAGCTCATGTAACGGGAAAAATGGTGGAAATAGTTCAAATGGGTCCGGGTCTTCCCCGGCCCAGTCGAACCGACCTGGCTTGACCCATGTCTGAACTGTGGTCGGACCCGATCCGTGAGTCTGACCCAATCCTCTGGTCCGACCCGGTCCGCGGGGGTGGCCTGGCCCGCGCATGGCTATGGGTGGGGACCTGTGGGGTCCTCCCTAGACTCGTCCAGAAAGAGGCTGCACCCCATGGATTCTCGAACGGATTAACCTCTCGGTGGTTCAAAACACGCATCGTGTTGCACTGGAACGTGTCAGGCGGGACCCATGTAACGGGTCCCTCTCCTTTCAGCTGGCGGAGTGGCCAGCCGCCTCACACGTGACACAGTTGCACTGCACCTCATACAACGACTAGTAGAGCCGACCACCCACCTTCATCGCTGCAGCCAAGGATGCATCCCCCTTTGCTCCACCGCGCATCGCACGCTGCGCCGCGCATTCCCCAGAAACCCGGCGGCTCATGCCACTGGTCTTCTTCGAGGTCTGTTTTGTGATGTCTGTTGTTGCGCCGCCATGGCCCATTGGTTGTGGCCAACTTCTCTGGTGTCTTGGTTGTGTTGTCGCTATCCATGCAGGCAACCGAAGTGTCGGCCGCCCTTCACTTCATCGCCAGTCACATTTGTCAGTTCCGAGCACCGTCGAACCATCCACGGGTCCTCAGATGAGTTTTGGTGGCCCAATTATCATTCAAAAAGTAGCTTCACACTCCTCGGGAAGTTTCATTAAATCTAGAAACATAATTTATGAATGACTCTTATCCTGGACTTGTGCCACATTTAGCGTCAAATTCCACAATGTAAGGTGGACAGGTCGGGTCGTGTTCATTCGGCATGCACCCTCCACTTTAGAGTTATAGCTTGCGGCTTTGAATAATAATCCTCGACAGAAAATGAAGAAGAAGAAGAAAAATTGAACCCCTACTTGTATGTTGTATGTTCATGGAGTTGTGGGGAAGAAGAAGGAGTTGTCATCATTCGTCATGTCTGCCACACTCTTCCAATACAGATCTCATGTGTCAGTTCGTTGACGAAGATATGGAGGGAAGGTAAGTCGTCGAAGATAAATAAGATGTATGAGGTTTTACTATTGCTTAAAGAACTACTTATGGTTTTGTTATCATATAGGATGATCATGTTTTAGCTTATGTCCCTCATCAGAATCATCATCATGAGAATAATTATGACACACTTGGTTTAGAACATTTGTTTTTATTCATGTGGAAATTTTTTGGGTCATTATATTTTTAGGAAATTGTAAACAGTCTCTTCTGACAAGGAGAGTTTAAGATATATCAATTCATAGGAATACATGAATCATAGATAGATGATGTGAGTGGAAACCCTTCTGACAATAGAATTTTATGTCACCTATACCCCAAGGAAGGGGAATGTAATGCAAGATTCTCATAGTAGGATAGTTCCATTGTATGTTTATTTGGAATCGAAGTATGAGTGGATGCTTATGGGTCTTTTTTTCAGCTTCATCATAATGCTCAGAATGATGTTTCATGTATGGTTAGGAACAATGTTCAGTTATCATAATCTCTATTTGAGTATTTATTTCCAAATTACTAATAGGATGATTATTTAAAAATAATTCGAGAAACCATATATGATGGGAACACCATTTCTGGTTTAACTCTCTCTTCTGATGGTATTCTATGTTATGGGGATCATTGTTTTATCCTAGAATATCTTAGGAGTTCAATTTTTAATTATTTACTTAGTTCAACAAGTTCTATTAATACATGATCTTAGAAGATGAATTTTGACATGTGATGAAGATTCTTGTGGGAGGGTATGAAGCATTCCATTACTGATTATGTGTCCCACTATTAAACCTACCAACATATAAATGAAAACAATATGAACCCTCTTGTTTTTCTCTAATCTATTCCAGTTATGTTCCGTGAATGATTCGAGGTATCCATGGAAATTTTTGTTGGGTTACAATGTACTACATGAGAGAGGAATTCGATCTGGGTGGTTATTGATCAGTTGACAATTTCATCTCATTGTATTCTGATCAGGGAAAACCACGATGTTTATGATATTTATAATATATTTGATTAACTAGTTTTCAAATTACATAATATTCATTTTTTCCATTTTTTAAGGCATGGTACATTGATTAACATTGATGTTTTCGAGTTGTATCCAAGTGGTGATAGGGACTCAAGTTTGGTTGATTACATTTAATCATCCATAGGATGATTATCATAAGTTTCATTCAATTAAAATTTTTTATGATATGCTTCATGCATGTGTATTTTATTTCTGTGGATCTTGGGATAACAATATATGGATTGTAGAGTGTTCCCATAACAACATTTATCTGGCATTAGTTAGAATACATTATTTATAGGCCTTGTATAGTCTTCCATGTAGATAATCACTTTGATGAAATAGGTGTGTGATGCTTCATTATTTGGACTATTTTTGGTTATGTATATGTTCTTGAGGATTGAGGATGTATGTCGATGTCATGTTACAAGACATAGTTGATAGAAATCTTATGTGGACCAATAGAGTGACGCATTTTAGTTTTTGTACGTGATAGATTTTTTTTGAACGCTTATCCCTAGTTGGGCCACCATTGAAATAGATAATATATAAGGTTAGATATGATATATGTGGGATAATTTGAGATCATTGAGCATTGTAGGTTGTTTTTTTATCAATTAAATAGTTGGATTCAGCGATGGTAAATTATGATGTTTTAAACAAATCACATCACTTGATGCATGATCATGATCCCTCTCTCATTATACACATGGTGATATTGAGTTATATCTATATGTTTTTGTTTATGATTTTCAATTCCAGATCATGAAATCATATGTGAAATCCTTGTGTGGGAATTATGTTCCATTTTTCAGTGTGTGTTGGTGTCACAAATCAGATTCTCTTGAGATGTGGGAGAACAAATAGTAAATGAGATAGAATTGGTTGTGACTCTTTACTCTACATAACTCGTTAAAATGATTTCCAATTGATGGAAAGTCTTATGGGGTATTATATAACATCCCATTACTCACACATAGGTAATTCACTTCTTATTACGTGTTTTTATCATTAATTGGAAACATATTTGGATTCTCAAGGATGGGGACATTTTTTTGGGGAACATGACTTAACGGTTGGGGATGGAATTTTTCTTAATTAAATATGTGTATGAATGTTTAATAGATATATGAGATTCTCATAGATTTAGAATAATTCGAGGGTTTGTTTTAGGGTTTCATGTATGAATCAACAGTTTTTTTATCTATATGAATAGTACATTCCTTTTTATGTGAGTATATGACATGTTTGTTATACTAGAAATATTTCATAAATCTAGTTAACATTTTGAAATGATTCCATTCTGTCTACATATTACACACCATGTAATAATAAAACGAAAAATTTAATAAAATGATGATAAGTTAAATGACATATGTGATCCCTGTGTATAATATAACATATAAAGGGATTTCACATCATGTAATTTTCATGGAAATAGATTTTACAGTTTCTTGAAATTGATATGTTATTTCATTCATCTACAATTATTATGTATCCTGTCCTAGAAAGATTAACTACATATTTTTAGTCATTGTTCGATTTGTGTTGATTAATTCGATGATTGGTCATCATTGATATTGGGATGTGTCTTTCCTTGGGAGGGATACATTCTAATTCATAAATTATTAGATCATTATAACACAATTTAATTATGATATTGAATCCATTGACCCTTTTTGATGTTTATTCGTATCATCTTCAATGAATGTGGTGTGATCTTACAAGGAGTTTTCTTCCATTATTGGTTTTGTAGAGGTGGTTGTATTTTATTTGTGTATTTGTTGTTTCTTACTCTCTAAAATACATTTTATTAAATTGGATCAAATCTATGATTTATTGATTTATTATATGGCATCCATTTTCGATGTTTTATTCCTCTTATTGGTTGATCCTTTCTAATGTGTGTGACCCCATGTTTTGAGGCAGCTGTTTCTGTCATTATCTATGGATGGTGCAATAAATTGTTCCTAATATCATAGTGTGTTTTATTAAAAAAAACCATGATATGTCTGATTATTTTGTGTGTGTGAAACAAGATTTTTAAAAATTATATTTTCCCCCTATTTTTTTAAATAGATGTGGTTTTTAGAGAATTGTGAAATTATTGAATGAAATTTTTTTAAAATAATGATTTACTGAAATTTTTTCATAAATTAGTTTGGAAAATATAAAACATGATAATTCTTGGGTACATATATGGAAGGTATAATAATAGGTCTCATAAACTATTCATATATTTTTTTAATGGCTACTATACCTACCTTCTAGTATTACTGTTCTAGTGACATGATAATGATTTGGGGGGTTTATATTTTTGGGGTGTTTATCTACCCACTAGACTTGATGAATTTGTCTAGTGGAATGATGTGTACTTGATTTCCTATGGAATTTATGATTTTCATTGTTATGATGTCCTACTATGATCATTGGCATATTGTTACCTATGATTCATGACTGATTTTGGATACTCTTGGATTGTAATGTATTTTTGTACTAACGTGTATTTGGATATGATATGTTACACATGTTTTGTTTTTACATGATATAAATATTGAGATGTTTGGATATCAAAATCATTGAAACAGATTTCCCCGATTTATTTGAAATATCTAAAAGGGGAAAATTTTACTTTTTTCTGTGATATTACAATAAAAATAATTAAACTATTATCAAGACATGTTTTCTTTAATGTTTAGAATACCTATATTATTATTAAAATAGATTATATAAAACACCGATGTGAGGCCCTACAATACCTATAAGATTACACCCATAATACCTCATCAACGTTGTGTATAATCTATTTTTCCTTTTGATAGATGGAATTTTATGACCCCATTATTTTTCAGAATGGTTTCGTATTAGCACGGGCGAGTAGATAGTGGTGAGATGGTGCGTTTTTTCCAATTCTATCACATGGAATATTCGGTGATCCTTTTTTCTATACCTTTTATGTTGGAATTGTATTAATAATTATTTTCATCTCATGAATTTTTTTGTTTCATGTATTTTATATTGGTAATGGAAAATAATTACATTTAAACTTTCATCTCTATTGTATATATATATATATATTAAATGTAAATTCTATAAGTTTTCTTAAATAATTTCCTCATTTTTTTATTTTATGATCTAGTGATGGTCAATAATTAATGGGGATTTACAATAACCTCTATGTGTGTGGAATATCTGGTATGATACCATTTTTAAGGATATTCAGGTTTGATCGTAATAAGGGATGATCGAGTAATGAAAATCCATGGATGTACGAGTATGGGTTTTAAGGATGATGATTAAAAATCTACAAATAATTTATGAAATGCATGGTCTATTTTAACACCATTTATTATGTTAAATTAAAGAAGCATAAGTATAGTTATTTTGATGAATCTAATGACATGATTTATTTTTCATATTTAGAAATGAAGTGTTGGGGAATAAGATAATGAATCATTAATAGTGATTAAATAATGAAGTGGAAAAATTGATATGAAAATTAATTTAGATTAATGAATTGTATTTTTTAGTGTTATAATAATGATATTCTTACTATATAAATTTGAAACCTTTAAGAATTATATTTCATTATTTTATATTTATGGATCTAAAAACATAATATAAATTGTAATAGAAACCAATAAAAATATTTTAGTCATAAGGTGATATATTTAGAGAATACAAGATTAAGGGAAGCATAAAACATTATATTTGTCACAGTTCTGTTAATAAGGATTAGTTGGGATAGATATATTATTAAGTACGGTATTATTGATAACCTCTTAATTTTTAGAAACTAGATAAAAATTAATTTCAGGAATATTTGATTGATTCTATTACAATATTGGATTAATGAAATATGTTTGAAAACTATGATATTATTTAAAGAATATGTTTTGTGGTAATTTTGGATGCATATATTTTTTAATGTCACATAAATTATATGTTTTTGGATAAAATTTTAGGTTCCAAAATATATTATTGATATTTTTTTAGAAATGAATCAACGTCCCTTTTAAGCTATTATGTTATGATATTTTGATGTTATTTTAATTGATTAATGGTTATGTGAAGAATAATCTATTTTGGATTAAATAAATCAATGTGGTTGGTAAATGACTTTACATTATCTCAATTATAGATTACTTTATTTTTGGGAGAGTGATAATCATAATTTTAAAAGAGTGATACATTGAAAATGTGATAATTTCTATGATATAAATATTTATGTTATGGATTGCATTTTATTTTAGAATCATAATTTCAATATATATATGTATATATATTTATTTATTTTTGTTACATTATATTTATATATTAAATTTTATAATGATTATTAATGATATTTATGGGATTCTTCATAGGGTTCAGAAACTTATAACCATTAATATTAATGAGCGATTTAAAATGAATGATTATTTGGGGGGGAAATATATTAAATTTTTAATTATTTATGTTTAAGGGTATAAAATAGAAACTACAGGTAAAAAATTATTTAATGGTAAGGTTATTGATGTAATTTGTGATGTAAAATTCTTTATTGGGTCCAAAAACATGTTATTATTAAGGATTTTATGATTAATGTTGTATTAATATATATGAATATATATATATGTTTTATATTACCTTGTTTGAAGTTTATTTATAATTTATATCATTGAGAGATACATTTATAAAATAATTTTTTAACAATTAGAGGTTGATTTTACTTTTTTATGCCAATGAAATTCATTTCAAATACTGATCGTTAGGGGGAAAAATAAATTATTTTTAAATTAGATTAAGAAAATACTTATAGAATACATATTTACTTATATTCATAATAGATATCTTTAATATATATATCATATATATTAAAATGATAATAATGAAAATATTTTATCCTATAAAATTTAATTATGATCAATTCTTGGTATTTTAAATCCTTAACAATTGTTGGTTTTGTAGTTCCTAAAATTCACATGACAATGTACTATATCACCCTCTATTATTTATTATGTGTTTTTTTCATCTGTATCCATATTCTAACATCCCAACAATATTATTATAAATGTAAAACTTGTTTTTTGGTTTCCTTTATACTTGAATTCATATATTTTTATGAAGTTATAACTATTATTTTTATAATGTGGATTTTAGTCAAAGATATTTTCAAATATCAAGAAATTTATTGTGGAGAAGAAGTTAAAATTATGAAGATAAAATTTATCCGTGGAGGATGGTGTTAAAACATCATATTTATTAAAATATTTCTCTATAATTAATTTTAATTATTTGGTATCATACATAAAAAGAAAGTCATTTTAAATTAATTGTGATGTCATTTAAAAATTTAATTATGTAAAGTGAAAGTTGTAAAGTAACCATTAAATTGGATGGAATTAATAGTATTAACATATATGTCAAATATATAAAAATATCATACTCATTATAAATTTAATGATAAATACTTTCTAAATAAGTAACCAATTTCTAATAAAGTCATTTTATGCATAAGAACTATATCATTAAAAATTGATTTTATGGAATTTTTTATAACATAATATTTTTCATTTTTTTATAATTTAATAATTTGATTTCATTAAAATAATATAAATTATTATATTATAATATCACAATTATATTACTATGATGTTTTGATATTTATTTGAAAACTTTTATTTCTCATAAAATAGTGAATAATACTCAATATCATTGAAAGCATAATTTTTTTTAATCACATATAAGCACCGAAAAAATTTTGGAAATTAATTTAAAATAAAATTAGTTCTAGTATACTAAAAATAATATATTTTTTAGAATCATTTTTTTTATTTAAATAACATTATTATACTTAAAATTGAATTTTTCTAAAATTTTATTTTCGTTGAGTTTCAAATATTTATATTAAAATAAATTTAATGTACTTATAAAAATTTATTTTGATTAAATTGAAATTAATTTTGGTTTAATAATTTCAAATTTGTAGGAGTATTTTTAAAAAAAATCTCAAAGATATTAATTTTTTCTTAAATAGTTAAAATATTCATTTTTAATCACATGTAGTATAATTATTGATATCTCAAGGACATAAACTCTTTTAAAAAAGAAAACATTTTTCCTCAATAAAATATGACAAAAGTAATAAAAAATTATACAAATTCAATTACGATAATATAAATTTTAATTTATTGAATGATAATTATGAAAATCAATTTCATGTCCAACATAGAGCTTGCATAGCATTATAAATAAAATATTCTATACGCTAACGATGAAATATGAGATAGAATAAATCTACGATCATATTTAATAATAAATTATATATATTATATGTTTTTTCATTATTAGAATAAAATAATATTCTTATATAACAAATGTATTGTAGAAATACTTTTTCATTACTTGATCAAGGACAAAAATGTTAAAATAATATATCAAATAAGTTTTCATGACATTAATTTGAGTTACAATGCCTATTTATCTAATAAAAATTTATACCTTGAGAATAATTAATATGTTTTTCTGAAGATAATTTATTTTTAAAATTTATATATAAAATAAATACCATAAATATTTGTGAAACACCGACAACACATTTATTTAATTCATCAAGAAATTCAATAACATATTTTAAAAAGTACTAAAAATAATATAATTTGAAAATAATAATTTTACATGACTTCTCAATATCAACATTACATGTTAGTGATGTATTAAAATATTATTTTATATTTCCACCTTTGTATTCATGTATTTAATATGATATTAAATAAATAGTGAAAAAACTAATACAAATCATATTTTATCAAACTAATATTTTATTAAATTATAACAGCATGACACAAAATAATGATATTTTAAAATTTGGATAATATATTGTCTTAAATTTTGTACCTTTTCCAATTATAATATAATTTTTTCCAAAAAATGAAAAAATTACAACCATTAATATCAAATTGGTTTTTACCATTTTAAAAATATTATTTTATTATCAATTTGTTTGCCAAAATTATATGGTTTAAAATAAATCCAAAACATGAATAATATATATTTATTTTATTTATTACAACTATATACTAAAATTTATTTTATAACCATTACATTTGGATTTATTTTTCTTGAGAATTTATTTATTATAATTAAATATTTTGTGAGATTCCAAATGAAAAACTTGCCTATGTTTTAAAAGGCTCCATGCTTGCTCACTAATTTAAAAAACATTAATGGTTTTATCATTACCAAAAATATGAAAATTTATTTATTTTTACATCCCTTTAAACATTATATAGGATTGGGTATTTAGAAAATACCAATCCTATATACCTTTTAGAAGATATGTAAAGGAGGGGTTTCAATGGGGAAGGAACCACCTTACAAGATCACTTTTTATTATGCTCATTTCAACCTCATCTAAATTGATGTTATTAAAAAGAAAATAAAATATTATATATCATAAATATACTTAATTTTTTTATTCATATAATAACATTATTTTATACTTTCTTTCACATCAAACAATAAGTGAATGAATATATTTTGTGTGTGTTCGTCCTACTTACTCCACGTAGCGATACAATTCATATTTTATCAAAATATTTTAGGGGTGAGTATAATAGAATTTCTAATGTTTATATAAATTATTATTATTATTATTATATTATAAAATCACATGTACCTACTTACCATCCAATAAATTGTGAAACAATAATTTTGTTCTTGTGTATGTATGGACTACCACTTCCACAATGTAATTTTATTAGTTTATTATTATTTTTATAAATGGATTGTAATTAGGAATAAATTTGGAAATATATACGATATATATGATATTATAACTATATTATAATTTTATATTAATATTTACCTTTATTTTAATCAATTATTCGAATAATGAAACTTGTGTTCATGAGTATCTACATCTTACCATCTCCATGAACGGTGTAATTAATTTATCAGTATATATATTTATTGAGTGAATTTAAAAATTGATATAATGATAATATATATTATATATCTATAATATAATATTTATCATTCTGGAGATTATAGGACCATGATCATAATAAAAGTACAATAACTATCGTACCAGAGCATTCATTAAAAACAAAGCAGATATCACCTGGAATAAGGATTTCAATAAAGTAGTTCTAACAAAAGGGTAAATAATGGATATAATAAAATCATTTATGGTATGATATATAAGAGTAAAATTATATAATTGGTGAATAATAAATCTATATTTATAATATAGAATGATACATTTTGCATGATGGAATCCATATATATGACTAGGGATATTTATCACACATTAATTTATTTTAGAAGAATTCCATATTCACCACTTTTTTTATTTTAGGTGTTGTAAATACTTCATGTAAATGATTTTTATGATACATATTATTTATTTGGTGGGATTTTACATTTCAATATATTTTTCATTCATTCATGGATCGTAATATTCATATTTTATCAAATCGTTAAGGGTTTTTAATTACAATTTCACCGATAATCAAGATTGTTTATTAATATGTTTCAAATTATAAAATGATATGATCTTCATATCATGATACAAATGAATTTTATTTTCAACTATTAAATTATTTAATATTCCAATATTTATTTTTATATTAGTAATATTATATACTCAATTGAAACAATATGATTTGAAGTTAATTTTACTTCATTTTTCTCTTCTATTGAGAAACCATTTTCTTCCAAATCAATGTTTCTAAAAAATATAAAATAGTGTTTTAGATTTATAATATGATTATATGTATTTATTTATAAACATGTTTTACTATTTAAAATTGGTTTTAATGGAATACTTTTAAGGTAATATGTTACCTTTTGGAAAAAATAATAGAAGTATTTTTTTAAAACTTATATACCTTGAATGGGTTTTTACGCCATCTTGAATAGTTTTTTCAATGAATATAATATTAGAATTTTAATCTTTACATTTAAATGAGAATTAATTCCTTTTTATTTTCATGTATTTATTAATTTATTTCTATATATAAATTTAATTTTCCTTAGAAATATTTTATTAATATTTTAATGGGATTTCTATTCATCAAATATGAGAACACTAAATTTCAGTTATAATTTAATTGGGATACAATCAAAATATAACACATTTATTTTTTTAGATGGTTTATGAATATCATTACAAAATTTTTATGAAATCCATTTATTTTCCATCGATTATGTAAAAAATATGACCCTATCCAAATTGAAGGAGAGGGTGAAAGTGAATTATGTGACCTTAAGGGACCTCTTCAAGGCGTCGAAGGATGGAAATAAGTTCTGAAGGGAATGAATACATTTGGGATATGATTTTACCATTCAGAGTGAAGAATAAAACAAAATAAAACCAAAATAACAACCAACTATATTATTCATGATAAAAATGAAAGACAGCATAACATTTCATTTATAAAAATGTTACTAAAAACTAGCATAACAATGAAATACTACAATATCAAAGTAAACAATAGAAGATAATATGAAAAGACTCCATGAAAAATAAATGATACCATACTAAAAAAGATCCATGATCCTACATCATCAAACAACCCAAGTATCACTATGTTGTACTAATGATGTGTGATACTTTACCTTTTTCCATGTTTCAGAAAATGATATCTACAGAAGCACTAATGCCCCAAAGCATGGTTGAGTACTAAAACGGAATATGATTTACCCAAATACATCCATACTCACACCACTAGGATTAAAAATTTTAGAAATAATTATTTAAAACAATTTATATAAAAATATATCTTAAAGAGTTTGTATTAAAATATAAACTATATCATATTTCACTCAATTTTCCATTGAAAGGACCAGAGTAGTTCTTTCAATTATTTATCCATCCATTTTGGTATAAACCATCATTTTCTACACAACTGTTCATCCTACCACACATGCAGATCATGTACCCACCAATAATCACATGTGGTGAGTTATCCTTCCAGTAAGTCATCTTATAGTGGAACACATTGATAGGTGTACTTCATGTAAATATCTATCCCAACCTATTGATGGGGGAAATTCACACCCATATCTATCCCAATTCACATTAACACATACCACCCAAACATTCCAAACTCATCCCAATCCAAGTGTGTTCAAACCATTTAAATAAATCATCATTATTTTTATCAAAACCCATTTTCCAATGCCGTAGAACTAAAATTTATTATAAAAAAACATTTTAAAATCATTTCATGAAAACACATTCAAATAACCTAGCAATTTACAAAAATCAACAGTCAAAAAGGTCTCAAAAATTATTTCACATGCAATAAAAAATAAATTTCAATAAAAATAAATTTTAAACAAATAATTAATTTTCTTAAATATAGGAGTCGAGACTGATGCCACCTAAATCAGGTGTTTGAGAAAAATGATAAACGTCCAGAAAAACATCACAACAATGGGTTGAATCTCAATGAACCAGCCTTAGATCTCTTACATTATAATGAAAACACAAAATATTAACATATTTTCATCCATAGCCTTAGATATATATGAAAAGAGTTTATATATATGTAACTATGATAGAGGGAGAAGTATATCTAAGAAAAACATCATGAACGGTGAATAATGATGAATTACTGAAAAAATAAGGCTCCGATACACTATGGAAAGGATTCAGATCAATTCCTATTTTCCTAGTAGAGGTTCTCTAACCTTTGAGAGACCACAATAATGAGTTATGTTTTTTTTGGGTCTATAATGAGGCACTTAGAGGTAGAAAAGATTTAAATTCATCATATATGAATCTATCTTTGACCCACACACATTTTAGTTATTTGATTAGGAAACTTGTGCCCTAACCATGTGTTACAACTTCATTATATATGCCCCTCACATGATCATCTCACATGGTGTTTCAAACTATTCTCAAAACATATCAATGCCACGACATCAAAATAACCATTTCAATTTTTCAAAACAGATAGTATCTTTTTTGTGTATGCACGGTTAAGTAAAATTGTGTGCCATCATATTCCATCCTTTATTTCTCAATATCACTTTTCACACATTCTTGCTAGACTTTCATGATTTCTATAAATTGTGGACCATCAGTGAACCTATATAAAATCCCCAAACACTCTTATGAATTTTTTCAAACTCCCACAACCTTCAACCACATATTTTATGTGCATGAAAAGAATAAATAATTGGTTATATACCAGAAATTTGAGGTTCTATATTCCCCCCATAATTGAACTTTTAGTCCCCAATAATTAGGAAACCATTGGGGTCCTAAAAGAGTTTAGTCATTTTCACATTCTTCTCATTCTCTCATTCCCATGTATTTTAGTAAACATGACCACATTTCCATAAAACCCACACTATATTGATGCATTTCCCATGAATGAATTTCTCATTCCTATAAATAATCTTCACCAGGACATGTAAAAATGAAGCATCTAGATGTATTTCAATGTGATTACATCTAATCAGATGGTCATGATCAAAATGATACTTTTCAACTGAGATACATGGAACACACTATGCACTGCACTATACCATGGTGGTAATGCAAACCGATATTCAACTACTAAAACCCATTCCAATCTCTCAAAAGGAACTTTGAATCTATGATATATCATTCCATGCATCCCAAAACAATAATTTCCATTCCAGGGAGAGATCCTCAAGAACACAAGACCACTCCCCAAAAATGAAAATTGTCATCGATGATGGCCTTCATAAGATTTCTGACAACTATGAGTTATCTAAAACAATTTTTAAATCCACTAAATCTTTTTTTTTTGTATCTTGAACATTGATATGACCTACAGGAAAATCCCCATATATTTCCACACAATAAATTGTAGAATGATAAGAGTTTACCTATAATGATTCAAAAGGTTCCATATGTATTTAGTCCAGATATCTTTTTTTATTTGATAACTCCACCAATGGAACAAGATCTTCCCACGAGCCAATAAATCCATTAAAAAATACCAAAAACATGTTCTCAAACATTTGTAATATTCTTTTATATTAATCACCTATTTGATAATGATACACCATACTCATTTTCAACCATGTCCCAATGTATTGTTGAATGTATTTCTAGAAATGACTGGTAATCATCAGATCTCTATCGTTCATGTTCAAAACTAGTTTCCCATATCATTACAACTTATTGGATATATTTTTTAAATATCTTCCACCATAATAGTTTTACAAATAGGGATGAAATTGGATGGCTTTCTGAAAAAATATATAATCACACAGATGGATCATGTTCCAAAACTATTCTTGGGTGACCTATAACAAAATCCATAACTATATGCTCCCATTTTCACATTTGAATATGTGAAGACTCTAACAAACCATCTGGTCATTAACTCTCTTCATTAACATGGTGGGATGTTAAAAATCTATAGAAAAACTCATTCACCTTTCTCTTCATGAAAAACCTCTAAAACTATGATTTGAATGCCTTATACATCTTCTATTTTCCAAGATGGATAGCCCATTCAAAATGGTGGAATGTATGGAGGAGTTGTTCTAATGAATTCATATGTACGATGATCTGATTTTGAAACCAAATAAAGGAACTCTCTTCCAAGATCCAGTACTCAATTATCTCCCCACCATTGATATTTGACCTCATAGAAACACATTATACATCTGATGTTTGTTCCTCCTTTACCAAATTTACCAAATCATTAACCACAACATCACCTCATGGTTTAAATTTTTCATTCATGTCACCTTGTACTGATAGTAGCTATTAATCATATAATGCTTCTTTTACAACTGGGAATAATAATTTCTTCATAATGAATCTTCCACCAAAATTATGTTACATGGTGTATATATGAAGTCAAATTAGAAAATTTTGAGATACGGCATCCATTGACTTTCTAATATAATCAAATACATATTAGAGAAAATATGCTTTATGATCTTAATAACAATAAATATAATAATTTTTTTACTGAAGAGATAATGACACCTTGTTTTTAAGGAATGCATGACTACATATATCTCAAAAAAATTCTATGGGTTGCCTTTTTCATGGACTCTTAACTAACATGATCCATAAAAAACAATATGGTCTCCATGGATGAAAACACACTCCAACCTTGATCGTGAATCATCACAATACACCACATACCCTTCTCCTAATTATGGGAAATAATAATTCGTGTGGATTTAAGCAGAACATTCAAATCATTAAATGATTTATGGCATACCTTATTCCATTTGAAATAAAAAAATTTCTTTTTCAATTATATCATAGGAAAACATAATCATGACAATTCTTTGAAAAAAGTGTTATAAATAACTATCTAGACTCAGAAAACAACGCATCTCAACAACATTCTTCAGTGGAATAAAAGTGATCATAGATTCTATATTCACTAGATCCACTTAAATTAATCCATCAAAAATTACATGGTATAGAAAACATACATATTTTCTCCAAAAAAACACTTTGAAAGTTTTGTTACAAAAAAATTTCTCTCAAGATTTCCAACATTGTTAATAAGTGTTTCTAATGATCATATGTTGTCCTTTATTAGACTAATATTTCATCCAAAAACACCCCTAAAAATAATGTAGATATCACAAAAACACTAATTCATTAATTCCATAATGATAATTAGTGTTTTTGTGTGATATAAAGGCATTACTACATATTAATGATGGCCATATCTTCTTCTGAATGATAAATTTGGAATATCCTCCTTCTGAAATCACAATACGTGATATCCTGATCAATAGTCAATATTAGATAACCAAAAATCACACCTAATTTGATCAAAATGATAATTATTGCATGAATTAGTATAAAATTTAATTATGATAACTTGGTTATCCTTACAATAATCCATATACATCCCTAGAGTTCTATATATTCATACTTCACGAACAAGACTACTGATGCCCACGGAGATGTGATCTGCTGAATAAATAATTTTCATTCTAGATCCCCCAACTAAAATATCATTTCATATAATTTGGATGGTTCCATTTTATTAGTGGGATGTTATATAGTTCTTGTCCATAGAAGAAGATAAATCATAAACTTCACTTATCCCATAGGGGGAAATCCAGATAAATCTTTCTGAATGAAATCAATAAAATGAACAAAAAATGATGGAAAATAACTTCTCCCAAACTATTATATTGATTCCAAGGACTAGGTCATTAACTATTAAGATGTCATTCCTACATCTAAGGTCAAAAATCCTTTTGAATGTTTCATTAAATCTATTTCTCATTTTAAAATATGATCACCATCAGGCTTAGTCTCAAAAGTAATTTTTCATCTGTAACAATATCTATGATCCTTGGTCATTCTCATCTAATCTATTATAAAGATTAAAACACAAACATCCATCTCCAATGTAAATAAATCAAATTTCACCTTTAATCCATCAACATTTACAAAACATTCTCTACAAATGAAGTCTATAAATTCTATTTTTGAAAAAGGATTTTTAATTTATAACATGGAGGGAATCATCTCATTCTCTAAAATCCAAAAACCAAAATCATGTGAATAAATAATTGAATGTGATTAACTAGGATAAAATATCATTAACCTGAGGGTATAATTTAATAGAATCATAACTCTAACCATTGTTTTTCTGCCTAATCATCAACAATAACCTATTCAACTCCATATATTTGCTTCATTGCCGCACTTCTTACATTGTTTCCTTTTTTATATTTCCCTTACTCATGAGCGATGGTATTCCTAAAATCAACAATAATTGATATGTTTATATGAAAAAATTGGTTCTTCTATCCTCATAATATTGAATAATATGATATATGTGACAACTGATCATTTTCATTAGCAGATGACCTTGGAGATTTTTGGAAAGAACATTAAATATTCCCCATCTGATTGTTGTTCTCGTATGCTATAGGGTCATCCTCTCACACCCTATTTACATGTTCAAGAAAACAAAATTTGAAACAGCCATCTATTTTCTTTGGTCATAGAGGATGGTTCATGGATCCCTCCGTCTAACTCTGAGTCAGACTCCTACCTTTGAAGTAGGGGTCCCTCTTCCACTTGCTTCGAGTATTAGTGTACCCACCATTTTTTGTGTGTATCCAAATACATCCTCCCCCCATAGCTATTGATATGTCTTGTTCAACCACTATCACTCTCTATAGAGTCTTTGTATAGTCACTAATACAAATAATAACTTTCTTTGGGAAAACCCCATACCTTATTCCTGATTCAAATATGTGTTCCTTCAAAGATGCACTCATTACAAACTTAGATGCAAATCATCCTAAATTCAAGAATTTTGATGCATACATGGTGATATAGAGATTTTCCTACTTTATGAATATTAATATTATCATTCTATGAATCTTGAATGTGTGATGATAGAATTTTTTATAGAATATTTTTCAATATCCTCACAACGAAGACCTTGATCTACATTAGACATCAATTCTATATTCAAACATTGGTGTGAAAAATTAACAATAATATATGTAACCTCGTTTTCATTAAGATCCATTGGTGTTAAAAAAATTCAAATATAAGATTCATCCTATTCAAGAACACCTATTCCTTTTCTGGTTCAAAATCACCCTTCAAGATGGGTGAATTTTTCATCAATAATTAGATAAAATGATCCACATTTATTTCATCATATCTATCGTTCCTTCTGTCCGTAGCATGAAATGATTGGATGATAAAATAATTTCATTCAAGATTCACCAATGACTTAGGTTTATTCATGTTCTCCTTAGATTCTTCTGATTTGATTTTAGGACACCCACACACCCCATTTATTATATAGACAACAAATAACATTTTTCACTCTATTGAAATAGAAATCCTAGTATTTCAAATTCATCAACATCAATTTTCAATACATTTCATTACTAATTGAACAATTTCTTTGTTAAACCATTTTCGGAAAATAGTTAATTTTTTTTCAAAATCCTATTATTTCCAAAATAAAAACGCATTAACATTTTTTAAAAAATCATTTGAAATAACATAAAAATATTGAAAAATAAATAGTTTTTCACAATATCATAAATCACTAATCAAGATAATTTATGAAATCCTAGTGGTAATTCGTTATTATAATGCATGGAATACTCGACTCCTTGGATAAATGCAAGAAACTATGATTTTAAAAGACAATATGTCTCTCCAAAACATGTATGTACCCAAATACCAAGAAAAAAATCCCACCATAAAATGGATTTCTATGTCATTTTATGTTTTATATTTCATATCCTGAAAATCATAATTGTTTCTATGATCCCAACTCAATTAATAGTCCATAATTAATCCAAATCTGAATCTATAGCCAATACCTAATCAATAAAAAACCAAGACATAGACCCCTTGTCCAATTATGGAAAGGCCAAGATGATACCTCTTGTCTCAAATATACTATTGGAACTACCTGAATATTATTACATTTTTAACAAAATATTCCTTATCATTCCCATTATTAGGTAGAAGGGAGTTATGTTACTCTATGTGACATTACCAAGTCCCTAGATGTTGGAAATAAATGAAAAAAGTCGTCAATACATGTGGAAGATGATTCTCCATTCTATAATAATGCAACTGACCAAATAAATCCAAATAAAAAACTATAACATTCTTGATAGAAATGATATACAACTCAAAATTTAATTTATCAAGACAATACAAAAAACAAGCGCAATAGTGGGAGACTACAATATTAAAGTAAATAACGGAAGACATGTTGATAGGACTCCAAAAAAAATTCTCCAGGATTCATATGATACATAATCAAACATCATCAAACATACCATGTTTCATGAATTATTATTATAAGTGTCTGACACTTTTCCATTTCCCATGTCCTAATAAATGAAATCTGAAAAATCTCTATAATTCCAAAGAAGTGATGAGTACTAAAACTTAGTATGTTATCACATAATGGCTTCAATACTCGTGCATGTAGGATATAACATCTTATAAATAATTATATAAATAATTATATAAAAATTAAAAAATTATTTATATAAAAATATAAAATAAATCCACTGTAACAAAAATTTAGTGGAATGAATTGAAATTTTAATTTATATCATTTGATATTCCATATTGGGTAGAGCATCCCTCCCCACACAACTATACATGTTATCATGCATGTAAACCATGGATGTACCTAAAAATGTGAGAGGTGAGTTATAATTCTACTAATCCATCACATAGTGGACCACAATGATAGGGGTACTTCATGCCCATATTCATCCCAGTATTTTGATTGGTGTAATTTATGCTCATATCCATCCCAATGCATATGAAAACACTCCACTAAATTGTTCTAAACTAACAAAAAAACTAATTTCTATAAAAAAAATTAAAAATAATAATTATTGTTATTTAAACACATTTTTTCTTTAAGAAAAAATAGAAAATATTTTCAAATCAATATTTTAAAACAATGATATCAAAATTAATTCTAATAACTGAACAATTTCCACAATAAATCACTTAATGTTTTTAAATAATTCATTCATGGAAAATAGACAATCAATTTCAATCAATTAAATCGATTTGAAACTCTACATTCATGTTTTAATTTATAGTATTTGAGTGTGAAGACACCAACCTCATGAGTTTTGGTGAAAACAATCAAGAACATGGAAAATAATCTCAAAAATTTGTTAAATATCCATGAACCCACCATATATCTCATACCTTATCATGAGAAACCCAAAA
Source organism: Viscum album (assembly GCA_963277665.1). Taxonomy (NCBI): domain Eukaryota; kingdom Viridiplantae; phylum Streptophyta; class Magnoliopsida; order Santalales; family Viscaceae; genus Viscum; species Viscum album. The sequence goes on along the minus strand of OY728152.1, from coordinate 1,325,688,981 downwards.
TCTAAACAAATTTGGAATCCCTAACCTTATATCTACCCATGAAGTGAATAGAACTAACAAATGAGAGAGTGGTTTAATTAAATCTACCATAAACATCATGAAAGGTGATGAATGATGACTTACCATGAGAATTAGGCATCAATTCATAATGATAAGGCTACAAAACGATTCTATTTTACTTGGTATAGGTTCTCCAAACATTGTGAGATCAAAATCTATAGTTAGGTCTATTTTTTATGGGAAAACGAGGAACATATAGGTAAAAATGAGTTAGATACACAATTTTAGAATATTTCACTGATCTGTGCATGGATTTATCCCCATTTTTAGAAAAAACATACACTGAACATGTGTTAGACAGTGACTTAAGGATGATCATTTGATGGTAATAATGCACATTTTTCAATTAAATATCTAAACATACTGAAGCTACTACCTCAAAATAACCAAATAGAATTTTTTTAATGAATTTTTTATCTTTATTTTGTGGATGGTATAGGAAAATTGTGTGCTACCCATGCACAACCCCTTTTTCCCTTTCAAACTACGCATTGTTTCGTACTAGTTTTCCATGGTTTCCAAAAATTATGCACCACCCATGAACCTGTAGAAAATCCCCAAATCACCTAAAATTTACTCCTAACACTCCCATCCTTCACACTTATAATTTATATACATTAATAGAATAAATAAATGGTTACTTACAAGAAAGTGATGGGGCTACATTATGCTTTCATGAAATGGTTATGGAATCCACTTTCCATGGTTTATGATATGATGAAATGTTAATGAATCCCATTTCCTTTAATGGGTTGTTAAATAATGATTTATATGATATTTTTAACAAATATGAATTTTTTCCCTTTTATAATGGATGGGACTGATATCTCATAGAACTTTATTGGGAATATATTGATATCTCATGAGATAATCATAAATGTAATGGTTAATGAATATAGTTCAATAGGGGTATTGGTCCACTATGATTGTATTGGCAGTTAACCTTAAATACTATTAGGGTTTTGGTAGTGAAACCATTAAAATATGATACCTTTATAGATTCCAATTATTTGTTCCCAAAGAAAGTGTTCGCAAGACCTCAATCCCTCCTCCCAATACCCGGTAGTAGGAAAACTACCATCAAGATTCTATGTTATGTCTATTGTGATGCTATGACCACATTTATTAGAGTGGAATGTAACAATATATATCTAATCATAAAAAAAATAAGTAGAAACTGTATTCCTAGAACAGTAATATTCTATTGTATAAGTAGTAACACACAATAGATAGTTGTTTAAATAAATAGAAACACAATAAGAAACATAAGTGAACAAATTCATGAAGAATAAATAAAATATTTTTATGATGATGAAATTATAAAATATGAATAATAATTTTTTAATGGACAACAGACATTACCACATACCGAAAAAATAAAAAAAGGTATAAAATCATCTACAACTAGCATCTAAAGAATGTGCGCAGTCCTCTTCCCAACACACTATCATTGAATCGAAAATAAATCATTGGTAATGGGATGCATCCCTTTGTCAAAACATGAATTCATAAAGTCTAATAAATTACTAATGGTGTCCTTAGTAGGGTGTGAGATAAAATCCTACTAGTCCACCCCCAATTATTTCTAGATCAAAAAATTACATGTAATATAATATAGATAGTATTCCATAACTAGAAAATGAAAAATAGAAATAAATGAATACATTAATGAATGAATCAAATTGGTCTCCAATAAGTCACCCATGCAATTTTACATTCTTCTTAATATGATAGTATGTCCCAACCAAAGAATCCTATGAAGGTAATTTCAGTGAAAATGAATAATAATAAGGGCTATCCACATGCAAGTGATTGTAATTTGATAACTCATCCCAATATTTAGCCAACAAAAAGATCTTTTTATTATTAAAAAAAATTAACTTCTTCTATAATAAAAAAACCATTTTATTAAATATTTTGATTCAAACGTAGCCATTCTGAAAAAAATAAAAATTAATAGAATGTGTCCCTCTATGGTGTTGGTATTGGACTAATGATATGTAGTCCATCCTAGGTGTCCTATGAATGAAGTCCCATCTTTCACTCCAAGTTTGGAATAAAGACAACATGAATTAACCTCTAAGTATGTACCAAGTATCACATAGAGGAGCTTAATTTTCCCTTTTGGAATGCTACATACATCTTGACAGTAAGCCCTTATAAGGGGGATTCAATAGGGAACTTGTGTATCTCTTCTAGTGGTAAAATTGAATATGCACAGATATTCTTTCCCAAGAATAGTTAGTTTCTCCACTGTCTTATTACAATAAATAAATAATTTCTAACTACGGAACCTATTTCCCTTCTGAAGGGTCATTTATTTAGAAACTATTGTATTATCCCCATCCCTAAGGTGGAATTATTTTATAAGATAATATATTTATGAAATTTCCATCAAACAGTTCCCTTTCAATTAGTTCTAGTATCTATATAATAATATAAATATTTTTCATGGCATTTTCAAGTATAGATTTGTTAATATCATAAGTCCTAATCCAAATGGATTAATTTCATTGAGAATTAAATTAGTTAAAATTAATTCATTACCACAATGTATTAATTATATGTTTACGCATCCCAATGGGTGTTTATCCAAAATTGAACAACTTAAATATAAGTATAAATTGATGATAGCAATCGTTATAGTGGAATTAGACAATGAGATCAAAACGAGGGGTTTATTTTCCCTATCTCAGGTCACATTTAGCAGGGGAATCATTCGATAAAATGTAAATATTAATTATGATGTTTCACTTGAATTTTTTGGATCGTAATACAATAAAACATACTATATAACATAGTGAAAGGAGGGGAAAGAACCTAAACCACCTACTTTATCTTTTTAGTTCTTCACTAATCCAATGATTGTATTTGATTCAGGCTACAATAGAAGGAACACTCGAAATAATCTAATTCACTAAAAGAAGGTAAAATGATATTTCACCATGATAGAACATCAAAGAGGAATAGAATCATGACATATATGAGTGATGATTAAAAACAATACCTTTATATTTCTCATGGATCCAAGATTTATAGTAATATATATCTTACATTGGAGCTATCTAGATCTATAGGTGTACAGGAGAATAGAATTTAGGTAATGGAGGATGAGGAATCTACTAGTGATCTTAGGGTGAAATAAATAAATTGCTTATAAGAACAATGAGGGGAGAAATTTTAATTTCACCAACACGATAATGGGTGTATGGTTTGGCCACAATAATTTCCAAACCATTTGACTATAATGGTGATGTCATTCTTCCTTTTAACTCTAGAAAACCAATCTCACAGACATTAGTACAGTATAATTTCAAACCCTTTTGGTCAATCCCATAAGTGATGAAAGAATTGATAAATTCTGTAATATTATCTTATAATATACATCAATCCTAATGAAGTTACTTATTTCAATCATATTATTGGGATTCTTCTGGGAAACCACAATAGTCACATTCTCTGGGTCAATAGATACACATTCATATGATATGATTTAACACAAGAAGTTAACCATAAGGATCAAAAGTTTCCATTTAATGAGATTTGAAAATGGTTGGGACTATTTTGGTGTATTCCTAATGAACTAAATAAGGTTGTAATGATCATTCATTTTTCACCAATACACAAAACATACATATAATAAGAGTTCCAAAATATAATTTAGCTATAGTTGGAAGAGCCAATTATTCTGATCCATGAATGATGTGTTTATGTTCAATAGGATTTAAAACATTACCATATACTCATAAAAGATTTAGTTGCTTTAGAATGAAATAAGTTGTATGTATAATGGCCTTACATTCACCTAATGGTAGCCCCACCGCAAATTCATATTGTAGAAAACTAATTCTCTAGGATGATTGTTGATGATGTCATCTACATGAGGAAGTGGATTCCATATTTCATTAAATGTTGATTCAATTAGTGGTAATCCATGGAAATTAAAAATTCAAAATCTTCATTCCCGGTGAAATGGATAGGTAAACCCCATGTCAATGTTTTGGGTATGATAAAATGCATTTCCTATAGTTCTTCAAGCTACTTCTTCAGTTCTTAGACAACAATAGGTTCTATCCATTATTGAGGAATAGACACAATTTCCTCGCCTAATACATGATCAATGGTGAAAGTGACTTCTATTTTACGAGGTATGATCGATAAATTATCAATAAGGCATCCTAGAATCGATCAATATTGGGATGGAATTCCACAAGATACCTTCCATGATCGATCGTATAATAAATGTATATCAAGTCTATCACTCCACATATAAAAGAACTCATGTGTCTAGACAATCATTCTATGAAATCAAATTCAACATTATGAATATGAATTCATTAATTGGGTGATGTACAAGATAACCGACTGGGGTAGCAATCCACTATATCACGATATAGAACATGCTTGTCTATATAGGGAATGATGCCAAAACTAGTCATATCAAGGAAAAAAACTCCATCGAAAATGGTACCATCATATTTTATGGGTAATTACATGCACTATAATATACCATCCACTTAATCTCCAAATATAATTTATGATTCATAACAACAATTAAAATAACTATTACTACGAAAAGATATTCAATAGTTGTAGTATATACAATGGAGCCTCACACACCTATACCAAATAAAGAATATAAAAATGTAGAAGCTTCATAATATAATGTATAACAATATATAGTCATGTAAATTAATTCATTGAAATATTCTAAAATGAATATATATGTCATGAATTAAGACCCTAAGATTTTGTATTAGTATCTCTTGCTGGTAAAATAAGATGCACAATCCATAACAACATTTAGCAAACCCATGTAATATTGATTTTCCCTATTCGTGGTTTTGCTAATAAATGGAATATGTTCAATTCTAACTTATAATGTACATGTATCCTATCTAATAAAAAATTAGAAAGGAAAAATGAAACCTACACTAATTACACAATGTATCATCCATTCTCGGATGCCACTTTGAAATGCCACGAGACATTGGCCACAAGATCTCAATCATGCCACCACAAACACCAGATGGTGAGGAATAAAAGAGAGGTACTAGGGTGTATCCATATGTATATTATTCCCTAAAATATTATAATGTAAGGAAAAAATATATAACTAATCAGAAACAGATGAAACAAACTCTACATGACCTGTCCAGTAACCCAATTTAGTGGAAGCATTTAGAAATGATCAATAATAGTTGAAATTAATAAAAACACACGACAAAAAAATACTAAAAAAATTTCCTAAAAAATATATATATTTATGATGAATAATATTTTAAAAATAAATATTCAATTATCTTGGGATAAATAATATACCAAATTATAAAAAAATTGATTCAAAAAGAGAAAAAATTGTTACAAATATCAACTTAAGAATAAACTTGATCCCCCCCAAACACACCATCTTATAACATTAAATCCTGAATTGGGATATTTCCACCACATATTATAAATACTTTCAGTTATAAATTATAATCGAGTGCCAATGGTGGCCTTAGTTGGGTGTGAGAGAAAAACTTAGTAGGCCTCCACCAATGTGTTTAGGATAAAACAAATCTTTACAATACAAAATAAATTTTTTTCACAAACTAATATATACATGAATTGGAATGGGATCTAATTAGAAGCCCATCTGATTTTAACAACATCACCTTCTTCCTAATATTCTGAACCCATGGATGCTATGAATGTAAAGGGACTAATAAAATGAATAGGAATATATAATACCTCCAATATTTTATGTGTTTTTAGTGGAGTAATGGGTCATCAAGTCTATTTAATGGAATTATATGACTATAATTCTATAAACCTATCCAATGGGTCTCCACTAGGGAACCAGTGTCACTCATACAGAGGTAACAAAAAAATGTATGGTTATACCACCCTAGAAATATCATATGACTCCTATGATGTGTTATAATGAATAAATAAAATCTAACTAAGGGATAATGTATATGCCCAAATGTCCTTTAGTAGGTACCACTTGTATCATCATCAACATAAATGTGAAATAATTTGATCAAACCATTAATTTTTGAAATGACTATAAAATGTTCTATTTCATATGGCACTAGTATTTATATAATAATAACAATTTCTATCAAGGTATCCTCATTTGAAGATCCATTTATTTCATAAGTCAGAAGTATCATAGTATAATTTAATGGAAAATTAAATTAGTTCAACATAATTCATTACATTGATGTAATAATTTAAAGGCATCACATATAAATATTGGTTTACCCAAAACTGAATAACTGAAATATATTCATAAAAGGTGGAGTACATCCATTGGAGTGGCCTAATTCTAGACGATCAGCTGAAGGGGATAATTCACTGTAAGCATCGGTTTCATTTTGAATGTGGAATATTTAAATTTAATTTTATTACAAATATTAAGGAATCATTAGAAGGGTTCAGATTATTAAATAGTGTAACATGTAATATTACACAATGAAAAGAGGGTAATGAAGATACAACATTTATCTTATCCTCAAAGTGAAACCCACTTCTTTTATAAGTATTTTATCCAATGTAGAATGGATGATATTAATGAAATCATCAAATGACTATAAAGTTTTTCAACTTGTCTTTATCCATGTAGCACAATATTGAGGAAGAAAATAATGAAGAATAATTGAGAAGATATAGGATTCTACCTCTAGTTACCTGACATATCTGGTGGTAAGAGAAACATGACCTAGATGGTGGTGTTATCTGGATCCCTAAGTAATGTGGAGGAGATTTTTTCTTTGAAGGCAGAGGAGTACTCAAGATAAGTAAGTAGTGTAATAATAACATGGTTAAATGATTAAATAGTTAAAACAATTTAATTCCATAAACACATGAAGTAGAGAATGGTATTTCCGCACGGTTGGAAAAAAATGCAGCAACTATTTTCCAGGACACTTCTCAGGTGGACACAGGTGTGGGAAATTTTCACAGTTTATTTATCCACACAGAACCCATGAATAATTCCCCAAATAAAAACTATTTATGGACCATAAGGGTTTGCACCTAGTGGGAATGGATGGTGACAAACCAAGCATCCCCTAGTACCGTGTTATCTGCAACTGCACAATTAGAGAAATAATGTTGGATGTCTAGTATGGTTTCTACTAACCATGTGACACAGACACCCTCAATACCATTCGAGGCTCTGAAAAATCCATAGATTCCCCTAAGAACACCTTTACACCCTCAAGAATTATTATTAGGAAAAACAAAGTAATTAAAACAAAAAAGGGTTTTAGCCATTGGTAAAATCAATAATGTTATAATTTCACTATAAGAGACTATGAAAAGAGCCTTGAATACTAAGGAAATATGATTATATTGTTTTGTTCTTGTGAATATTCATTGTTTTTATGAAATTTTATTCTCTCCTTAATCATGTTATATTAATACATGTTATTTTTGTTTTAATGAATTAAATGATTAATTTGTTGTCTAAATATTCTGATATATATGATATGCACTGTATAGTTTTCAAATTCTATGATCATTTTTCATACACTTTATCTCATGTTATTCTTAAATTATTCCATGATTTTAAATATACTAGACCAAAATATATTTGTCATGGAAAATTATGTTCTGTAAATTATATTCATCTATTTAGATGTAATATTTTTTATGACTTATGTGGTTCAATATACATTTAGATTTATCATGATGGATTAATTATTTATAATTATATTATATTGTTTAATATGAGAGTAAAATGGTATTTGATTACCATTGAAGACAAAACACTATATAATGTGGAGTTTCATTAGGTTAATTGGAATATATAGTAATTTATATCTGTAATCATCCTTTTTATCCATTATATGTTATTAATGATTTTTTATGTTTAATTAAATATTTCAATATATGAATGTTTATTAATTTTGGGTATTATATTACATTTTGATAAATATATTGGAGATAGTAAAAAACCAGATTATATTATTTTTATCCTTTTATATACCAAATTGTCTATCAAAAGTATAGTATTTATAGGGAAATTGGTATTAAATATTCCTACTCCTCAATTGATGTAAAAATGAGTTAGATGTAGAAACAGCTGACCAAATGAATTAATTTTGATTATGGATTTGATATAAATTATATAAATATTTTTTTCATCAAATTAGATTATAGATAGTAAATAACTTCCCCATCTTAAAGAAATTTACCATGGAAAAATGTGTTCCATAAATTATTTTTTTGACTTGATTGGATTTTTCACACATTTATGGTTTGTTGTTTTGTATTCATTATCATTATCATGTTTATTTAATTTACATTCATCAATGTTATAAATCACTATATATCATTATTTGTTCATCAGCACGTCATTTATATAAATATTGTCACATTTCTATATTTTTCACAAATTTTCAAAAAGGATAAAATTTTCTTGTAGATTAGTTTCATATTTATATTTCCTTATTTATTAAAATATGTTTTACATACACTTCTATCGTGTTGACTTTCAATAATTATATATTGGAAATTAAATCACTTGTTTACCAAATTCATGTTGAAATTTATAAAGACACCTCTTATTTAAGGTTTGTGTATAATGCGACAACCCATGATATCAAATTAAGATGATTATAAAAAAACATAGAATACATGTGTAAATGACTTAAAATGCACCCATAAATTTTTTTATTTAATGATGACCTCTAAAACCAAGTTGTTAAATAGGTGAATATAAATATAAGTAATAAAATTATGATATATATAAATACAACGGTCCTAGTTAATACAAATTTATTTATTAATTTCATTTATATAATCTCTATTTTTTTGTAATGTCATTCTATGCTTCGTAAATAAATTTTATTGACGAAAGTTATTTATTACTTATTGTGAGATATTAATTTAATTATTATATGGCACTAAAAGAAATTAAAATTCCTGATAACTTTTAAACATTATAATTCAAATGATCAAAATTATATTATGGTGAGGTTGTTTTTTATATTATTGAAATGATAAATTTTCCTATGAATGGTGAAAACACCATTCCTTAAAAAAATTAATTTTTTCATTAAAAAGATATATTTTATTTTAAATATAAAATCATTATAACATCAATAGAATTTAATTTTATATAACATAACTATGTTCATTAAAATAATCATTGAACATTTTTTTGATATAAGTTAATGTTTTGGTATAAAAAAATTGTTTTAAAAAAAACATGTTTTTCCTAGGCTTTTGGGAGTATATAAAAATATATATGTCAATATATTATAATAATATAATAATAAAAATAATTTTTGATATTTTGATTTTGGATTTATAATTTCTTTAAATAGGTTCTAGGTACTTATGTTCATTACAAATAATTAAAGTAGAAAATATTTATCACATCCTTAATGGTAAAATTAGTAATACATGGTTAAAACTATCTGATATGGTAATAGAATCTTCAAAAAAATTATTTTTATTTTATTATGTATTTTTTATTTTACAATAAGTAATAAATATTCAAAAAAATTCCATTTTCCGTAAACATTATTTTTTATTATATTATTTACATTATTTTTCTTAAAGAAAAAATCTACAATTTCACTTTCTTAATTTTAATTACAATAATATTTATGGATAGGGATAATAAAATTTTAAATGGTTATAATTTTTTATTTTTAATATTAATTAATTTTTTGTTATCATCCAAAATTATTATTAATTTTTTGGGATGAAATAGTTGTCATAATTTATTATGCAATGCTATATCATGTGAAAGTAGTTGAAAAATCATGTAATTGTTTCAAAATAAATTTCAAAGTTAATTTATTTAAAATTATAATACCCCTAAAATTTTATAGTTCAATATATGATATAATTGATGTTATATTTACATTATACTTCCATTTATATGTTTATGTCATTATATTAATTATATATGACTAATCATGAAATGGTAATAATGGTACATTATGTAAATACTAATTTGTTAAATTACATAAAATCATTCAAATTTTTCAAGAGGAATGATGGAATTTGAAAATATATTAGATTCCTTCCATGAACCATTTTTGAACCAAATTATACTTTTTAATTAAATTTAAAACACATAATTATTAAAAAATGAAATTTTTTAGAAATGGATAAAAGTCGATAACATTTGGTTAAACAAAACATATAAGGGATAAAATGGGCTTAATATTTATGTAAATACTGTGGGAGATTTTATTTTATCATATATCATATCTAATTTTATAAAAATCCAACTTAGAACCATATTTCTAGGAGTATTACTTACTCATATTATATTGTTTTAAGGAATCTCTTGAGTTACACACCCCTAAATTATATAATATAACCACATATTCTTTTTTCCCCACTCCTTGTGGGAACTCAATAAAATAAAATACCTATCAAAAACCATACCTAACCATCCTATACATGACTTATATTATTCAGGTTAAAAAAATACTAACCTATATGTATTAATTTTTAATCTAAATCTAGTTTTCTGATGAAGTGGATTAAATGATTGTAAGTAGTAAAGCAAAAATTGACCTAATGATTTTTGTAACTCAATTTGTTTAAATATTTTCATCATTTATTAATTTATTAAAATGGTATATGTGAGGTGTAATTTTATTTATTTATATTATATTTACTTTTTTGTGGATTGACATTTTTTACATATAATAACGAATTTGATTAATTCTCTATTAAATGATTTAACCATTTTAATGCTTATTCATCAAAATTTTCATTCATTGGATCATGTGTTTATTTTAAGAAACTATCATGTATATTGATTTCATATAAATAAAAAATACATGTCATATCATATATATCCTTATATTCTGGGTACTTACTATTTCCTTTGAACACAATTCATTAATGAGGTTATAATTGAAATTTTACCAAACAAAAAGTATTTTCATGATATAGGATCATATTATTTGGGGATTTCCTATGTTCAATGTTAATTTTGGAGGAATCATATTATCTTTTATTTTTTGAACATGTATCATTTCTTCTATTATTATTATTAATTCATATATAAAATTCAATTATAATTTAATGCATTGTTGATTTAAGAAATATCATGAATGTTATTAATAGGTTATACTGATTTTTATCTTATATAATAAAAGAAATATTTATAATAATATAATTTTTTTTCCAAAATATTTCTTATATAGTATCGATGTAAATAAAAAATATTTATTAAAGTAACTATAAATAATATTTCTTTTTATATGATCCAATATTTTAAAAGGATAAATTTAAAAATCTATCATATGTGATATTTTGGAAATCTTTACACAAGAGTGAAGTGAATGTTTTATGATAAAATATATAAAAATAATATACATTTTTCAAAAAAATTATTATTATTTATCCCTTTTAATATTTCAATTGTTTTGTTGAAGGAAAATATTTTCCAAATATTGTTTAAAATTACAGTTAATAGATTTAATTTCCTACAAAAAATGTGTATTTTTTGTAATTAATGTTCCGAATAAACATTTAATGGTATTTATATTAATAAATAAAAAAATACATAATGTTATTTATCATTCAATGGGAATTGTTTTAAAAGATATCATATTTACTATTTTTTTATGGGTAATTATTATTATTTTAAATAAAATATTATTCCTATTTCTTTTCCGTCGAAAATTCATACTATTAAATAAAATTTGACATTTTTTATTGAAAATAAAAAGATTATAATTGTTTAAATAAATAAATTGAAATTTGAATTTTTAATGATGGATGGTGGTTTTTTATAAAATTTATGGTTTATTTTCTTATTATCTATAGAGGTATTGATAATATATTAATCAAATATGGGTGGGTTCATAATAGCTTTACAATACATTTCCTAGTGTGGAAGATTTGACAGGTGATAAAAGATTATTTGAATGTACCATTTATATTAGTTTATTAGAATGTGTGATTAGAATATTTATATGATAATTATGAATCAGGACACCTTTGAATTTTATTATTCCTATTATAAGTTGTTAACGATATATTTTATCATTATTAACATCGAATAGACCATGATAATTTATTCTTATGAAAATTTATTTTGTTAATTCTTTATTCTATATAACATATTTACTGATATAAATTTATATGGTTATAAAATATCTTATAATATTTTCATTATCTTTATATATTAAATCATGAATTTATGCAGATGTTATTCTTACTGGTTATATACAATTATCAATAAACATGTTTACCCTTACTGAAATTTTATTCCGCTATACTTTTTTACATTTCCAATATTATGAAAAATATTGGACAATGAATTATATCCAGGGAGGATACATGTCGAATAAATTGTATGGTTGATGTTGATGACATAATATGGAATAAGAAAAGAATGGTTAAGTAGTAAAAGTGCACACTTTAATACATATGTGCTTTTATATAACACGTTTTTTTAGTTCTCTAATCTAATAAACCTAGATCCCCCAATGTTTTGCAAGTGAGAAAATATTTCTATTTGATTTATTGTGTTTTGTACAGATAAAATTTGAACATTTTTATCAGTTTCAAATATATAAATTTTATGTGGATTCTTTTAGTAGTAGATCCCAGAGTGTGGTTTATAGAATGCTATATATGGTTAATAGCATAGCTCTTTTTGGCTTAAAGACAAGTTGTAATTTGATCATGAAAGAAATTTCCATTTTTTACTATTTTATAAACCATTTTAGGTTCCAATATATTTTCTTCAACAAAATCATTTAGAGAATTATTTTCAATACATCTCATCCCATAGAGGACATCATATGATGAAATTTTTATTCATGAGAGGAAAATTTTATTGTTTGAGAGCATTACAAATTTAGGAAGATTACCATATACAAATATAATATCAATTGAGCATGATATCATTATATCGTTATGTTATTTGATTTTTCACTGAAATTTGACATCAATCCAATGGTGATAGGTCATTAGGATGTTTATTTTATGTTATGAGCATGATGTGTAATTTTTTATAATTTTTAATTGAATATTGGATTTTGATAAGATAAAATTGATTATGATTCTCCTTATATTCCCATTATTTCCCTATTATATATCCTTAAATATATATTTTGTTAAAATTCCATGTGAATGTGAATAAATTTATAATCATTTTTAGATCCCCCAATAACAACCCATATGAAATTATTCCATCAAGATTTTATCATAAGAGCAATGAAAAAAATCCATTGTGATGCTCTCTCGTTTCCACATATGTATATATAATTGTTACATCACCCCTTATACAATTTTCCATTATTTATTCAAATTTATAAATTCATTGATCATTTATTTATTTTCTATAATTTTTAATTCATATTCTTTCTAAAGTAATTCTCTCGTAGATCCCGATTCGCAGCTGTGCTAGTAGGGTGGATTGAGAAAGTTGATTTATTTTCATCACTTGAAAATATTCATTATATGAATGTTGGATTGTACACATAATTGTGAAAAAAATCTTATAAATCCTTTATTTCACTATTTGAATAAGAGGATTTATCCTTTATTATCGCCTTATCCTTGTTCTACATTTCATATGGTTCATCTGTGCATCTATTTCATTCACCCAAAGTGGGTAGTGATATATTATTTGAAATATGTATGATATTTCTATGTCCATTATAAAACCCAAGTCAATACTTTGTATGAATGATAATTTTGGATACTGTTACATTATTGGTGTTGATAATGTTTTAGAATCATTTAATCATATATAATCATCCATATTATTCAACATTACTAGACATTAATTAATTGGGAATTCATATTCATTTATCATCTATAATAATATTCATTGGATCATATTTTTTCTTTCTAGGTGAATATATATTAGTGGATATTTTGTAGTAGATTTATTTCACACCATTCACAATATATATTACACCTTTGAAACATTAATGTAACAAATTTCTATTACATTTATGATATAATGGACTAGAAAATTCATATCATTATCAATCAATTGACACGAAAAATTTCATTTCACTTTATCATTTTTAATTCTTACAATACCCAATGACATCATTAAACTATCACCATATAAATCTAATATATTATATCCCAAGGTTAATTTTTTTATTAGTGTAGATGTATGAAACGGATTCAACTCAATGGAACTCACATAAAATTCATTGGTCTCAAAAAAATCACTCAATGATGTTTTAGCTTTATCATCTTGTTGTATAATAATAAAAGGTAACTCAAAAATCATCTCTAACACCCATATATTCCATGGAAAATATGGATATATATTTTATATATCTTTCTCATAAAATCATCAACCAAATATTTCAATGAAGGGACATCATATATTACTTATTTGTTGATATCCTTCCAAAATAATTATACATAGTTTATAAAAAATAAAATACATTTAATTTTCATTTTCTATTAACAAAATAATATAAACGGTACTGAAATAATCCTCATTCACCTGGTTACATTTCGATTGTATCAAAGTATCAGCAAGAAGGGAATCAAAAACATTGACAAGGTATTATTTGAAGACATTATTCCATAATATCATGAATATTTTTGGAGAGTTCGTGAGTCTAAATGGAATCACTATGAATTCATTGTTGATATAACTTTTCAGATAGTCTTTATTGGTAATATATTTCTTTTTCATATTTAATTGGTGATATACCAATTGGAGTTCCAACATATTCATGTATAGATCCCCCAGTAATTGATCAAAGAAGTCATTAATTGAAGGAAATTGGAACTTATTATATATAATTATTTTTTAGAGATCATAAAAATAAATGCAGAGGTTCATTAACCTATCCATATTCTAGATGTAGTGGACTGACATACCCTATGTGGAAGCACTATGGTTTATAAAACTGTTATCTAGAATCTATTGTAACTTCTTATTTATATGATCAAATTTAAAAGTGTCGATTTTATAGATAATTATTGATCAGAAAAATGTAATGATTTGTAATAAATTTAGAACTCAATATCTTGACTAAGAGGAAGAATGATTACTCTTTAGTTAATACATCATTATAATCACCCAATATTTTTTTCTAACCAGTAATTAATATATTAAATATGTCAATATTTTGAGATATATGTGATTTCAAATAAGGTAATTATGTCCAGTCATGAGGAGAATATTAAAATTTATTTTTATAAAATTATTTAGACTAGCACCAAAATAGATAAATTTTTTTGAAATAGATAATATTTTTATCTCTCAAAAGATGATTTTTACTTTTTATAAGGATATATAATTAATTTTCAAAAAAATAGTATTATGAATTTATGTTGGGTGGATTTTTTTAAAAAAATTGAATAAGAAAGAGTTATAT
Source organism: Viscum album (assembly GCA_963277665.1). Classification (NCBI taxonomy): domain Eukaryota; kingdom Viridiplantae; phylum Streptophyta; class Magnoliopsida; order Santalales; family Viscaceae; genus Viscum; species Viscum album. Next base: position 1,325,673,589 of record OY728152.1, on the reverse strand, counting down.
ACATGGAATTTTTTATTTATCTACATCACTATTCTCACGTACAACAAAACCACCATGGTTTTTAGTTGTGTTTAAATATGTCTAATATATTTTGATGATAAGAATGAATATATAAGTCCAGAACCACATAAAGTGTATGAATTTGTTTAATTAATAACTTTTGTACCTATCACAACATCATTATCATGGTCCACCTTAGCATAATTTGTGAAAAAAACCATTATTTTATCTCTAGGACATGGAAGTTGTATTTTTATTACCCCCACTAGCCCAATGAATAATTTATAGTCATCCATTGTCTTTGTGATCAATAAATTTGAGACATTGGATAATAGGATTAAGGTTAGGAAGATATTTCTTTTTATTTGTCACATTATTGTTATTACAAATCTACATTAATCATTAATTTTACAACTATCCATATTTTAGAAACATCAATAATCACCCCATTACTTTAATACATCATTTTATATCCTTCTATATAAACATTAGACATGATGGATGTGGGTTTTTAATTATTCTATGGGATTTAATCACTATTAATACCTAATTTACCACTATATTCCACCAAGTCTCTCTATATTCTGATAAGCACATGCAATCACCAATCCCCAAATGTAAATTAATGGAGAAATTAATAGTATCTTGATATAATTTAAATTATAAAATTTTCAATGGTTTTTCTAGAATCTAAAATAATACATAGATGTGTAGGTCCACCTTTTAATTGATTTTGATGAAACAATTGTGGTGTATAATGAAGTTATTGGAGATTTTTCCTTAAAATCCTCAGTAGACTCAATATACTACTACATTATTCCATCTCAAAACTCTCATTATTTTTAGATAGAGGGTTTGGGGAAATATTTATTGGGAACTAATTTTCATGAATCCTTTGAATTCCCAAAAATGAATTTCCACTTTATGCTTAATGTTTTGTAAAAGTGTCAATGACAGAGCATTTTCTCCCTCAGTTATAAATAGGTGTAAAACGATGATAACTTGTACATAGCATTGAATGATAATGTATATATTCTCATTTTAGTTTATTCATTGATCCAAAATTCAGGGATTATAAGATCCACTGAAGTATGAGGCATCTACCAAATAAAGGACTGAACAAAATCATACTCTTTATTATATGGGGTACTGAATTCCACACAATTCATGTTATTATATATAATCTTAATTTTTTGAGATAAAAAAAATAATTCCTCCCTCTCCTATCAGGTTAGGAATCCTATTATGGAAATTAACAATTTTTTAATAACATTTTTTTCAGATTTATTATTCCAATATTCTATAATTAAATAAACTAAAAAAATTAGTGATGAGAATCCAAATCATGATAATTATATAAATGGGAATGTATGATTATAAAAATAATTACAAGGATCTTTTATATATATCGTAATATATGAGTCTCTACTATTCAATATTCATTTTCAATTGTAAATTTAATATTATTATTTCTATCATATATATATTCATGTCTATTATTGTCATTCATATTATTTATTTAATTTACCAATATATATCACAGGGTAGAGTTAAACCATGTTTATATAAAGGTATATTTTTCATGAAGTGTTCATTGTTTAAGTGAATATCAAACAATCTTTTGAATATTTTTTATCCCATGGTGAATTTGTAGTGGATCAAAATTGAAGAAAAAAATCTAGAAAAGGATTTAATTTCATTAATGCCTCTCACTCTATTATTTAACAATACATCAGACTATTTTACCATATATAGTGTTATACTAATGGTTTTTACTAATGTAATCATATCTAAATTTCAAAAAATTACTACATTGTTTTTTAATGGGAACTGTTTAAACCCATTCCTATTGCATATATTATTAAATTATTCTTTAAATAGATATTTGATAAACACAAACCATGTATCCAAAGGCATTGTGTCTTTAAAAGACTGGGTATTGAAAAAACATCAAAATGAAACAAAATGAAACAATATTTATTTTAATCACCATAGTGAGATAAAAATCCATTTCATATTCTAAAAAAGTATAGGAGAACCTATATAATACTTAAAAAACGTTTGTTCCATAAATATTAGGAAGTGAATAATAATTTTAAAGGAGAATGAAATATGATTCAAATGGCACAAATTAATATTATAATGGATAATTTACATAAATTTTCACATTGTCTACTGAAATAATGAAAATTGAATCATTGAATTATGATTCATAGGAATGTTGAACAACTTAATTCCCAACATTATAAACATAATTAAAGGACCACTATTTTGAAAAAATGACATTTTTAACAATGTCAAATAATGAATAAAAATTACCACATAATCACATATGTATAATATAATTAGATATAAAAAACACCCATTTCATTAGTTCAATATATATATAATCCAACTGTAGCATGTGTGTGCATCTCTAGGTCACAAAAGGAAAACTGAACATAATGAATATGAGTTAGAATTAACTATTTGATAAAATGGGAAAGAAAATATTATGTTAAAAAAATAATATCACAATGTCTCCCATAAATTTGTTGATTAAAAAATTCATGGATATTAATAGATGAATAATGTACATAGGTTAAGGAAAATTATGTCCATGGGAAGAAAATCCATGAAAATGAGGGGAGTTGTAACTTTGAAAATTGATCATGCAATCTGGGTTTTAGGGAAAATGGAAAAGATAATTTTAAAAGGGAATGGTTATAATAATTTTTAATAAACTATTACTTAATTAAAAATTATCTACAAAATTTGTTAAATTAAATTGAACATATAGTTTAAAATATTATATGGAGTGGTACCTAAAATGGGGTAATAAATCATGACTTTTTATTTACTTGGGTTTTTTTAATGACTGATATTCAAAAGGAGACATTAGAAAACATATATCCATAATAATGAAATGTTATAATAATTAGGTAATTATATGATTGGAACATATATACAGAATATTTAATACATAAAAGAGAAGAATAATATGATTAATTTATTTGTAGAGGTATAAATAATAAATAAAAAATATTTAATTGTTGTTTATAAATTATCATACATTACTTATAGATTCATTATACACATTCACTAAAATTAATAAATATCAAATTAAAATTATGAAACACATGATTGAGAACCTAATTCAAGTATATTATACTTATTATTAATATTTAATAAAATAAAATATGTAATACTATAATAAATCAATTATATGATTTATAAATATTTAGTTTTTGGATGTTGATTCAATATAGATTTATTAATAAATTTATAAAATACTTTTGTTCACAAAATAATTTTTTTATTTAACAAATTATTTTTCCATGAATTACATATATTTTTAAAATGATAAATTTACATATATTTTATTTTAAATTTTATAAAAAGGATTTGATATTATGATTAAACAAATAAAATATAACATGTTGTTTTTTGTGAGTTTTTTGAAAATATAAATTTTTAATGGAATGGGGGAAATGTATATTTTTAGATCACAATGTTATCAATTAAATAAATTTATTAATTTAAAAAATAAATTTGGTTATTTATTTTAAAAAAAATAAGACACAAATTATTTATTATAATATTAATTTTTTCCTATAAATCTATTAATATTTGATATTTTTATAATTAAAATTTATGCTTAAAAACAAAATTCTATAAAAAAAATCTGAATTTAATTTAGGAACATTTGTTAAATGTAATTTTAACCACCTATAAAAATTAAGTCATGAAAAATTAATTCAATATTTTGAAAAATTATGTTCAAATTTAGTGACGATTATTATTCTAAATTCATTCATTATTAATAGAAACTATAGTGAAATAATGTCACCATGGAAAGTGGTTGATGTAGTTAATAGAGGTAAAAACTATGTGATATGACCGGAAAACAATGTCATTGTTTTTTATTATATTTTGATAATTATAAACATATACTATAATTTTTATTATCTTATAGAAACAATACCATGATTATAAATATATAATACTAAAATGTATTGAAAAATTACAAGTGTCCTACTCTACACACTTATAAAAGAGAACATCGTATCCTTTCGTACTCAAATATTTGGATCTCTATAGATGCATCAAGACCAGGGGAATACACTCTCCAAATTCCCTCCCCAGGTCTTAAATGTCCCCAATTTCTTAAAATATCAAACATATAATGCATCTTTACCAATCCCATGGAAGATATAAGAGGAGAAGATACAAGTCCTAATTTCCATATTTAATGTTTATATCTTCTTCAACCACTTTCAAAACATCTTCTACATGGTTGAAATAATTATAATAGTATTATATATATAATAAAATTTTATTATAATTTCTATTAATATCTATTCAATATCCCATTATAACTTTTGAGAAATGAAATCATCAAATGTGCATATGTGTGGAATACCACCTCTATAAAGAGATGTTTATTGTTTGTAATCAACATATCATATGGATGGTTAACGTGATTTTAAAAAAATAAAATATATTATATTAAGGAAATAATTATTATTCTATACAAATATTATTTATTATATATATTCCCATTCTTTTCATCTTGTTGGGAATTCATTGTTCATCTCATTCAATGGTGTGGAATACCACATCCTTGAAAATATGTGAAACTTTTTTCATTTTCCCCATAAAAGGATGGTGTAATGAATTGAAAAGTTTAAAATATATGCAAGTTATAATGAATTAATGATAATGAATAATTATAGTATTATATAATTTTTTTTTCATTTCTACGAACTATATATATGAAAACGATGTTCTTTTCCACCTCCGAACTATTGTCTCCAGGAAAAACCCATTCTTTATTTTTCTAGACTACCATACATAGATTGTATTTAATTTTTATCTTATATATAAATATATAATTTTTAATTATTTTCTAGATAACATAACCATAAATCCATTTACCATAGTTAGTGAAATAATGTAATTTTAAGGGTAATACCTAAACAACCCCAAAACATCAAATGGGAAATTATCCATTAATGAAAAAATATAACATGTTAATAAATTAAAGAAATGGTAAAATTTTAATGGAATGAAAAAATATTATCAGGAAAGTACAAAATTAATTTTATTATATTATTCAGGATTTAGAAAACATGAAAAGCTATAAATTACCTAAGGTATGGGATTTCTATTTAATACCAAGTTTTAACAAATTAAATTTAAATCATTTGTATCCATGTTTATGTTCATTAAATATTTTCATAGATGATATAATATTAACAAAAAATTCAATACTTTTTAATTTTGGAAATGTTTTATATTTATTTTTATGTTTTAAATGGTATATTTTTTATATTTACCAAATGGATTATATTGATATTTTTTAGAAAATGTAAGATGAATGTTTTATAACATATAATAGATGAATGTTTTTTTAATAATTATATCCTTTATTAATTATCGACTATAATTTAAATAAATTTATTGATATAATTTAATAAATTAATTATTCATATATTTTTGGAATTGTACTTTTAAAAAATATTTAAAGGAAAATAATATTTTACCTAACCATTATGAGATAACAGAATGTTTTGTTTCTTATGGGTGTAAATGTAAAATTAAATGGGTATTACAATTTATGTGAAAGATACAAATTTTTATTAATCTTGTGGTAAATATAATGTTTATAACAATGAATAGTGATCGTGATATAGTTCTGATGAAAGGAGGTCCTGATATAGCTTTTGAGTGCATTGGGTAATGTGAGTGTGTTTACTTGTTATGGGTTTGTCATAAATTATAAGTTAACATTATTGTTATGTACTTCTATTTTAGGGGTTATTATAATGGTAAATTGAAGGAAAATTTTGAAGGTACTGACATGATATAAATTCAATGTTTTATAAATAAAATATATTTGTTTAAAAATATATCATATTGAATTATTTCATTAATAAATTATTATGAAATACTTATAAAATAATGGAGAAATTTTTAATTGGATGGAATCCAGTTGATTGGTTTTAATATTTACTAATAATTCCATATGATTATGATCATATAATTATAATATTATAAGAATAATTTTTTATTGATATTAATAAATCGTGTTGTGATAAAAAAATGAAATGATACTTTAAATTGAAATGTTCATTGTTCAAAACGTAAACAATATTTTTTATTTTTTAAGATTCCAAATGGACTAACACGATTACATTATTTTATATACATTAATGTGATTTATTTATCTCATCACATATTTTTAACATATTTTTGACAAGGCTTATTAAAGGGTGGAAAATTTAATTGTGTAACCATTATAGATATATGAGTTACCTTGAATTATGAAATTCTATATTTTAAAAGAACATGTTTTTGGGAAAAAATGTATAAACATTGATAATATACCATTTTTTATATAATAAATAACCTAATTATTGAATACTCAAAAATGCTCATAAAAATGAAAGAATGAAAATGAACTATTCTTTATCATATAATTATGATTTATTTTTGTCACATGGTTTTATAGTTATAATCCATAAAATGGTTTATATAAATGTAGAGGGTATAGTAATTAAAAAAATAATGTAATTAAAATTTATTGTTTTATTATCATGATATTAATTTATATTGTATCCATTTATCATCATCCAATATATGTATCTTAGCAGTTGTTTTCCAAAAATGAATCCAAGTTCATGGGGTATAAATGTATCATATGATAATAACCTCTAGAAAAAGAAACATAGAATACATTGACTAGATAGTTTTTCTGAGTGATAAATTATTGGAAATCATATATTAATAGTGATGACTATGATGTATGAAAATAGAAACCTCTATAGAGTAACATTTATATAGTGGATAATTTCATGAAACAATAGCCTCATATATTTAGTAAATATATAAAACTGGTAAAACATGCCTAATGTATAAATGAACTAGATAATATATTTGATATTTTACGATAATAAAAACATAAAAATGAAACGTTATTTATTAATTATAATAGAGATAATTCTAATCATGGGTGGTCAATGATTATGAACACTATAGAAAAAAAGAAATTGATCTCTTGGATATATTATATATGACAAATTATTCAATGAAAAGTATTATCACAATTTGATTCAACATAGAATTTAAATTAAATGATTGGAAATGAATTAAAAAATATGATGTCTCTATTTCTACATATAAAGTTAATTTTTAAGGATTCTTCATTTATGTTCCATATTTTATTTTGTACCATGTTTTTAAAATTAAGCAATTTTAATCATGATTAATCCTATGTTTATTATTTTTTATGGTTATTCATTATTTTGAAATTTATGAAGAAATTGTAGGGATTGATAAGAAAATTGAGATAGAGTTTTCAGACATTTAAAGAAAATATTGATATGAAACAATCTATATGACAAGTTGTGGGGAAGAATTCATCAAAGAAACAAGTAGTTCTAAAAATTCAGTTACCCTAATATAGGAAGTGTGGAATGAACCATTATAGGGAATATATTATCAGATCTAGGAAGTATTATTTTTTTTTGGAAATACTAGACTCATTCCCATTTTTTATTATAAAATTACAAAAGAAAAATAATCAAACTAGTAATGAAAAAAAAGGAAGTGAAATATAATTATTTTAATTCATTAATACAATATGCTAATTCTTGTCCAATGGAAATTAGTCAATGTCTGAATCATCATGATAAGAAATAATTTAGGTGAATTAAAATATATTTGTACTAGTACAGTAGATGTGAGACCCTTGAATGATGTGAAGTTAGGTACATATCATGTTTATTCAGAGTATTCTAATGTATTTTTTGATATGGTATCTACATTATTATTTATATTAAAAAAATTAACTTGAAAATGGTAATATAATCTAGTAAAATTAAATAAAAACATTTTCTAAAAAATAATTGTTGTATAATATATTCAACATGAATTTCAAAAAATCTTCATATAATAATTTGTCGATTTTTTTTCAAAATATCATTTTTTATTCCCATTAGTGTTTTATGTAATTTTTTTTCATAGATAGGATTTATGTTCATCATGTAATGATATATTATAGAGATGATATTTTATTTTCCATAACTAGATTATATTTGTATTAATGAATGTGTTTATGCAATTTATAACATATCAAGATGTCGAGGAATTGAAAAAATATGTAATTCAATTATAATTGGAAGTTATTTTATAAAATAATAGAATTGATCAAATTAGTTTTGTGTCAGAGGAAATTTTATATGTAGATATATTTTTGGATGATTATATTATTATTATTAATGACTAATAATATGAATTTAATATTGAATTAGTTATATAATTTAAGAGAATTTCAAAACATAAATGTAACGCCCCGACCCCAGTTTCCCAGAGTCGGTGCATTATTTTAATACATTGGCATGATTTCAAGGAATCAAGTCCCGAATGATATATCGGTTTAACAGTCTTGGAAAATAGATTACAAACATGAATGTTACATTACACTTTATAACATAAAAAACAACATAAATAATACTTTATGAATGCCATTATTCCCTTGACTTAACCATGCATATCAATCACAATACACTACTTAGAATCCTGGAAAAAATAAAACATATAAAGGTGTGAGCTCAGATGCTCAGTAAGGATACAATATAGTGGAAACATTCGTAAATAAGAATAAACATTTAAGTAAATGTATAACTAAAACAAAATCCTTTTAAACTTCAACTTCAGCATAATATGGAAAACATAAAATGAATTAATGCCATTTAATTATTCACATGGAAATTCTAATAGTCAAATAATCACATCAAATATCACTAAACACTTTCATAATGATGTAATGCAAAATTCCAAACTGTCATAACCACATAGTCATGGCCTTGTGCCAAGACTACAAATAATATTTTGTCAAGGCCTTTTTCCAAGACACTAGTTTGTCTCATGAAACCTATCGATGCATTGAGGAGCTATAGTTGTCTCCACCATTCACTTACCAAGTCCAATACATTCCTCATTTGAAAAGGTTTAAACATAAAATAAACATTAATGTTAAAACAATCATAAAAAATGTAAATAATTTATCCCTAAACCATGAATGGTATAAAAATAACACATATATAGTCAAACATATCACAAAACCTTTAATACAATATGGAATATTTTTATCATAATAAATCATCTTCATACAAGTTTAAAATCTTTCAAAGGATATTGAAAAAGATGAAAATGATTTGTAAAACTCTTTGAGAGAAATATCCCTTTTTCATGAAAACATTTAAATTTCAAACAATTTATAAATTAAGACATTTAAATACATTTTTGAACCAAAGTGTCTCATACCACATTGAAACATCTGAATGTAACTTTCATTTTAAAAACATTCATGTCCATATAAATAAATCCATAAAAACCCTTTTGAAGACATGGACATTAATGAGAAAGATTTAGAAGAATAAATATTTAAAACATTTGAAATGATGTTTTTGTAAAAATTTGCCTTAAAATAATCCTTTTGAAAACAATTTCATGAAACATGGACATGGATAATAAATATGTCCCATTACATACTTATTTAAAAACAACCTCAGATAATAAAATGATTTTGAAATTAACCCTTATCAATTTGGTAACTTACGAAACATACACCCCATGAAAGATATATGATTCAATGAATATGTAAATACACATATATTAAAGTGTATTAAACAAGGAAAACAATTATGGTCAGTACATACACCACAAAAAAGATAATATTGGCATTATGGCATGAATCTCACGGGAATAAGGTGTGAGATGAAAACCCCTTACCTTGCACTTTCCTTTAGTCGAGGGTACGTTTAACCTCCGGTATGAAGACCGTAGTATGTTATTAAATTATACCAGAACAATATTAATATTTATGATATCATAAATTATTCATTTATTACTTTATACTACCCATTAAAAAATAATTTCCATGTTAAATTAACATTTCGGGTAATAATCACTTTCTTTATCTTACCTGTTTTAACTTGTTACTCTTGATTGTATCATATATATCATGATTTAAATACTTCCAGAATATAAAACATGATTTATATATCAAATATATTTATAATATAAATATGTGTAGTATACATATATATGAAATGGAAAACACCTTTTATGGAGACGGTAGTCCGTACGTACGCATAAATGATGTTTTCGTTTTCATAATGTATTGAATGGAACAAAGTGAATAAAATATATATAAGTAAATATATATATATATATATATCTAGTAGCTTTATTATTTCATATATTACAAACATATTAGTAATATATATTTTTATAATTTTCGATGAATGGTGAATGTGGAAATGAATCTCATCGCGTCGTAGAGACGGTAATCCGTACGTTCGCATGAGCGATAATATAATTTCCTTAAAGGTGTGGAAATGGGTGGTATATTAATTTTAAAAAGACATTATCATGTTATTTTCATTATTTTTATACATATTACTCATCATTATATCCATCCAAATAACATAGTGTTGAATAACAAATTACACCTCGACGTGGAGACGGTAAGTTGTACGTATGCACTCATGGTGTCATTATCATTCATAAGATGGATAGAATAATTAAAATAGAAGTTCTATATTTATAATAAAATAAATTTATATATAATATTCTGGATTTATTATTTTATAATGGAAATAACAAAGAAAGAAGAAGTGTGAGAAGAAAGGAACTTGAAAGAGGGTGGTGGAGTCATTACCTCTTCTTCGGGTTCTTCCTTTTGATCTGATCAAAAGGGCTCCATAAGTTGGATTTATGATCAAACTATGGCCTCTAGGTTTAATTAAGGAAATTTTGGAGGACATTTGGGCAGTGTTTGGCCGAGACAAATGGCGTTGGATGTGTTGTTCTTAGATAAGAGGAAGTTCCCTTTTATAAGAGGGGTGAGGGTCACTTTAGGAAAATATTAAAGTATTAATTTATTATACAATAATATTCGGTTTATAATTGATCCAAATGAATTTATTTATATCCTTAGGTGGTTATGGGTCTAAATCCGCTCAGAAAATATATTTTTGACAAGTTTAGGTGACCATTTTAACCTTATCATTTAGATTTAACTCTTAGTTAAATAGTTTATCTTTTACCGTGTCTTCTTGTATTCTTACTATATATGGTTAATAAACTTAATCTAAACTTACAAGAGAACCTAAAGTGGATCATTAATGAAATATATTATATTATTTAAGCCTTTTGGCCGAACATTAAATTTTTATTAATATTATATCAACCAATAATATAGTATTTGTTTTAAATATTAATTTATGTCAATTTTGACACTATTTGGAATTTTGTTTTTGTGAAAGTCATAAAAAATTGATTACTTAGAACAATATAAATTTAATCTTCCCTAACAGGTCATAGTGACCTAGAAAATTCTTTTATGTCATAAAAACTTTGAAATTATATTTAATTTATTATTTATAATACCATTTATATGATTCCTTCATTAATAAGGTAATTCCAACATCATCATTGTGTCATAAATAAATTTAATTATATAATGTCTAAAAATTATAAATAAAATACCATGATGTAGTAAATCATTTTATCTTTCTAATGAATATTTATAGTCGAAATTATCTTAGGTATAACACTATATAAAAATGGTTTATTTAATAAACATTGAATTTAACACTTTTAACTCTTCCTTAAATTAAATAATAATAAATGTATTAATCTAATCCATGTGGACCTAAAGGGTCATATTTTATTCCTAAGTTTGTTTTTGTTTTAATTACACTTATCTAATAGAACTAGGACATCTGTTAGAGAAATAATAATATCATTTTTACCCTTAATTACCCTATTTATTTTTAATAGTGGTAAATAAAAGTAAAAAGATAATATTCATCAAAAATTATTTTTATTTTATTGGACAACATTTTAATCCTTGATATTAACCTTTTCTCTCAGATTTTCTAAATTCAAATCATATAAGCGGTAAAATTATGTTTTATGTGAATGTACAAATTCTCATTGGAGGTGGGTAAAAGAAGGTGAAAAGTTCAATAAAATTATTATATATCTAAAAATATTATAAATTCACTCTAATGAATTAAATTGAACATATATAGTTATTATGTTTCTGTTTTGACCTAAAATAAATTTAAATAAAATAAATAATTATTTAAATAAAAATTCGATTTTAAACAATAACTCAGTGTTTTTCACTATTCGTTAAAAATTAAATGTTTTTAGAAAAATACAAAAAAATAACCAATGAAAATTTTTATATTATTTATTAAATAATGAATTCTATTTTATCAAATTCAAAACATATAAGTTGAATTTATTAATTTAAAATTAATTCCCGCTATCAAAACCAAAAGGCGTATTTTTAAGAAATAATAACTATCAAAAGTTGGACACTTATTTATGTCCAATATCAAATTAAAATTACTTATAATGACCATCATTGGATTAAATGGTAAAAATATAATCTATTTATACTTACAAAACATTAAAATTTATAATTTAACACTATAAATTATTTTGATTAAAAAAGTTAATTTAAGTTAAAATATAGTATTTTTCACTATTCACCTAAATATAAAAGTTATCAGAAAAACACAGAAACATTATTGAAACTAAATTATTGTGTCCCAATTCTAAAGAAGAAAATTATATAGTCCAATTGAATATATAAAAGTTTCAAATATTGGATTTCAAAATGCTTCTCCATTAAAACGCGGTAAAATTTATTTTTTTTAAATACTTCTTTTATTTGAAAAAAATGTATTTTTTTACATTATGTCTAAGAAACTCATAATATGGAATCTAAAATTGTAATAACTATATAAAGTTCAAAATTTTGTTAATACTATTCATAACTGCTTTTGAACGGCTAGTTTAGTAATTCATTGCGCGCTAGAACTCGGTGTTGCGTGTAGTGAAAGTTATTGAATTACTTTGAAGAATTAACGTACTATGAAATCTTGGGGTGTTACATTCTTCCCTCCTTCAATAAATTGTGTCCTTGAAATTTGAAATTATTTTTCGAAAATAAAAGGTTTAAAATAAAAAATACCATTGGGAAAACCCACATCGGAAATTAGGTTAATAAAATTTAGTCTTAATAAGAGGGAAAGAGAAATGAAATGGTCACCACAAAATTATGATCTCGATTAGGAGAACATTGGTGGAAATTAGAGAAATATAATTGGAGGAAAACCCTAAATATTTATAGATAGTGATTGAGGTCATCAATCACAAACAAGTGTAAAATTTAGGGCCTTAAATTCATCAATCTATGATGATTTAAAATATCATCGGTTCAACAAAACAGATTGTATTAGGATAACACAATTTTCGATGTAAGACCCACTCACTAAAGTATAAGAATTAATTTCTTCACATAATAAGAGAAGAAGAAAAATATATACTTGACATATAGAGTCTCATCCTTTAACTAATTTCCACCACAAACTCATCTTTCACTCTAAATTATAATAGAACTTAAAAATAATATTATATTTATCCTATTCGTATAGGGTTCAAAAAATGAATTTATAATTCATATACAATAATTTTTTTAAAAAATACTACATTATTCAATCTAGTATATCACGTGGTCCAGTGGTAGGTGATACAACCTTGTGGCCCTTTGGTTGAGGGTTCACGTATCGCAGCCTTGCCAGATGTGACAGGTTGCCACCCAACCTCCAGGTTGTCCTTTTATAGAAATCCAAAAATAATCTCAAACTAAAATTATCCAAAATACTTCTTTCCATACTCATATTACAAAATTTATAAAGAAGTTAAACGTAATGAAGATCCTTTTTGTCGCATAATAACATGTGAACACCTTCATCGTGTATTCCTTTAAAACACTACTACATCCTAATTTACCATAAAACCTTATTGATTACATTAATGATCCCTTATTCCTTATAGAATACTGTATATACTCCTTCTATCCAAAAATGTGGTAAACTCCTACAATTATGGAATATACAAATAATTAATCAGTTTCAAGGTAGTCAATAATATCCAATATAATTTATCCAAATCAATCATGTATTATTCCAAAATCACTACCTCGGTATCAAAAACATATTATGGTTTATCTTTCTCTCAACAAAATATTTTCCAAAAAAATTAACCAGCTATTGAGTCACTTTTCTTGGTTCCACACAATCTCAAGTCCTTAATGAAATACTACAGCATTACAATCCTTATAAACTCTATAATTATTATAACCAGTACATTGTTGATACAACACTCAAATTACATAATTATCTAATAAAAACATAGGAACTATAATCATTCCTCCTCATCTGTGGTAGTATCATTACTTTATTACTATCCAATAGCATCATTTGGGGCATACTCTGATGATTTGGACATTGGGTCGCGTAGTGTCTCAACTCCTTGTCGATGATGAATTGTACATTTGAAACCTTTTTCTTACCCTTGCAGTCATGTACATGGTGTCCTCTTTCTCCATACTTATAACAAACTCCCATTCCCTTCAAGAAAGTTCCAGGGTGTTTCTTCCCATAGTTATCACATATGGGAAAATTCTTCATTTCCCTCTTCCCTTTATCCATATTTCTCTCTTCTATCCTTTTCTTCTCCTGCTTCACTTCAAAGCCATAGGACTTAGAGAATTCTTTACATATCTTATTAACACAAGATACTATTTCTTCATATGTTGAGAATACATGGGAGACTATTTCGCTTCTAAATGTCAGCTTAATACCGTGAAAGATATTATCCTTCTTACTCTTTGGATCATACTTATTGTTGGAGTTCACATTCCTTCTATTGGGCTCCATTTCTATACAATAGCATAAACTAGGTCAATTTATGAGTTGTAATGAATAATTACAAACTTGTAAAATACCTAATATAAATTGAATGGTTTATGGCTATAATCCATAATCATAAATATGGTTTAATTGAGGAAGTATATACTCATTATCCCTTCATAATGATTTGTAATGAAAATTATAATTATCTTAAGAATATCCCCTGGGAGTGTCGTAACCAACAGTGCAGCAAGGCCCATTGTTGTGCACCAGTTCCCATTAAAATCAAGCTAAAATCAGTGTTTTCAGGTTTTATACCTAGGTACATCTGTGCTAGATCCATCTCTACATGTTTGTATCCATATAGGGATGTATTTTCTTGGAAAACTCCAAAAATCTCAACATTACCAAAATTCTAGGAATTTATTCTATACTAATCCTCAATGTCTATCTTGGGTATATGTGCTCTAATCAAAGTTTATCTAAATCTAGATTCTAAGGTTATTTATAAACTTCCTCTGATACCAACTGTAATTACCCAACCCTAGTTACCCAGAGTTGGTGCATTATTTTAATACATTGGAATGATTACAAGGAATCAAGTCTCGAAGGACCGATCTGTTTAGCATTCTTGGAAAATAGATTACAAACATGAATGTTACATTACACTTTATAACATACAAAACAACATAAATAATACTTTAATAATGACATTATTCCCTTGTCTTAACCCTTCATATCAATCACAATACACTTCTTGTAATCCTGGGAAAAATAAAACATAGAAAGGGGTGAGCTCAGATGCTCAGTAAGGATAACAATATAGTGAAAACTTTCATAAATAAGCATAAACATTTAAGGCAATGCATAACTAAAACAAAAGCCTTTTAAACATGATCTTTATCATGATATGGGGAAAATATAATGAAGTAATTCCATTTAATTATTCACATGGATATTCTAATAGTCAAATAATCACATGCAATATCACTAACCACATTCATAATGATGGAATGCATAATGCCTGACTATCATAACCACATAGTCAAGGCCTTGTTCCAAGACTACAAATAATATTTTGTCAAGGACTTGTTCCAAGACACTAGTTTGTCTCATGAAACCTATCGATGCATTGAGGAGCTATAGTTGTCTCCACCATTCACTTACCAAGTCCAATACATTCCTCATTTGAAAAGGTTTAAACATAAAATAAACATTAATGTTAAAACAATCATAAAAAATGTAAATAATTTATCCCTAAACCATGAATGGTATAAAATTAACACATCCATAGTCAAACATATCACAAAACCTTCAATACAATAGGGAAGATTTTTATCATAATAAATCATCTTCAAACAAGTTTAAAATCTATCAAAGGATGTTGACATAGATGAAAATCATTTGTAAAACTCTTTTTGAGAAATATCCCTTTATCATGAAAACATTTAAAAGTCTCACAATTTAGAAAGGAAGAAATTTAAAGACATTATTGAATCAAAGTGTCCCATACCACTTTTATACTTTTGAAAGTAATTAAATTTTAAAAACATTCATGTCCATATAAATAAATCCTTAAAAACCATTTTGAAGACATGGACATTAATGAGAATTATTTTGAAGAATAAATATTTAAAACATTTGAAATGAGGTTTTTGTAAAAAGTTTCCTTAAAATAATCCCTTTTAATACTCTTTCATGAAACATGGACATTGATAATAAATATGTCACATTAGATACTTACGTAAAAACAACCTCGAGTAATAAAGAGATTGTGAAATTAACCCTTACCAATTTGGTAACTTACAAAACATACACCCCATGAAAGAGGTATCATAAAATGAATATGTAAATACACATAAATTAATTATTATTAAAAAAATACAATTATGTGCAGTACATACACCACACAAAAGGTAATAGTGGCATTATGGCACAAATCTCATGAGAATAAGGAGTGAGATGAAAACCCCTTTCCTTGCACTTTCCATTAGTAGAGGGTACGTTTAACCTTCTTTATGATGACCATAGTATGTTATTAAATTATAAAATACCCATATTAATATTTATGATATCATACATTATTCATTTATAAATTTATACTACCCATTTAATAATATTTTCCATGTTATATTAACATTTCATGTAATAATCACATTCTTTATCGTACGTGTTTTAACTTGTTACTCTTGATTGTATCACATTGATCATGATGAAAATACATCCAGAATATAAAACATGGTTTCTATATCATATATATTTATAATATAAATATGTATAATAGACATATATAAGAAATGGAAAACACTGTTTATGGAGATGGTAATCTGTACATACGCATAAACGTTGTTTCCGTTTTCATAACGTATTGAACGGAACTAAGTGAATAAAATATATGTAATTCCATATATATATATATATATACAGTTTCATTATTATTTCATATATTACAAACTTATTAGTAATATATATTTTTATAATTGTCGATGAATTGTGAATGTGGAAATGAATCTCATCGCGTTGTGGAGACGGTAATCTGAACGTGCGCATGAGCGACAATATAATTTCCTAAAAGGTGTGGAATTGGATGGTATATTAATTTTGCAAAGACATTATCATGTTATTTTCATTATTTATATTCATATTACTCTTCATTATATCCATCCAAATAACATAGTGTTGAATAACAAATTACACCATGACTTGGAGACTTAAATTCATACGTACGCACACATGGTGAAATTATCTTTTAGAAGATGTATAGAATAATTAATATAGTTGTGAAATAATTATAATAACATCATATTATATATAATGTACTGGAGTTATTATTTTAGAATGGAAATAACAATGAATGAATAAGTGGAAGAAGAAAGAAACTTGAAAGAGGGTGGTGAAATCATTACCTCTTCTTCGGGTTATTCAATATGATTTGATCAAAAGGGATCCTTAGTTTGGATTTATGATCAAAAAATTCCTCTAGGATGAAATGAGGGAAGTTGGAAGGATATTTGTATAGGGTGTGGCCAAGACAAATGGCTTCGGAATTGTGATTTTGAGAGAAGGTGAAGTGCCCTTTTATAAGAGGGGTGAGGGTCACTTTTGGAAAAGATTAAAGTATTAATTTATTATACATTAATATTCGGTTTATAATGGTTATAAATGAATTTATTTAGATTATTGGGTGGTTATGGGTCTAAATACTCTCAACCAATAGATTTTAGACAAGTTTATTTTACCATTTTAAACTTATCATTTAGATTTAACTCTTAGTTAAATAGTTTAACTTTTACTGTGTCTTCTTGTATTCTTACTATATATAGTTAATAAACATACTCTAAACTTCTTAGAGAACCTCAAGTGGCTCATTAATGACATATATAATATTATTTAAGCCCTTTTTCTGAACCTTACATTTTTAGGAATATTATATCAACCTATAATATAGTATTCGTTTTAAATATTAATTTATGTCAATTTTGACACAATTTGGTATTTTGTTTTTGTGAATGTCATCACAACTTTATTACTTAGATAAAGATACATTGAATCATCCATAACATGTCATAGTGATCTAGAAAATTTTTGGATGTCATAAAAACTTTGAAATTATATTTATTTAAAAATTTATAATATCATTTATTTGATTCCTTCATTAATAAGGTAATTACTGCATCATCATTGTGTCAAAAAAATTATTTATTTAATTTATAAAAATTAAAAATAAAATAAGATGATTTATAATATATTTTTATATTTCTAATGAATATTTATAGTCGAATTTATCTTATGTATAACCCTATATTAAAAATGGTTTAGTTAATAAACATTGAATTTAACACTTTTAACTCTTCTTTCAATTAAATAATAATAAATGTCCTAATCTAATCCAAGTGGACATAAAGGGTAATATTTTATTCCTAAGGTTGTTTTTGGCCTAATTACACTTATCCAATAGAATTAGGACTTCTGTTAGGGTAATAATAATATCATTTTTACCCTTAATTTCCCTATTTAATTTTAATCGTGGTAAATAAAAGTAAAAAGTTAATATTCACCAAAAATTAGTTTTATCTTATTGAATAAAATTTTACTCCTTGATATTAACAGTTTCTCTTGGATTTACGAAATTCAAATCATAGAAGTAAGAAAATGAAGTTTTATGTGAATTTACAAATTTTCCTAGAAGGTGGGTAAAAGACGGTGAAATGTTCAATAAAATTTTTATATATCTAAAATTATTATAAACTGACTCTAATGAATTAAATTGAACATATATAGGTATTATGTATATATTTTGACACAAAATAAATTTAAATAAAATAAATAATTTTTAAATAAAAATTCGGTTTTAAACTATAACTCAGTGTTTTTCACTATTCATCAAAAATTAAAAGTTTTCAGAAAAATACAAACAAATTACCCTAAGATAATTTTTATTTTCTGAATTCAATAATGAAATATATTTTTCCAAATTCAAAACATATAATTTTCATTTATTAATTTAAAATTAATTCCTGCTGTCAAATCCAAAAGGCGTATTTTTAAGAAATAATAACTATCAAAAGTTTGACATTTTTTTATGTTCAATTTCAAAGTGAAATTACTTATAATGACCATAATTGGATTAAATGGTAAAAATATAATATATTTAAACTTACAAACCATTAAAATGTATAAGTTAACACTATGAATTATTTTTATTAAAAAAGTTTTTTTCAATTAAAATATAGTATTTTCACTATTCACCCAAATATGAAAGTTATCAGAAAAAGACCAAAAAATTATTGAAACTAAATTCTTATGTCCTGATTCTAAAGAAGAAGTTTATTTTGTCAAATTGAATATATACAAGTTTCATATACTGGATTTAATAAGGCTTCGCCGTTAAAAGGTGGTAAAATTGAATTTTTTGAAAAATACTTCTTTGATCTGAAAAAAATGTATTTGTTCATACATTATGTCTTTGAAAATTATAATATGGATTCTAAAATTATAAGGATTATATAAAGTTCAAAATTCAGTAAATAATATTCATAACCGCTTATGAATGGCTAGTTTAATAAGTCAAGGTGCTCTAGAACTCGATGTTGCATGTAGTGCAAGTTATTTAATTACATTGAAGAAATAACGTACTATAAAATCAAGGGGTGTTACAATCACTAGTGTAGAAAACGTTTTTAATTTCACCGTTTTTATGTGTGTTATATATAACCAACATGAAAACATATGATATGTGGTTTTTTATGTCGGTTATTTGATTAACCGATGTAAAATATCCTGTGCTTTGGTTTTTTACGTCGGTTAACTTATATCTGATGTAAAAAAACAAACGCGCGACATTTTTTATGTCGGATATTTTATAACCGACATAAAAAATGCGGCATATGTGGCCTTTTTGACGTCGATTATTTGATACCCGACGTAAAAACCCAATCCTTGGAATTTTATAAGTTGGTTATAATATAACCGATGTAAAAAACCAACACACGGTAGTTTTTATGTCGGTTATTTAATAACCAACATAAGAACTGTGGTTTTTGATGTGTTTTTTATGTCAGTTATAGAATAACTGATGTAATAAACCAACACACTGATTTTTTTTACGTCGGTTATTTTATAACTAACGTAAAATATGCAATATCTGATAACTTTTAAAGGAGGTTATTATAATAACCACCATTATAAATATAATAAAAATAGTTTATAACTTCAGTTATTAAATAACCAACATTATAAAAAAATTAAAAATTTATCATGCCCCATGGATTGCCTTTTCGGATTTTTTGATCGACAGTCCTGTGACTCGTCTCTCTCTCCCAGAAAACCTAGAATAATCTCTTAGATCTTATTTCGTTAAACTCGTTTTTTCATCATAATTTATCATCATTACTCCCCTAGGATCTATCATCTCCACTCACAACACTAAGGTAAGCCTCCCACAACTTTATTTCGTTCGTTTATTCCCGGATAATCAATTTTTACGTTTTGCGATTTGTTTGTTTAAACTATGTAAGATTTTTCAATTTCAAACCCTCTTACCTTGTTTTTCCATCATCATATTATTTATTATCACCAGATCTATTAGATTGACTCTCAAAAATCATGTAAGCCTCACCTACTTCTATTTCGTTTGTTTTTTTCACGGATTCTATATATTTATGCTAATATGCATTGTCATTGACAACTAATGATCTCATTCACCTATATTACTAAAATTTATATCTTAACCATAGTGATACACCTATTCTATGTACCAGTGTGATTTTTTATTATGTATATATGGTTTTTCATGGTGGAATGATTGTTTTGGATCCTTGGTTGTTTCTATTTTGGGTATCACTTTTTGTCGTTCCATAAACTATTTGCATCGCTTATTTTTGTGGACTATTATAAGTCTTCATATGCTATTAAAACCTGATTCGTTAAACAATAAATCATTTTAGACTAGTATGAGATACAGTTCATGGTTCTCACTTTAAATAATGACATGATACCAAAACAAGTATCTTGATGTTAAAATCCCTAGATATGCCAAAACTAGTAGCTTGAGGTTAAAATCCCATGGTTCTGGGGGGCTGTCCAGAGGGTTGGGGGCTGTCCAGGGGGTTTTGGGTTGTCCAGAGGGTTAGGGGCTCTCCAGAGGGTTGGGGGCTATCTAGGGTGTCCATGGAGGAGGGGGCAGTCTAGGGGTGTGTGTGGGGGGGGGGGGTCCAAGGGGGTGGGGGTGTCGAAGGGGTTGGGGGCTGTCTAAGGGGGTAGGTGGGTGGGGGTTGTCCAAGGGGGTGAGGGCATGTCCAGAGGGTTTGGGTGGTTTTCCGGGGGTGGGGGCTGTCTAGAGGGTTGGGGGTGTCCAGGGGGTGTCCATGGGGGTAGTGGGTGGGGGTGGTGTCTAAGAGGGGTGGGGGTGTCCAATGGGGTGGGTGCTGTCTTGAGGGGTGGGGGTTGTCCAGAGGGTGGGGGCTGTCCAGAGGTGTGGGGGCTATCCAAGGGGGGGTGGTGTCCAGGGGGTGTCCAAGGGGTGGGGGTGGTGTCCAGAGGGTTTGGGGGCTGTCCAGAGGGTTGGGGGGTGTTCAGGATGTCCCTGGAGGTGGGGGGGACAGTCCAGGGTTGTGTGGGGGGTCCAAGGGGGTTGGGGTGTCTAAGGGGTTGGGGGCTGTCCATAGGGGTGGGGGATGTACAAGGGGTGGTGGTGTCCAGGGGGTGTCCAAGGGGGTGGGGGTGGTGTCCAGAGGTTTCAGGGGGCTGTCCAGAGGGTTGGGAGTGTCAAGGGTGTTCATAGAGGTGGGGGTCCAAGGGGTGGGGTGTCTAAGGGGGTAGAGGGGTGGGGGCTATCCAAGGGGGTTGTGGTGTCCATGTGGTGTCCAAGGGGGTGGGGGTGGTTTCCAGAGGGTTCGGGGGGTTGCCCAAAGGGTTGGGGGTGTCCAGGGTGTCCATGGAGGTGGGGGGCAGTCCAGGGGTGTGGTGGGGGGGTCCAAGGGGGTGGGTCAGTTGCTAAGGGGGTGGGGGGATTTCCAAGGGGGTGGGGCATGTCCAGTGGGTTTGGGGGTTTTCTGGGGGGTATTTCCATAGGGTTGGGGGTTTCTAGGGGTTGTCCAAGGAGGAAGGAGGTGGGTGGTGTTGTCTAGAAGGGTGGGGTGTCCAGGAGGGGTGGGGGTGTCCAAGGGTGTCCATGGAGGTGGGGGTGGGGCATTCCAGGGGTTTCTGTGGGGGGGGGGGGGTCCATGGGTGTGGGGGTGTCTAAGGGGGTGGGGTAGTCCAAGGGGTGGGGGCCTATCCAGAGGGTTTGGGGGTTTTCTGGGGGGATGTCCAGAGGGTTGGGGGTTTCTAGGGGGTGTCCAAGGGGGTAGGTGGTGGGTGGTGGTGTCTAGGAGGGGTGGGGGTGTCCAAGGGGGTGGGGTTGTCTAGTGTGTGGGGTTTGTGTCCTGGGGGTGGGGGTTTTCCAAGGGTGTGGTGATGTCTATGGTGTGTCCAAGGGGGTGGGGGTGGTGTCTTGGGGATGGGGGCTATCCAAGGGGATGGTGGTGTCCAGGGGGTGGTGTCTAGGGGGTGGAGGTTGTCCAAGGGGGTGGTGGTGTCCAGGGGGTGTCCATGGGGGTGGGGGATAAGTGTCAGTTGGGATTGACTATTGCATCGTGGTTTGTGAGATTATGAAATGGTGATTGTATTGTTTCATGGATATTAGGGTTGCAATATGATTCTATTTTGTTATATATATTTTTACCAGTCATTGACTATGAGAAAATTATGGGTTATGGGGAGACCATGTCATGGTTTTCAAATATGCGTAGTTATCCTGACCCCATTGTGTTGTGATGATTGGATTTACATTGTGATTTTCTCCATCCGAGTTTTTTTTAATTTTGAATTGATTCTCAGGTTCACTCCATTTTTTCCAATTTTATATCAACCTTTGGAGGTCCCACGGTTTTCTTTAATTACAAGGAATTTAAAACTATTATATATAACTATATATTCTTTTTATAATCATATTCAAGTCTATTTTTTTAACTACACATAGATTTGTTTTATATTTCAAAATTGTTTTACATTCAAATTATGATTTTTTTCATATAAACATATATTTGTCTTATCTTAAAAATATGTATAATTTTGATATTTGTTATAGGTAATAATGAGTCAAAGTTGGATTACGGCACATCGAACGAGCAATGAATATGAGGAAGGTGTTGATGACTTTTTGGAATGTTCTAAACAAAATGTTCCAAGTAGTTACATTTTCTCTTGCCCAGGCATGAAATGTTTGAATATGAAGAAGTTGAAAAGTAGAAAGATAAAAGATCATATGATTCATCATGGTTTTAATCTGAGTTACAGACCTTATATTTGGCATGGTGAAACTGGACGGAATGTCATTGATGATGATGATTCGAAAGATGGTAACTCCAATGGAATTGAATAAATGATTTACAATATTGCAGTAGAACAGATTGAGATAGAAACGATAGTTTCGCGTCTATATGGTGATGATGAAAACTCATTATATCCTTGTTGAACAGATTTTACATTTTTTTAGCTGTGTTAAGATTGATTAACCTGAGGTCAAAACATGGTTGGAGTGACAGAAGTTTTATAGAGCTATTACAATTGATGAAAGACATTCTTCCAAAAGATAACAGTCTTCCAGATTCACATTATAAGGCCAAGAAAATATTATTCCCAAAGGGATTGGGATACAAGAAAATACATGAACGTCTGAATGATTGTATGATATATAGGAAGGAATATGAATTTCTGTCAGAGTGTCCTACATGTTGGAAATTACAGTATATGGTAAAAGAAAAATCACAGGTTTATGTAGAGATTAAAAATATCCCTTCAAAGGTATTTTGGTATGTTCTTATAATTCATCGTTTCAAACATTTATTTTCTAATTCACATGATGAAAAAAGGTTATGGCATGCTGATGAGTGATTATGTGATGGAAAAATATGTCATCCAGTTGATTTTCCACAATGGAATTAACTTTATGAGTAGTATTCTACATTTGGAAATTAAATTAGAAATCTCAGACTAGGGTTGTGCACAGATGGAATGAATCCATATTGAACCCTCAGTAGCACACATAGTTCAAGTCCTATTTTATTTGTATTTTACAACCTCTATCCTGAAGTTTTTATGAAGCAAAAATATTTCATGTTGAGTATAATGATCTTCGGTTCAAAGAAACCGATCAATGATATTGATGTTTACTTGTCACTGTTGATTAATGATTTGAAACTTTTATGGGTGGATGGTATTAGGGTGTATGATTCTTATAAAATGGAATATTTTCAACTAGATGAAGTGGTTTTGTTCACTACAAATTACTTCTTGATATATGGAAATTTTTTCTGGATATAGTGTTAAAGGGAAAAAAGGATGTCCAATTTACGAGCAACGAACGTCATATTGTCAATTGCATTATCGGTTGAAAACGGTGTACATGGGTCATCAACCGTTTCTTCCAATGGATCACTCATGTAAAAGACTAAAAAAGTCATTCAATGGCTCACAAGAATTTGATATTGCTCCAAAACCTTTATCATCTAATCTGTATTTTGAGGGGGTGAAAAACCTTGATGTGACATTTGGAAAGACACATAAATCTGGTAATGATAGTCATATTTGGAAGAAAAGGTCAATATTTTTTGAGCTACCATATTGGAGATATCATGAAGTTAAACATAATATTGATTTTCAGAATGTAGAGAATAATATATTTGATTATTTGATTGGAACATTATTAGATAGTAAAGGAAAGACAAAAGATGGGTTGAATTCAATATTAGACTTACAATGAATGGGAATACGTTTGGAGTTTGCTCCCACTTCAAATGGAAGACGAACATTTCTTCCCCTGGCTTGGCATACATTATTGAAGAGGGATAAAATTATCTGTTTTCAGTGTCTTCATGATATCAAAGTTCCTCAAGGTTATTCTTAAAATGAATTTTTTTTGTCTCAATGAAGTACTTGAAGTTGATAGGTATGAAATCTCATGGTTGTCATGTCATGATGCAACAACTTCTACGAGTTGCATTGAGTGGAATATTTCCCATCTGTGTCAGAAAGACTATAATGAGGTTGTGTTATTTTTTCAATTCAATTTTTAATAAAGAGATTGATGTGAATTCTTTGAACATTTTTAAAAATGATGTAATTTTTATACTTTGTCAATTGGAAATTAATTTTCATCCAACTTTTTTTGATATAATGGTGCATTGAATCATTCATCTAGTTCGATAAATAATTCTTTGTGGACCTGTATATCTTCATTGGATTTATCCTTTTGAAAGGTATATGAAAATATTAAAGGGTTATGTTATGAATCCATATCAACATTAAGCCTCCATTATTGAAAAGTATATTTCGGAGGAGGTTGCATTGTTTTGTACGAGCTACTTGGCTATGGTGCAGGACATAGGTTTTCCTCCATCTCACTATGAACGAGTTAATAATGAGGGAAAGAGGATTCATGGCATGAAATTCAAATCACTGTCAGCTGAACTAATGAAGAAGATAGAATCATACATCTTGAATAACATAGTTGATGCTCAACCATTTATCACATTTCATATTAATTAGTTGAAACAATGTCATCCAAAGAAGAAAGAAATATGGATTTTGAATGAGCACAACAAAAAAATTTCTTCATGGTTTAAAAAGACCGAGCTTGTTAGATCGGATGTATCAGAGACATTAAAATGGATAGTGGGTGGTCTATGTTTAAATGTGATAACAAGGTCCAATTATGACATTAATGGGTATACATTTCATATGAAATCTCAGGACAACAGAAGTGCAGTTTAGAATAGTGGTGGATTGGTGTTTATAGAAGCAATGTATTTTTTGATTGCTAAAGACAAAAACCCAATTTCTGCATCAAGTGCATATTATGGAGTGATTGAAGACATTTGGGAGGTTTATTACATTAAAATTAATGTTCATGTTTTTAACTATAAATGGTTTATCGGTAACAATAGTGTCATACACAATGAATTTGGAATGACACATGTTAATCTAAATATATTGGAAGACATAGCTGATTATTTTATAATGGAAACACATAAAAAACAAATTTTCTATGTAGTAGATCAATCAGATATGCAGTGGGCTGTTGTTTTACTAGGGAAAAAACAATATGTTGGTGAGGATGAACTTGATGAAGATACTGATTTATGTGAGATCACTACTTCCATGGAAACAATAAAAGAACATAATGATGAGCATGTTGAAGACATGGTTTGTTCCATAAGGAATGATCACGATGAAGGAAGCAATCCATTTGTAAATTCCTAAAATTACATGTAACATTTTTTTTCTTTTTTACTTTTACTTTTTTCACAAAATATTAGATATTGGAATTTTTTCTTTATTAAAAGTTGTATTAAAAAAATAAGTATAAATTTTTGTCTGTTTAATTTTTTTTAGTTTACTTTTCCATGTTTACCATTACATAAATTATATATCTATTATTTTTTTATAGTGACAATTACTTTACCATGTTTACCAGGTTTACCATGTTTACCAGGTTTACCATGGTTACCATGTTTACCATCTTGACCATCTTTACCATCATTACCATTGTTTAACATGATTACCATATTAACCATGTTTACTATTAAATAACATAGTACAATTTTCTATTTTCCTATTATAGTCGTATTAAAATATATGAATTTGTATATTTGGGAACTAATGTTTGTTTTTTTATTTGAAGGATAATGATAGATCAATCAGTTGATCAACCACATGATTCTGGAGATGAGCTTATGGGTCATACCTCTGGGGAGGAATATTCACATACTCCTCTTGATGTTCCCCAATCATCCTCATGTGATCCTATTATGACAAAGAGTTCAAGAGTTGGTAAACGTGGGTTCACACGTTTACCGAAATTATCACATGCCTGTATGTAGGATCAGAGGATACTTGTTGATTTTGATGAGGATTGTAACGACCCGAAATTTTTTAAATAAATTTTGTTTCCCAATTTTATGTGTTATTGTTATACTCAACAAAAACGTTTTATTTGATAAACATGATTATAATTAAAATGAGATCAGTGGGTTTTGACTATTATATAACCATCGGTCAATATGACCGCTGTGAACAAAATGTTTTGATATAAGTAATCTTGGTTAATTATTATAGAAAGAAGATTCGATGGCCTCACCTAGTAGTCTTGGACCGATCGAAGCCCATCTAACAGAGCTTGGGAAGGAGGTAGCACCACTGGGCTTTGCTCTGGATCAAATCCAAGCCGAACTTCATCATGTGAAGCTGGAACGGAATCGCCTTCGTGAGAAGTTCAAACTGATAGAAATTACTACTCGGGCAATGTTGACTGAGCCGCCCCAAGCTTCTATCACCCTAGCACACCTTACTCTTAGGTCCTATGCTGGTATTATAAGGGGTTATGTAACGAGACCGTAACTACCTTGTGTAATCATTATTTTAAATAAAAATTGGGATTTCTTCTTATGATGAAGTTTATGAATTTTGAAATGACCGGATAAATATAGTATGCATATTTTTGATGAATTTTAGAAAAATGATATTTTAAATATGTTTATGTAAACCCTAAATAATTAAAAATGTGTAATGATTTTCCAAAAAAGGTCTTCTGCAATTATGTTTAGTACTAAATTTAGAGTCTAATAAGATCAACTTGATTTTTGATGAATAGTAAATTATGAATAGTGATTTTATGATTAGGATTAGTAATATGACCAAATGGATTAGTAATCTCACTTAAAGAAAGTTTTAAAATAATCTAGGCACCTTGATTAAGTAATGTGATTCAATAAAATAGTTAAATAACGGTTTCATTAATTATTATTCAAGTATTAGTTTTTTCGGGTGAATAGTGTTTTTTAATTAAAAATAATTAGAAAATTATTTTTATAAAAATGACTTTATTTTTGAACTCAGAGCATCGATATTATGTTATGGTAATTTTTGAGGTTTTTTCTGAAAAAATGAATTTTTGATGAATAGTGTTTTTATTTAAAAATTAAATTAAAAATATTTAGAAAATTATTTTTATAAAATGGATTTCATTTTTGAAATCAGAGCATTGATATTTGGTTAATGTGAAATTTTGGGATTTTTCTAAGAAAGTTGAATTTTCAGTGAATAGTAAAAATACAGTTTTAGGGTTTCGGTATGTTTAATGACATCATAACGGTGTCATGATGATGTCATGAGATCTTTTGAGTTTTGGCCGGCCAAGGGTGATGAATTATTTTTTGGGGGGCCCCATGAGGCCTAACTCCATGATAAATGACAAGGGAGAGCGCATGGGTTTGAGAAAAGCACATGTGAGGTGTCCCTTGGCCATTAATGCCTTGTCCCCTCACTTTCCCTATAAGTACCAAGCCCTCCTCTCATCCATTCGACTCCCCACTCATTCCCAACGAATTTCTGGTCTCATTACCTCCCAAGGAGTCCTCCCAAGGTTCCCCCAAGGCCTCAAGGTTCCAACCTTTGAGGTTTAAGAGTTACATTTTAAGGTAAGGGATCCGACCCCTCTCTTTCTTTTCAAGTAATCTCTTTTATGTCATTTCTTTTATACTCCATGTTCTTATGTTGGAGGATGTTATTTTATATTCATCCTACTGCCTATTTCATGTTCATATGATGAGAGACCCCATTTGATCTCTTCAATTCAGTATTTTGATGTTTTAAGTGGCGTCGTTAGGCTGCCGAATTTTTAAGTGGTTCTTCACCCTTCTCATTTTGAAGTTCTACTTTCATGTCAATTATTTCAAGTTCCTTTTTGTTATATTGGGGTATGATCTCTATATATATCATACTGGACTCTTATGTTCATATGATGAGAGACTCCATTTGATCTCTTCAATTCATTATTTTGATGTTTTAAGTGGCGCTGTTAGGCTGCCGAATTTTTAAGGGATTCTTTCACCTTCCTCGTTTTCAAGTTCTATTTTCATTCAAGTCTTTCATGTTCCTTTTTGTTATATTGGGGTATTATCTCTATATATATCATACTGGACTCTTATGTTCATATGATGAGAGACCCCATTTGATCTCTTCAATTCATTATTTTGATGTTTTAAGTGGCGCCGTTAGGCTGCCAAATTTTTAAGTGGTTCTTCACACTTCTCGTTTTGAAGTTCTACTTTCATGTCAATTATTTCAAGTTCCTTTTTGTTATGTTGGGGAATTATCTCTATATCTATCATACTGATCTCTTATTATCATATGATGATGGACCCTATTTGATCTTGTCAAATCATTTTCTTTTGAAGTTAAGTGACGCTGTAAGGCTGCCGAATTTTCATAAGAGAAATCTAATTTTTTTCTTCCTTCCATGTTTTTCATTTCAAATGGTATGTCCTTGAAATTTCATTACCATGATCATGTATCCTTATTATTCTGTCCATGTACTATTTTATGGGTCATTTATGAATGTTTGACCCATTTTACCTCTCATTTCAATGTTTTCTAAAACCCCGAAACTTAGCCGTTATGCTGCAGAATTTTCCCCTCAAAATGCCTCTCTCTTTTCTCAAAAATTATTTTATGTTATAAAGTGAATACTCAAAGCTCTTATTTCTACAAGGTTATTCACATATATATCAAAATGTTCCATTTTAAATTCTGGTATTTACATACATGAGACCCGCTTTCCCTTTCCATGGGTTTAAAGTGACGTAAAGATCATGTCTTTAAAGCAGTTTTTAAAACGTTATGATTATGAAATGAAACCCATTTATTTTATGCTATGTGGGTTATTTATGAAATGTTTGATGATGATATATGTGGCTCACATGATAATAAAGGCAAATTTAAGGGTGCGCCCTGATAGCGCTCCAATGCATTGGGTAATGATGTAACCACTAGAGATTACAATTTTCACGATACCTTGGTGAATAACCTTGGTAATTTTAAAATGACACCTTGGGGATGGACCCTGGTGATATGTTCATGATTGTCTATGTTAAATGATGTATCCACATCTTCAAGTTATGAAAAAGTTTTATTTTTATTATGATATGCCTCATGATTTCATTTTCATGCCTTAAAGTTCTTTTCATGACTTTATTGATGTATCTCATGTTCATATGTTAAATGTTTCACTTGTTTCCCTTGCTGGGCCTTCTGCTCACCCTTCCTTTTGATGTATGTCCCCAGGTTATGGGATGCAGTAATAAGCCTTGGGTGAACATGAGGAGAAGCCTTTCAAGTGTTTAAGAAGAATTTTTTTTTCATGTTTTATGTTCCTTGTTTCCAAGACACTAAACCTTAAAGATCCTCAGTTCCGTGTAATGGAATGAAAAGTTATGTTATAAAAATACGGGATGCTATAGTTGGTATCAAAGGATGGTTTAGTTATTTTTGGAAATTAGGATATGAAAACTCTAGGAGTAACCCTATAGAAAAGTTTAATATAGGAAATCTTCCTGGTATTTTGGTGAGTATTGAGTAAGGGGTTTCCAAGCAAATACATCCCTGTCTGGATACGAGCAGGTAGAGGTGGCTCTGGCATAGATGTACATAGGGGTAAAACCCGAAAACACCGCTTTGAGCTAGACTCGAACGGGAACTGGTACACGACAACGGGCCTTGCTGCACTCTTGGTTACGACACTCCCGGGGGATATGCTTTGGTTAATTCATAAGCTTGGTATGAACCATTGTTAAAGGAACAAAGATAAAATAAAATAAAGGTTCACATAAGAATATATGATCATTCATAACCTAGATGGGAACCTAAAAGATCACAAGTTAGGGTGTACCTTTCATATACAAGTTATCCTTATATGCTTTCAGTACCTTTTCATGATTATTAGCTAAGTACTTAGGCCCCTAATTATGCTTTCTCTTCTTAGTTAATGGTGGGAAATGGAAGAACATGTTCCGACAACCAATGTGATAGGAAATGCGACGATTTTCATATTAATATGACAGGGATGATTAGGGGATTAAAATATGATTATTATTTTGGAAGACGCTCATTATTTTGGGAACCATATTTGATCGAGGTAAATAGATTACTACGGTATTTTCATTGAGGAGTAAGTTTGACTTATATTTTGAAGAATCGATGAATTTAAGGTGAACTTATAGTAATTTAGGTTACTTATGGGAATGACTAACCTATCTTGGGTAAAATATGTTTAGGTTAGCTACTTTTTTTATAAGATGTTAGGAGTGGTTGATGTTGTCTGGAGATGAACAATGAAGTTGTTTTGGAAGACTATGTTATCAAATCCTTATTGTATTTGGGTTTCAATCTTAGTTTGGTTTGTTTTGAGGAATTTTAAGGACCGTTATTTAGGGAATGGTCTATGATGAAATTTGGGTAGTACCATGGAACTTTGATGATTTAAAAGTAGTTTCCATTCCTATGGGATTCTTTCTTTTTGAAGAGTTGTTTTACCTTAACCTTTCTGTTTTTGGGATAATGTTTAAAGATAGAAGAAATAGATAGTTAATCTTTTGTAGATTATGTGATTCTATAGAAGATGATTCTTGTGCTTTTATGAGACCAAGTGTTTTTGAATTCTCATCATTTGGAGAAAAGATTAGTGTTGGTAGGGACTTTTTAAAGGATGAAACTCTACCTGAAGGTAGGTATATTTTCTTATGTTTTTGTTCTATATAGTAAATGAAATCCTCAAAATTATGAAAAGAAACATAAAACAAAAATGTTGTTGGTTTACGTTTCCTACTAGGTAATCAAAGACCGTTTACACATATCATAAGTTTGGGATTTTCTCATGGTTAACTTTCTCCTAATCATGTTCTCTATCACTCTCCCTCATAACTTGACCCTTTGTTTTCTCCTCCATGTCCATGTTTTCCTACATGGAACCCTAGTGTGGGTTAACTCGGGTGACCTTTGTACTTCCCTTTCTTTATTTTAAATTAATAGTTTTACTGACTCCTTTTCTGATGTGGGACTTTCAATGAAATTTCAAAACCCAATTTTAAAATTGCGAGGACGCAATTTCTTAAGGGGGGAAGATTGTAACGACCCGAAATTTTTTAAATAAATTTTGTTTCCCAATTTTATGTGTTATTTTTATACTCAACAAAAACGTTTTATTTGATAAACATGATTATAATTAAAATGAGATCAGTGGGTTTTGACTATTATATAACCATCGGTCAATATGACCGTTGTGAACAAAATGTTTTGATATAAGTAATCTTGGTTAATTATTATAGAAAGAAGATTTGATGGCCTCACCTAGTAGTCTTGGACCGATCGAAGCCCATATAACAGAGCTTGGGAAGGAGGTAGCACCACTGGGCTTTGCTCTGGATCAAATCCAAGCCGAACTTCATCATGTGAAGCTGGAACGGAATCGCCTTCATGAGAAGTTCAAACTGATAGAAATTACTACTCGGGCAATGTTGACTGAGCCGCCCCAAGCTTCTATCACCCTAGCACACCTTACTCTTAGGTCCTATTCTGGTATTATAAGGGGTTATGTAACGAGACCGTAACTACCTTGTGTAATCCTTGTTTTAAATAAAAATTGGGATTTCTTCTTATGATGAAGTTTATGAATTTTGAAATGACCGGATAAATATAGTATGCATATTTTTGATGAATTTTAGAAAAAGGATATTTTAAATATGTTTATGTAAACCCTAAATAATTAAAAATGTGTAATGATTTTCAAAAAAAGGTCTTCTGCAATTATGTTCAGTACTAAATTTAGAGTCTAATAAGATCAACTTGATTTTTGATGAATAGTAAATTATGAATAGTGATTTTATGATTAGGATTAGTAATATGACCAAATGGATTAGTAATCTCACTTAAAGAAAGTTTTAAAATAATCTAGGCACCTTGATTAAGTAATGTGATTCAATAAAATAGTTAAATAACGGTTTCATTAATTATTATTCAAGTATTAGTTTTTTCGGGTGAATAGTGTTTTTTAATTAAAAATTTAATTAAAAATAATTAGAAAATTATTTTTATAAAAATGACTTTATTTTTGAACTCAGAGCATCGATATTATGTTATGGTAATTTTTGAGGTTTTTTCTGAAAAAATGAATTTTCGATGAATAGTGTTTTTATTTAAAAATTAAATTAAAAATATTTAGAAAATTATTTTTTATAAAAAGGATTTCATTTTTGAAATCAGAGCATTGATATTTGGTTAATGTGAAATTTTGGGATTTTTCTGAGAAAGTTGAATTTTCAGTGAATAGTAAAAATACAGTTTTAGGGTTTCGGTATGTTTAATGACATCATAACGGTGTCATGATGATGTCATGAGATCTTTTGAGGGTTGGCCGGCCAAGGGTGATGAATTATTGTTTGGGGGGCCCCATGAGGCCTAACTCCATGATAAATGACAAGGGAGAGCACATGGGTTTGAGAAAAGCACATGTGAGGTGTCCCTTGGCCATTAATGCCTTGTCCCCTCACTTTCCCTATAAATACCAAGCCCTCCTCTCATCCATTCGACTCCCCACTCATTCCCAACGAATTTCTGGTCTCATTACCTCCCAAGGAGTCCTCCCAAGGTGCCCCCATGCCCTCAAGGTCCCAACCTTTGAGGTTTAAGAGTTACATTTTAAGGTAAGGGATCTGACCCCTCTCTTTCTTTTCAAGTAATCTCTTTTATGTCATTTCTTTTATACTTCATGTTCTTATGTTGGAGGATGTTCTTTTATATTCATACTACTGCCTATTTCATGTTCATATGATGAGAGACCCCATTTTATCTCTTCAATTCAGTATTTTGATGTTTTATGTGGCGTCGTTAGGCTGCCGAATTTTTAAGTGGTTCTTCACCCTTCTCGTTTTGAAGTTCCACTTTCATGTCAATTATTTAAAGTTCCTTTTTGTTATATTGGGGTATGATCTCTATATATATCATACTGGACTCTTATGTTCATATTATGAGAGACCCCATTTGATCTCTTCAATTCAGTATTTTGATGTTTTAAGTGGCGCCGTTAGGCTGCTGAATTTTTAAGGGATTCTTTCACCTTCCTCGTTTTCAAGTTCTATTTTCATTCAAGTCTTTCATGTTCCTTTTTGTTATATTGGGATATGATCTCTATATATATCATACTGGACTCTTATGTTCATATGATGAGAGACCCCATTTGATCTCTTCAATTCAGTATTTTGATGTTTTAAGTGGCGTCGTTAGGCTGCCAAATTTTTAAGTGGTTCTTCACCATTCTCGTTTTGAAGTTCTACTTTCATGTCAATTCTTTCAAGTTCATTTTTTTTATGTTGGGGAATTATATCTATATCTATCATACTGATCTCTGATGATCATATGATGATGGACCCTATTTGATCTTGTCAAATCATTTTCTTTTGAAGTTAAGTGACGCTGTAAGGCTGCCGAATTTTCATAAGAGAAATCTAATTTTTTTCTTCCTTCCATGTTTTTCATTTCAAATGGTATGTCCTTGAAATTTCATTACCATGATCATGTATCCTTATTATTCTGTCCATGTACTATTTTATGGGTCATTTATGAATGTTTGACCCATTTTACCTCTCATTTCAATGTTTTCTAAAACCCCGAAACTTAGCCGTTATGCTGCAAAATTTTCCCCTCAAAATGCCTCTCTCTTTTCTCAAAAATTATTTTATGTTATAAAGTGAATACTCAAAGCTCTTATTTCTACAATGGTATTCACATATATATCAAAATGTTCCATTTTAAATTCTGGTATTTACATACATGAGACCCGCTTTCCCTTTCCGTGGGTTTAAAGTGACGTAAAGATCATGTCTTTAAAGCAGTTTTTAAAACGTTATGATTATGAAATGAAACCCATTTATTTTATGCTATGTGGGTTATTTATGAAATGTTTGATGATGATATATGTGGATCACATGATAATAAAGGAAAATTTAAGGGTGCGCCCTGATAGCGCTCCAATGCATTGGGTAATGATGTAACCACTAGAGATTAAAATTTTCACGATACCTTGGTGAATAACCTCGGTAATTTTAAAATGACACCTTGGGGATGGACCTTGGTGATATGTTCATGATTGTCTATGTTAAATGATGTATCCACATCTTCAAGTTATGAAAAAGTTTTATTTTTATTATGATATGCCTCATTATTTCATTTTCATGCCTTAAAGTTCTTTTCATGACTTTATTGATGTATCTCATGTTCATATGTTAAATGTTTCACTTGTTTCCCTTGCTAGGCCTTCTTCTCACCCTTCCTTTTGATTTATGTCCCCAGGTTATGGGATGCAGTAATGAGCCTAGGGTGAACATGAGGAGAATCCTTTCAAGTGTTTAAGAAGAATTTTTTTTTCATGTTCTATGTTCCTTGTTTCCAAGACACTAAACCTTAAAGATCCTCAGTTCCGTGTAATGGAATGAAAAGTTATGTTATAAAAATGCGGGATGCTATAGTTGGTATCAAAGGATGGTTTAGTTATTTGTGGAAATTAGGATATGAAAACTCTAGGAGGAACCCTATAGAAAAGTTTAATATAGGAAATCTTCCTGGTATTTTGGTGAGTATTGAGTAAGGGGTTTCCAAGCAAATACATCCCTGTCTGGATACGAGCAGGTAGAGGTGGCTCTGGCACAGATGTACATAGGGGTAAAACCCGAAAACACCGCTTTGAGCTAGACTCGAACGGGAACTGGTACACGACAACGGGCCTTGCTGCACTCTTGGTTACAACACTCCCGGGGGATATGCTTTGGTTAATTCATAAGATTGGTATGAACCATTGTTAAAGGAACAAAGATAAAATAAAATAAAGGTTCACATAAGAATATATGATCATTCATAACCTAGATGGGAACCTAGGAGATCACAAGTTAGAGTATACCTTTCATATACAATTTATCCTTATATTCTTTAAGTACCTTTTCATGATTATTAGCTAAGTACTTAGGCCCCTAATTATGCTTTCTCTTCTTAGTTAATGGTGGGAAATGGAAGAACATGTTCCGACAACCAATGTGATAGGAAATGCGACGATTTTCGTATTAATATGACAGGGATTATTAGGGGATTAAAATATGATTATTATTTTGGAAGACGTTCATTATTTTGGGAACCATATTTGATCGAGGTAAATAGATTACTACGGTATTTTCATTGAGGAGTAAGTTTGACTTATATTTTGAAGAATCGATGAATTTAAGGTGAACTTATAGTAATTTAGGTTACTTATGGGAATGACTAACCTATCTTGGGTAAAATATGTTTAGGTTAGCTACTTTTTTTATAAGATGTTAGGAGTGGTTGATGTTGTCTGGAGATGAACAATGAAGTTGTTTTGGAAGACTATGTTATCAAATCCTTATTGTATTTGGGTTTCAATCTTAGTTTGGTTTGTTTTGAGGAATTTTAAGGACCGTTATTTAGGGAATGGTCTATGATGAAATTTGGGTAGTTAAAAGTAGTTTCCATTCCTATGGGATTCTTTCTTTTTGAAGAGTTGTTTTACCTTAACCTTTATGTTTTTGGGATAATGTTTAAAGATAGAAGAAATAGATAGTTAATCTTTTGTAGATTATGTGATTCTATAGAAGATGATTCTTGTGCTTTTATGAGACCAAGTGTTTTTGAATTCTCATCATTTGGAGAAAAGATTAGTGTTGGTAGGGACTTGTTAAAGGATGAAACTCTACCTGAAGGTAGGTATATTTTCTTATGTTTTTGTTCTATATAGTAAATGAAATCCTCAAAATTATGAAAAGAAACGTAAAACAAAAATGTTGTTGGTTTATGTTTCCTACTAGGTAATCAAAGACCGTTTACACACATCATAAGTTTGGGATTTTCTCATGGTTAACTTTCTTCTAATCATGTTCTCTATCACTCTTCCTCAGAACTTGACCCTTTGTTTTCTCCTCCATGTCCATGTTTTCCTACATGGAACCCTAGTGTGGGTTAACTCAGGTGACCTTTGTACTTCCCTTTCTTTATTTTAAATTAATAGTTTTACTGACTCCTTTTCCGATGTGGGACTTTCAATGAAATTTCAAAACCCAATTTTAAAATTGCGAGGACGCAATTTCTTAAGGGGGGGAAGATTGTAACGACGCGAAATTTTTTAAATAAATTTTGTTTCCCAATTTTATGTGTTATTGTTATACTAAACAAAAACGTTTTATTTGATAAACATGATTATAATTAAAATGAGATCAGTGGGTTTTGACTATTATATAACCATCGGTCAATATGACCGCTGTGAACAAAATGTTTTGATATAAGTAATCTTGGTTAATTATTATAGAAAGAAGATTTGATGGCCTCGCCTAGTAGTCTTGGACCGATCGAAGCCCATCTAACAGAGCTTGGGAAGGAGGTAGCACCACTGGGCTTTGCTCTGGATCAAATCCAAGCCGAACTTCATCATGTGAAGCTGGAACGGAATCGCCTTCGTGAGAAGTTCAAACTGATAGAAATTACTACTCGGGCAATGTTGACTGAGCCGCCCCAAGCTTTTATCACCCTAGCGCACCTTACTCTTAGGTCCTATTCTGGTATTATAAGGGGTTATGTAACGAGACCGTAACTACCTTGTGTAATCCTTGTTTTAAATAAAAATTGGGATTTCTTCTTATGATGAAGTTTATGAATTTTGAAATGACCGGATAAATATAGTATGCATATTTTTGATGAATTTTAGAAAAAGTATATTTTAAATATGTTTATGTAAACCCTAAATAATTAAAAATGTGTAATTATTTTCAAAAAAAGGTCTTCTGCAATTATGTTCAGTACTAAATTTAGAGTCTAATAAGATCAACTTGATTTTTGATGAATAGTAAATTATGAATAGTGATTTTATGATTAGGATTAGTAATATGACCAAATGGATTAGTAATCTCACTTAAATAAAGTTTTAAAATAATCTAGGCACCTTGATTAAGTAATGTGATTCAATAAAATAGTTAAATAACGGTTTCATTAATTATTATTCAAGTATTAGTTTTTTCGGGTGAATAGTGTTTTTTAATTAAAATTTTAATTAAAAATAATTAGAAAATTATTTTTATAAAAATGACTTTATTTTTG
This sequence comes from Viscum album, assembly GCA_963277665.1. Classification (NCBI taxonomy): domain Eukaryota; kingdom Viridiplantae; phylum Streptophyta; class Magnoliopsida; order Santalales; family Viscaceae; genus Viscum; species Viscum album. The sequence continues at coordinate 1,325,635,301 of OY728152.1, read as the reverse complement.
AACTCAGAGCATCGATATTATGTTATGGTAATTTTTGAGGTTTTTTCTGAAAAAATGAATTTTTGATGAATAGTGTTTTTATTTAAAAATTAAATTAAAAATATTTAGAAAATTATTTTTATAAAAAGGATTTCATTTTTGAAATCAGAGCATTGATATTTGGTTAATGTGAAATTTTGGGATTTTTCTGAGAAAGTTGAATTTTCAGTGAATAGTAAAAATACAGTTTTAGGGTTTCGGTATGTTTAATGACATCATAACGGTGTCATGATGATGTCATGAGATCTTTTGAGGGTTGGCCGGCCAAGGGTGATGAATTATTGTTTTGGGGGCCCCATGAGGCCTAACTCCATGATAAATGACAAGGGAGAGCACATGGGTTTGAGAAAAGCACATGTGAGGTGTCCCTTGGCCATTAATGCCTTGTCCCCTCACTTTCCCTATAAATACCAAGCCCTCCTCTCATCCATTCGACTCCCCACTCATTCCCAACGAATTTCTGGTCTCATTACCTCCCAAGGAGTCCTTCCAAGGTGCCCCCAAGCCCTCAAGGTCCCAACCTTTGAGGTTTAAGAGTTACATTTTAAGGTAAGGGATCTGACCCCTCTCTTTCTTTTCAAGTAATCTCTTTTATGTCATTTCTTTTATACTCCATGTTCTTATGTTGGAGGATGTTCTTTTATATTCATCCTACTGCCTATTTCATGTTCATATTATGAGAGACCCCATTTGATCTCTTCAATTCAGTATTTTGATGTTTTAAGTGGCGTCGTTAGGCTGCCGAATTTTTAAGTGGTTCTTCACCCTTCTCGTTTTGAAGTTCTACTTTCATGTCAATTATTTCAAGTTCCTTTTTGTTATATTGGGGTATGATCTCTATATATATCATACTGGACTCTTATTTTCATATGATGAGAGACCCCATTTTATCTCTTCAATTCAGTATTTTGATGTTTTAAGTGGCGCCGTTAGGCTGCCGAATTTTTAAGTGGTTCTTCACCCTTCTCGTTTTGAAGTTCTACTTTCATGTCAATTCTTTCAAGTTCCTTTTTGTTATGTTGGGGAATTATCTCTATATCTATCATACTGATCTCTTATGATCATATGATGATGTACCCTATTTGATCTTGTCAAATCATTTTCTTTTGAAGTTAAGTGACACTGTAAGGCTGCCGAATTTTCATAAGAGAAATCTAATTTTTTTTCTTCCTTTCATGTTTTTCATTTCAAATGGTATGTCCTTGAAATTTCATTACCATGATCATGTATCCTTCTTATTCTGTCCATGTACTATTTTATGGGTCATTTATGAATGTTTGACCCATTTTACCTCTCATTTCAATGTTTTCTAAAACCCCGAAACTTAGCCGTTATGCTGCATAATTTTCCCCTCAAAATGCCTCTCTCTTTTCTCAAAAATTATTTTATGTTATAAAGTGAATACTCAAAGCTCTTATTTCTACAAGGGTATTCACATATATATCAAAATGTTCCATTTTAAATTCTGGTATTTACATACATGAGACCCGCTTTCCCTTTCCGTGGGTTTAAAGTGACGTAAAGATCATGTCTTTAAAGAAGTTTTTAAAACGTTATGATTATGAAATGAAACCCATTTATTTTATGCTATGTGGGTTATTTATGAAATGTTTGATGATGATATATGTGGCTCACATGATAATAAAGGCAAATTTAAGTGTGCGCCCTGATAGCGCTCCAATGCATTGGGTAATGATGTAACCACTAGAGATTACAATTTTCACGATACCTTGGTGAATAACCTCGGTAATTTTAAAATGACACCTTGGGGATAGACCTTGGTGATATGTTCATGATTTTCTATGTTAAATTATGTAGCCACATCTTCAAGTTATGAAAAAGTTTTATTTTTATTATGATATGCCTCATGATTTCATTTTCATGCCTTAAAGTTCTTTTCATGACTTTATTGATGTATCTCATGTTCATATGTTAAATGTTTCACTTGTTTCCCTTGCTGGGCCTTCTGCTCACCCTTCCTTTTGATGTATGTCCCCAGGTTATGGGATATAGTAATGAGCCTAGGGTGAACATGAGGAGAAGCCTTTCAAGTGTTTAAGAAGAATGTTTTTTTTCATGTTTTATGTTCCTTGTTTCCAAGACACTAAACCTTAAAGATCCTCAGTTCCGTGTAATGGAATGAAAAGTTATGTTATAAAAATACGGGATGCTATAAGGATGATATTCCTAGAGGTCCAAATAAAAAAGATTTTAAGAGTTTTGTATCTACTCAGGGTAATATCAAAGTAAGCATTTTGTATAATGACTGGAGAAGTGTGGATAAAGCGATAATCTCTTAGTTGTGGGAGATGATTTTGGTAAGATATTTTTCTATTTTTTACCTATTCTTTAAATTTTTCTAGAATATATAATATGTTTAACCTCTTATTTATTAGATGAAATTTGATATTCCTGACACTGAAGGAGTTAGGAAGAAATTCTTATCGATGGATTCCAGGAGATGGAGGGATTTCAAATCAACCCTCTCATCTGATTTCATTTTTCATTATAGGTGTCATGAAAATCCATGTCGTATATATCCTTTTATATATGAATACACATGGAGACAGTTTGTTGAAAGTAGAAGAAAAGAGTCATTTTTTGTAAGGGCAATGTAAACATTTATAATCTTTCTTATATAAATGATCTTATTAATGTTTTTTAATGATTTATTATTCTTAATTTATAGCAAACAAAGAATTCTCATCAGGAAATCCAATCTAAAAATGTATACCCTCATAGTTTATCTCAGGGAGGGTATGCATTTTTGGAAGAAAAAATGATGGCTAAAATTTTACAAAAACTAAGAGTTGGGTATTCATGCCCTGGAGAGGTGGCCCCTCATTCCCCTCCATCTAGACATAAAAAATGGAAGAGAGCTCAGATGGGAAAAAAAGGGAAATATCTTTCAGAAGAATCGAGAATCATAGCTTAGAGTATTGTAAGATTTCTGTTTAATTTATTTAAGTTAACTATTTTCATCATATAATTTCAATCATTAAGGAAATGTTCAATTAATTAATACAGGACTCTCTTGAGGAGCAGAGCTCATAGTGGGTATTTACAGCTGCTGGGAGGCAATATATTTTATCTGCAGCATTGGGAAAGCCCAAACATTCGGGTCGTGTATGAGTATATCTGGAAGGTGTATTGGTACAAAAAGTGTTACCACGATCTTCAACTTCTAATGTTGATGGTGTTTATAAAAAAATATAATCATTGGAGGTTGAAGTTCATAATATTAATGTGATGATGGAAAAAAAGATTTGAGCATCGGTAGAGTCTACGTTTGCAGACATGCGAAGACAATTTCAGACTGCAGCTCCCACTCCTCCACCTCCCCCTTCAGACCCCATTATTTATCCTCCACCTCCACTGGTAGCTCCTACTCCCCCACCTCAGTCTCTGAACCCCATTTTTTATCCTAATCCTCCGCCACATCTTCCTACTTATTTCGAGTTGTATGTTGATGATCCTCAACATAATATAGTTGAATATGGGTTGGTATATTGTATAGGAGATAGAGTTTATCATCAACAATTATAGGTAGAGAATCATAGGGTCACTGTACGAGATAGTATAGATATATTAGCTTGAGTAACATTACCTACAGATGAGATGATGATAGTTGGACATAGTATAAGCCATTTTTTAATTTGTCCATCCAGACTTCTTCGACTCATTACCAAATAGGTATGTATGTTATATCTTTTATTATATTTTTTAATTAAAGTTGTTTTATCATTTGAAAACTAATTTATATTTCTTTTTATTTTTATAGGAATAATTTGGAGGTAAAGAAATATTGTATAGACAACAACAAAGACTAATGGTTATGACATCAGATACAGATTCTAGTAGTCTTGACAGATTGTCAAGATATTCAAATTTTTTGGCCGGTCATTATGAGTTTCCAATGGAAGCTCATGTTTGTCGACGTGCAATAACTGTGGGGATTGTAAAAACTGATATCATGGAGCTTGTTACAAGAGATAAGGTAGCCATCAATGTGGTGAGAATTTTTTCCATGTAAGTCTTAGCACCTTTTCTCTGTGTTATATTTATTAAAAATGTATACATATGTCTGTTTTGTATAAGGTATCTTTATAGCATTTGTGAGAAGAATGAGCGGATAGATGTATATGGATTCATGGACCCACAAATTGATTTCCCCTGAAGCTTGTGCATTGGATGAGGAACAAAGAATGCAATATATTGCTGAATGACTTAAACAGAATATAGTCACACAATGTTGGATGATGCCTTTTTGTTAGAGGTATGAAACACATCTCTCTCAAAATTTCATTATATTTTAACATAAAAAACCAATAACCTTAAATTTTCTTTTACCAGTTTCATTGGATGTTAGGGGTTTTTTTCCCAAGGGAGAAAACACTTTATTGGATATGCTCTGTCCATGGTGATGTGCGGGAATGTTTTCAGAAAATTTTGGAAAAGTATGTTTCAATTTCTCAATAGTTTAATATATTATAATTAATTTTAAATTTACCCCATTTGTATTATTCTCTAACTGGGGATGGGTCTACTTTTGAAAAAAACAATGCAATGGAGTGAAAAGATCAAATATGTAAATGCGAAGGTAAATATCCATTTATAAATAGTACTATTTTATTTATTAGATAAAAATAGTATATTGAATTTACACTCATTCAAACAGAGTTTTCATGAACAAAAAGGCGTCATCGAATGCGGATATTATATGTTAATATTTATGTATGAAATAATAACAACTGGGACAGTTGTCAACTTTGACCTGGTAAGATTTCCTTTTAAACATTAACATAATATTTCAATTTGATTTATTCATTATACTCGTTAACTAATATCATTTTAATATGTATCTATTTGATGACCATCAAAACTATACTGCTCAAGACATCAAACACTTACAAGTGTAATGGTCATATTATTTTACAGTTTTGATTGTATTTTAGTTTTTTGTAGTGTAAAATGTAATTTTGAATATTTTCGTGGTAATTGTGAATTTAATAGTCATTTTGGTTTGATTTAGTTTTTTTCTTGAAGTTGATAGTGTACGTTTTGAATGTTATATATTTGAATGTTTAATTTGGCTCCACTTCTTGTTTTGGTCTACTTATGATGGTTTTTCTGGTATGGATTCTGGTCTGGGGGGGAGGGGTTCAAAGGGTGTGGGGGTGTTCAGTGGGGTGGGGGTGTCTTGGGTTGTGGGAGGGTTGTCCAGTGGGGGGGGGGGGTCCTGGGTGTCCATGAGAGTGGGGGGTATTCCAGGGGGTGTGAGCGTTTCTAGGAGGGTGGAAGAGTTGTCCAGGGGTGTGGAATGTTGTCCAGGGGGTGTCCAGGGGTGTGGGGTGTCATGTGGGGTGTGGGAGGGTTGTCCAGTGGGGGGGGTCAAGGGTGTCCATGGGGATGGGGGGGCAATCCAAAGGGTGGGAGAGGAAGCGCTGCCATCCCTTGGGGGGTTGAACGTCGCTGAAAGGTACTCATCACTCCAATATGTGAAACATTTTGAGAGCTCAAGCTTCGCATGTGGGAGTGATGAGTACCTTCCAGTGGTGTGCCCCCCCCCCCCGAGGGGGTGTCCAGGAGGGTGTCTAAGAGGGTGGGGGTGTCCAGGGGGTGTCTAGGAGGGGGGTAGTCCCGTGGGTGGGGGAGTAGTCCAGGGGTGTGGGGGGTGTCCAGGAGGGTGGGGGTAGTCCCGGGGGTGGGGGCAGTTCAAGGGTGAGGGGGGTTGTCCAGGAGGGTGGGGTTGTCCAGGGGTGTGGGGGGTTGTCCATGGGGTGGTGGGGAAGTCCAGTGGTGGGGGTGTCCAAAAGGGTGGGGGGTTGTCCAGGGGTGTTGGGGGTTTTCCAGGGTGTGGGGGCAGTCCAGGGGTGTGGGGGTGTCCAGGGGTGTGGTGGGGGCTGTCCAGTGGGGTAAGGGGTTTCTGGTCTATTTTTGGTATCTTTTTGGTATGTTTCAGTGGTGTGGGATGGTTTTCCAAGGGGTGTGGGAGTGTTGTCTAGGGAATGGGGGTATACAGGATGGTGGGGGATGTCCAGGGGGTGGTGGTGTGTTCCAGGGGTGTGGGGGGTGTCCAGGGGTGTGGTAGGGGAAAACTAGTGGGGTGAGGGGGTTTTGGTCTATTTTTGGTAATATTTTGGTCTGTTTCAGGGGTGTGGGAGGGATGTCCCGGGGTGTGGGAGTGTTGTCTAGGGGGTGGGGGTATACATGAGGGTGGGGGTTGTTTCGGAGTGTGGGGGGCTGTCCAGGGGGTGGTGGGGATGTCCAGGGGTGTTTGGGGCTTTCCAGGTGGTTGGGGGCAGTCCAGGGGTGTGGGGGGGTCCAGGTGTGTGGTGGGGGCTGTCCAGTGGGGTGAGAGGGGATGTCCAGGAGGTGGTGGGTGGCAGTCCAATTGGGTAATTTTTAAACTTTATCTATGTAAATGCTTAATTTTTCTTTGGTTATTGTTTTGGTCTACTTCTGTCTTTATGGTACTAATTCTTTGTTTGGTTTATGGTTGTTTCTGTGGAGAGCAAAGGACTGCTCTTTATTTTAAAAAAAATTGGTCTTCCACGTCGGTTATTTTATAATCGATGTGGTAATGGAATGAGTAAGGGTTTATCACGTCGGTTATTTGAATAACCGATGTGATAGAAACCTGTGTAATGGTTTTTTATGTCGTTTATTTAAAAACCAACGTGATACAGGCCTGGGAAATGGTTTATCACGTCGGTTATTTAATAACTGACGTGATAAACCCCACCCCTCCCCCCCCCCCCCCCCGGCACTAGTTTATAACATCGGTTAAACCCTAACCCCTAGTTTTTCAAGTCGGTTATTTAATAACTGATGTGATAAGTCATTTCCCATGGGTTTATCACATCAGTTATTTAATAACTGACGTAATAAACAGCCCCTGCACTGGTTTAGCACGTCGGGTATTAAATACCTGACATGATAAACAAACCTGGTTTTGCACGTTGGTTATTTAATAACCGACGTGAAACCCCATTTCCCAGGTGTTTATCACATCAGTTATTTAATAACCAACATGATAAACACCCCTCGCACAGGTTTATCATGTTGGTTATTAAATAACCGATGTGATAAACACTTCCCCTGGTTTTTCACATCGGTTATTAAATAACTGATGTGATAAATATTGTGATGTTATGTTTTTTACGTCGGTTTTTAAATAACTGACGTAAAAAAATATTTATGACTTTGTACGTATTATCGTCGGCTAAAAACTGACGTAAAAAATGAAAAATAACCGACGTAAAAAATGTTTTTGCACTACTGCATCTTCTTCAAATGTTTTTAATTTTGATGTTAGAATTAGAAAAATAATATACTATAGTTTTCGATTATGGATTTCATCTACCAAACCAAATATCATTATTATTATCCAATAATATATCCTAAAATTAAGGATTGATATATAAGGATGTGAAATTATTATATATAACTCAATAACATCAATGATTATAAATAATATTTGTATTCTGAAATTGACGACTTCTACTTTCAGCTCTAGGGTGTGTAATATTTTTCTGTGGTTGATCGTAGTTATGTTTATCACCATCTGTAGGGGAGGTGGAGAAAAATATGAGGATGTGGTTCTATATAATGTATACTCATTATGAGTTCATGTTTAAAAATTTTAGGTTATAAAATTATCATATTATATTTATGGATCTATTGAATAGAGTATTTCTGGAGATTTTGGATTAATGTGTGGTAATGCATATTTATGATGATTTGATTTTTTTATTAATAATGATAATTATGAGAAAAAACTATGGATTTATTTCCATAAAATAAAATAAATATTTTTATATGAAAAATTTTTAAATATGAATTTTGATTGAAAAATATTTATTTTCATTTTAAAAGTATTTTAAAATTTTATTTATGATCGATTCAAAAAAAATATGGAGAAACAATGGGCATGCCCTAATAATGACATCAATAATCAATTATTTTTTAGGATAGTGTTTATTAGAATTTAATTATTGATTATTTTTATATACTTCCTAGACTACCATAAATTTTATCTTAGTATAGAGATATAAATATGATGATAGTTTTTAGAAATTGAAATCGAGATTGGTTATTTCCCCATTGCAATACCTACCAAAAAGAAATAGTGAATTTTTTATTTTCATTAATGCATCATTGAGGGTACTTATTTGTATCTTCATATATAATGACCTGATTATCATGTATGATTCTTATAATTTGAAACTCCATGAGAATAATTATCCAATACATGGAATTGTGGTAATAGTAGTATTTTTAAATTTATTATTACAGAGAAATCCTTCTTATATAGAGAAATGTAAAATAAATAATTTTCATAAAATATTAGTGTTTATATAAAATGAATATGGGAATAAAATAATGTTTATAGGATAATTCAAACTAAATATGGATTGTATTGTGTAATTCAGTATCATATATGTAAATGAAACCAGTAAATTGGTTCCATGAGTCAAATTGATAAGGAATTATTAACTCTGTTACAACTATAATTTGTTTTTTGGAAAGGATTTAATGAGTTTTTTCATTGATATTATATATGTATAAACATAATTTTGTTTGGATTATTTATTTTTTAATTCATCATTATCATCATTAATTATGAAATCCCATAAAGAATATAATGGTTTTCAAGAATGATTGGAATCCTTCATAAAGATTAAAATTCCATTGTTTTAATATGATATAAAAGGGGTATATGATTCAAAATGAGACTGTATTGGAAAAGTTTTTTATTTGAATATATAAATATTAATTGATTCTCATGTCTTTCCATTTTAAATTTATTCTCATTATTCTAAGATGTTCATTTAAATTTTGGAATATTATTTGTGAAAAGATTTATATAAATATGATGTTAAATTTTATATTAATTTTTTAAAATTTTAACAGGTTAATATTGAGATACCACTACAGAGTTTTGTGAAAATTTGTTTACAAATGTATGAATGTGAATAGAATAATATATACATGGATTATGTAGAGTATTTTGAAATAAATATTAAGATAATAATGAGATTTGGGTTAATGTTGGACATTTTACTAAATCAAAACATTTTAAAACTAAATTTTATTCAGTGTACTTAGTTAATACATAATGAAATTTAATAAAAATATAGTTAGGTTAAATGGTTTTCCACTCTATATTTTATATAATCCCAATCTAAGGATTAGATATAATTCATATAATGGAATTTATATTTCAATATATGTTATATTAAATATTATTACAAATTTTCATCCCCAATGTGATGGATAATCATTACATTCAATTTATAATTTATAGGATATACTTCATATTTGATCTTTATAGTAACAATTATGATGAGATCTATCATTAGATTCATATAAATAAAATAATATTATTCATTCAATTATTAAGAAAAAACATTTCTAGGTATTATAAGAAAAATTTTATCAAACACTAACATGTTGAAATAAAGTCACTGAAAGGATGTTTATGGGATAATGCATAGTATAATATATGGTTGATATATTAGTGGTATTTAATGATGACCAAATAATATGATAGATCAAAATTTATTATTACGAAATTAATAATGTAAAACATCTATATCATGGGATAGGTGATCAATTTTTTACAATTTCACTATGGAAAAATGATATGAATTTGGGAATAAAGGGAATGATAAGTATATAGACTACTATATAATATATAATTATAGAAAATGATGATTTTTTTCATATATATTGTATTTTCAGCTGTGTTTATGTCAGTTATATGATGTGTTTCATTTAGCTTTATTGAGAATGTATGTAGCAGATGCATCTCATGTTTTGAAGCCTAAAGTGATTTTGTTAGATGATAGTATCTCGTATAAAAAACTCGAACAATAAATTATTTAACACATATAGATGATACATTGAAATAATTTTATTCAATAAAAAATTTTTTTATGGATGTATCAAATTAGTGAGGATGAAAATGGGGATTAGTAAAAGTAATTATAGAAATATTCCATCAATTGTTTAGGTAATAAACAAAAATATGAGAAATAAAATTATTAATGGGGGGTTTCACGACCACATCCCCACAAGGAGTAACCCTCATAGTTCAATAATGTGAAAATGGAGATAATGACCCCTGAGTCCCGCCTTAAGTAGGCCCCAGTTTGGCGACTACAACCGATGGTATAGTAAAAACCCGAATGGGAGGCATTACCCTATAAGAGAACACACGCGAAAGTGAGAGAAAATATAGACACTAACCAACTCCAACTCATACAAAAATACAAATGAAATCCCAAGTACACATATGTAATGTCATGAAAAACTACTACAATTGAATAGGTAAAACTGCAAGTAACCAAATGAATGTAAAAAAACAACAGCAACCATGAAGCCCAAATAGCTCTTACAACCCAAAGCTTGTATAAACCAGCCTGATCTCCTACGAGCTCTAGGTGAAGTGAAAATCATTTTATAAATACATAGGGTGAGTATAACAGTATACTCAGTAGGATCCTCCATAGAGCCTCTTGTGAAAACCTAAATAAAGCATACTAAATCACTTTAAACAACATGGGAAACTAACTCATCACCTAAATAGGTACACTATGTTCTCATCCTCACCATTTCTACTATCCCCATGTATCACATTCAATAGTATATTATATAATAATCAATTTCAAGGGTACCTATAATGCCCCAACCCCAGTTACCCAGAGTCGGTGCAATCCTTTAATACATCGGCATGATTACAAGGAATCAAGTCCCAAAGGGCCGATTAGTTTAACAGTCTTGGAAAATAGATTACATACATGAATGTTACATTAAAATTCATAACATACAAAAAAACATAAATAATCCTTTATTAATTTTATTATTCTATTGTCTTAACCCTGCGTATCAATCACAATACACTTCTTGGAATCATGGGAAAAATAAAACATAGAAAGGCATGAGCTCAAATGCTCAGTAAGGGTAAGCAATACAGTGGAAATTTTCATAAATATTCATAAACATTTAAGGGAATGTATAACTAAAACAAAATCCTTTTAAACATGAAATTCAGCATAATATGGAAAAAATAAAATGAAATAATTTCATTTACTTATTCACATGGATATTCTACTAGTCGAATAATCACATGCAATATCACTAACAACTTTCATAATGATGGAATTCATAATTCCAGACTATCATAACCACGTAGCCAAGGCCTCGTGTCAAGACTAAAAATAAGATTTTTTCAAGGCCTCGTGCCAAGACACTAGTTTGTCTCATGAGATCTACCGATGCATCGAGGAGCTATAGCGGGCTCCACCCGTCACTTACTAAGTCCAATGCATTCCTTATATGAATAGGTTTAAACATAACATCATCATTTGTATTAAAACTAGCATACGAAATGTCAATACTTTCTCCATAAACCATGAATGGTATAAAAATAACACATCCACAGTCAACAATATCACAAAACCTTCAATGGAAGTTTTGTATAATAAATCAACATCAAATAAGTGTAAAATTAATAAATTATGTTGACATAGATGAAAATGATGAGTAAATCTTTTTGATAGAAATACCATTTTTGTAAAATCATTTAAAAGTCACACATTTATAAAAGAAGTAATTTAAAAGTGTTTTTTGAATCAAAGTGTCCCATACCACTTTGAAACTTTTGAAAATAATTATCATTTCAAAACATTCATGTCCATATAAATAAATCCTTAAAATCATTTTGAAAACATGGACATTAATTAAAAATATTTAGAAAGATAAATCTTTAAAACATTTTAAATTTTGATCTTGAAAATGAGTAACTTTCAAAAAACTTAAAATCTTCATCTTGAGATCATTTTTATGAAAAATGGACATGGATGATAAAAATTTCCCAGTAAATACTTACACATAAACAATCTTGGATAATAATGAGATTGAATAATTAACCATTACCAATTTGGTAACTTACAAAACATACAACCCATGAAAGAGGTATCATAAAGTGAATATGTAAATAAACATAAATTAAAGTGTATTACACAAAGAATACAATTATGGGCAGTAAATACACCACACAAAAGGTAATAGTGTCAATATGGCATGAATCACACGGGAATAAGGAGTGAGATGAAAACCCCTTACCTTGACCTTTCCTTTAGTCGAGGGTATGTTTAACCTCCTGTACAAAGATCTTAGTATGTTATTAAATTATACCAAAACCATATTAATATTTATGATATCATACATGATTAATTTATGACTTTATACTAACCATTTAATAATAATTTCCATGTTAAATTAACATTTCGGATATAATCGCTTTCTTTATCGTACGTGTTTTAACTGGTTACTCTTGATTGTATCACTTAGATCATGATTTAAATACTTCCAGAATATAAAACATGATAAATATATCATATATTTTTAGAATATAAATATGTATAATACACATATATATGAAATGGAAAACATCGTTTATGGAGACGGTAGTCCGTACGTACGCATAAACGATGTTTCTATTTTCTTATAGTATTGAACGGAAGTAAGTGAATAAGATATATGTAAGTACATAAATAATTATATATATAAATATATATAGATCTCAAGTAGCATTATGATTTCCTATATTACATAATTATTATTAATATATATTTTTATAATCATTGATGAATGGTTAACTTGGAAATGAATCACATCGCGTCGTGGAGACGGTAATCCGTACGTACGCACGAGCGAAAATATCATTATTTTGATATTAAAATAATATATAATTGGATGTTATATCATATATAAATAATCCTTATAATTTTATATTTATTATTTACATCAAATACACATCATTATTATATCTATCCAAATAATAATGTATTGAATAACAATTACAGCACGACGTGGAGACGGTAATCCGTACGTACGCACGTATGGTGACATGTCATTCAAAGGATGGATAGAATAATGAATATGGATGTACCATATTTATAATAACATCACAGTATATAGGAGATACTTAATTTATTATTTTAGAATATAAATAACAAATAAATAAGAAGTTGAAGAAGAAAGGAACTTGAAAGAGGGTGGTGAGAACATTACCTCTTCTTGGGTTCTTCCTTTTGATTTGATCAAAAGGGCTCCCTAGGATGGATTTATGATCAAACTAAATCATATACGATGAAGTGAATGAAGTTGAGAGAGAATTTGGGAAGATTTTGGCCGAACCAAAAGGCTTTGATGGTGTGAATAATTGGTTAGAAGTTGGGTCATTTTATAAGGGGGAGGAGGGGCTCTTTAGGAAACACTTAAAGTATTAATGAATAATAAATTCATATTCGGTTTATAATGGCTCCAAAGTGGATTATTTAAATTTTAAGGTGGGTATAGATAGAAAAACACTCAACCAATAGATTTTAGACAAGTTTTAGTCATTATATTAACCTTATCTATTAGTTTAATCTCTTAGTTAATTAGATCGACATTTACCATGTCACTTTGTATTTTTATATTATATAGTTAATAAACATACCATATAAATCTAATAGACCCCAAAGTGGTCCATTAATGATACACATATCATGATATAAGTCTCTTGGCAGAGCCTTAGATTTTTTGGAATTTAATATCAATTAATAATATAATATTTGTTTTAAAAACTCTTTTATGTAAATTTTGACAATATTTAATAATTTAATTTTGATAAAGTATTAACAAAATTATTACTTCAAACCTAATTTATTTAATCAATTATAACATGTCATATTAACCAATTAAATTCTTTTATGTCATCAAAACTTTAAAATTATATTTATTTTAACATTTATAATAAAAATTATTTGATTCTTTCATTAATAAGGAAAATACTCCATCATTATTGTGTCATATATATTTTTACATTTTCAATGTCTAAAAATTATAAATAAAATACCATTATGTAGGAAATATTTTTATATTTATAATTAATATTTATAGTCTAAAATCCAAAATATATAACCCTGTGTAAAATTTTTTTTCTAAAAGATATATGCTTATGTCATTTTTGTATTTATTTTATCTTAATTAATATAAAGTGTCCCTATCACCTACAAGTGGCTCCATGGGGTCCCAAAAATAGACCCAAAGATCTCATGGTCGAACATGTATCCACCAATAAGGTTAGGACACGTTTTAGGGTAATTTATTATTATTATAATATTATTTTTTAACCCTTATTTACCAGATTTACCCTTTAACCGTGGTAAATAAAATATTTACCGATGTAATTATTTAAAATATCTAAAAATAAAAGTTACCTATTTACACAATTTGGAAATCATGATTCCAAATATGGAATCCATTTTTTCAAATTCTAAACACAGAAGTGGTAGAAATTAATTTAAAATTAATTCCCGCTGTCAAAACAAAAAGCGTGTTTTTAAGATATAATAACTATTAAAAGATTGACACTTTTTTTTGTGCGGTTTAATTGCGAAATTATGTCCAATGAAAAACATTGTATTAAATGATAAAATATATTCTAAATATAATTTAAAACCACTCAAATTCATAATTTATCACTATTAATTATTTTGATTAAAAAAGTTGTTTTTAATTAAAATTTAGAAATTTTCACTATTCATCAAAATATAAAAGTTCTCCAAAAAGTACCAAAATTTCACCCTAGGATAAATTTGATATTCCAAATCCAAAAATTAAGTCCATTTTGAGAGATAAAATTTATAAAATTTCAAAAAATATGTATTACTATTCATATCGGCTAGTTTGATTGGTTGTGGTGTGTGTTAGAACTCGAAGTTTCGTACAACACACGCTACTGTTTTATTCAAAGAGAAGCATACCATGGAAGCTTGGGGTGTTTCATTGTAAATTTTTGACGTCCCCATTCTAAATAATTAATTTATTTAGTCAAATTGAATATATAAAAGTTTAAAATATTGGATTTAAAATGTCTTCACCATTAAAAGTTGGTAAAAGTGCATTTTTGAAAAATACTTCTTTTATCTGAAAAAAATGAATTTGTTGTTACATTATGTCTAATAAACTCATAAAATGGATTCTAAAATTATAAGGATTATATAAAGTTCAAATTTTAGTTAGTACTATTCATAACCTTTTTTGAACGGCTTGTTTGGTAAGTCATGGTGCGCTTGAACTCGGTGTTGCGTGTAGTGCAAGTTATTGAATTATTTTGAATAAGTAACACACTATGAAATCTTGGGGTGTTACATTATTCCCTACTTCAATAAATTTCCTCCTCACAATTTGATATTGTTCTTCGAAAATAAGGGTTGAAAATAGAAAATGTCTTTGTGAGAAAACCCACATCAGAAATTTGGTTAATAAAATTTAGTCTTAATAAGAGGAAAAGAGAAATGAGAGGGTCACCACCAAATTATGATCTCTATTAAGAGAACATTGGTGGAAATTAGAGACATATAATTAGAAGAAAAATGTAAATATTTATAGGTAGTGATTGGGTTCATCAATCCCAAACATGTTTAAAATTGAGGTCCTTAAATTCATCAATCTATGATGACTTAAAATACCATCGGTTCAACAAAACATAAGGTATTAGGATCACTCATTTTTGGTTTTAATATTACTTCAATAAATTATAAGAATTAATTTCTTTATAGAAAAAGAGTAGAAGAAAAATATATACTTGACAAGTAGAGTTCTATCATTTAACTAATTTCGACCACAAACTCATCCTTCACTCTAAAATATAATAGAACTTAAAAAAATACTATTTATCCTATTCGTTTGGGGATAAAAAAATGAATTTATAATTCATATACTAGACCTTATTAAAATAAACTACATTATTTAATCTAGGACATCTCGTGGGCCAGTGGTAGGTGATACACCCTTTTCGCCCTTTGGTTGTGAGTTCAAGTCTCGCGGCCTTACCGGTCGCGATGGGTTGTCGCCCGACCACTGGGTTTTCCTTTTATGGCAATCCAAAATTAATCTCAAACTAGAATTATCTAAAATACTTCTGTCCAAACTGACGGTCCATATTTTATAATGAAGGTAAATATAATGAAGGTCTTTTTTTTACCACGTAATAACATGTGAATAACTTCATCATATATTCTTTTAAAATATGGTAACACCCTGAATTACCATAAAACCTTATTGATTACATTCATGATCCATTATTCCTTACAGAATAATGTATTTACTCCTTCTATCCAAAAATGTTGTGAACTCCAACAATGATGGGAATAGAAATCATTAATCAGTTTCAAGGTAGTCAAGCATATCCAATATAATTTATTCAAATCAACCATATCTTATTCCGAAATCACTACCTCATTATCAGAACCATATTATGTTTTATCTTTCTCTCAACCATATATTTTCCAAAAATTTAATCTACTATTGAGCCACTTTTCTTGGTTCCACATAATCTCAAGTCCTTAATGAAATAGTACTGCATTTCAATCCTTATATACTCTATAATTATTATAACCCGTACATTGTTGATACAACACTCAAATGACATAATTCTCTAATAACAACATAAGAACTCCTGTCATTCCTCCTCATTTGTGGTAGTATCATAACTTGATTATTATCCAATAGCCTCATTTGGGGCATACTCTGTTGATTTGGACATTGGTTTTCAGAGTGTCCCAACTCCTTACAGATGAAGCATTGTACATTTGAAACCTTTTTCTTACCCTCGTAATCACGAACATGGTGTCCTTTTTCTCCACACTTATAACAAACACACATTCCTTTCAAGCATGTTCCAGGGTGTTTCTTCCCATAGTTATCACATATGGGAAAATTCATTTTTTCCCTCTTACCTATATCCATCTTTCTCTCTTCAATCCTTTTCTTCTCTTGCTTCCCTTCAAAGCCATAGGACTCAGAGAACTCTTTACTTATCTTATCAGCACAGGATACTATTTCTTCATATGATGATAATACGTGGGAGACTATTTCCCTTATAAATGATGGCTTAATACCATGAAAGATACGATCCTTCTTACTCTTTAGATCATAAGTATTTCTGGAGTTCACATTCCTTCTATTGGGCGCCATTTCTATACAATAGCATAAGCTAGGTCAGTTTATGAATTGCAATGAATAATTCCAAACATGTAAAATACCTAACATAAATTGAATATTTTATGGATATAATCCATAATCACAAAAATGTTTTCTTTGAAAGGGTATATACTCATAAACCCTTCATAGCGGTTTGTAAAAAAAATGAGAATTATCCTAAGCATATCCCTCTATAGTGTCGTAACCAAGAGTGCAGCAAGGCCCGTTGTCGTGCACCAGTTCTCATTCGAGTCTAGCTCAAAGCGGTGTTTTTAGGTTTTACCCCTAGGTACATATATACCAGAGCCACCTCTACCTACTCGTATCCAGATAGGGATGTTTTTCTCAGAAAACTCACAAAATCTCTACAATACCAAAATTCTAGGAAGTTCTTCTATAATAATCCTCAAAGTCTCTCTTAGGGTAATGTGCTCTAATCAGATTTTATCTAAATCTAGTTTCCAAGGTTATTGGTAAACATCCTCTGATACCAACTGTAATGCCCTGACCCCAGTTACCCAGAGTCAGTGCATTATTTTAATACATTGGTATGATTACAAGGAATCATGTCCCAAAGTACCAATCAGTTTAGTAGTCTTGG
This sequence comes from Viscum album, assembly GCA_963277665.1. NCBI lineage: Eukaryota > Viridiplantae > Streptophyta > Magnoliopsida > Santalales > Viscaceae > Viscum > Viscum album. The sequence continues at coordinate 1,325,617,618 of OY728152.1, read as the reverse complement.
AAAATAGATTACATACATGAATGTTACATTTCACTTCATAACATACAAAAAAACATAAATAATCCTTTATGAATGCCATTACTCCCTTATCTTAACCCTGTATATCAATCACATTACACTTCTTGGAATCCTGGGAAAAATAAAACATATAAAGGGGTGAGCTGAAATGCTCAGTAAGGGTAAGCAATACAGCGTAAATTTTCACAAATAAGCATAAACATTTAAGGAAATGTATAACTAAAACAAAAGCCTTTTAAACATGAACTTCAGCATAATATGGAAAAAATAAAATGAAATAATGTCATTTACTTATTCACATGGATATTCTACTAGTCGAATAATCACATGCAATATCACTAACCACTTTCATAATGATAGAATGCATAATTCTAGACTATCATAACCACGTAGCCAAGCCCTCGTGACAAGACTACAAATAAGATTTTGTCAAGGCCTCATTCCAAGACACTAGTTTGTCTCATGAGACCTACCTATGCATCTAGGAGCTATAGCGGGCTCCACCTGTCACTTACTAAGTCTAATGCATTCCTCATATAAATAGGTTTAAACATAATATAAACATTCATATTAAAACTAGCATACAAAATGTCAATACTTTGTCCATAAAACATGAATGGTATAAAAATAACACATCCACGGTCAAAAATACCACAAAACCTTCAATGTAAGTTTTGTATAATAAATCAACTTCAAATAAGTGTAAAATTTATCAAAGGATGTTGATATAGATGAAAATGATAAGTAAAAATTAATGAGAGAAATATCCTTTTTGTAAAATCATTTAAAAGTCACACATTTATAAAGGAAGTAATTTAAAAAATATTTTTGAATCAAAGTGTCCCATACCACTTTGATAATTTTGAAAATAATTATCATTTCAAAACACTCATGTCCATATAAATAAATCCTTAAAATCATTTTGAAAACATGGACATTATTTAAAAAGATTTAGAAAGATAAATCTTTCAAACATTTGAAATTATGATCTTGAAAAGAGTACCTTTAAAAATCCTTAAAATTTAATTTTGAAATCATTTTTATGAAAAATGGACATGGATGATAAAAATGTCCCAGTAAATACTTACACATAAACAATCTTGGATAATAATGAGATTGAGGAATTAACCCTTACCAATTTGGTAACTTACGAAACATACAACCCATGAAAGAGGTATCATACAATGAATATGTAAATACACATAAATTAAAGTTTATTACACAAATAATACAATTATGGGTAGTACATACACCACACAAAAGGTAATAGTGGCAATATGGCATGAATCTCATGGGAATAAAGAGTGAGATGAAAACCCCTTACATTGCACTTTCCTTTAGTCGAGGGTACGTTTAACCTTCTGTACGAAGATAGTAGTATTTTATTAAAATATACCAGAACCATATTAATATTTATGGTATCATACATGATTCATTTATGACTTTATACTAACCATTTAATAATAATTTCCTTGTTAAATTAACATTTCGGGTAATAATCGCTTTCTTTATCGTACGTGTTTTAACTTGTTACTCTTGATTGTATCACTTAGATCATAATTTAAATACTTCAAGAATATAAAACATGATAAATATATCATATATATTTAGAATATAAATATGTATAATAGACATATATATGAAATGGAAAACACCGTTTATGGAGACGGTAGTCCGTACGTACGCATAAACGATGTTTCTGTTTTCATATAGTATTGAATGGAAGTAAGTGAATAAGATATATGTAAGTACATAAATAAGGAAAATACTGCATAATTATTGTGTATGTCATCAAAACTCTTCAAATTATATTTATTTTAACATTTATAGTACCAATTATTTGATTCTTTCATTAATAAGGAAAATACTGCATCATTATTGTGTCATATATATTTTTAATTTTTCAATGTCTAAAAATTATAAATAAAATACCATTATGTAGGAAATATTTTTATCTTTATAATAAATATTTAGTCGAAAATCCAAAATATATTACCCTATGTAAAAATTGTTTTTCTAAAAGATATATGCTTTTGTCATTTTTGTATTTATTTTATCTTAATTAATATAAAGTGTCTCTATCACCTACAAGTGGCTCCATGGGGTCCCAAAAATCGACCCAAAGATGCCCATGATCGGACATGTATCCACCAATAAGGTTAGTAAACGTTTTAGGGTAATTTATTATTATTATAATATTATTTTTTAACCCTTATTTACCAAATTTACCCTTTAACCATGGTAAATAAAATATTTACCGAAGTAATTATTCAAAATGTCTAAAAATAAAAGTTACCTATTTACAAAATTTGGACATCCTGATTCCAAATATGGAATCCATTTTTTAAAATTCAAAACACATAAGTGGCAGAAAATAATTTAAAATTAATTCCCGCTGTCAAAACAAAAAGCATGTTTTTAAGATATAATAACTATCAAAAGATTGACGCTTGTTTATGTCCGGTTTAATTGTGAAATTATGTCCAATGACCAAAATTGTATTAAATGGTGAAAATATATTATAAATATACTTTAAAACCACTCAAATGCATAATTTATCACTATTAATTATTTTGATTAAAAGGTTGTTTTTAATTAAAATTTAGTAATTTTCACTATTCATCAAAATATAAAAGTTATCCGAAAAGTACCAAAATTTCACCCTAGGCTAAATTTGATATTACAAATCCAAAAATGAAGTCCATTTTGAGAGATAAAATTTATAAAATTTCAGAATGTATGTATTACTATTCATAACGGCTAGTTTGATTGGTTGTGGTGTGTGTTAGAACTCGAAGTTGCGTACAACACATGCTACTATTTTATTAAAAGAGAAGCGTACCGTGGAAGCTTGGAGTGTTTAATTGTAAATTTTTGATGTCCCTGTTATAAAGAATTAATTTATTTATTCAAATTGAATATATAAAATTTTAAAATGTTGGATTTAAAAAGGGTTCACCATTAGAAGTTGGTAAAAGTGCATTTTTGGAAAATAATTCTTTTATCTGAAAAAAATGAATGTGTTATTACATTGTGTCTAAGAAACTCATAATATGGATTCTAAAATTATAAGGATTATATACAGTTCAAAATTTAGTTAATATTGTTCATAACCTCTTTTGAACGGCTTTTTTGGTAAGTCATGGTGCGCTTGAACTCGGTGTTGCGTGTAGTGCAAGTTATTGAATTGTTTTGAAGAAGTAACACACTATGAAATCTTGGGGTGTTACAGTACCCCTCTACAATTGCCCACTAGTTTACCTATTTTCCCCAACACCGCACGTCATAAGCATCTATTTCAAAAAAGTCTTGCTAGCAGACACCTGCATGAAGCACCAAAACATGGACCTCGCCCAACAAAATCACCACTTTCACACATGAAAAGTAACTAAGTAGTTTTTTGGAGCCACCACAGCTCGCATAACATGTATCATACGTCAAAAATTATACCTCAAACTATTAAAACCCATACCCCAAGTAAGGATCCTCATGCCATCACATCCTAAACACGTTATACCTATTGTAGTTCGAATGAAACTGTATCCAGAATATATGTGTATGAATTACCACATGCCATTATATCCCTCTCCACAGATATATGGGGAACACTAACTGATGTTCCCAACAGCACATGAAACTACCAAGATAAGAGAGAGGGGCCAAAGGGGGTAGGTTTCCATCCATACTCCCACCAAAATGTTTGGAAAAACACCCCCCCCCCCCAATGCTCAGAATCCCTAGGGTTTCAGTTTCCCTAACTAATGGGGTGGAGTAGCATATAGAAAGACAAAAATTACAGAATATACTATATCTTAAAACCAAAATATAGGCATAAAATAGTCTTAGAGAGAATTTTAGATAATGTATCTCAGACTCCCAACTACCACTTCTATGAATAGTAATCATATAAGTACACAAACATTTAAAGAAAATAATTGCATTAATTCATTACCTTTTTATCATTTGTACTTTATGTTAATTAACTCATTAAACATTTACTAAACATTAACAATTCCACATTAAATTTCCTTAGCATCTCACCAAAATTACAATGTCCCTTTAAATTGTAACCTCGATATTGAGTCCCAGCAAGCTCTATCCCCTTTGTATAACATAATTTATCCAATCATTTATTAACAACATTATTACATTCCCATATTCCGAGGCATTCTAGAAAAACATTATAAGCTACTAAACACAAGGGGTATCAATACTATGATTATATGAATACACGTCATATCTTTGAAACCATTAGCAAGAGAAAAGACCCATCCCCCCTCAGAAATCTAAATACATAAAGACGGTGGCATACCATGTGATTCTTCACCCCTTTTGGAAGGAGGGTAAGAAAAACTAGCTTCCAAGAGCAGTGGGTAAAGTAGAGCAGATAGACAACCAACAAGAACATAGAGCATGCAAAAATTCACATCCAACTCGTTCCATCATCCCCAGTGTTCTCCTAACACCCACAAGTATAAACTGATGCATCTCACCACTCTAGGTGTCAACTGCTGCCACAACTAATAGGCCTCCATGCACCCACATATCAAAAAAGCCTTCTAGGATCACATTAAAATACATAAAGTAGGAAAAAACCATCATATCAATTGGGATCTTATCCATTAAACAAGTTAGAAGATAACTTAGAACCCTACAAAGAATTATCGTTTATCAACAACAAGATATATAATCCATCTTGCATTAAGTGATTTATTATTCATAGGTTCGAACAACAAGAAACCTAAAGAGTAAGCTACCAAAAATAATTATACATGCTTACGACTCCAATTTTTTTAAAATCAAATGAGAATCAGGAGAACTAGATTAATTTGAATTCCTCTTTATCTTTAGAAAAAAAAATTATCAATTAATTCCTTCTGAACATGGTTACCAATTTAAATCAATAACGTAAACCTAAACAATGCAAGCATAAATATCACACTATCTAGAAATACAAGAGATAATAACATAATATTGATATCAATTTATTTACAAAGTTCAAATATTTATTATGTCAATTACATTGTTATCCAGTGGGACTAAACATGCAAACTATACAGTTTCACGTAAAATAAAAGAGAAGCAACACATCCCCATCCTTAAATGGATTTTGAAATTCTATATACGAGAACAACCTACACGACGGGTTGCAATCTCCTCCCCTGTGACAATTGTATCCACCCGAGGATGCAGAGACACAACCACACCGGTCAAAACCCATGAAATTCACATTAAGAACATGGAGACAGTATTCCATAAAAGGGAAAGGAGAAAAAGGAGGATACAAACCCAAAATAATGGTGATAGATCATACCTCATATCGAAGATTGATCGATACTGCTTGGTTGCATCAAAACTGATGGGAACCAATCCGAGGAAAGTTTTATTGCACAAATTCTATATGATGGAATGAATCGTTCGAGTGTTTCAAATATGAGAACAAAGAGGAAGAAATAGGGAGGAATATATCTCATCCCTTTAGATGATTTAATGGTGAAGTGGTTTACGATATGCTAGATTTTCCATTAAAAGTGGATCATTTTAAACCATAAGGTTTGACCAAGTAAAAGCATCCTCAGGCTTAGGAAAAATTAATATATGAGTTATGTCCTTTGAATCAGCCGTAGAGTCCTTAAAATGAGGATTTTAATGCATATTATGACAAAGTAAATGTCAAAGCAATGAACTGTAGGATGATTGAAGCAATGTTCATGAACATAAATTTTGGCAAAGGAATGAGGCTATCGTTGGAACCTCACCATTCTGGAAACTTTGTTCATGAACCTGAAATTTGGAAAGGAAAGAGGCTACTATTTGAATCTCACCGTTCTGGGAACACTGTTCATGAACTCAAAATTTATCAAAGGAAATAGAGGCTATTGTTCAACCTCACCATTCTGGAAACATTGTAAACATAATGATACCATTGAACTGTTCGCATAAGGCTACCGGTGACACTACTCACAAAAGGTTACAGTTGCATTGTTCCCATAAGGCTACCGATGACACTGTTCAAACAAGGTTATCGTTGCACTATTCACATAAGGCTAGTGATTACACTTTTTACTTAAGGTTACTATTGAAAAGTTCACATAAGGATACCGATGACACTATTCACATAAGGTTACCATTTCACTATTCACATAAGGTTACCATTGCACTGTTCACATAAGGCTACTGACGACATTGTTCACATAAGGTACCATTCCACTATTCACATAAAGTTACCATTGCACTATTCACATGAGGCTATTGATTGCACTGTTCACATAAGGTTTCCATTGCACTGTTCACATAAGGATACCAATGACACTGTTCACATAAGGTTACCGCTACACTGTTCACATAAGGCTACTGATGAAACTGTTCACATAAGGTTACCATTGCACTATTCAAATAAGGTTACCATTTAACTCTTCACATAAGGCCACTGATGACACTGTTCACATAAGGTCACCATTGCACTATTTAGATAAGGCTTCTGATGACACTGTTCACATATGGTTACCATGGTACTGTTCACATAAAGCTACCGATGACACTATTCATATAAAGCTACTATTGCACTTTTCCCAAAAGGCTACCAATGATATTGTTAATATAAGACTACAGTTGCACTGTTCGCAAAACTAGAAGCCTTTTTTAGAGAATTATAAATATGGATAAAAGTTGGGGATAAGTCAACTTGACCTTTAGGAACACCTCATACTCTAGATTTTCACAAAGGATTGGAACATAAAGATCCAATCCATCACATCATATACCACTCAAAACATTCTTGTCCTCATGAATTCAAAACCAATCGAAATGGGAACATAAAAGAAGTCTTAACAAGAACCCATTCAGATACATCTCAAAAGTGAGAAACCTATAAGAAGAAACCAATGAGATCTATCTCATAAGCACAAAAGGTCTACAACCACAAAGGGACGTTGTTAAATGAAAAGAGTTAACCATCAAACAACTCTGGGTACTGATCATGTATCATGGACTCAATTTCCCAGGTATTCTCTTCCATAAATCCCTGTCACCACATGACATGAACCAAGCGGATAGAATGCTTGCACAACACCTTCTCTTTGTGGTCTTGGAATCCCACAGGTCACTCCTCCAATGTCACATCATCATCAATATCGTTATCTCCCTAATCGATGATGGGAGTGAGTTCATGAAGACAACGATGAAGCTATGACACATGAAAAACATTGTGTATTCAGATTATCTGTGGGGGATGTGCTACTCGATACGCCACAACTCCAACACTAGATAACACATTGAAAGGCTCAACAATCCAGGGAGAAAGATTACTCCCATGACCAATCATGTTCATCCCACGATGGGGGGTCACCTTTAAAAACATGTGATCCCCAACATAAAATTTAAAGGGTCTCTTCATTTGATCGGCATATGAATTCTGATGATCCTACGCTGCCTTCATGCTCTCACGAATCACCTGAACCATCTATGTTGTATTCTAAACTAGTTCCGGTCTGAGAATTGTTGACTCTGCGACCCTAGTTGAGCTCAATGGTGAATGGTATGGTAAGCCATACAAGGCTTAAAATGGATCCATACCAATAGTGGAGTGAAAACTATAGTTGTAGGTGAACTCTACCAAAGGTATATGCCTAATCCATGAACCTCTAAAATCCATGACACAAGAGAATAACATGTCTTCAAGAGTCTGGATGATTCACTCTATCTGAACATCCGTTTGAGGATGAAAAGCAGTGCTAAGGCATACCGAAGAACTGAAAGCATACTGGATAACTCTCCACAACCTATAGGTAAAACAAGTATCTCGATCAGAAATCATCATCCTTGGGAATTCATAAAGTCTCATGACCTCATCAAGATAATGCCTCAACAAAACATCCAATGATCATGATTCCTTGATTTCTATATAGTGGGTTGATTTAGTTAAAAGATCAACTACCACCAAAATATAGTCATATCTTGCATGATCTCAAGGTAAACCAATAATAAAGCCCATCGAGATGTCCTCCCACATCACTGAGGAACAATTAATGGCTAGATCAGACCACCATGAACATGGTGTATGACCTTCTCCTTCTGGAAGACCTAACATCAAGACCCAAAGTTTGCAACCTCACGCTTTATCACCAGCCAAAAAAAACTGGCTCCTCAAGGTTTGATATATCTTTTTCATGCCAAGATGTGCTGCTAAATGAGAACAATGGAACTCTTTGAGAACCTTCTCATGAAGTTTCAAAGGAAGAAATATGCATCCATCATATATCACTCGGTGTTGTTCATCCTCAGACCAACCATCGTGGGTGATAATGAATTAACACACCTCTGCCCCATCTAAGGGTCTCGCTCTTCATCAAACACCACTAGATATCCATCTGCATCGATGATCACAACCTACCTCTTGAATCAATCCACGTTATCCAGCATTGAAAACAACCAATCCATACTTCGGATGACTTCATATGGTTCTATTCATAAATATAGAAAATCTCTCCATGAGCGGTGCTTCCCCAACACTAGATCATAGTCTCTATATACATCAAAAAGTCAGCTCAACCACTAATTAGTGTAGTCAGTGCAAAGGGAACTGGAAGAATCTCTACCTCAAGTCCCAATGCATTGACTAGGGTAGGTGATATGAAGGAGTGTTTCACTCCTGAATCAAATAAGGAATACACCGTGTTAGAAAAAAAAGGGTACCTCGAACGACGTCTGGCTCTCCTAGTGCTGGAAATGCAAAATCATGAAGCTTAAAACGACCTCCTCTACGACCTCTCTAACCCTAATGATGACCACCACCATGGTCGCACTCTCATATCTAAGGAGGGGAGCATCAAAGGGATTTCCTACGCATGCTCCATCTACCCTCGGCAGATCTGTAGATAGTGCATTCTATTGGTGCTTCTTCGGCTGGAACTGCCACAATAAAAGAAAATGTAACATAACATCAGGTGCACGATGACTGATCTGAAAGTTCGCGCACCCTCGCTGATGATAACTTCAACCACTACAAGAAAAACAAGCACTTGATTCCTTGGCATAGGCATGAGTGTTTTTTCCCCTAGAGAAAAGAGATGTAGAGGGATGGGTCTTCCCCCAACTGAACGAAAACTCTTCTTCCCTAAAAACCGAGATCCTTTGACCACATCACTGCTTCATGAGAAATTATGATGACTTCCATTTCATGATGATCCGGTTATGGACAATTTACTCTTGAAGATCTCTGCCCTCGCCAGTGCCACAAGATATGTCGTCAATATAAATGGGGGGACCTAGCGATGTATCTCTAGATGCAAAGCCTCTTCTAAATGCCTCGCACGGGCCTCCTCATCTGGTAACAGGTCTAAATCATATCATATAATGTTCCTGAAATTGATTCCATACTCCCACACACTAGAGCTCCCCATTCAAAGGTTAAGAAGCTCCTCGCGACTGGATGCCTTCATGGTCAAAGTATGAAACTCGACTCTAAACATGTCTTGGAACACCTCCCATGAGATTGTTGACTCCTCATTATCCCCGAGGAATAAGAACCACCACTTCCTTGCTGATCTATGTAGCATGGCCACAACCATTGACACACAGTGGTCATTCTTAGAACAAATCGATCTGAAGCCCATCTCGACCTCCTCTCACCAGTCTCATGTTTCTACATTTGAAATGGAGCCCTCGTAGTTCTTCAGACTACGACGTTGAAACTCTTAGTGGGTCATTCTTTAAGGCTCCTCGTCGTCAACCATTAACCTATGTTGATCTACTGTCACAACCTGATGTACATATTCTATGCGATCCTGATGAGGATTTCACCCTGGAGCCACAATTGTAAAACAACAAAAAATTAGAGCTCCTAAACCCGGAATATAGAAGACTCGATATTAATTAAGTAATTGGATTGTTTTTTTCTTCCTAGGGGAACCTATCTAAAGGTATACCCATTCAAACACAGGCACAAAGAAGAATGGTGTGTGATACATTCTTATATCTCTACCCTGCAACTAGTATCACCTTTTTTAGTATCTATTGTAAACTAAATGGTCCATACATTAGATAATAGGGCTCCCTAAACACCTATGTCTCAGCCGGTCTCCAGTGTTTACATCACTTGCTAAACTAGACTTACATTGTTTCCCTATCAACCCATGAAACCTCACATGTTCCAAACTCCAAACTCCCTCATATCCATCAACCACACCACTGATACCACTCTGTCATGACCCTCTCTCTATAAGGTGTAGCCATTCCTGGCTGACAATGTGATAAAGGAGATAATGTCCCCTGAGTCCCACCACCAGTAGTCCCCGGGTTGGCAAAAAGCTACAATGATAAAGTAAAAACACATATGGGAGGCATTACCTTCTAAGAGAACACATATGGAACAGAGAGATAAGAAAAACACCAAACAACTCTAACTAAGAAACCAATATAAATGATATCCCATTTATACATATTTAATGTCATTCAAAAGTACTACAACTGAATGTGGAAAACTTTATGTACTGAAAAGAATGTAAAAACAACAGCAATAACAAAGCCCAAACATCTCTTTCACCCCATGATAGTTGAAACCATCCTGATCTCCAACCTTCTCCAAGTTTCATGAAAAATAGTTTATATATACATAGGGTGAGTATAACAGTTTACTAAGTAGGATCCTCCCCAGAGCCTCTTGTGAAAAAGTAAAGAAAGCATGCTAAAACACATTGAAAAACAAGTGAAACTAACATGCACCTAAATAGGTATAATAAGTTCCCATCCTCCCTATGGATACACTGACCAAGTATCTTATACAAGAATATATAATATAATAAATAATATCAAAGGTACCATGCTACTAATTCCCCACTATTTTGCCTCTTTTCCCTAATGTCGCATGTCCTAATCATATCTCTCTAAAAATTCATTCCCGCAGACACCTGGGTGAAGCACCATAACATGATCCTCGTGCAACAAAACCACCACGTCCACACATGAAAAGTAACCAAGTAGTTTCTGGGAGCTACCACAGCTCACATAACGTGTTTCATAGGTCGGACATTATACCTCATTCCATTACAGCCCATACTCCGAGTAAGGATCCTCAAGCCATGAACGCCTATACACGTTATACGTATAGTAGTCCATAAGAATCTATATCCAAAATATATGTGTATGAATAACCACAAGACATTACATCCATCTACACACATATATCTGGAAAAATAACTGTTGTACCTACCAGCACAAGTAATTACATAGAGAATAGATCTATGCCAAATGGGGAAGTAATCCATCAATCCTCCCACTGTAATGTTTCGGAAAACACCCCCTAGGCGCAAAATCCCCAGGTTTTTTGTTTCCCTAATTGAAGGGGTAGAGTAGCATGTAGAAACACAAAAATTAAAAAATATATTATAGCTTACAAAAACACAATGGGATAAACTAGTATTAGAAACAACAAAAACTATTGTCTCTCAGACTCCCGACTGCCACTTCTAAGTCTCTGTATCCTATAAGCACACGACCATTTAAATAGCTTAATTAAATTATTTCATTCCATTTTTATCAGCTCCACATTACGTTAATTAATTATTTAAACAATAATTAACCATTAAAAATTCCACAATATATTTCACTAGCATCTCACCCAATGCCAAATGTCCCTTTAAATTGAAACCTCTTCACTACATCCTAGAAAGCTCCAACCCCTTGGGTTAACATCATTTATTCAATCATTTGTTAACAATATTAATACATTCCCATATTCCCAGGAATTCTAGAAAAACATTATAAGCTACTAAACACAAGGGGGATCATCACGGTTAGAATATAAAATACCCATCAAGTCATTTCCACCTATTGTAATATCATAGACAGATCCCCCCATAAGAAGATAAACACGAAAATCACCAGGCATACCCCGCACGTCTTCACCCCTTTTGGAAGAAGGGTATACAAAACCAACTGCCATAAGCAGTGGGGAAATTAAAGTAAATGAACAAACAACTAGATCATTAAGAATCCAAACAATCACATCCAACTCATTCCATCATCACCAGTGTCCTCCCAGACTCTCACATGCATAAAATGATGCATCTTGCCACTCTAGGAATAAACTGAGCGACAAACAATAGGCCTCACTTCCCACACATATCACAACAGCCTTCAAGGCTCACATCACAACACAAGCAGCAGGAAAAAATCCAACATATCAAATGGGCTCTTGGACCTTATACAAGAAAGAGGGTAACTCCAGACCCTACATAGAATTTTCATTTATTAAAAACCAGTCCTTTAATCCATCTTGGAATAACTGATTTATTATTTGTAGGTTCTATCTTTGGGAAATCAAAACAGAAAGATACGAAAAATAATTAAACATGTGTATGGAACCAATTTGATTAACATAAAATTAAGAAAAGGAGAAATACTTTCATTTAGATGTCTCTTAATAAATATCCAAACAATTATCAATTAATTATCTCTTTATATTCATTACCAATTTCCATCAAGAACGAAAATCTAAAAAATGAATGCATAGATATGACACTATCTTGCAAAACAGGAGGCAATAACCTACGATCGATATCAATATATTTATCTGGTTCAAATATTTATTATGTCATTTCCATTTTGATCTAGTGGGATAAAACATGCTAACTATACAGTTTCATGTAAAATAAAAGAGAACCAATGAATCTCCTACCTCCAACGGTTCTTAACGTTCTTTATACGGGAATGATCCACCCAACAGGTTACGATCTCCTCCCCCTATGAAAACTGTATCCACCCGAAGATGCAGAGACACCACCACACTGGTCAACAACCAAGAAAAGCCCATTAAGAACATAGAGATAGAATTCTATAAAAGGTTAAGGAGAAATAGTAGAAGACAAACCAAAAGTATTGGTGATAGATCATACCTTCTATCGATGAATGGTCGATATTACTGGTAGCATCAAAATATAGGAGAACCAATCCAAGGAGGAATGTTTGATTTCAAAACTCCTATGGGATGGAATGAAAGGTTTGAGATTCCCACAAATATGAACAAGGAGAAAGAATTATGGGGAAAGATATCTCGTCCCTTTTATGATTTAAAGAAGTAGCAGTTTAAGTTGCGCTGGATTTTCCATTAAATGCAGATCTTATTAAACCTTGCAGTTTGACGAAGTAAAAGCATCTCATGCCTTAGAAAAAATTAATATATGTGTTATGGGTATTTAATTGGCCTTAGAATCCTTAAAATGAGGCTTTAAATGCATTTTATGTCTATGGAATCATCAAAGGGGTGAAACTGTATGAAAATGGAAACACTGTTCTTGAACACGAAATTTGGAAAAGGAATGATGCTACCATTGGAGCCTCACCATTTTGGAAAAACTATTCATAAACTTGAAATTTTGAAAATGAAAGAGGATATCATTGGAACCTCATCATTCTGGAATCATTATTCATGAACTCCAAATTTGGAAAAGTGGCTACCAATGGAACCTCACCGTTCTGGAAAAACTATTCATGAACTCGAAATTTGGAAAAGCAAAGCGGGTACCATTGCAACCTCAGCATTCTGGAAACAGTATTTATGAAATAAAAATATTGCAAAGGAAATAAGGGATACCATTGAACCTTACTGTTCTATAAAATTTTTCAAAAAAGGTTACCATTGCACTATTCACATAAGCCTACGGATGACACAGTTCACATAAGATTACGATTGCACTGTTGACATAAAGCTACTGATGACACTGTTCCCATAAGGTTATGGTGGCACTTTTCACATAAGGGTACCGATGACAGAAAAAACATAAGGTTACCATTGTAGTGTTAAAATAAGGCTAATGATGACACTATTCACAAAAGGTTACCGTTGTAGTGTTCACATAAGGTTACTATTGCATTGTTCACAAAAGGTTACCAATAACACAGTACAAATAAGGTACCATTGCACTGTTCCCATAAGGCTACTAATGAAATTTTCCACATGAAGTTACCATTTCATTGTTCACATAAGGCTAGCAATGAAACTATTCATATAAGGATATCGTTACATTGTTCACATTAGGATACCGATAACACCGTTCACATAAGGTTACATTTTCACTGTCCACATAAGGATACTGTTTCACTTTTCACATAAGGCTACCAACTACACTAATCACATATGGTTACCTGTGCACTGTTCACATAAGGGTACTGATGAAACTATTCATATAAGGCAACCGTTTCACTATTCACCTAAAGTTACCAATGACACTGTTCATATAAGCCTACCATTTCAATATTTATAGAACTGGAAACACAGTTCATAGATCTGGAAATTTGGAAATGTGTTGGGGATAAGTCACCTTGACCTCTCGAAACACCTCAGACACCAGATTTTCACAAAGGAAAGGATCCAAGAGGACCGATCCATTACTAGGGGAGAATGTGTAAACCTAAGGAAATCCATGAATAAAAAATCATATAATTTTTAAGTATTCATTTTGTTGATTTTTTTCATTTTTTATAAATATCTATATTAAAAGACTCACTTAAAAGGGATTGGTTTTATTAAACTAATATGTTATTCGATAAATAAAATATAATTTTTTAATGTATATACATCCTTATATTAGAAAATGAGTCTGATAAAAAATGGATTCATTTTTTGAATCAATAAATAAAATATACATTATGAGGAAATTTTTAATTTTTTTTAGAAATGTATCATTCTATTGTGAATAGTGAAACTGAGGATTTTTAAGAAACTGTGATTTTATTAATTAAATTATGTTTTTAAATTTTATATTTCTATTTTGGATTTTCATTAATGTAATATCTAAAAATTTATATTAAAAATATTCATAATAATTCATTTCAATCAATATTATATATGGATTTTTTTATTGTCAATGTTTATGCATAAAACAAATTTATATAAAAACCGTTTTTACCCGAAATTGGTGATCTTTTTATACGATTAATTTCTAAAAATTCTTGAAATTGGAACCTTAAATATGTATTTGAAATAAATATTATGTATTTTCATATTTTTAATTAACAGTAATTTCACTTTTTCCAATATTAAAAGTATCCATGGAAAACATGTGTCACCATGGTAAAAGGTAAATCTGTTTATTTAATTAAAGATCATATGATACATCAAAATAATAACTTATTATTATTGAATAATTGTATTTGTAGCATTATAAGCTTATATTTTAAAATGTATTTTTTTGGAACCAAACTCCAATGATTAATAATTTATTTTATTTCAATGTTTAATAAAATTAAATGTGTGCAACTCCCCTAACATATAAATGGGTACCTCTCACATATTTACACTAAAAATTACAAGGAATATTTTCTAGAGAAGAACATAATAAAAATAAAATTATCCCTCCCCATGTCCAAGTGTTAAAAATATTCTCCAAATACCAATATTATAATGATTATAGTATATTTAAAATGGATATATTTGAAAAGAATGTATAAGTCCTAACATACATCTCTAAGGTTTAATTATTCTTTAACCTTGTTGAATAGTTATTCAAATGTAATTAAATACCAAAATCACTTTAACAAGTATTATGAAAATATATTATCATTATATTATAATATTATTTCATTAGTTTTTACATCATATGTCTAATGAAACATCACTTCTTCATAAATGTGGAATATCACATCCACAAAGCGATGCAATTCATTTTTCAGGACCAATTTATACGACATCATAATATGATGCAAAATTAATATATATATATATATATATATATATATTACACTAATTAGGATTTTTAATGATAAAATATAATGTACCTTCATACTCATTCCATCCATTAGAAAATGTTAATGTCGCCCTTGTATATGTGTGGAATACCCACCTCATAGTTTGAAGTGATTCAATTTTTTATATTAATATTTTATGGATTGTTAAAAATATAGAAATAATAAAAATATATGAATTTAATATCTTATTTTTGTAAATATATAACAATTTTATTATATAATTTATATATTTTATAAAATTTATAGAAAATGAAATCGGCATTCATGTATACGTATGGTCTACGATCTACTTGATATGATGTGTATTAATTTTCATATATTTATTTCTTGAATGGTTTTAAAATTTTATAATGTCAAAAAATAAGATAAATAAATAAATCCATAGACTAATGATAATGGATAAATTATATCATTTTTCATAGTCAATTCCCTAATATGGTTTTCTATTTATAAAATGCATTACACCAAAACCTCGAAAATGAATTAAAAAAATTCTAAGGAAATAAAAAATTGTTCATAATAAAATAAAAGGAGAAAATTTAATTGAATTAAATTGGTTTATTTATAAATTTGTATAATATAAAATTAATTTAATTATTCAAGTAGTAGATAATTTTTTATGAGAGATGGGACAAAAGTTAATATATTTTTCTTTGAAACCATGTTTCAATGAATTCCATACGATTAATTTTTTTTTCAAAACCTTGTTTATTAAATGTTATAAATAATAATTTTTTATAATTAATATTTTATTAAATTAAAAATAAAAAAAAAGGATTCATTTAAATGGATTGAAAAAAATATTTCAATTATTTATAACACATATAATTATGTAAATGTTTTACCAATGATCTAGAATAATGATTTTAAGGTGTCTAGATGGGCCGCTTTATCCCACTACCAAAAACATTATTCATTGAAATTATTACATTTAAATATCCATTGGTTACTTATAATAAAATATTTATGTTAATATTTTTTGAATTTTTCATTTAAATTTTTTTATATAGAAACAAAATTGTTTTATCTTATTTATAAGAAAATCAAACAAGGAATTTGTTACAATATAGAATTATCAATAAAATAGATTTTAAGGATTATCATCAAGATATCTGTGACTTTATCATGGTATATATAATATAAAACATATATAAATGATGGATGAGCCTAATATATATCTGATGATGGGTGTGACCAATATTTCACTTCTATAAAATAGGATAAATGAAAGTGTTTATGAATAATAGTGTTCTCCAAAGAGTGATAGGAATTACCTAGGGATGTTATTCTATTATAAGTGTTCATGTAATTATAACATTTGTAATTTTTCCAATTATAACTATGTATAATGGTTTATATTGTTAATAATGTAATTGATTTTAATTAAAATTGTACCAAATTATCCAATGGTAACTATAATTTTTAAATGTTTTATAACAAACCATTATTATTATTCTTATTATTATTATTCTATTTGGATTTCATATTTAATTTAATATGAATATTAATATTAATGACATAAAACATTCGGAATGTGAAAGAAGATAGTGAAAAACTATGGATATGTCACGAATAAATAATTCATGAAAAAAATAGAAAATTATTGATAGAAAGGACTAAAAAATAATGAATATAAATCAAAAAATAGAAAAAATCATTTCCATGGCCAAATAAAATGATGCAGTATAAAGAAAACATAACTGGGATATGTGCCAAAATAATTATCTTAGTCAAATATTGAATGGATTGATCCAGATGGGGGGAGATCAACCGAAAATTCCCAAAAATAATCATAGGGTGAAAGTTGAATGCATTCCCATGGAGTGACAAAAATAATCAAGTGTTACACATATGTAAAACCACTAGACATAAGGAAATCATGTTAGGAATCCCATTCAAAGAATGAAATACATTGAAAATAATATATTACAAAAAACGCAGCACCTCTGATTTAATTAAATCATGATCTATGTTTTCATGTTGTTTAATGGATTCAAGACATGAAAAAATTTTACACCCTATATGAGACTCATGATATTTTCCCTATAATAGATTCATGTCATTTAACCCATTAAATATTTGAATTTTTATCTGAATATGTTACCATATATATTTTTAAAAAAACATTCAAACCAAAACATAAGACTCTATGGTCCAATAGAGCATATTCTAAATTAATTTACACAAGTACACATCTACTCTGTTAATCTAAAAAATGAATATATGGAAATTCGTTCGATTTTACCACAAATGGATTTCCATTCATGAGAATCCTAGAATGATCCAAAAAAGTGATACCAAATTAGGATTCAAATAGTACTATAAAGATGGTAATTGATTCATACAACATCATTGAAGATACACTCAGAAAAAATGTACAAGGTGATTATTTTGGATATTTGTCGTTGGTTATAAGATTTATTTGGAATCACCAGTAGTGTGGATGATTTATGTTGATTTTGTATTAGATTCGAGAGATGATTTTTTTTAAATATATGGGGCGGGAAATTTATCAATCAAATTTTGTTATTGTCATGGAAAGTGAAATTAAATTGGTGTAATAATTGTAAGTAGCATTATTACATTAAGAAAATTACATGCATAATAGTATTTAAGAGTATCAATTATTCTTTTGATTGAATTTTTATATTATATATTTCAAATTATAGATTTTTTTTTAATTTTGATATTATGGAAAACTCATTGGGTATCAGACCTTTTTTGTGTTAGTGAAACTGCGTAGTGGTATTAATTGTGTAAAAACACATGAAATGTGGTAAATGATAATTTGGGGAATGATGTTGTTTAGTCAATCACATTTAAAGTGAATCAATATGGGTCCTAAATTCGAAATAGAATGATCACCTAGAGGTCCCATGTCAAATCATTTTTTATTGTTATGAGATAGCTCAATAGTGGTATTATTGATGGTTTCATAGTTTTTTGAGGAGTATGGTAGTATCATTTGATATGCTAGTCATACCCTTTAATGAACAGTAAAGGAACACATTCAATTTATTTTCATCTATCGATTTATATCTCTTTATATAAAGGGTTATAGTTATGGTGTTATCATAAATGTTTCTAATGATTTGGTTGTCGGGGGATGCATTAGTATTGTAAATCATATTACTTATGATTTATTCATGTGTTCCAAATGAGGGTGGCCTCAACCACCACTGATGATGATGTTGGAACCTTGATAATATATGGAGGATGGTATATTTTTTCATTATTCCATAGATTCAACATTGAATATTGTTTCATTTTCTTGGTCTCCCAATTTATATTTGTGTCATGTTTATGAAAATTATCCCCAATTCATTCACATGTTTCATGCTAGTTAATTATGATTCTTTTTCACCGCATGGATGTATCCTTCTATCAGAGTAGATGGTAATTTCATAAATTTCTAGGAATATTTGGATTATAGTTGTGTTTGGAATTATTAATGTCTTATCCTCTTTAATTCACATGAATATTATATGAGGTATCAATGAAATGAATCATAAGGAATCACCTCATGGAAATAAGGTAGGATATGCTAGGTAAAATAATCTTCTATTAAATTAAGAGTAATAACATCTAATATTATTTGGAATGAAAAAAAAAGTAATTTCTATCCATCATTAGGTAGTTACTGAATGGGTAGTAGGTCATCAATGTATTTTTACATCAGGCTTCTCATGTTTACTGAATGTGGTAGGTATTACGTACTATGGAAAATGATTAACATATTATGGAGATGAAAATTAGGTTATTGAATTGTGGGGAAAGGATGGGTTATTCATTATTTTTTTATTGTGATAAGATTAGTATTAGTTTAAATTATTTTGGGTATAGGATGGGAACATGTTTAACATCATGTTGGGATATTGTGGTTATATGTTTAATTTCATAAGGTTATGGGTGGGAACAATTATAAAATATTTTAGGAAAAATATATTTTCAGGTATAATATCATAAATGAAAATAATGGGAACATGTTTAATGTCTAAATGGGACAATATGGGATTAGGTTTACCGGATTTTAGAGATAGGATGGGTAAATATTTAGAGTTTTTCATGGACCTACTAGGTTTTATTTTATAATCTTGTGTGGATAGTATGAGAAAATATTTAATTTATTACTGAGGTTAGCATGATAAAATATTTAAAATATTAAGGGGAAAGGATAGGAATATGTTTAATTTCATTTTCGGAATGGATGGGTGAAGGTTTAATTTTTTATATGGATAGGTTTGTCATAGTTTAGTCTTCATGCAGGGGGAGGATGAAAAGATTATTATATTCGTGTTGCAAAATGATTGGTGAATGTTTAATATCATTTATGGATAAGATGTGAGTTCATTTAAAATATTCTTAGGGAAGGATGGGCATAGGTGTAAGATCATGTGGGGATATGATTTGTGTATTCTTAATGTCTTGTTAGGACAAATCTCAATGTCCAATTTTGATTGATTAATGGGGTGTGTCCCCATGTGGGAATGAATCACACATGGATGGTTGATCATAAAACTCTATTGACACATTTCATTGAGTTTTGTCCCTAATATGGATGATTTCCTAACTAGGAGATAGATCTTAATTCCCTATTAAGGTGGATCATTGATCTATTTCCCTTTGAATGAGGATTTCTATCAGGATAGTAGATCAGATTTCCCTAATAAGGTAGATAATGGAGGTTTGTCTCTGAGTTTGAATATGTTAGACATGGAGGTTTTTTGTCATAATTATACTTTATGGAGTCACCCTATGTACCATTTCTAAGATACTTGGATCAAATACTATAACGACCCATACATTACATACATTTTTATTACTTCAGAATTGAAGCACACTTATTACAAAATATAAAAAAACCATGAAAGGACTGTATAGGTATAGTGTCTTTAGAAACTGGGAAACATAAACAACTAGTTCATAAATCATCTACATTGTCTCCCTTTTATTTTATCATATCTAGATTTCCTTTTGGAATATCTAACTTAATACACTTCTTCCTGGACTAGGGAATAGAAAACATATAAAAGGGTGATCTCAAATGCTCGGTAAGGGTAAACAAAAGAAATATCAATCATAAGAACATAACATTTTGGAAATCTTAACCTGAAAAAGAAATCACTATATCATAACATGGGATAAATCACAGTAGTGAAATGTAATCCTAATAATCATAACTTAAAATGTTAAATTTTGTGTCATTCGCACATTATCATAGAAAATAATTTCTTATTAGTCAAGACTCATTGCCAAGACTATCTTAGCGGACAAAGTCCATTTCTGAACTGAGTTCACTCCTCGTTCCAATCCTGTATCGCTGAACTGGTTTAACTTGTCATTCCAGCCATGGCTATATCATGAGATATAAATCATTACCCAATGCATTGGAGGGAGATATAGGTACCACCCATCTCATAATGATACCATTCTTATGTGTGCCACAAGACCATAAATCATACATCATAACATAACCCATGTAATAAAAATGGGATTCTTAAATATCATGCCATCATAACATAATTCATATAATATAAAAGGAAATAATAAAAATAATTCCATCGTAACATAATCAAATCAATGTAAAAATATGGATATAAATAGAACCCTATATTATCTTAGATGGAAAATAATTTTGATAAAACACTTGAACTTCATTCTTGAGGAAAATATCCTTTCTACATCAAAAACATTTTTCATTTCTTAACATGTCATAAAATTTTAAACTAAAAGTATTCAATTAAAAATAAACATGAAAACACATAAAGGAAACTTCATGTAAATAATGTTCTAAAAATCCATTCATGACGTATAAGTTAAAGAAAAACATTCTTCTCGTACTTTGGACGGAAAAGTTAAAAAGTACCTCGTTCTAAAAATGACAAAAGATTCCTTTCATATCATTTACTAAAAACTAAAAAATGGATAAAATTGATTTAAACAATTGTATGAGGATAGAAATAATATTATATATTGACAAAACATTGATGTGGACGATAAATATGCCCCAGTAATTACAGAAGTATAAACAATCTCGGATAAAAAATGAGATTGTGAGATTTTACCTTACCTTAGGTCTGATTTTCTTCGTACTTGTTTGAAACTCCTGTATAATGATTTAAATAATTTTATTTAATTATTCCAGAATCATACTCATTGTTATGATATCATATATGGTTATATTCTTAGCTTCTTATTAGTAATATTTCATTCTTACTTGTTATTTGGGTGTTTATTGCTTTTTGTTCTTATGCGTGTTTTGTCAAATAAATTCTTATTATTATTTTTAGGTAATAGATAAATCATTTAAAAATGGTATTAGTGTAATATATATCATATTTATTCATTCAATTAATTTATATAATCATTATGCAATGAAGATTTTGTATAACGAGTCGCATCACATCGTGGAGACGGTAGGCCGTACGTACACACGAGCGATGATATCATTCCCATGATCGTGGAATTGTATTGAAGTATATTTATACTACTTCAGAATCAATATCACTTTAAAATAATAATATATATTTATTCTTTACACCATTATACCAATCCAAGTATGGTGGTGGTGGAAAACAGATTACACCACGGCGTGGAGACGGTATTCCGTACGTATGCACGCGCGGTGATTTCGTTTTCCGTAGGATGGATAGAAGGTGAAAAAGGTGTGTTTAATATTTATAATAACATATCAGTATATGAATGATACTGATGGCATTACTTCATAATGAAACAACTAAATAAGAATAAGTAGAAGAAGAAATAAAGTTGAAAGAATCGGCAATGGGCATTACCTTTTCTTTGAAGCGCCTCTTTTTAACTTCTACTGAGGGCACTAAAGATGGTCTTTGAAGAAACTAATGACCCCTAGGATGCTTCTAGGGAAGTTGAGAAAAGAAATGGGCAGGTTTTGACTGAGTTTTTTAATGAGGAGAGGGAGGAGGTTCCCTTTTATAAGGGAGGAGAGGGGCACTTAAGGAAAAACATAAAAATATTATTTTATTATAAAATCATATTCAGTTTTTAATAGCTCTAAATTGATTTATTTCGAAGCTAATGTCAGGATTGGTCGAAATCCTCTCAACCAATAGATTTTATACAAGTTTAGGTTACTATTTTAACCTTATCATTTAGATTTAACTTTAAGTTAAATAATTTTACTTTTACAGCGTCTTCTTGTTTTCTTACACTATATGGTTAATAAACTTACTATAATAAGCCAAAAGAAACCCAAGTTGTTCATTATTAATATATATAATCTCATATAAGTAATTTGGCCGAACCTTATATTTTTAGGAATAAAATAACAATTTATAATATAATATTTGTTTTAAAAACAATTTTATGTCAATTTTGACACTATTCGGTAATTGATTTTTGTGAAAATCATAACAACGTGATTAGTTCGAAGAAAGTTACTTAAATAAATACTAACATGTCATATGAACCAATAAAATTAGTTTAATTCATAAAAAGTCTCAAATTACATTTATTTGGGTATTTATAATATCAATTATTTTAATATTTCATTATTTAAGTAATTTCTGCATCACCTTTGTGTCATAAATAAATTAAATTATTTAACGCCTAAAAATTATAAATAAAATACCATTAGGTGGGAAATCATTTTATATTTATAGTGAATATTTATAGTTGAATTTATCTTATTTATAACCCTATATTAAAAAAATTTAGTTATTAAACTTTGATTTTAATTATTTTAACTCTTCTTTAAATAAAATAATATTAAATTTCCTAATCTAATCCAAGTGGACCTAAATGGTCATATTTTATTCCTAAGGATGATTTTGGTCAAATTAAACTTATCCAATAGAATTAGGACATGTGTTATGGTAATAATAATACCTTTTTTACCCTTAATTACCCTATTTACTTTTAACCGTGGTAAATAAAAGTAAAAAGTTACTATTCAACAAAATTTATTTTTATCTTATTGAACCACATTTTACTCCTTGATGATAATTGTTTCTCTCAGATTTTCAAAATTCCACTCACAGAAGAGGTAAAATTAAGTTTTATGTAAATTTTCAAATTCTCCTAGCTGGTGGGTAAAAGACGGTGAAATGTTCAATAAAATTTTTATAAGTCTAAATTTAATATAAAAATGACTCCAATGAATTACATTGAACTTATATTGGTATTATGTACCTATTTTCACCTAAAATAAATTTAAATAAAATAAATAATTATTTAAATAAAAAGTTGGTTTTTAAATAGTGACCGAGTGTTTTCACTATTTATAAAAAATTGAATGTTTTCCGAAAAATACCAAAAATTCACCCTAGGATAATTTCGATATTCTGAATCCAAAATTGAAGTCCATTTTAAAAGATAAAATTTATAAAATTTTAAAAAGTGGGTATTACTATTCATAACGACTAGTTTTAATAATATTTTAATAGCATATCGTTGTTTAGTGAAACCCTGTATTACGTACAACGCAAGCTATCGAGGAAGGTCGTGATTGCGTATAAATAAAGCCAAGTTAGTGTTGTGCGTAGTGAAAGATTACTTTGATGATAACAAAATATTTCTCATAAAAATCCCGGGTGTAACATTCTACCCCCCTTAAAATGAATTTCGCCCTCAAAATTCATCACTTTGTAACAAACAAATGAGGATACCTCTGCCTCATCATATCCTCAAGCTCCCATGTAGCTTTTTCTAATTGGTGGTTCCTCCATAAAAATTTCACCAAGAAAGTGGACTTGTTCCGTAGAACTTTTTCGCTACGATCCAGAATCTCTATCGGCTGTTCTTCATAAGAAAGATCTTGCTCCAGCAGTACAACATCTGAGCTGAGTACATGTGAATGATCGGGTATGTAATTTTTCAAGAGAGATACATGGAACACATCGTGAACTTGAGAGAGATTCGGTGGAAGCGCCAATCGGTAAGCTACCTTCCCAACATGATCCAGTATTTCGAAAGGACCAATATACCTAGGGCTCAACATTCCCTTCTTTCCAAATCTCATTACTCTCTTCCAAGGAGATATTAATAAGAACACTTTATCACCCACTTCAAACTCTAGGTCTTTTCTTCGGTTGTCGGCATAACTTTTTTGTCAACTCTGAGCTGCTCTTATGTGTTTTTGAATAGATTGGACCTATTCTTCCATCTCATCAACAGGATCAGGTCATAATAGCTTTCTTTCCCCAACTTCATCCCAGCAAGTTGGAGTCCTGCATTTCTTTCCACAGAGAGCTTCATATGGAGCCATCTGAATACTAGAGAGGAAACTATTATTATAAGTAAATTCCACCAAAGTAAGGTGTTGATCGCAACCACATTTGAAATTAATAGAGAAAGATCTTAACATATCTTCTAGAGTTTTAATTGTTCTCTCAGACTGCCCGTCTATCTGAGGATGGTAAGCAGTGCTGAAACTCAACTCTGTATCCAGAGTATGCTGAAGACTTCTCCAAAACATTGAGGTAAACCTCAGATCCCGATCAGATATAATGGAAAGTGTTACTCCATTAAATCTTACCACTTCCTTCACATATATCCTGGCAATATGATCAAGAGAGAAATCCTCTCTAATAGAAATGAAGTGTGCCGACTTTGTAAGACGATCAACTATGACCCAGATAGCATTATTGCCTTTGGATGTTTTAGTAAGTCTGGTGACAAAGCCCATAGTGATGTTTTCCCATTTCCATTCGGGTATGGTTAATGGTTGTAACATCCACTTAGACTTATGTCTCTCAGTTTTAACTTTCTCTCAAACCAAGCATCGAGAGACATATTTAGCAACATCTCTTTCCATGCCATCCCACCAAAAGTACTCTTTCATGTCCTTATACATCTTTTTGCTTCCCGTATGAATAGAGAATGAAGAACTATGAGCCACATCTAGTAGCTCCTTCATTAATTCTGGTATGGGAGGAACACAAACCTGATTCCAGAACATTATTATCCCATCATAATCAAGGTTGAATTCAGGAACATTTCTCACCATCTTTTGTAACTCTACATCTTCTTTTTGTGCCTCTTTAATATTCACATGTATAGATAGATGAACATTCATTTGAGAAAGATAATATTTCTCCCCTTCCAATATAATTCCAAGATCCATCCTTTGTAAATCCATAAATATTGGATCTTTTGTGATCCTCATCATGGATAAGCTAGCATGGTCTTGTCGACTTAAT
Source organism: Viscum album (assembly GCA_963277665.1). Taxonomy (NCBI): domain Eukaryota; kingdom Viridiplantae; phylum Streptophyta; class Magnoliopsida; order Santalales; family Viscaceae; genus Viscum; species Viscum album. Next base: position 1,325,591,678 of record OY728152.1, on the reverse strand, counting down.
GCATCTGCCACCTTGTTTTCTTTCCCGAGGTGATAATGAATTGGGCAGTCGTAATCCTTAATTAGCTCTAACCATCTTCTTTGATACATATTCATCTCCTTTAGTGTGAAAATATACTTTAAACGTTTATGATCAGTATAAATATCACACCTTTCACCATAAAGATAATGCCTCCAAATCTTTAATGCAAAGATTACCGCAGCTAACTCTAAATCATGAGTTGTGTAATTTTGCTCATGGATTTTCAACATTCATGAGGTATAAGCTATCACTATATCATTTTTCATGAGAACACACCCCATTCCCTTCTTGGATGCATCACTTTAGATCACAAACCTTTCTCCACTACAAGGCAGTGTGCGCACAGGTGCACTGGATAACCTTCTTTTTAACTCATTGAAATTCTCTTCACACTCCTCCATCCAAACGAACATAACTCCTTTTCGAGTCAACCTGGTGAGTTGATTAGATAATCGTGAAAAATCATTCACAAAACATCGATAATATCCATCCAAACCAAGAAAACATCGGATATCAGTTACTATTGTTGGTCTTTACAATCTTTCAATAACCTCTGTTTTTGCTGGATCCACGGATATCCCCTCCTTTGAGATTATGTGACCCAAAATGAAACTTTTTTAAGCCAAAATCCACACTTGGTAAATTTTTCATAAGGCATCTCCTTTCTCAGGGTCTTCAATACAATTCTCAAGTGATATTCATGTTCTTTCTTGCTCATTGAATAGACAAGAATATCGTCTATAAAGACTACCACAAACTGATCAAGATAGTCTCTAAAGACTCTATTCATTATATCCATGAAGATAGCAGGGGAATTAGTAAGACCAAATGGCATCACTATAAATTCATAGTGTCCATACCTTGTACGAAAAGTCGTCTTTGGTATATCCTCCCTTTTAACCCTTAATTGGTGATACCCTGAACGAAGATCAATCTTGGAGAAGTAATGAGCTCCGTGTTGTTGGTCAAATAAGTCATCAATGCGTGGGAGAGGATATTTGTTCTTGATAGTGATCTTGTTATGTTCCCGATAATCAATGCAGAGTCTCATTGATCCATCTTTCTTCTTAATAAACAGAATAGGTTCTCCCCAAGGTGATGCACTAGGGCGTATGAATCCATTATCAATATTCTCTTGGAGTTTCTTCTTCAATTACTGCAACTCAATTGGGGCCATTATATAAGGTGTCTTTTAAATGGGCATAGCATCCAATATGAGTTAAATTGAAAAATCAACTTCTCGATTTGGTGGAAGACCCGGTAATTCCTCTGGAAAGACATCATCAAACTCCTGTAAAATGGGAATATTCTTAATCATGAGTTTCTCACCAACCATTTGAGATAAATAACCCTCATTTAGTTGAATCAAGACCCATAAGATGGAAGAAATTTACACTAGAAGGTTATGTTCATCCAGGCATCGATAGACGATCATAGATTGGTTTGGAATATGAAATGTGACTTCCCTTCTTTGGAAATTGATATGAGCTCCATATAAAGAAATCCAATACATGCCAAGAATCACATAAAATTACACTATAGGAAGGATCACAAGATTTTCAGGAAGCACTTTCCCACAAACTTCAATCTGAGAAGAATTATAAACTTTTGATGCGACTATTGTGCCATTAGGGGTTATCACAGCTAACTCAATATCTAACTGCTGAGGTAATACGGAGATACCCTTAGAAAATTCTTCAGAAATAAAAGAGTGGGAGGATCCAGAATCCAATAAAACATTTTCTACTTTAGAGTGGATGGTAAGTGTACCTTTCACCACTTCGCTATCATACTCCACATTGCTGATTGAAATTGAATGTGACTTTGCTTTGTCTTTAGACTTAAGAGTTTGTTGATGTCGATCATCATCAACAAACCTTGGATTAGGGCATTGATTAGCATAATTCCCCATTTCCTTGCACATGTAACATTGAAGGGTAGGAGGTGCACTCTGTGTATCATTTTCTTTGTTCACATCATTAGACATCTTCTTCCCATCATTGCGGCATTCAAATGTCCGATGACCCTCCTTTCCACATTTGAAACATTTACTTGTCCCTTTAAGACAACTCCCTCCATGTTTCTTTACACACTTTGAGCATAAGGGAAAACTCATCTTCTTTTCAGTGTGGTATTTAGATTTCCCTTTGTATTCCATTTTCCTCTTCTTATAAAACGCATATGACTGATGGGTTACTCCAATATCCATCTCAACCTTGAGAGAACATCGAATGATTTCCTCGTAGCTATTTAAGTCCCTTATGGCTAATGCCATTCGAAGACTTGGTTTTAATCCACTAAAGAATCGATCGATCTTACTCTCAGGTTGCATAATAATCCCAGAAGTGTACCTTGGAAGTCTTGTAAAATTTTCAAGTAGGTAGCAACAGATTCATTGTTATTTTGCTTCAGTTCAAGAAACTCCTTCTCCATCTTTGTTCGAAGAATATGAGGGAATTACTTATTGAAAAATAAGTTCTTGAACTCGTCGCATTCCATGGACTCAATTTCATCTCTTGGCCTCATATTCTTGATAATATTCCACCATTGATCAGCTTCATCTTCCATACGATATACTGCTAAGATGACTTTATCATGTTTAGAACATTGAAGAACTGAAAATATCATTTCAGTGGTACGGATCCATTGTTCAGTCACTAATGGATCAGTAGACCCGCTGAATGAGGGTGGACGCTGCCTCATGAAGGATTCAACAGAATGTTGCTCCTTCCTTTGCTCGTTTGGAAGTCATGCATGATTCATAGCTTGAGAAAGTTGTGTGAGCATGGATACAAGATTTTTCATTCCAACTCCCATAACGTTTGGTTGCTCAGGGGGAAAATCATTGCATTTCCCATTGCATTCTGCATTAACACGGTTCCTTCGGGATCCAGCCATTGACTAAAACCAAGAAGAATAGTGTGAGAAACACTAATTATAATAGGAAAACAACATAATCAAGAATAAAATTTTACACTTAAGGTATTATCATAGGTTATTCATGGCCATTTCTAAAAAACTAAGATTGTATTCTATGCTTAGACTTATTCTTAGGGTTCTTACTAAGGCTTTCACATCCTAGTTTCCAAAGGTTGACTACACCTTTCCTCTGATACCAACTATAACGACCCATACTTTACATACATTGTTATTACTTCAGAATTGAGGCACACTTATTACAACATATAACAAAACCATGAAAGGACCGTATAGGTATAGTGTCTTTTGAAACATGGAAACATAAACAACTGGTTCATAAATCATCTACACTATCTTCCTTTTATTTTATCATATCTAGAGTCCCTTTTGGCATATCATACTTAATACCCTTCTTCCTGACCTGGGGAAAAGATAACATACAAAAGGGTGAGCTCAAATGCTCAATAAGGGTAAACAAAATAAAGATCAATCATAAGAACATAACATTTTGTAAATGTTAACCTCCAAAAGAGATAATAATATCATAACATGGGATAAATCATAGTAGTGAATTGTAATCCCAATAATCATAACATAAAACATGAAACATTGTGGAATACACACATAATCATAGAAAATCATTTCTTATTAGTCAAGACTCATTCCCAAGACTATCTTAGCGGACAAAGTCCGTTTCTGAACTAAGTTCACTCCTCGTTCCAGTCCTGTATCACTAAACCGGTTTAACTTTCCGTTCCAGCCATGTCTATCTCATGAGATATAAATCTTTACCCAATGCATTGGATGTAGATATAGGTCTCACCCATCTCATAATGATACCATTATTATGTGTTCCACAAGATCATAAATCATACATCATAACATAACCCATGTAATAAAAATGGGATTCTTAAACATCATGCCACCATAACATAATTGATATGAGATAAAAGGAAGTCATAAAAATAATTACATCATAACATAATCAAATCAATGTAAAAATATGGACAGAAATAGAACCATATATTGTCTTAGATGGAAAATAATTTTGATAAAACACTTGAACTTCATTCTTGAGGAAAATATCCTTTATAAATCAAAAACATTTTTCCTTTCTTAACATATCATACAATTTTAAACTAAAAGAAGTTGATTAAAAATAAACATGATAACTCTTAAAGTAATCTTCATGGAAATAATTTTCTAAAAATCCATTCATGTCGTATAAGTTAAAGAAAAACATTGTTCTCGTACTTTGGCCGGAAAAGTCAAAAATTACCTCGTTCTAAAAACGAAAAAATATTCCTTTCATATCTTTTACTAAAAACTACCCAATGGTTAAAATTGGATTTAAACAGTTGTAGGAGGAGAGAAATAATATTACATATTTATGAAACATGGATTTGGATTATAAATATGCCCCAGTAATTATAGAAGTATAACCAATCTCGGATAAAAATTGAGATTGTGAGATTTTCGCATACCTTACGTCTGATTTGCTTCGTACATGTCTTAACCTCCTGTATAATGATTTAAATAATGTTATTGACTTATTCCAGAATCATACTCATTGTTATTATATCATATATGTTCATATTCTAAGCTTCGTATTAGTAATATTTCATTGCTACTTTTTATTCGGGTGTTTATTGCTTTTTGTTCTTATGCGTGTTTTGTCGAATAAATTCTTATTCTTATTTTTAGGTTAAAGATACCTCATTTAAAAAATGTTATTAGTTTAATATAAATCATATTTATTCATTCAACTCATTTATATAATTATTATGTAATGAATATCATGTAGAACGAGTCGCATCACATCGTGGAGACGGTAGGTCGTACATACGCACGAGCGATGATATCGTTCCCATGATCATGGAATTGTATTGAAGAGTATTTATACTATTTAAGAATCAATATCACTTTACAATAATCATATATAGTTATTATTTACACCATTATACCCATCCAATTAAGGTGGTGGTGGAAAACAGATTACACCACGGCTTGGAGATGGTATTTCGTACGTACGTACGCGCGGTGATTTCATTTTCCGTAGGATGGATAGATGGTGAAATAGGGTTGTTTCATATTTATAATAACATATCAGTATATGATTGATACTTATTTTATTACTTCATAATGAAACAACTAAAGAAGAATAAGTAGATGAAGAAATAAAGTAGAAAGAATCGGTAACTGACATTACCTCTTCTTTGAAGCGCCTCTTCTTAACTTCCTATCAGGGCACTAAAGATGGTATTTGAAGAAGACCAGGACCCCTAGGATGATTCTAGGGAAGAGTATAAGAGAAATGGGCAGGGTTTTACCGATTTGTGTAAAGATGAGAGGGAGGAGGTGCCCTTTTATAAGGGATGACAGAGGCACTTTTGGAAACACTACTGGAAAAAAGGCCTATACCCACGGTTCAAAACCGTGGGTATAGCCCCCAAAACCATGGGTATAGGCTATACCCACGGTTTTGGGAACCGTGGGCTGGAATGGCGTCGGTATAGGGGTCTTGACCTATACCCACGGTTTGGTAGAACCGTGGGTATAGGTGTGTCACACAGCAACACTACAGCGTGGCAGGCACTTTCCCCACGGTTTTCAAACCGTGGGAAAAATATTCATTTAAAAAAAATGAGACTACCAAGGTTTGAACCCTGCACCCAGCACCTGAGACCGAAACCCCGAACCAACCGAGCTAGGAATTTTATACGTTAATTATGCATATATAAGATTATATATATTAGTCCGCTCCGCATCGCGTATTCAAAAAACGCTGCTTCGGGGATTCGATCCCGCGCCTCCGCAAACAAGTCCCGCGCCGCACCAAGGGACCAACCAGCCTATCGCCGTTATTGTAATATAATGATAATTTTATTTTAATATATTAATATAACAGTTATAATGGAAAAAAAAGGCTTCCGGGTTTTGAACCCGCGCTTCCCATCCGCTGGAGAGTAACTGCAACCAACTGAGCTGACAACTCAATTGATATTTGCTTATAATTTTGCATTCTTATAATAATATATCTGCTACAATCGAAAAAAAACAGTAAGCAGGATTTCGAACCTGCGACCTGTCCTAAGGGATTTCAGGAAGTGACCAACTGACCTAAATATTTTATACGTTTTAATATTTGATATCCCTATATTTATATTATTTCATATCGTCTTTTCACCCAAAAAAAATTCGGTCCCGCGTAATTTTTCGTTCCCGCCATAACGCGGGAACGAAATACCCACAGTTTTGACAAACCGTGGGTATAGGTCTTTGAAAAATATACCACCTATACCCACGGTTTTCACAAACCGTGGGTATAGGTCTGTAGAACAAAATCTATACCCACAGTTTTGGCAAACCCGTGGGTATAGGTCTTCAAAAAAAACCTATACCCACGGTTTTGCCAAGAACCGTGGGTAAAGGGGACCTATACCCACGGTTTTGGAGAACCGTGGGTATAGGTCCCAATACTATCCCTATACCCACGGTTCCCAAAACCGTGGGTATAGGGGGGGCCTATACCCACGGTTTTATGTAGAACCGTGGGTATAGACCCATTTTCCAGTAGTGAAAAACATAAAATATTATTTTATTATAAAGTCATATTCGGTTTCTAATAGCTCCAAATTGATTTATTTCAAATCTAAGATACGGATGGGTCGAAATCCTCTTATCTAATATATTTTAGACATGTTTAGGTTACTATTTTAACCTTATCATTTAGATTTAACATTAAGTTAAATAATTTTACATTTACCGTGTCTTCTTGTTTTCTTACACTATATGGTTAATAAACTTACTATAACAAGCCAAAAGAACCCCAATTTGTTCATTATTAATATATATAACATTATTTAAGTCATTTGGTCTAACCTTAGATTTTTATGAATAAAATAACAATTAATAATATAATATTTGTTTTAAAACCTATTTTATGTCAATTTTGACACTATTTGGTAATTGATTTTTGTGAAAATCATAACAGCATGACTAGTTTGAAAAAAGTTACTTAAATCAATACTAAAATGTCATATTAACCTAGAAAATTAGTTGAATTCATAAAAAGTCTCAAATTACAGTTATTTGGGTATTTATAATAATAATTATTTTAATATTTCATTATTTAGGTAATTACTCCATCACCATTGTGTCCTAAATAAATTAAATTATTTAATGCCTAAAAATTATAAATAAACTACCATTAGGTAGGAAATCATTTTATCTTTCTATTGAATATTTATATTCAAATTTATCTTATTTATAACCCTATATTAAAAAAAATTTGTTATTAAATGTCGATTTTAACTATTTTAACTCTTCTTTAAATAAAATAATATTAAATATCCTAATCTAATCCAAGTGGACCTAAATGGTCATATTTTATTCCTAAGGTTGTTTTTGGTAGAATTAAGCTTATCCAATAGAATTAGGACATGTGTTAGGGTAATAATAATACCATTTTTACCCTTAATTACCCTATTTACTTTTAATCGTGGTAAATAAAAGTAAAAAGTCACTATTCACCAAAAATTATTTTTATCTTATTGAACAACATTTTACTCCTTGATGTTAACTATGTCTCTTGGATTTTCGAAATTCCACTCACAGAAGTGGTAAAATTAAGTTTTATGTTAATTTTCAAATTCTCCTAGGAGGTGGGTAAAAGATGGTGAAAAGTTCAATAAAAATTTTATAAGTCTAAAATTATTATAAAAATGACTCCAATGAATTACATTGACCTTATATTGGAATTATGTATCTATTTTGACCTAAAATAAATTTAAATAAAATAAATCATTATTTAAATAAAAAGTTGGCTTTTAAATAGTAACCCAGTGTTTTCACTATTCATCAAAAATTGAATGTTTTCAGAAAAATACCAAAAATTCACCCTAGGATAATTTCGATATTCTAAATCCAAAAATGAAGTCTATTTTGAAGGATAAATTTTATGAAATTTCAAAAAGATGGTATTACTATTCATAACGGCTAGTTTTAAAAATATTTTTATATCATATCGTTGTTTAGTGATACTCGGTATTGTGTATAACACAAGCTATCAAGGAAGGTCGTGATTGCGTGTAAAGCATGCCAAGCTATTGTTTTGCGTAGTGAAAGATTCCTTTGATGATAACAGAATATTTCTCATAAAAATCTCGAGTGTTACAAAAACCATTTAGTTCAATGTTGAATTTTAAGGATGTCTGAGTAGAACTATCCATATAGTATAATGTCATGCAGTAAGGATGATCTTGTTAAAAGAAGATCGTGGATGTGGGATGGTGTAGTGATTGTGCATGTATTCTTACTGGTTCAGGATGATATCACTTTAGGATTATGTACGGGTCTTGCGTGTGGATTCATGCTATGTTGATTATTATATATGTGATGATGTGATTATGGATTACCCCTGGATGGATCTCAGGCACGAATACAGTAAGTGATGATGTTGTTTGTGATTATTCATGGAGTCTTCCATTCATATCCTTCTGAAGTATGGTTAAAAGTTAATAACATAAAAATTTCATTGGATAAGATTAGAATTTAATTTCATGTGAATGGACATTGTTTGTGGAACATATGCATTCATTTTCCCATGATTTCATCATCATTTTACGTCAAGAGTGAATCGCATGTAAATTGAAGAGGCTAAGAAAAAATATTAACAAAATGTTATATGATTTTGTTCCAAGGGATTATAAATTTAAAAGATGATAATTTAATTATCATGTCAAGTAATGATGGCTTATAACCCCACTAGTTGAGTTAGAAATATTATTGGGGATTATACATAGGATAGAGGACCATGTGAGATGATTTGGAGGATAATGGATATATGTGTGGCTTCCAATCATGGGCTTCACATTAATATTCATCATGACATTTTATGAGGTTTTATTAACATGTTTATGGGTTGAAGGATATGATTGGGGAATAGAACATAAATGGAGGCCCATGTTGACTGTTTGGTTTTCATCACGTGATATTAACATGAGGCATCTTACACATTACACATAAGGACATTCTTAATTCTCACTAAAGGAATCATATTGTTATTAAATAGGGAATACTGTGTTTTGAATTCATATAAGGAGGAATACTCAGAATAATACTCTTTACACATATGGAATATTTTCTTTTTTCATAGGAGTCATCCTATGTTTTAAAATTTGGTATTTTACAATTTATCCTCATATGGTTAGGAATACTAGGAATTGTACGTTTTATGTAAATGGATGTTTCGCAACGAATTGGATGGAGTGGACCGACACACCCGACTGTCGATCTTACGGAGGGCTGAACTCCGCTCAATCGCTAAGGTCAGGTATATCGATCTTCGTTTCGAAATGCCCAACGGTTCCACATCAAATGATATGTGGACCAACACTCCAAAGGTAGTCATTTTCTGGGTGATGTGGCCAGTGATGCTTGAGTACTCCCATTGGCCGAGAGGATGGGATGTCGGGCTCATCGCACCCTTTTAGGGGGGGAATTATTTCCTGTTCCGGGACTCTCTTGTAGATTTAAGACGTGTTCATGTGGTCGCGAATCATTGGATTATACCCAATCATAGTATCCACAGATTACTCCTGGTTGGAAATGGTCAGCTAAACACTGGGATGCAGGGTCATTTTGGCCTGTGGTTTACCATCCCACAATGGATTAATGACTCCGAGGAGTTTGGACTCATTGATATGACACTGACTTGAATCCTTATAACTGGGCACTCTGGATTTTATTGTCATCCCGGGGTATACAGATAACGACTTGAGTGTTTGGATCGAACCCGTGATATGGGCTTCCTACGTATCCTCATGAGAGGAATCAGAATCCACGTAGTTCGGTAGTTTAGTTTAATGCCATGCGGGATGAAGGATCGGGGCTTACACTATGAGGTGGTCCATAGAGTTAGTGAACCGACATAAAGGGGTCGGAACGACCAGGTGGTGGGATTAAACCTCGTGGAGCCTTCCCACATACCATGTCTTGACGTGGATCAAAGTCCTTGTAGTTCGCATGGTTGGGGTTAGGTTTGGTGCATACTCTAATCCCACGTGAGTCATGCTTGGTGTGAGAAACAAGAGGCAGCAGAGACCTAACTATCACATCGTGAAAGGTGCGTCCATGGGTAGAGGAGTGGGGTTTATTCATGGAGCAACCCAAAGAAATGTAGATTGGGACTTACTCCAGGATGGAGGCCCGACGGTGACAAAGCCCAGTGGGAGAGGGAACGGGTACCCCTGTTTCCATCTCCCCTCTAGGTCCTTGGCTCCGGGGAAGTATGGAGGTGCATGCGTGCTACCTCCTGCATGAAAGGCTAGGGGATTACACCAAGGAGGTTTCCCTGTTACTCTCAGAATATGGGAGAATTACACACCACTGGCATCGTAAGGAAACGCAAGCGGGGTCCCCAACTCCTGAAAAATGGAGAGGCAGAAAGGGGACTCCCTGGCTTAGACCCCACTCTACCATGGGTATGTGAACCCAGTAGTGTTTTGGGAACCCGCTCAAGGGCTATAGAAACCAATTTTCTATCGTCTACTGTGGGTATGTGAACTCAAAGCAGTGCGTTGATGCGCCTGGAGATTGCATCATACGGATCTGGTGGCTTCGGTAGAGGCCCTAGCTCGGGGCTGATGAATAGACCACTGAAGGGATTGTAAAGGATCAGGCTGGTTTGGAAGGATATTATCTAACTCTGGGAATGGGAACACCGAAGGAGTTTGTGGGCCACATTGGTGCATGAGGAGTGACGCCCATCACGTAGGGGGTGCTACGCGGCAGGAGAGGTCGTCTGCGTACCAGAGTGGTATGCACACTGACAGACATCCCGCGTACCAGGGTGGTACGCGGCTTCGGGTTCAGCCTGCCTACCAGGTTGGTACATGGCGTATTCCGCGCAAACAATGGAGGCCATGGGAAACGTCAGTCAGGAGTTCTTCAGTTAGGGCTTCGCCCGCGTAGGAGGGTGTTACGCGGTGCGTCGGATCGAAAAAAGGGCATAGACTCCCTGGTCCGTGGGGAGTACATCTGTGGAGGGTCCTGTCTCGTGGTCTTATTTTTTTTATTAATTTAAGTTCGTGGTTCACCAAGTTGTTATGAGTTTTTTAGTTCCTTATTAATTCTTTTCTAGTTTCATAGTTGTTCAGGTTAACGAATTGGAACTTTTCTATTTGCGAAATCCAAATCTCCTTCCTCCAAAATCCTTCCACCCGAATCTGATCGACCTCTCTCTTCTTCCCCTCAATCTCCTTTTATAGAGCGTGGAAATAGATGTATCTATGGTCATGCGGCACCTTTTTCGGAGGCCCATGAACAGAAACCTGGTTTACGGATGACTTGGTCAATCCGTAACTTGTGGGGGCATCGAATGCACCTTCCCCGCGAACCAGATAGTTCGGGGAGTGCTTTGCAGCCACACAGGGTTCTACCTCCATCTCGCAAATGACAGTGCACATGTTCTAAGTTGTTTGGTGCAGTACGCGGCTGGGGTGGTTTATGATGGTGGACTAGCCTGGCACCTATACTGCTTCGTGCCCGCAGAGGGTCTCGGCCCATGTTCCGCGAACAACACTGGTCCGTGGAGGGGGCAGGTTGCTGAACCGGCCGCGTACTGTCAATATTGGACCGGAACACAGACCGGTTTGTCTTTTGAAAACCTTTGAGTATTCTCCAATATTTTTTCCCAGTTCCTTGAGGGAAATTGGGTAGAATAATATTTTTAATTAAGGGTATTATCATTCCCCTTTTCTGATTTTCAGGACCCCACAAATGCCCCCCATCGGAATGGGGTCCGATCGAAACCTAGAGGGGACTATTCTGATGTATAGTGGTCCTGGAATATGGATAGTTTTTGGTAGAGGAGTGGACCCAGTAGGGGACCACTCCTATAAAAATGGGGGGGCCTTCCCTTGACTTTTACCAAATTCCTCGTGAACACGGAGAGCTTGCTTCTCATCTCCACGTGATCGCTCCTTTGTGAAACTCCTCATCCGCGAACCAGCTTCTATTTCAGTGAACCATTCCTCATTCGCGCCTGCCTTCACCCATGGACCAATCTCCCAGCAATGAAATAACACTTTTAATCAATTAAAAAGTAACTTACAACGGGCTGTGTAGGAACTTGCTACACAGTTTTGATGATCCATGAACTAAAATCTCTCAGACATTGAAAATTTCTTAAGTCTTCTGAACTTAAACATTTAAATTTGGGATTGAGATTATACTGAGAATCCTGGTTTTCGTTTTTCTTTATAATTCTCCACAGGCCAGAGTACCGCGGACTTCCATCCACGTAGGGTTGGTTGGTGGGATGCAGCCTTCACGAATCACCTTTTGAGGCATGCTCACGGACCTCGTCTTGAAGGCTCCTTGACAGAGTCCTTTGCCATATTTTTGGTATTTTTGTCTAGATTTTATTATTCCGGACTAACCATTAGCTTGTTTTTTGTAATTCAGGGAGAAAATATTTTTCCTCCTCGTCCTGCCATTAGGACTACTATCGAGCCTCTTCCAATTGGTCCAGGGAGATGGCTAGCTATGATCCATAGAACTAAGAGCATCAAAGAGGACGCTAGCCAACCAATCATTCCTGGTGATGGTGTTTTGAAATACTTACACTCCCCCAGACTTCTGGGCTATCCGCTATCAAATCTTCTTCTGCATTATGGTTTTGGCCTTCAAGACGACGTCCCTAACCCCCCTGTCTTCTCAGGTCTTCCGTCCCCTTGCTTGGAAGTGTTGCCGAAGTTCACTCAAGAAAACCTTGCCTAGTCTAGAGAGAATATCTATAATTCTGATCCAAAATACACTTTTATTTTGAGAGGCACTATCTAGACTCAAAGTGATTGGTATAATCAGGACTTCTCCTAAGAAACCGTCCTCAAGAGTTACCCCTCCTTGATCAACCATGTCTGAGTGGATCCTAATGCAGGATGGATTCCCAGGTGGGATCTTTGGTCTGGTGGGATTTTCTCAAATGACTGGGCCTTGGTCTTCTAGGTCCGTTATCATTGCAGGGAATTTCCCGAGTCACTAGGAGTGGTGGATCTATACTCCGTAGTGTGGGCTTCCCAGTATGATGTTTACCCACCATCTTTGATCCTGTCTGACTTGCTCAGTCGTTGGTGTTCAAGCACTAATACCTTCCACCTTTCCCATGGTAAAGTTCATATTAGTTTATGGGACATATACCAATTGGGAGGGCTTTCGATCATTGGTGAGATGTATGATGAGTTTTTTCCCATCCATGATGCATGGGACGATGCCAAACATGTGCCTTCATTGGCGAGGGATCTGCTGGTTATGGAGGAGCGGTCACTGGGTCACCCCTTGCGTGACGACTCTCTTATTCCCTATAGCTCCTGGATAGGGTTATTTCTGAAGACCACTGGTCCTGTTCTGAAGATCAAGCACCCCAGGTCTCATCCTTCCCAACAATCACAAACAATCCCAGGTTTCTACTGGGTGGTTCTGGAGGCGGGCGACTACCGTTCATGGGGTTATGAGGTGTGCCCCAGCATGCCACCTATACTCAGACTGGTAGGTATTTTCACCATGTTATTGAGCAGGTGGATATTCCCATCTCGAGATATCAACCCAGGTGTCAGAGCTTGCACCCTAATGATGGTAGCTGAGCTGGAGGGAGGCCGCCCGGTGAATCTGGTCGTGCCCACTTTGGCACACATTTACGAATTATTGAGCCACATGCAGGAGGGAGGGTAACCCTATCCTCTGAGTGGGCCATTTCAATTTTTATATGGTTGGAGAGAGGATCATTTTCACTCTCTACCCAACTTCATCTGAAGTCCCTCAGCTCTGATGAAGTCATCAAGCTTCTGAGTGACTTTTCCCAGTTCATTTTCACTCCCTACCCCACTTCTTCTGGCGTCATGGTTGAAGACCACAGGGGGAGCTTAGAAGAGCGTTACTTCATGATTTTGCTGCAGGATGTGTTTTAACCTCCATGGATTGATGGGGTTTCATTGTGTGAGTTGTACACCCCACATCGTTTTTCTCGACAGTTTGGGTGTATGCAACTCTAGGTTTCCCTTCCCTATCCTCGGGCCCAAGGAATGCATCTATTCACTCTTTATCAATGGTGGTTGATGTTGATGCGTAAGGGATCGAACACAATAATTCCCTTGCCTAACATTGGATTAGACTCCATATTATCCCCAGAATATGAGAGAATGTGGATAATGCATTATCTAGATGGGATCTTGGGGAAGGCTATCCGGAAATTTCCCAAATCGGTGGTTACTGTGGCTGCTATGCTTACCGAAACTTCCTCATCAGCTTTGATGGAGGACTGACTGATGGCTTGCATGTCGAAGTGACTCAAAGAATCTTCCTCTTTCAACCCCTCTATGGTCGATGTTCTGACAGATGCTATCCTTTTGGATGTAAATGAGGATGACCTAGTGTCTTCGGGTCCCCATGATGTAATTCCCGAAGCTACACGGGCTGACACTGGACTTACCAGCAGAACTCCCAAGCTTGAACCAGGGCTAGAGGCTTCTGGCCCTCTTCTCCTAGAACCATCTTCTAGTGCGCAGATGTATATGCTTCCCGCAATTCCAGACTTCATTCATGTGCGATCTAGCGACGATACCAAAGACCCTCATGTCATGCTAGTCCACCGAGTAGTGCAAAGGTGGGCCTTGCCCCGGATCTATGAGATTTTTTCCAAAACAACTCTGACTGAAATGGAGACTAAAAATGATGTCCTTCCACAACTCTTCCTAGGCCTGGTGTTAGGTGGGTTCGACTATCGACAACTTCATTTTCTCGCCTGCCAGGTCGTCATTGCCCATGGGGAGGTTTCCTCTAGTGAACACAAACTCGCTCACCTCGTTGCCTCTCATTGCGGGACCCAAAACCTTGAGGAAGCTATGATGAAGCTCCCCCAGCTTATAGCAGTAGAGGTGAGCTCTCAAGATCAGGTGACCGCCCTATCTTCCAAGCTGCATGAATGCGATGATCGAGCAGCGATGCTGATGGATCAGTTGTCATATCTGAATGGTAACATTGAATCTACTAGGAAAGGGATCAACAATCTTCAAATTATTGTGAGGCATACTCGTTCCGTGGCCGAAGTTGAGGCCAGGGAGAAGGTCGTTCTAGAGAAAAATTTCAATAACCTTCGCCGCATGGTTGACGATCTGATGGAGAGTGTGATCCAGGATCCTTTATGATCGTCAGAGATATTTCTATAAATTATTTTTTACCTTTTTTGTTTCGGCAAAGATGAGACTCCGGCTTGTGGACGTCCTCACCCATTTTCTTTTTTTATCCAAATGGAATACAATTTGATATCGATCTTCCCTTGCTATAAAATTTGATTGTTACCGAAAAAACTGTTGCATAAATAACAACTCACTAAATTAGAATTAATCACAATATGGGGAAATGGTAAAATAGAAGCGAGCTCGAATTTTTGCATGGACCATGGGATCCAGTAAGCAAAGTTGGAATATAGCTAGGGTTTATTAGAAAAACCCCCAAAAACGTTCTTAATTTTCTATTAATACCCTAATTTTTCTTGGGGACATTTGGTGTGGACCCAGTGGGTATGTCTCAACCTTTTCTCAGGTCGCCCTTTTTGGGTTTTCGGCCTAACGGGTGTTGCGCCTCTTTTTTTGAGCTGTTTAAATTCCCACTGACAAGAGTATCATTACTAATGTTTTAGGTTGAACAGCTCTGACCAGATATGGTGTGGGTGAGGGCCTCAATGTGTTTTGGTTGATTAAAATATTTCTCAATACCCTTCAGATGCACGTGGGGGGAATATGTTTAGATTTGAATGACATGCATGGCATGTATCAATGCATGGGTGTCGTATCGGCGGGCAGAGGTAGGAAAAGCATCACTGAAGGAATACTTGACTTTGTTAGACGGGCCAGGGATGATTAATATGTAGAGCTACGGAGGGCATGGTATGCATAGTCCTACAAAGGTTTCCTTAATGCAATGACTGTCCATTCCTAATGGCCTGAGGAATTCATGGAAGTCCGGTTTATGGAAACCACCATGGGTGGCTTGGAGAATATGAAAACCACCAAGGGGTGGCTCGGAAAGGGTGTGCGGTGTCTAAAAGGGTTTGGGAACATATGTATTAATCAGGAGTGTGGGCGTAGGGTCCCTATCCTCTGAATTTAGTTAGCGAATAAGATGGTTGGAGCCTAGCGCAATTTAAATTCATGAATCTAGGACATTCTTTAAAATGGAACGGCTTCTCCTAGTTCTCAGTAATCTCGTCAGAGATGTTTTAGAGTATTTTGGTAGGGTTTTGAAAGTGGTTGGTAAGCTACATCTCAGAGGGTTTCTGAATCCTGGGATGGATATGGGGCCTCAGAGGCCAAGAGGCATATGGAGAGAAGCATTGCCTAAGGAAATCATGCCTTTCTTAGATGGGCTAGGGGCGATCAATATGCAGAGCCACTGATGGCATGGTATGCATAGTCATTCAAAGGTGTCCTTAGGTCAATGATTGCATTCTCCCAATAGCTGGGAAACTTTAGGAAAGATGAGATTCAGGACCACCAGGGGTGGCTTACAATGGTTCGGCTCTTTCTGAGTACATTATATGGTTTATGAGGAGAGGGTGCCTGGATATGGGAGAAACATCTGGGATAAATTTCCCTAGAATGGGTGAAGTCATCCCTTCTCATGCTAGTTTGAGATGTTGGTTTGTGCAGGTCTAGCCGGTGCACTGAGGGACGGAGGAAATCTTCCATTATTGATTGAACCCATTATAGGTTTCAACCATGAAATTTAACGTCATGCAGTGAGGATAGAGGGAATCTAAAATTCCGTGTAGTTTAACGTTATACGGTAAAGATGGGGAGCATTTTTCAAGATGTTGTGCAGTTTAACATCATGCAGTGAGGATAGGGGAATTTTTTAAACCCGTGAAAATGCTTGTAGTTAGAGGCATTTTCCTAGATGATTAATGCTTGGTCTTTGCAGTTCACGCCAAGCAGCTAAGATATGTTCCATACGGTTTCAATTTTCATGTGCTATGGACGTAGTTTCAAAGGTCACTCTTGATCAAAATTTAACTAGGCTCGAATATCTCACCATGTCCAAGACATTGATAGGGGTTGATTGTGTAAATTTTGGTTCCGGGTCTTCTTGGATCAGGGTAGATTATATGGGGTCTCTGAGGCCGGTAAGCGTACAAGGCTAGGAAGGGTGTCGCCCGAGGAAATATTACCTTTTGTAGATGGGCCAGGGGATATCAGTATGCAGAGCCGCTAAGGGTATGGTGTGCATAGTAATGAAAAGGTGTCCATGGGTCATTAACTTTCCACTTCCGATGTCCATGAATGATTCTGAGGATCTACGATTGACCGGGCCATGAAGTCTGTCATTTTGTAAGGAAATATCTTGACATGTCAGGGATGTTCATCCCTGGATGATATTAAAACTCGAAGAGTTCACCACACTGAGCATCATGTGCATGGGGTATACCTTTCCTCTATGCAGTTTAACGCCATGCGATAAGGACGAAGTACTCTTAGTTTAATGGTCGTAGATTTCAGACCATTGGGTGACTATTGCTACAATTACCTGGAAGGAAACTGAGTTAGGAGGCTCTGGTATACATTGAACAAGTGTGATGGAATGAAGGTGTAAACTTTAACTCTGGGGTTTCCCGGATAAGGAGGTATGGTATAGGGGCTCTGAGGCCGATAAGCGTAGGGGGCTAGGAAGAGTACCGCCCGAGAAAATCTTTCCTTTGGTTGATAGGCGAGGGGTTGTCAATATGCAGAGCCATTGAGGGAATGGTATTCATAGTCATGAAAAGGTGTCAATGGGTCGATAACATTCCACATCCTATGGCCATTGATGATTATGAAAATCTTGGATTGCTTATAGTACAGAGTTCGGCATATGGGGATAATGGTGTCCAAGCATACAAGAATCATCTTCACCACAATTGCTCATCGGGTCAAAGTATCCTAGTCGTGACTTGATGTTTGTAGATGCAGATCATCTTGCTAACCATGGGAGGAAACATAGACTAACCAGGTAGGGATACCCTGGAAACGTTTGGATGGGAGAGGGTAATGAACTTGTTAACCACTGCTCCATAAAATTTTGGATCGGGAGATATGATATGTTGGCTCTGAGGCCAGTAAACGTACATAGATAGTAAGGGTACCTCCTGATAAAATCATGCCTTTGTTAGATGGGCTAGGGGCTACCAATATGAATAGCTTCTGAGGGGATGGTATGCATAGTCATGAAACGGTGTCCACGGGTCAATAACTTTCCACGTCCGATGGCCATGAATGATTATGAAGATCCACAATTATCCAGGATGTGGAGTATGATGTATGGAGAGGATGCATCCAAATGAAAAAGGAGTATTCCTATCTCGTTCCTCCATATATCTTTGGTGGGTTGCAACAAAATCCTTGTAGTTTAACGTCGTTTGGTGAGGACAAAGTCCATGCAGTTTTAACGTCATGTTGTGAGGACGAAAGTGACCTAACATGAAAAGTGGATTCTGTGCATTTTAAAATCATGCGGTGAGTACAAGGGGTATATATACTTGTGTTTTATTTTATTGGAATCTAGGATGGGAGGTAAGATCATATAGTCACTATGTATCCTACGAGGATAGGAATCAAGCCTTAAGTAATTCTTTTGGGGAATGCACCCCATGTGGGTCCGGTTCGTATGGGGGAAAGGGGGTATTTTTAGCTTCATTTGGGTGGTTGGCCTAGTATGGGGAATTCTGGAATCACTACATATCCCACGATGGAAGGAATCAAGCCATACGTAGTTCTTTAGAAGATAATACATCCCGTGTAGGTCCGATCTGTACATGGGGGAAGAGGGCATTTTAATTTTATTTTGGGATGGTTGGGCTAGGATAGAGAATTATGGTGTCACTACGTATCCTGCAAGGGCAGGAATAAAGACGTACATTTTTTTCTGGAAGATAATACACCCCGTGCAGGTCTGGTCCGTACAAGTGGGAAGATGGAATTTTTAATTTTATTTTGGGATAGTTGGGCCATGATACCAAATCCTGGCGTCGCTACGTATCCTGGAAATCCAGGAATCAAGCCGTACGTAGTTCTCTGAAATTTGTTCCATTTAACGTCGTGCGGTGAGGATGAAGACTACACCATGTGCAGGTATGGTCCTTATATAGGGAGAAAAGGAAATTTTTAATCCTTCTTATCCGTGCAGTTTAATGTCATGTGGTAAGGATGAAGAATACACCTCGTGCAGGTCTGGTCCTTACATAGGGGAAAAGGGCATTTTTAACTTTATTTGTGGATGGCTGGGCCAGGATACAGAATCCTAACGTCTCTATGTATCCTGCGAGGGCAGGAATCAATCCGTACGTAGTTCTCTAAAATCCATGCAATTTAACATCATACGGTGAGAATGAAGACTACACCCCGTGCAGGCCTTGTACTTATAAGGGGGAAACGGGCATTTTTAATCCTTCTTATCTGTGCAGTTTAATGTCATGTTGTAAGGATGAAGAATACACACTGTGCAGGTTTAGTCCTTACATCGGGGAAAGGGGCATTTTTAACTTTATTTGGGGATGGCTGGGCCCAGATACAGAATCCTGGTGGCGCTACGTATCCTGAAAAGGTAGGAATCAAGTTGTACATAGTTCTCTGAAATCCATGTTGTTTAACATAATGCGGTGAGGTTGAAATACTCTTAGTTTAGGGAAGTAGAGTTTGGACCATTAGGGCTTGGTAGTTTAACGTCCTACAGCTCGGATGATAGGTTCTTGGTAGTTTAACATCCTATGTTTCGGACGATAACTACTTTTGATTATGTGAAATACTTCTTCAGAAATATCGCATTTATAGGAGCGGTAGTGAATTGCTCATCCATGGAGATCAGGGTATTTTCTCAGTTGGAGTAGACCTTGTGTATAACATATGGTCCCTCACACTTGGGCTCTAGCTTTAGAGGCTTCTTTCCAGGTATCATTGGGGTCCGAAGTACCAACACCAATTCTCCATCCAAGAAAGATAGAAGACGATCCTTTTTATTGAAGGCTCGTGTGATCCAGTTCAGATATACCTTCAGATGGTGCAATGTGTGAAACCGCTTCTCATCTAGCTGTTCCAATTAACATAACTGTTTTTTGATTGCTCATCATTGGATAACTGATGACAAATGGAAACACAGAGCAAGGGAAAGTGGAGCTCAATGGGTAGGACCACTTTTGTTCCATACACTAACGAGTATAGAGTAAACCGAGTAGCAGTACGGATTGTGGTTCGATAATCCCACAATGAATGAGGAAGTTTATCCAACCATGATTTCTTGCCTTTGTTCACCATTTTCAAGAGAATGTTGGACAGGGTCTTGTTGAATGGCTCTATCTGTCCATTGGTCGCTGCATGGTAGTGGGATGAGTGGTTATCCTTGATACCATATTCATGGTACAGTTTCTCTTATTCAGCCGAGCAGAAGTTGGTGACATTATCCGTTAGTATGGAATGAGGGACATCAAATCTGGTGATGATATTGGTTCTCACAAATCTGACAATGTTTCATGCCCAGACTTCCTTGAGGGGTACTTCTTCTGGCTATTTGGAAAAGAAGTTGGTTGTTGTGAGGATATACTTCAGTTGTTTGGCCGTGGCGGGAGGATATGGTCCCACGTTGTCCATTCCCCAGATGAAAAACGGCCAGGAGTACATAACATGATGAATTAACTCCGGGGGTTGGTGTATTAAGTTGGTATGAATTTGGCATGAGTGGAATATTGTGGTAAAGTGCTTGCAATCTCGTGCCATGGTGGGAAAATAGTACTCAATCCTTCGAACCTTATGGGAAAGCTTGGACCCTGACTGGTGTGCTCCACATACTCCAGTATGCACTTCAATAATGATGGGTAGCAGTTTCTTCTCCATCAATGCATCTGAGGAGGACTCCATTGAGGCCTCATTTGTAGAGGACCTCTTGCTGACCTGTGTCGCCGTATAGGACAAAGTTAATTTCCTTTCTCTGTATTTTCCCTCATCCAACCCTGTCTGATGGGAGTTCTCCCCATTGAAGGTAGATTTCAATGGGGGTCATCCAGCTGGTGGTAGAAGCAAATGGCTCAGGGACAGGACTGACTTCATTGATTTCTTCTGTATTAGTCTGAACAAATGGCAAGATCATTCGACGATGAGAAATACTGATAATTGTTTCATCCCGATCTGGGTTGGCTTGGGTTGTGGCTGCATCAGCTAATGTGTCAGCCTAGGCATTCTGAGACTGGGGAATATAGTTCAATGTTGGTTCTATGGATAATTCCACCATTAACCCTCAAATATGGTCAAATAGGGGAATCAGAACCTCCTTTTTAATAGCATAGTCACCATTGACTTGCTTGATGACCAGTTTCGAGTAACCTTTTACCTTAAGGTTCTGTACTTGTGCATGGAGTGTGGGTTCCAAGCCTGTAATGAGGGCTTGATACTCCACCTCATTGTTCATACATCCTTCTAATAGGAGGAAGGTATATGGAAAGACTGCCTTTTTTGGGGACATGCGAATTATCCCCAAACCCACCTTGTTAAATATGTGATCCTCCATTCTTTTCCCTATCGGGATTCGGGATGCGCCGTCGAAGTACATTTCCCATGCTGGGAGCTCCTATTGAACCGAGAATATGTCTTCATCAGGTAAATCAATGTCTGGTGCAGTGGTCCCTATCGGGGGGTGCTCTTCCAGAAAATCTGCTAACTCCTAGACTTTGATGGCTTTCTAATGCACAAACCGGATATCAAACTGTTGCAGGATGACTTCCCAATAGGATAGGTTCCGGATCGGCATTGGGCGGCTGAGGATGTACTTGAGCGGGTTACTACGCGAGACCAAATGGAATTCATGATGTTGCAGATAATGTTGTAATTTTTGAACTGCAAAGTCCATGGACAAACAACTATTCTCGATGTTTGAGTACTGAGTTTCAGCATCGATCGTTGTTCGGCTGAGGTAATAGATACTGTTTTCACTTTCGGCGTCATTTTTCTATGCGAGGAAGGCTTCCAGTGACCGCCCTAGGGTTGTCACGTATAGGATGATAGTTCTCCCTTCAACTGAGGGCATGAGCACTGGAAAGCCTAAGAGGTACTTCATTAGGCTGTCAAATTCCTCTTGTCTATCATCCATCCATTGGTATGTAACCCCATTTTTCATTAACCTGGTGAAGGGAAAACATTTTCCTGCCACGTTGGCTATGAACAGCCTAATGTAGGCCAGGTGTCTTTGGAATCATCTCAACTCAGTGAGATTGTGCGGATTTCGCAGTCCAAGGATAGCATTTGTCTTTCCAGGGTCGACTTCGATGCCACGATGGTGTACGACGAAGCCAAGGAATTTCCCTGAGGTAACCCCGAAGGCGCATTTCAAGGGATTCATCTTCAGGTTATATTGTCGAAGTTTTTTGATGACGGTTTCAAGGTCTGATAGGTGATCTGAGTGTTGTCTTGATTTGACCACCAATTCATCCACGTAGAATTCGACGTATCTCCCCAGGAATGGTTTAAATATATGATTCACGGCGCGTTGATATGTGGCGACAGCGTTCTTGAGACCAAAGGGCATGACCCTTTAATAGAATATTCCTTGAGGGGCTCTGAAGGTAGCAGCTTCTTCGTATTCTCAGGCCATCCGGATTTGATTATACCATCTAAGAAGAAGAGAGCCTTAGTCCCGACTGTTGCGTCGATTAATAACTTGGTAATCGGGACTGGGAAATCATCTATCGAGCAGTACCGATGGAGATCTCTGAAATCGATGTAGACGCAGATTTGTCTGTTCTTTTTCTTGACGGGGACAATGTTGGCAAGCCAGGTGGGGTATTAGACCTCCCGAATGAAACCTTCTTTAATCATATTATTGACTTCATCCTACATTTTGGCAGTATGCGAGGGGTGCAACCTTCTGGTAGCTTTTTTATAGCCTCGTTGGTCTTCTGGAAGACGTAAGCAGTGGGTTTCCACTTCGGTATCGAGTCCTGGAATTTCCGTGTAATTCCAGGAAAAAACATCTTGATGTTGCCTCAGGAAAGAGGCATATACCTTGTGATCTTCAAGAGACATGGCTATACTAATGAGACTAGGCCTCGGGTCTTCCTCAGTACCTAGGATTATTTACCTGAGGTCGTCCACAGTGGTGGAGATACCTTCCTCAAATTCGGGACGTGCATCCCTGATATTGTCCTCCTCTTCTTCCCCCGCATTCTCATCTTCTTGATCCAAGGAAGGGAGAGTTCCTGGAATGGGTTCTAGGAAGTCCGGAGGTGAGTCATCATGGGTGTCTCTGATCAAGTATTTACACCCAAATTGATGGTCAACTATCATTTCCACATTTTCATGTTTGGCCATTATGGCTGAAGTCATGAGGACAGTTGAATGTGTGTCCAGGCTTGAATTCCTGCCTTCATCATCGTTGATGGGTAGCACATAGTCTCCATCGAGCTGCCAGAGGGGGTCATCAGGAACCATTTCCAAACCTTTTGGAGTGGGGATCTAGTTGATACATTCGAGAAAAGGCTTCTTTTTCTTTTTCTCATAAAACCTGGTGTCAATGTGTTGTGACTCGAAGATCTTGAAAGGGGACTTGTCAGCATGCAATGTCCCACTTTGTCCTTTGATGCAATACTGGATACACTAGTGGTAGGATGAAGGAATGACCATGTGCCAATGGAGTCATGGCCTTCCAAGAAGGGCATTTAATTTTGTGCTCTTCTAGACCACCAGGAATTCTGAGTAGGCCACAAGGTCACCAAAATGGGTTTTTAGCTTGATTTGTCCCATTCGCTTTTGTTCACTCTTTTCATAACTCACCAGAGTTGTGGTAGAGGGTACTAGATCATCCTCACTGTAGCCAAACTTATAGAGTGTTCATAGGGGAAAGAGGTTAACTCCAGAGCAATTGTTAATAAATAATTTCTGCATCTCAACATCATTTAGTGTACTAGAAACATATAGTGGTTTGATTTTCCCATGTATGATGGAATCTTCATCCTGAATGGTGAAGGAAATCACCACATTGCCTTCATCCAGGCCAGTCTCTATCTGGTAAATCTCGGCGGCAGCTACCTCATCTTGAAACTCTTGGGGGCTGAGCAAGGATTCTATAAGCACCTCCCTGAGATCTTCTGACAATATCATGACATCCAGGATTGACAGTTTGGCTATTAATGATGCCAGCTGCTTAAGGATATCGTATTTCAGCTCCAGTGGCCAGTGCATCTATGTTATCGGGAGAGTTTTAATAGGCATATTGGGAGCTAGAATACGTGACGAGGAGGGACCGTCTACGGGGTTAGATGTCAACGGTGTTCGCACATTCTGGGGACTCGGCCCAGCCGGTCTGTTTGTGCACACTAGTTGGATAGAAACTTGTTCCTCCTCTGATGGGTACCACAAAATGACGGGGTCTGAGTAGCCGCTTATGGAGGTAGAGGGATATTTTTTCTCCTTTTGATTTTGTTGAAGGTCTCCCCCATTGGTTTTATCGATATTAAAGGTTTGGGACGGGGAAAACCCATAGGTTTGGTTTCGGCCGTGACTATGCCTCCCCTGGTATCCCCTACTTCAATTCCTCCTACCGGCCCCTTATGTTGGGAACTTGGGTTTGTATCCATACCCTTCATCAGGGAACGATTCCATTAGATGGATTACATTGATGGAACCAAATATTAGCTCCTCATCGTGTGATAGGTCAACCTGGTCAGTTGTCCCTGATAGTGCCATTTAGTGGGTTGGTCCCCATGGCGCCATGTTTGGGGGCATAAAATCCGACAGTTTCGGGGCTATCTATGGCCTCATTACAGACTACCTCTCTTGCGCTTGTCTCCTACCTGCTAGATCACGCCTTGATGACCAGCTCGTGGAGTGTTGTGAGGCTAATATTTTCGGTTGTATGGCATTATGGGCTCTCGGCGACAACACCGGAAATTGTAGTGGAGCTCGGAGTATGCCCGGAGCTCAGATGATAGTCTTTAGAGTCATCCAGTCATAAAATTTCTGCCCCTTCTTGCTGGTGACTTCCTGCAACCCCTCCCCTTCATCGGAGTCAGTGGTAGAAATATATGCCACATGTGCTGGGGGTGGTCCCAGCTCGACCTGTCCGGAGTCTACCAACATTTGAAAGAGGTCATTGAAGACGAAGAATTCCTAGATACTGTGCCCCAACATTCGATGGCATGGACAATAATCTGGTCTGTCATTACGGCTGACTTCTTCAGGCTTTCTTGGCTCTGAGAGTTTGAGCAGGTTGAAATTCATGGCGGTGATGAAGTACCCGTGGACTTGGTCCTCTCGAAACGAGTAAACATTGTTTCTCCATTCCTATGACTGGTTCCACTTCGATCCTCTGTGATCATCCTGCTTGGGAAGAGGCAGTTGTTCATATACAGGGGGCCCTTGGTCATTTGGTGGAGGCCTACATAGTGTAGCAGGCATAGGGGCTGGCCTGAGCATGATAGAGGATGCTTCAGCTCTAACTATTCTCTTTTCATGATCCTGTGAGGGTATTCAGGACATCAGATTGGTCCGTTACAGGGATTCTTCCATTCTCTGGGCAATGGATGAGAGATTGTGGAAGCCAGTGGTGCGCTCTACTGGTATGAGCGGTGTTCCCATCTCTTCCTGAAGGTTATCGATGCATATTTCCAGCATCTCATCTTAGGGAATTGTCATGTTCAGAGAGTAGGTCAGACCCATCCATCTGGTGATGAAATTTGAGACCCTCTCGTTCTCCCTCTTTTTGCAATTTTTGAGGTCATTGAACATTGTTTTAGGCAGCGTTGAGCTGAAGTGGAACAGGAACTGCTGCCGAAGGTATTCCTAGCTCTTTATAGATTGGTCTGGTAGATTCATATACCAGGCAAAGGAAGATCCTTGCACGGTCCACACGAAGCATCTGAGTTTCACTGCTTCTTTTTGTTCCATAGTTCCCATCATAGGTTTCCAATAAGATGTGTAGTGCATCAAATGTTGTTCTAGATCACTAGATACATTGAAAATAGGGATTACAAGGCTCCCAAAATTGGGTGGAGGAGGCGTGTTGCTCACCCAATCTGGGTAGGGCTTTCGCTCTAGATGTATCGGAGCACGTCAACATTCAATTTCTTCCAATAGAGCTGTTAGTGCCTCGGTGGTGCTGGCGATTCCCTGGTTTACTTCCTGTTGGGCTTGGTATTGGGAAGGTGTAGCCTGAGGCATTTCTTGAGGATCTGGCTCAGTCGGCACCAAGGGTGTGTATGCCATTTTTGACACCTTCGAAGGGTTCATACGTACTCGCTCCGGTTGCTTCCTGAGTGGAGGGAAGTCTTGGTATTCACCTGAATCCATGTTCTGGTAGTTTGACAGACCGGGTGACTCATTGGGCAGGGAAAAATTGGGTCTTTGAGGTTCACTTGCTTGGAGTGCAAGGTGTGGCTCTTCTTGGGAAGCGCTTTCAATAATATGATTCCTCTAGAGTAGCTCAGCATTAATCTTCCTCAATTCTTTCATTTCCTCTTCCTGTTGATCGAATCTCTCTTCGAGCATAAGTGGCTCATTTTTATCGAGAGGAGGAGGTTGGTTAATGGTAACCAGTCCGTTGTTATTATCCTTGTTTGAAGCTCGTAGGGTAAGAGGAGGAGGGTTAGCTAGAAGGGAGGCCATATTTAGGGTGGCCCACTGGTTCTGGGTGTGCACACCTGGTGGTTCATTGTGAGTCACAGCCTGGCCGGAATCCTTATCTCTCGATCCATCCGGATTTGCATCATCTATGGTGTCACCTTTGGGGTTAGCCTATATGGCTTTGATGGATTCATATCACGAGGTGGAGGAGATATCATCTTCAAATGGGAAGAGTATCTCTCGTGCATTTTACTAGTCCTCCCCTTCCTATCTCGAGATTTCTTTTGGACTCCTTGATGAAGGGTGACGCGGAGATTTCTATGATGCAACCTTATGGTACACCTCTCTCTTGAAGGGGATGGTGATTCAAAAGACGTGATAGGGTAGGAACCTACTCTTCTGATTGTCCTCCCAAGAGGAGAAAAAAACTGATTCTCGTGGGGGAGGTTGTTGTTGAGTAGATAAAAATGCCCCCAGTCCTGAAGGATAGGGCTAGGGATGACTCCTTTCTTGTGGGGCTAGTTTTTTTTATTGGTCTTTCGGGAGAATTTGTTGTTAAAAATTCCCCCTTCCCTACAGGCTGGGGTTGACCCTGGATTGTGGTAGAGGATGCTTCTATCACTACTTTCCTGATCTTGCGTGCCCCCATTTGGGGGTGAACTAGATCTGATGCTGAGTTAACCTATGAATCAATCCCCTATGGGGAGGAAATCAATGACTACTGATTGGCCTCTCTTAGGTGAGAGGCCTATTGTATGCTTTCGGTGGCCTGATTCAATAGTTCGTGAATTTCTTGTTCGCATCGGGCCTGACGCTTCTGGGACATACTCAAGGAATGTCTCTGCTGGGTGTGTCGCCTTTCCTGGACATGGAAACCACACGATCACTATCTTGACGTGATGGCATTGCAAGATATTATGCCTAAAGGGTTCTTCTGGGTGGGGGTGGAGTGAAATGCAGTGCTCCATGTTCTCCCCATCCTCTGATATTGACTCCTGTCGGGGCATCACCAATGAGGCGGCACAATTGGTGTAGTGTATGGAGGTCGACTAACTCAATGTTTCCTTTACGCCTCCTAGGTCACGGTTGCTACGCCGGAGGAAGAGAATCTAGGTCGATGTGACATAGGAGGTATTCTATTGTCTTGACAAGGTCTACATACCCATCATAGGGCATGATTTTTGATTTCATTCGGTGGAGGGTTGTCCATATATCGGAGCAGATGTCGTGCACACATTATTCTAACAACTTTCTGGGTATGTTGATTTGAGAGGTTTCCGTGGGCCAAAAATAACTGGTATATCATCTCTGGACAGTCACTTCCTCAGGTCCAACATGTCGGCATACTCCCACGCTAGTGATTCCTCTACCTGGTCATCCCAACTAAGGTGCTCACCGATAGTGTGTTTGGAGGCAGTGGGGCTGGTAGGTGTTGAATTATCACGTGGGCGATTCAGAGGTGGTTCGGAAGATGAACGTGGCCCCGAACCATCTTTTGATTATAGAAGGGTGTTGTTGGCGACTAGTTGGGAATCTATCATGCTAGATCCCATCCTTCTGTGTGCCTCGGCATATGAGGTTTTTTCTGTGCTTGATTCGGCAGGGGTTGGACCTTCCTGTCGATATGATATGTCACTACGGGGAGGACCTTCGCAATAACTGCCATCATGGTGAGGATGACCATCATGGTTTGATGTTCGATGTGTATCCTGGGGAAGACCTTCAAGACACATTTTGAAAAGGGGAGGACCTTTTAGTTGCTTGGGGCCATTGTGGGGAGGACCTTCACAATGGAAGTTGTGGTGGCGAGAACTACCATCATAGCTGCCGCAATGGTGAGGACTACCATCAAAATTGCCACAATGGAGAGGACTACAATCATAGATTTCTCAAGGATAATTTTAACGGGGTACACCCTGGGGAGGGCCTTGAGAATGTACCTCAATGAGGGGAGGGCCTTCCCATTGCTTGACGTCTCTACGGGGAGGACCTTCATTATTAGAGTGGCGAGGACTAGCACCGTGATCTAATTCCTGGTTGTGCGGACTGTCATTGCAACTTAACCCCTGGGGAGGACCTTTAGGGTAGACCACGACAAGGAGAGGACCTTCATGTTGTGATGAGATGTCACTGCAGGGTGGGCCTCCACAATAGCGACTATGATAGTGAGGACTACTATCATAATCTGTGGTCCCACTTCACGGAGAGTGTTTGTAGTTTATAACCTAGGGAGGAACTTTAGAATGGATCGCATCAAGTGTAGTGACTTCTTCTTGCTTGATCTTATCATCACATGGAGGGATTTCGTGACTCGCATCAAAAGAAAAGCTCTCGTGATCGATCGTTATATGCCCATGGGTGAGGCCCCCGTGGGTTCTCTAGAGAGGACATTCAGAGCTGCTGGTAGCAACATTGTGGGGAGGACCTTCTCAAATACTACTGCCACTCCCATAATATGGTAATGGGTGGTCAGGGTTCTAAGACTTCAATAAGTGTTTAGCGGCATTGGGAACCCCATCTTCCAGTAGAGCAGAGTCATGAACCCTCTCTTTATTTTCTGGCTACCTTTAGCGCATTCGGGGCGCTTTCTTACGGGCAGCAGGGACCGTCTATTGTTGATAACGACCTTCACATTTGGGTCCCTTTATAATTGGGTCTCATGATGCTGCTAGGATATACAAATGAACATCTTGAATTTTAGCTGGGATATATGCCAGCTCTGGAGCATCCATTGTGTTGGACGGGTGTCCCCCAGTTGGAATGAGTGAAGCTACTCGATCTAATTTCCCTTGATCACAGAATATGGCTGATGACCCTCCTGAGTGGAAGAAGGGATACAGATCTACTCCGAGGAAGCTATATCGTCTCTTAGATGGGTTGCCTCAATTGGGGACACAGGCTCACGGGCCCAAGTCCTTGCTGTTGTTGTTGATGCAATTACATTCTGGAATGTCTGGTAGATATGATCTGAGATCGATACCTGCTCCTCCATCATTGCCAGGATATACAGACAGACATCTTTGGCTGGAATGGGTATGAAGGCCCATTCTGGTATTGGAGTAGGAATATCCTGCTCCGGTCCTCTGGTGGTCAGTGGTTACTGACAATTATCCTATGTCGGGGCAGGTGAATGAATCTGCCCCTATGCAGGGATATACCGATTTATCTCTCTATTTTCCGCCACATCGGGATGGCGGACTTTACTTGTATCTGTAGGGAGCTAGCCCTACATATGTTGATTCCCTACCATATCGAGACATTGGCCTTTGTTGGAAGGGAGACGAGCCCGCCTATTAATAGATGCCACATCTAGATGGCGTGCTTTGTTGATCTCCACCATATCGGGATGGTTGGCATTGAAAGAAACTATTAGGAACTGGTCCTACAAGCGTTGGATCACAACCACGTCTGGTTGGTGGGCTTCACGACCCTGGGCAAGGAAATGTGCCTACTGGGTAGGTGTCATCATGTGTGAGTGACGGGCTTGATGGAGCTTGGCAGGGATGCACGCCTGCTTGTATGATGCTGCCATGTCTGGATGGCGAACTTTGGAGGAGCTGACATGTGTATGTTCCTGCTCGCAATACGTCTCCATGACTGGGCAGTGGAGCTCCTCCTCAAGGACAAGGGTGATGACCGGTCCCTAGTTGTAAATTTTCCACCCTCGTCGGGCAGTTCAAGGGGCCAGAGCTCGGGGAG
Organism: Viscum album; assembly: GCA_963277665.1. NCBI lineage: Eukaryota > Viridiplantae > Streptophyta > Magnoliopsida > Santalales > Viscaceae > Viscum > Viscum album. The sequence continues at coordinate 1,325,561,406 of OY728152.1, read as the reverse complement.
CGTGTACATGGATCCTCAGGGTGACCTCCTCCTTAGCGTGAGGATATTGAGTCGCGACGTAACTGCGATGGTGTCTTCCAGCGGAGGCCTTAGAGCAGAACCCTCGTTCAGTGGGGATGATGTCCTCAATGTCGACCTCATCTGCCTCCCTAAGATAAGGGAGGTATGCATTGTCTCGTTCTGGGGATAGACTCCTGAAACTGAGATGGCAATAGGATTTGTCTAGTTCGGCTTTTGCAGCCGCTGATGGGCAGGTGACCGGTGGGTCTTGGCGGATTGGAGGGCGTGAATGGTTGCCTGCATCATCGGGATAGTGTTGTTCAAGTGGTACTCTTGGATCAATGCATCTGAGACCCAATGTTGAAGACGTTGGTTCAGTGATGGGGTCTTTCATTATTGCGGAAGTCTGGTGACTGAGTAGCTTTAGGTACGTGTCTGTGAGTTCCTCTGTAATTCCATTGGATCGAAGGGAGTTCTGAGTGGTACATGTATAATATTTTATCAAATACGAATAGAAAACCCATCAAAGTAGCTTCTCATGATCCCATGCATAATTAATGACATTTCTTAGCCCTCCTTGTAAGTATAAGGGGGTACAATGTGGGATTAGATTAAATCTGTCATGCTTGGTTAAAGATTCACGTCGAGTTCACCAATATTTTTGTTTCGCAACGAATCGGATGGAGTGGAATGATGCGCCCGACTGTCAATCTTACGAAGGGCTGAGGTCTGCTCAATCTCTAAGGTCTGGTATATCGATATTCATTTCAAAACACCCAATAGTTCCATATCCAACGATACGTGGACCTACTTTCCAAAGGCAGGCGTTCACTGGGTGATGTGGCCAGTGATGCTTGAGAACTCACATTGGTCGAGAGGTTGGGAAGTCGGGCTCATCGCACCCTTTTAGGGGGGGAATTATTTCCTATTTAAGGACTCTCTTATAGATTTAAGACATGTTCATATGTTCGCGAATCATTGTATTATACCCAAGCATAGTATCCATAGATTACTCCCGGTTGTCAATGGTTATCTAAACATAGGGATGCGAAGTCATTTAGGCCTAAGGTTTACCATACCTCATTGGAATAATGACTCTAAGGAGTTTGGACCCATTGAGACGGCACTGACTTGAAGCCTTATGACTGGGCACTCAAGAGTTTATTGTCAACTATGGGGGACAGATAACGACTTGAGAGTTTGGATCGAACTCGTGATACGAGCTTCCTACATATCCTCATGAGAGGAATCAGAATCCACGTATTTCAGTAGTGAATTTTAACGTCATGTGAGATAAAGGATTGGGGATTACACTCTGAGATGGTCCATAGAGCTGGTGAACCAGCGTAAAGGGGTCGGAATGACTAGGTGGTGGGCTTGAACCTCGTGGATGCTTCCTACGTACCATGCCTTGAAATGGATCAATGTCCTCGTAGTTCTCATGGTTGGGGTTAGGGTCGGTGCTTACTATAATCTCACATGAGTCATGCTCGGTGTGAGAAACAGGAGGTAGCAGAGACCTGACTATCACGTCATGAAAGGTTCGTTTGTGGGAAGTGAAGTGGGGATTACGCATGGATCAGCCCAGAGAAATGGATATTGGGACTTACTCCAGGATGGAGGACTGATGGTGACAAAGCCCAGCAGGAGAGGTAAAGGGTACCCCTATTTCCATCTCCCCTCTTGGTCCTTGGCACCAAGGAATGATGGAGGTGCATGGGTGATACTTCCTGCAAGAAAGGATAGGGGCTTACAACAAGGTGTTTTCCCTATCACTCTCAGAAGAGGGGAGAATTAATCAATGCTGGTGTCAAAAGGAAATGCAAGCGGGGTCCCCTACTCCTGGAAAATGGAGAGGCAGAAAGGTGACTCCTCGGCTCAAACCCCACACTAACGTGGGTATGTGAACCCGGGAATGTTTTGGGAACCCACCCTCAAGGGCCTGAAAAACCCCTTTTCTCTCTCCTTCTGTGGGTATGTGTACTCAATGTGGTGCGCTGATGTGCCTGGAGATTTCATCATATGGATCTGGTGGCTTTAGTAGAGGCCTTGGCTTGGGGCCGATGAATAGACCACTATAGGGATTGTGATGGATCCGGCCGAATTGGAAGGATTTTATCTAACTAGGGGAATGGAAACACTGAAGGAGTTGGTGGGCCACATGGGTGCATGAGGAGTGGCACCCTTCGCGTAGGGGGTGCTACACTGTTGGAGATGTCGTCTGCATACCGGGGTGCTACACGGCTTCGGGTTCATGCTGCTTACCAGGTTGGTATGCGGCGTAGTCCGCATGAGCAACGGTGGCCAGGGGCAACGTCGGTCAGGGGTTCATCAGTCAGGGCTTCGCCAATGTAGGAGGGTGCTACATGGTGTGTCAGATCTAAAAAGGGGCATAGACTCCCTGGTACGCTGGTAGTACATCCGCGGAGGGGCCTGGCTCACGGTCTTCTATTTTTTTTGTAATTTTAAGTTCACAGTTCACCAAGTTGTTAGGCATTTTTCAGTCCCTTATTAATTCTTTTCCAATTTCATACCTGTTCTGGTTCACGAATTGGAACTTCGCTGTTTGTGAAATCCTATGCTCCTTCCTCTGAAATCCTTCCACCTGAATCTGATTGATCTCTCTCTTATCCCCCTCGATCTCCTTTTATAGAGTGGGTAAAGAGATGTATCTATCGTCATGTGTCACCTTTTTCAGAGTCCCATGAACAAAAACCAAGTTTACAGATGACTTGGTCAATCCGCAACTCGCGGGTGCATTGAATGCAGATTTCCTGCGAACCAAACTAGTTCAGGGAGTGCTTCGCAACCGCATAGGGTTCCACCTCTGTCCCATGAATGATAGTGCACACATTTTGTGCTGGATGACGTGGTTATTAGCTGGGGCGGTTTGTGATGGTAGACCAGCTTGGTGCCTATCCTACTTCGCGCTCGTGGAGGGTCCCCGCCTCTGTTCCACGAACGCCAGCGGTCCGCGGATGGGGCAGCTTGCTGAACTAGCCACGTACCATCAATATTGGACCAACACGTAGACCGATTTGTCTTTTTCCAATCTTTGAGTATTCTCCAAGATTTTTTCACAATTCCTTGATGGAAATTGGGTAGAATCCTCTCTTGAATTAAGGGGATTCTCATTCTCATTTTTGGATTTTTCAGGACCCTACAATGGACACTTTTGTTTTTAATAGGAAGCAACATATTTTATTCATGTAGTTTATTCTATGTTTAAATTTTATATAAAGAAGAATAATGTGAATAATAATCCTTGAAATGGATGGTGAGGAACCTATTCATGATAATACTTTTCTCGTTTGACATGTAATATGATTCCAGTGATGGAGGTTTCTGGATTTTCATGAGGAGTATTTAAACTTTAGGTACTTGAGGAATTAATGTGAATAATTTCAAAATGGAAATAGGGAAAGGGATCAATAGGAGTTGGTTGTGTCAATTTATTCTCGGGAGTGTCAAGGAGATTTTCAACTAATGGTATTTAATAGGTGGATTTTGGGTTAATATAACGCAAAAACCAATTGAAAAAAGATTCTCATCTGCTCTCCTGTGATAACGTGCTTCACGCACCATTGAGAATTTAATTAGTTTTACTATTGAGCCTTCATCCTCTTATCTATAATCTCTTCCTCATTCTCCATTTAACTTTGACCATAGTTTGGATCTAATCCATACCACCCTTAGACCACAGAGTCCCCCCTTCAACCCTGATTCATAGCCTCTTGATCCATGGCCTTTTCCATCTCCCCGTTGCCCAGTTCCCTCCAACCCATGCTCCCCCACCAAATCTCCACCATGATAAATATTTGGCCCTCCCAGTCCTCCCCGTGCTAAACCTGGTCATGGCCTATCATTCACTGATGTTCTCTATGGATTGATCAATGCCTCCCCTAATCCCTTCTTTATAGAGGTCTCCATGTCGCTTCCACAAGCATCTAGGGAGGGTTCTAATGACTCCTTGTATATCCATTGTACATCCTCTACAAAGGTAGTAGAATACATTAAGTTGATGCTATTAGCCTTATTTGGGGCTACAATCCTGTTGATCTTTGTCTTCTAGAACATTTTATGTTCTTGGGGCCTCCGTCTTCCTGTGAATGTCTCCTCGGTTCACAAAAACACTATATGCCTTGTTATCACATCTGAAGAGGATTTTATCAACATGTGGTGCAGGGATTGTTTCTCCCTTGCCTAATGGAGCTTCAACATATTAAGTTAGTCCATAAATGTCTATATGGTAAGTGAAAGCCTTCAATTGGGGTTTGTATTACCATACCATGTCTCCTATTACAATTTTAGAACGAAGTATTCCTTATGGTGATCAATGACTCTTTTGGAGGTTTCCTCTAATTGGATAACATGACCATGTACAGTGTCAATAACTTTGTGGTATTTATCTATGTGGAGGTGGATATCAACCAACCCTTTATAAAAAATCAATCTCTTTTATTTCATGACACCTTTTCCTTGAACAATTATATCTCATACCATGTCTGTAGTATATTCTCTTCAATATACCTCCATCATGGCACACCTTACTGGTTTTCTGCCATCACAGTCAATGTGGGTGTAGAACCCCCCAAGAAGATATTTTTGGGACATTCATCCTACTTCATCCAATTAATAACCTCATGAATATGAAAATTTTGTAGATAATTAATCACTTCATGATATTATAGGGGTCCCCCTCTATGATCCAATTCAAAAACATCATATTATTTCACTACATGGATGTGGTGAAGTGGCCTATCAGGCCATGGAGACATATGCGTAATGGTGTCTACCATTTTTCTATGTTTAAAATACCTCATCCTAATTATTTTACCTCATATAGAATCTTGGGTTGAACATGGTGACGGCATTTCATGGTGGCTTAGCTTGCTCCACATGTATTCTGGCCTTTCCGCCGCCACTGAATGTTACATCTCTAAATAACACTAATGTATCAGAGTTTAGTTGTAATGAGACCAATTTTCAAATACTCAATCTTCTATAATGTCCCTATTAGGATCTTTTTTTCGATCCCCACAATCATAAATCCCATAAATATGGTTTTCCAAGGAATTCTTCATCATGTTCTCTGTGTGCTAGGTGCATGCACACCCTTTATTCTCTAGATTCCTCCATAACTTCAGCAATGCTACATTCTAACGGTACTGGAGTTTGTACCATGTCAAAATCCAAAAATATAAATTGGAGGCAAACCTACCACATCTAAATGTCTATGAGTTTGGGAGCAACATTCAGAAAATACTTCATTGAATGATTTCCATGCTTATATGGAATGCCAGTGACATTTATGCATGGGTCAAGACATATTTCATAGATTCAAATGTGACCCAATAGAAGTAATATATTTTTTATATAATTGAACACAAGAATCCCCATTCAAGAATAAGTGAGTTCTCTAGAAAGAATAAGATGAATGGATGAATTCTTGTATACCCTTTTAACTGGCACATCTTGATATTTTGGCATATAATTTCCACCATGGATATGGTGTAGGTTGATGCCAAGTTCATCACCACCATACTGTCTTAATTTATCCACTCTATCTTAGTGCCATCATATATGGGATATGGGGAACCTTGAAAAGAGTGAATTTATGGAAATTCCACATCATTATTGATCTGGGTAATCATCCATGGGTAGTTTTTGGAATCATTAATGTTGTTTGTGACATGAAGGAGATGAAAGTCATGGGTCCATTCCCCATAAAATCCATTGTGGAAATTGTCCATATCATAGTGGGAAAAGGGATATCATACCATGGCTTCTTAGTGAAATGTTTAACATGGAACCACAAACAAAGTGGGAACCTCTATTCGTGGAGTTTGTTTGCTCATTATTTCGGAAACATGAAAGTCATATCTACATACTCAAATATCTTGGTGATTTATCTAGTGTGTGGCTTATCAGATCAGTCTCCACTTCTCATCTGTATGTATTCTATGAATGATCACCTTGAATGGATCAGATACTATCATAAATTATCTATCTTTCTCAGTTACCATGACCTGGTTCATAATTCCTGGAAAGAACCCTATAAGGTTTATACAGGGAATTCCCAACATGACAAGATATGAAAACTAAATTTTGAGCATCAAAAATTCTCTATGAGTATTCCCCCAACTGATAAAGACAGGATAGCAACCGTGCAGGATTTATCATGACTCGAGTGTATTCTGGAGTTGATTTGGGATTAACAGACTTTTGAGGATCTCGCCAATAAAAAGGAATACCCAATGGACATGATTAGAAAATAATCAAGATTGAAAAGGGAGGGAGAAAGAATGATGAGGTTCAATGGATGTAAAAATGAACATCACTTATTTATATGATTATCTCATGGATTGTAAAAGGATGGATAAACCCAAAATTCTAATTGATAATGGTACTTATAAAAATAATAGGGATTTCATGGGTTGCATGGAAATTTCATTCTTCCATGATCTACTAGTGGGTCCCAACAATCACATGGGTAATGGATACCATTGGGAGAACAGGAGGATCTTTGATGTGGTCCCAGACCATTTTTCTTATTGGGATAATGAAGCTTTGGGGTCATTCATGAAGTAAAGGAGATAAAAAATTTCATGATGAACACGGTACCAGAAAGTTCACTATTACCAGACAACAAACCCAACTCTTTTTATTGGTTCTCTTTTGACATGGTGAAAAATGACCTGATTTTGGATATTTAGGACTTCTTTTGGGGTGGAAATTTATCCCTCATTGCTTCTAGAACCACCATAGTGATCCTCCTTAAAACCAAGAACCCATACAACATTCTCCACAACCTTCCATTGAGTTTTTATAAATTCCATTAAAAATCGTAGGCTGCTTTATCAACACCAGGCTCACTATTCACATCCTTAAGTGGTTCATCATGGAAAAATATAGGTTTGTGAATTTTGGTAGATCCAAGGTCAATTTTGTTTGCTGAGGATATGATTAGATACCTCAAATTCAAGTCTAATGGTTCAAAAATGTCTATTAAAATATATATGAACAAACCATAAGACAACATTGAGTGGAGTTGTTTCAATAGAGTGCTTGAAGATATGAGACTCTCCTCCTAGATCATTTTCTATATTTCATATCCTTATGGCTAGCAGTAACATTCCTTGAAAATACTTATGGAATTTTGAAGGTAACCCATGGCCTATGTAAGGGGGATCCTATCCCTCTGACCAACTTTATTATCACCCATGATGTACTTAGCCTCCTCATCAAATGAATCTTAAGAAATTGTGAAATTTTCACATATCATAGAATAATGAGATATCAAAATATTTTACAAATAAGAGTCATTGATAAAACTATCATATTCATGATTAATAATATTATATTTATTTGAGGTTTGAAAAAGGTGTTGGAAGAGTTCTTCCACTGGTGTCTCCATTTTATTAACTACAGAAAAAGACACATTCTATTCCCAATCAGTTGTCCCCCACTAGATTTATATTGTTACCCTAACATTGACATTTATAAAGGTAATCCTCTTATGGAATAAAAGGGTTCCCCCAAATATATTCAAGGAGGTTGTGAATACATGCCATAGAATCCCAAAATAACAATATCATAGATCAGTTCCTCAACTAGGAGAATAAATATCGATCCTTTGGAGGAAGGGTATCACTGGTTAGTTTAATTCACAAGGAAATTCTATTCCACGCCCTCTTTTCTATTAATGTACCTAAAGGAATCATCAAGAACATTGATAGGATTATATGATACGTCATATGGTATCCTCTCTTAGATGGAAAATGCCACTAGGTATCCCGGAAAAAGATGGCATGGCCAGTAGAGGACAAAATTATCAATTTCTAAATCCAAGAGTACACCATTCATTGCATGCATGCTAATTTGGAATGGGATGTTATGGAATAATGTACCTTGGGGGAGAAGTTCATGCATAACACCATCTTAGGTAATATGTATTCAGTGAAAGGCTGTGCTTCTCAAGATTTTTCTTTGGATGGCTTCCTCCTTACACCCTACAACCTCACACCCTATGGATAGTAGGAAAAGGGGATATCACCTTTCAGAACCAAAATTGGTGTGGAAATAAAATTTGTTTCCCATGATTCTCTATTAGTGAAATATTTTATAGGATAGAGAGTATTTACCAAGATCTTAAAGGGGAACCGATAGATAGGGAACAACTAGGAAAATTTAACATCATTGAGATAAACATAGACCCTGATAGGTGCATCATTACAGAATCCTCCACAAGGTCTTTCACATTAAAGGACTTCTGCCAAATCTTGAGAGATATGGAGAAAGCTGATAGCTGGAATGATTTTCATTGGGTCAAAATAATCCTAATTAAATATATCATCCACACCTATAGTATAAGAAATATGGTTTTATCAGTGGATATAATCATTTAATTATGTATCATTTTAAAACATTCATGATGTGCTTTCCATTAAAATCATAGGGTTGAAAATACAGGTAACCTCTTTTTCAAGGGAGAGTGGGAATGTAATGTGTGGAACTTCTTCAGTGAGTTTATTGGATACACTAATCCAATCATGGAATATCATCCCTTTCATGATTGATGTTATCATGGCTACAATGACAAGGGTTAAGATATAATGGATCGTACAATGGTGATGCATACATGCTACTGGTTCATTAGGAAGGAAATGAATTAGTGCGCCATGGGTGTATTTATTCTTTATGTAGTGTTTTATTCATTAGGATGAGTAACCTGTTAAATGACATGTTCAATTTCATGTGCTACTAGAGGGATTCCCCCACTCTACAATATCTTAATGAAAGTAACCAAAGTGCCCATCCTAGTATCAGTAACCTAAATAACAATTGTGTCAATTGGAATCCACTTACAGTTGGCCTAAATGTCAACATGGACGACTCCTTCATCCAGGGAGTCATTAGGGGTGTTGGTGTAATTTGTGTTACCAATAGTTCAGTCATTATGACATTTACAACCCAATTGGGACATGGGTCCTTTCTCTAGGCAAAGGCTATGCCGATGCTCTCAAGCCTCAGCATGTATTTCCAAAAAGAATCTTTGGACCCCTAATATATAAAACAATAGTTTCTGTATGAAAACAACCTCATAAAATTTTTTGGTCATTTTATATGGTCGTAGAATATTGTGTTTTCCATTGGGATAAATTTTAATAATTTCCTTAATTAATTATATTTTTTGGGGATATATAATATTTATTAAATAAATAAGTATTTATCAAAAGATGAAGAGTGATAATATAAATTAAACAATCTGTCAGATGAAAACCCGAACATAAATGTGGTTTTTAGATTAGTTAATTTGTAATGGTCGGTGTAATTTATGTTCCTTGGTATCAATTATTATATATATTCATGCCAATTAGTTCATTAAATTAACTCTTTGAATAAATAAAGCCCCACAGATACACAATAATAACATTTTTATAGGTTTGGATACTAAATATTTGATGATAAAATAGTGTGTTTAGAAATATTTTGGATTGTGATCATTTTATGTTGGTGAATATTTGATTATTTATTCTAATAACATAGAAAATATAAATTCCATGGAATGGATGACAGAGATTTTCATATTGTTGTGTAATCTCTAATGAATAAGGTTCCTTCCTAAATTCATGCCATAAAAAATATTTCCTACAAAAAGATCCACTTCATATCAGGATATATTAATTAAATATTTCAATGGAAATATAATGAATTAATAACAAAATATTTTAAATATGAATACTAAAAAACTAGATGATGGTTATTTTTAGGGAAAATAATGTATTTGAATTTATTAACATTAATATATAAATACAAAATGTTCAATATTGAATTATATCCTATATAAATTATACGTTAAAATATTTTTTATACAATTAAATTAATGGGATTTTATTTTTTAATTTTTGCCGATTTATTTTCAGGGTTGATGGGTTGTGTTCTCGAATTGTAGATTGAATAACTAAAATATGTCCTTTCTATTATAATATTTTTTATGTGATTATTTATTTTAGATATCTATTTTATTAAAAATGATAAATGATGACGAAATATTTCTTTTTTTAAAAAATAAAAAATATCAATGTTGTTCATATCAATAATATTACCTCTTGAATTACATTTCAGTACACCACGATGAAAGCGATCGTTTTGTCGATTTTTTATGTAGTATGATTACCCATCAACAAATAATAATTCACTTTTATACATGTAATAACTTGAAAATTTATTTAATGGTTATATCATCATTTCATAATGCTTCATTATGAAGATAATTGATATTGCTCATGGGTAGTAGGCATGTGATTTATATCAAGTTTGTTTTTATTGGAAATGTGAATGATAACATCAATACACAAGGGATTGAACAGGTTCTCAATGAATATATTTAGTGGTTTGATGGAGGATTTTCCCTTATCATACTTTTACAAAAATTATATACCTATCAAATTGTAATGAAAATATTTCGGATACTATGTCATGGAGTATTCACAAGATTCCCAGATCTGAAATGTTTTACTAAAAACTTCATAGTCTTCTAGGTTACATGAATTATACATTAAATTGCATTATTTTTTGGTTTCCACCCAATTTTTAAATATCAAAAACCATGTATGCATGATCCTGATATCATTTTTACTATAATGACATGAAATTGTGAATAATATTTATTCCCAAATTTTTGTTTTATTTTATTTTTTTCTAAACAAAACCATATTATTTTAATTAATGAAGATAGTATAATTAAAATGAGACTGTTGGGTTTCGACTATTATTTGACCATTGTTCAATATGACCATTGGAAACTATACTCTTAATGTTATAATTATTTTCTATTAATTCTAATGATCATGGTTAAACAATAAAAAATTAATAGTCATTGTCCTAATCGAGTAGACTCGGGTCATACGAATACTATTTCTTATAGCATGGGAATGAGGTTGCATCACCAGTATTTTCTCTGGACCAACCCCATATCAAACCTCACATATTAATTTAGAAAAAAATCACTTATGAGGGAAATTCAAGCTGATAGAAATCACCACTTGGGAAATGTCGACCGAGCTACCCTAATATTCTATCACCATAGAGCACCTTACACATAGTTCCTATGCATGTGTTATAAGAGGCTATGTAACAGGGACAAAGTTACTTTGTGTAATAATTTTGTACAAATAATATTTTTATTTCTTATTATGGTAAAATTTTTTAATTTCATATGTCTAGATAAATTTGTATGAAATTAAAGAAGATCCATATTATTTATGAATATTGGAAAAAAAGTATTTTAAAATATTTATTATAATTTAATTAATTAATAATGTGAAATGATTTTCAAAAAATGGTTTTCTACATTTGTGATCTATATTAATTTTAGATTCTATTGAGATAAACATTATTTTTTGGAGATTAGTAAATTATGAATAGTAATATTACCCTTATGAATAGTAATGGGACCATGGGAATTGTGACCTCACTTTATAATGTATAAATACACTTTAGGAATATTGATTGGTAATGTGATATAATATAATTAGTAAATAACATTTTTAAAAATTATTAGTCCATTGTTAGTATTTTTTCTTGTAAATAGTGTTTTAACATAAAAATTAAATATCTTATAATTATAAAATTATTTTCATAAAATGGTGTTCAATTTTGAATTCAGAGCATTGATATTAGGTTATGGTGAATTTATGGGATTTTTATAAAAAAAATGATGAAAAGTATTAATACAATTTTGAGTATCAGCGTGTTTGATGACATCATTAATGGTGTAATAATGATGTAATAATGATGTAACAATTTTGGTTGACTTTTTTACAGAATGATATATTTTGAGGTGACCTGTGTGGCCAACACCATGTGAAAATACTATTGGAAAGCCTATGGTTTTCTCAATAGCCTTAATGATGTGTCCCTTGGAAATTAATAAAATATTCCCTCAATTTTTATTTAAATACCAACTCGTTCCTTCAATACCGTCATTCCAAATTCCTCTTAAACGAATCTATGGTTGTTTTACCTCCTAATGAGTTCTCACAAGGTTTCCTCAATCCCCCCAAGTTCCCAACCCCCATGTTTTTTATGTCACTCTTTAAGGTAAGGGAACCTTTCACCCACCTATTTTTGTCAAGACATTCTGTAGGTTATGTCTACTAGTCTTCAGTTTATTATGTGTGGGTATGTTCATATATACCCTTATTGTTTTTGATTTTATTTAAAAATTTTGAACTACCATTTCCACTCTCATCAACAAATTTTCTGAATTTTTATGTTACCCTGTTAGGATGAAAATTTTTCGTAAAAGAACTCACCTCTTCCCTTTCATGATTCCTTTTCATTTGGTATGTCATTAAAAAATTATATATCAAGATATTTTTTCTATTTTATTAATACCTTATATTGGGTTATGAGTAATTTTTTAGTGGTTTACCCTCCCCCCCCCCTCTTGGTAATTTTTTATAAACCCATGTCGTATAGCCGTTATGCTACAGAATTTTCATCTCAAAATCACTCTCTCTTTTTCTCAAGAAATTATTTTATTTTATTTATGTGAATACCCAAACATATTTCCTCTACAATGGTATTCTTATGGAAATAAATGATATATTTTATTCCAGAATTTTCATTCATTAAATCCTCAGTTCCATTCCGTGGTTTATAAATTATATAATGATCTTGTTTAAAGCAGTTTTTAATAAATCACAACTTTGACATGAAACCCATTTATTTTATTCTATTTGGGTTATTTATGATATGAATTATTATTATCTATGTAGATCACATGAAAATAAATACATATTAAGGGTTCTCCTTGATAGTTCTCTAATGCATTTCATAATGAATTTAATCTCTAGAGATGACAAGTTTCACAATACCTTGGTGAACAACCTTGGTAATTTTTATGACACTATTGGGATGGAACATAGTGATATGATAATTAGTGTCTAAATTAAATGTTTTAGAAACATTTTATTTTTATTTTTCATGTTATTATTATAGTATTTTACTTTATCTACATGTTTTTATTGATATCTCTCAGTTTCAAATGTAAATTGTTTCACATAATTTCCTTACCGGGCCTTCTTCTCACCATTTCTATTGATGTATGTCTCCAAGTTATGAGGTTATGTAATTGAACATAGGATAAAATTTTAATTAAGATTATAAAGTTGATTTAAATGAATGTTTTATGATTTCAGGTTTTATGTTCCTGATTTCCAATACACTTGAATGTCATCTGATTGTAAAATGTAATGAAAAGTTCCATAATAAAAGGAGGGATGTCATAGTTAGTATCGAAGGGAGGTGTAGTTATTTTTCATAAATTAGGATATTAAATCCTCAGGAAGAACCCAATATAAATGTTTAAATATATGAATACTTTCAGGTATTTTCGTGAAATATTTAATTAGTGGGTTCATAATAAATTAATCCATGTTTGGATATGAAAAGGTGGATGTGGCTCAAGAAAATATGTACTTAGGAGTGAAAACACTGACAAGGAGTTTTGGTCTTGACCTGGGGTATCATAGTACAATACAACGGGCCTTGTTGCACTCTGAGATTGACACTCCTGAGGGATATGTTCAGTTAATCACACGCTTTTTATATATAATTATAATGTATTTGTAGGGAAATGAAATTATTTAAGCATGATGTTTTAAGACAGAAAAATCCATTAAAGAAAAAATATTAGTAAAATAAAAAAGATTCTAACTAAGGTTTTATTCTATTTAAAAATTTAAGGAAAGATGAGGTATTGTGAAAATAATTACCACAATGGAACATGAGCTGATGGACCTTTGATGGATTCTGGAATGGAAACTTTCATGAGAATGATGAACCAACTAACTCATGTTATAGGAAATAACATGAATCAAGCTGAGAGACCAATCACTCCATGAAGGGAAAAATTAAATTTTGAGTCCATTGTGCATCAACAACCTCCAACCCATAGTGTATCTATCGATCCATTTATTTCTAAATAGTGGATCACCTCTATTGAAATTATCTATTCTATGCTCTGCTTTTTAGAAAAAGAGAAGATCAAACATGTTGTTTTCATGTTAGTGGGAGAATCTTATCAGTGGATTGAACTGATTAAAAAATGATTCCAATAGTGAAGGTTGAAGCTACGAAGTGGTAAGTGTTCATATGGATCTTCTACAATAAGTATTTCCCTAATATTATGAGAAAATAATGGAGAAGGAGTTTCTCAAGCTGAATAATAATGATAATAAATCTATTTACATCTATAAGATAAACTTCACAAGACATTCCCATCACACCTTAAGATTTTTTATTGATCCTAATGGGAAGGTTGATTGATTTTTTGGAGGATTAAGAACTCATATATGGAAGAATCTATCCAACTGAAACTACGATAGATATGATGAGATAATACAGAGTGTAATGAAAGTCAACCTGGAGTTCAGTGAGATGAAATGGCCTCATAAATTCAATGACAATAAGAGATCAATTTAGTGGAGATTATAGATGACCATTGATTAGAGAAGAGGAGGCAAGAATGTTCTACATCCAACATGTAATAATTGTGGGAAGAATCATTCATGGAGCTGCCATCTCAAGAGCGATAAATGCTAAATGAGTGGAAGAGATGACCATTTTTGGTAGAATTTTTATATTGAGGTGAAGCCGCAACTTCCCAATACTAATAATAATGGGAAGATGGGGAAGGACCAACCTGATGTCCAATTTTATATGATTGGTAAAATTGGTCACTTTTCCAATAACAAAAAAATTGGTCGGTAATGGATGGGAGCCACCATCAGCCTTAGAAAAGGCCTAAGGAGAAAGGTCATGTGTTCACTATCATGACAGTTAATGTTGAAGCTCTAAATGTTATGGTGGAAGATGCAGTTATTGTTCTCTCATAGTTATAAAGTACTCTGTTTGATTCTAGTTCTATGCATTTTTTATTTCCTGTATGTTTGCTAAGAATTTAGATTCAACACTAGAATTTCTAAAAGTGTAGTTGTTATTCAATAAACCTTGTGGAATTATCCAAGCATCATTGAAATTTAGAAAATGTATTTTTTACTTTAGTGAGAAAAATATTATCCCAAATCTAGTAGTCATTCCCATTCTGGAATTACACATTATACTATGGAATGATTGGTTCCCAAATTATAATATTAAGATCAAATACTGAAGCATGGAAATCGTAGTAGTCTTGATTGGGAAACCTATAGTTATCTTCCAAGGAGAAATTTTTCAACCTGATATTTTTCTACAAGAACCTATTATATCATTATTTATGGAGTTTATCGGTGAAAAAGATTATGGAAATGAGAGTATAAGGATAGAAAATGTCCCCATAATCCTATAAATACATTGATGTATTTCCTGAGGAGTTACCCATACCAACTCCATAACAATGGGTAGTGTTATCCAATGAACTCGTACCTGGATCTCATCTGATATCAAAAACCCCATATAGGACATAAAATGTGGAGTAGGAGGAACTAAAGAAACAACTCCATGATCTTTTGGATAAGGGGTTATCTAACCGTATGTGTCTCCTTGGGGATAACCTATTCTCTTTCTAAAGAATAATTATGGATCAATGTGACTATGCATTGATTATTAAGAATTGAACAACATCACAGTGAAGAAAAAATAACATCTTCCTGGAATTGATGACTTATTTTACCTACTTCATGGGGATCAATTCTTCACTATAATTTATCTTTGATCTAGATATCATAAATAGTGGGAGAAGAAGGAAGATATTCCAAAAACTTCCTTCTGATCAAGACATGGGAATTATGAGTTTTTTGTTATGACCTTTTTCTTGACTAGTGCTACTGATATATTTATGGATTTGATGAATAGATTCATTAAGTACTACCATGATAACATTGTGGTTATTTTTATTTATTACATTCTGATATATTCCAAAATATGTGAGATGCATGAGGATAATCTAAGTGTTATATTGAAAACATTATGGAAGGATTTTTTTTTTGGAATGTAGAGAAAATATGAGTTTTGGTAACAAAAATTTGCTTTTTGGGAGAACATTGTAACAAATGAAAGTATCATAATTGACCCTTCAAGGACAATGGTCATAGATGAGTTTCCTTATCCTATAATAATAACTGAGATTCATAGTTTCCATCGATTATTAGGATATTATAGGAGGTTTTTTATAAACTCTTCATGACATTCTAATCCATTAAACATGTTTACTCAAAAGGGGTCAAGTTCTATGGTCAAATGAGTGTGAGGAATTCTTCCTGGAGCTGAGGAAGAGATTGATTACAATAACCATCTTAACTCTTCCCTCAAGTGGATAACGATTCATTGTGTTTAGTAATTCATCTCTATAAGGTCTTGGGTGCGACGTCATGTAAAATGATAAGGTGATTTCATATTCATATCAATAGTTGAAGACTCAATAATAAAACTATCCTAAAAATGATCATGAGTTAGGTGCAGTTATTTTTTCTCTAAACATATGGAGGAAATATCTTTATTGGGAGAAATTTGATATATACACACTCCATCAAATATTGAAGTATATTTTCATACAAAAGGAATTGAACATGAGACATAAGAGATGGTTAGAACTTCATTAAGACTATGATTGTTCAGTTCTTCATCATCCAGAAAGAGAAAAAAATTCGAGGTTTCATTAAGTATTAAAGACCTAATTTTTCATTCTGGTATAATGATTAATTAGATCATTTAATTAATGACATAGTGAAGTTGTACACGTGAATTGTAAGGGAAAGGACATCATCAGCACTATCCTAAATGAATTATTAACCGTAATTACTAGATAATGTCAAGAAAGCTCAGAAAGAAGATCATTTGTTACAGATGATGTTATTGGCTATGAAAGATGGGAAGTTTCAAGAGTTTAATACTGATCAAGAATGTGTACTAAAATTTCAAACAAGACTATGTGTTCCATCTATTTCTGAAATAAATAAGGAGTTGATAGATGAAGCTCATAGCTCTACATTATCTATATATCATGGAATCATGAAAATGTATACAGACCATTTTGATCATTATTGGTGGGATAATATAAAAAGGGAGATTACTGACTACACTGAAAGGTTCCAAGTATGTCAGGAAGTGAAGGAAGAGTGACAATATCCTAAAGGGGTATTACAACCACTACCCATACCAGCATAGTAGTTAGAAAATATCACTATGGACATTGTCACTCGTCTATTGAGAACTTACAAAGGAAATATGTGATATGGGTTATTGTGGACTGTCTCACCAAGACTGTCCATTTTATTTCTATTCTGGGAGATTTAAATCTTGATATAATTTCCATGGAACACATTAAAGATGTTATAAGGATGAAAAAAGTTCCACTCTCTATTGTATCTGATCACGATCCAGGGTTTCTGTCAATATTTTGGAGAGGTCATTAACATACCTTGAGAACTGAATTGATTTTCAGTATTTCATATCACCTCAATAATGATTCCAAATATTAAAGGACTACTCGAACTATCGAGGACATGTGGGGATCATGCTCAATTGAATTTCAAGGTGGATCAGATCAACTTCTGCCATTAGTTGAGTTCTCTTACAATAAATATCTTCCACTCAAGCACTTAAATGGTACCCTGTGAAGATCTATATGGGAAGTGATGAAGAAATCCTACATGTTGTGAGGAAGATAGTGAGTGAATGATTCTTGGTCATGATCTTGTGCAAGCTATGACAGAAAAGATTTATGGCATCCAAAACCACATTAAGGTTACCTAGAGTAAGAAATAGAGAAATGTTGACAACCATTGAAGGGACATGGAGTTTGATATTGGTGACAAAGTCTATCTTCGAATTTCACCTTGTAAAAGAGTCATGTGTTTTGGGAATAATTTGAAGCTCAACCCTGGTTACATTGGCCCCTTTGAAATCCTTGACCGCATATGAGTTGTGGACTATCAGCTTGCATTTCCTCCAAATCTAGCACATGTTCATGATGTCTTCTGTGTATTTTTCTTGAGGTATTACATACCTGAACCTTCTCATAAACTAAATCTAGAGGTGGTACAATTATTACATAAAAACCCTTATGAGGAGAAGCCGATGGAGATCTAGGATCAATGTGGCAGGGTTCTATGCAACAAAACAACCCACCTAGTAATGGTGTTGTGGAGGAACATCATATGTAAAAATCCACGTGGGAATAAGAGTAGTCTATAAGGTAAAAGTGCCCACACATTTTCACATCAGAGAATATGATTTGAAATTTCAGGGAAAACATTTCTTATGGGGGGAAAGAATGTAATGACCCAATCATTTTAATAATATGTGTTTATTGAAGTTGTGGGTAATTTTATTTTGTACTCAAAAAAACTATATCCGTTTAATAAATTATGTAGGTATAATTAAAATTAGAACTGTGGGTTACAGCTATTATATGACCATTGGAAACTGTAATCACAACTTTATGATTATTGATTATAAATAAAAATGATCATGGGTAAATAATAAAGAAAAAAGAGTCGATGGACTCCTCTAGAAGAATCGATCGGTATGAATCCCATCTTTTGGAGTTTGGGATGGATGTTGCATAACCAGGATTTTCTTTGTACAATGATCAAGACAAACATAAACATATTATGCTTGAACAGAATCACATAAGGGAGAAGTTCAAGATGATAGAAATCACCACTTAAGGAATTTTGTTCAAGACACCCCAAGATTATATAACCCTCGCAACTTACTCTTAGTTCCAATGCATGTGTTATAAAAGGCTAAGCAATGTGGGTATAGTTACATTGTGTAATTCTTTTGTATAAAAAACATTTTTATTTTTCATCATGGTATCATTTGTCAATTTCAAATATCTAGATAAATCTAGGATGAATTTAATAATTTTCCATATTATTGATGAATAATGGAAAAAAATTATTTTAAAATAATTTTTTACTCTAAATATTTTATAATGTGAATTTATTTTCAAAAAATTGTCTTCTATAGTTGTGATTAGTAATAAATTTAGATTCTAATAATATCAAAAAAATTGTTGTATAGTAAATTATGAATACTAATATTACCCTTATGAATAGTAATGTTAATAAGGGAATATTAACCTCACTTAATAAAGTGTAAATATAATTTAGGTATAATTATTGTTATGTAATATAATAATTAGTAAATAAATTTTTCAAAAGTTAATAGTAATGTATTAGTATTTTTTTTTCAGGTAAATAGGGTTTGTACTTAAAAATTAATTATATAATAATTAGAAAATTATTTTCATAAAATTTTGTTCATTTTTTAATTTAGAGAAAAAATATTAGGTTTGGGTTATTTAATATATTATAAAAAAAATTGTTTTTTGGTGAATAGTAAAAATTAACTTTTTGAATATCAGTTTGTTCAATGACATTATTAAGGATGTATTAATGATGTCATAATTTTTCTCAACTTTTTTACATTAATATATGTTATAAGGTGTCCCATTTGGCCAATACCATGGGAAAATACCATGGAAAATACCATTTTATTCCAATATCACTAATGAGGTGTCCCTTGAAAATTAATTACATATTCCCTCACTTTTTCATTTATTACCATTCCATTAAATCATTTATTTCATTCAAAACTCCTCCACAAAGATGATCATGTATTTTTAAATTTCATGGAGTCCTCCAAATGTTCCCTCAATCCCCCATGGTCCCAACCATCAGGTTTTTGATGTTACTCTTCAAGGTAAGCGAACCTTTCACTCTCCTCTCTTAGTCATGACTTCCTTTATGTAATGTATTCTAGTTTCCATTTTATTATATGAAGGTATGTTTCTATATATCCTTATTTTTTCCATTTTATGTCCAAATTATGAAAAACCATTTCCACTCTCATCAACTTATTTTCTGATTTTTTAAGTGATGTCGTTAGGCTTCCAAATTTTCTTACAAAAATTGCATCTTATATGTCAGGTTTCCTTTTCATTTGGAATGTCATTAAAATATTCATACCATGATATTATTTCAGTTTTAATCTTTACATATACTATTTTATGAGCTATTCATGAGTTGGATACCTTTTTTCCATCACTTTTTATTGTTTTCTAAAACCATTTTTTATAGTCGTTGTACTGTAAAATTTTCATCTTGAAATCACTCTCTCTTCTTCTCAAGAAAATAACATATTTAGTTTATGTGAATACCCAAAAATATTTCGTTTCTAGGGGTATTCATCAGGAAAAAAAGATATATTTGGTTATTTAATTAACATACATAAAAATATCATTTCCTTTCAATGGGTTATAAATTATATAATTATCTTGTTTTTATGAACTTTTTAAAAACATCAAGATTTAGACATGAAACCCATTTCTTTTATTCTCTATGGTTTATTTAAGATCTTTATGATTATGATATATGTGTCTCACATGAAAATAATTACATATTAATGGTGAGCCCTGATAATGATCTAATTTATTGGGTAATGAATTTAATCTATATAGATGAGAAGTTTCTTGATACCTTGGTGAATAACCTTGGTATTTTTTATGTCACCTTGGGGTGGATCTTGGGGATACGTTCATGAATTTATTAATTAAATGTTTTTGCCACTTTTTCAAGTTATATTTCAAGTTATTATTATTATTATATGCCTCATTATTTACATGTTCTTATTGATATCGCCCAAGTTCACATGTAAACAGTTTCACTTTCTTTCTTTATTGGGCAATCTACACACCCTTTCATTCGTTATATGTGTCCAGGTAATTAGATGTAGTAATTTTACATTATATTAACTTTTAAGGATTATTTTAAAAGTTATTTAAAATACTATTACATGTTTTCCTGTTTTATGTTCCTAATTTCAAATACACTTTGCTTTAAATATCCTATATTTGTAAAATGAAATGAAAAGATGTGTAACAAAAAGGCGGGATGAAATAGTTGGTATCAAAGGGAGGTTTTTTTATTTTTGGAAATTAGGCTATGAAATCATAAGGAAGAACCCTGTAGAAAATTTTATATATAAGAAAACATCATGGTATTTTGGTGAAATATTTTATAAGTGGTTTCCGAAAAAATAAATCATTGTCTAGATACGAAAAAGTGAATGTGGATCTGGTACAGATGTACCTTGGTGTGAAATATATAACAAGTAATTTCATCCATGACCTGGGGTATCCTTGTACATGAAAATAGGTCTTTCTTCTCTCTGAGTTTGACACTCTTAGGGGATGCGTTTGGTTAATCACAAGCTTTTTGTGTATCATTATGAAGGATTAATAAAGACATGTAATTGTTTAATTGTTATGTTTTAAATCATCAAAATCATTTATAGATAAAAGATTTGTAAATGAAATATGAATGTATGAAAGTATTTATTCAATTAAAAAATTGGGGGAAGTGGGAGGAACCATGAAAATGGTGACCGCATTAGACCATGCACTGACGACCTTCTAATTGATTCCAAAAAAGAAATTTTCATGAGAATGATAAACCAATTGACTCATGTAATGGGAAATAACATGAATCATAGTGACAGAAAAATCTCCCCATAAAGGAAAGATCACTATATTGAGTAATTTTTTGGCAATGGCCACCATCCTTTAGTGGAACCACCAATCCACAGATTTGTGAATAGTAGATCAGGTCCACCGAGAAGGATATTTATGTGCTCATCTGTTCTGATCAAGAGAAGGTCAACATGTCTATTTACTGATTAGAGGGAGGAATTGATCGATTGTGGGAATATATTAAAAACAAGAGTCAAATAGTTGGGGTTTAAGTTATGGAGTTAGAAGAGTTTATAGGGATCTTCTTCAATTTTTATTTCCCTCATTCTATGAGAAAAAACATGGATAAGGAGTTCCACGAGCGGAAGTATAAGGGGAATTAATATGTTGGATGATACGAGATAAAATTCACAAGACATTCATGTAACACCTCAAGCTTGTTACTATACCCTAATGGGAAGGATGATAAATTCTCTTGTAGACTAATAAAACATCTACGGAAGAATCTATCAATCCGAGACCATGATATCTATGAGGAGAAGATACGGAGTGATATGATAGTAAAACTAGAGTTAGGTGAGATGTAGTTGTCTCATAAATCTAGTTTCAAGAAGAGATCAACAGATCCCAGATTATGGAGGAAAATTTATCAGAGAAGTGGAGAAATGTAATTGCAACATCCCATGTGTAATAAATGATGGAAGAATAATTTAGGGAAATGTCTTCTTAAGAGTGGGAATTTATACATGTGTTGAAGATATGGCCATTTTCACAGAATTATTTTAGTGAGTTAATGTTGCAACTTCGAAACACTAATGATTAGGGGATGATAGAGGATTTCCAACCTTATGTATAATAATATAAGTGTGGAAAACTTGGGAACTTTTCAAATCACTATCCAAATATGAGGGTAGTAGAGGGGAACCACCATCAGCCTCAATAATTTAAAATGTTTCAAGGTTTTTATTTTTCTATCATGGAAGATGATGTTTATGTTCCAAATGATGTGGTGGAAGTTAATCTTGTTGTTCTCTCAAAACTAGATAGTACATTGTTTGATTCTAGTTCTACTCATTCATTTATTTCCTCTATGTTTTCAAAGAATTTATAATCAACCAATTAATTTCAAAAGGTATGGATACCAGTCAAGACACCATGTGGGATTATCCAAACATCATCAATGATTACAAACTCTTGAATTTACTTTACTGAGAACATTCATATTAAAAATATAGTAGTCATTCCCATGTTGGATGTCGAAATTATACTAGGGATAGACTGGGTCTCAAAGTAAAATGGTAAAATAAAATGCACAAGCAAGGAAATATCAGATGTATTGAATGGGAAACCTACAATTATCTTTCATGGAATGATATATAAACCAGATCATATTCTATCAGAACATCCAATATCATTCATTATGGAGTTGATCAGTGAAGAAGAAGAAGTAAATGAGAGTATAAGGATTAAAAATATCCCCATCATACAAGAATATATTTATGTATTTCCTTATGAGTAACCCATACCTCCCCCAGAAAGCGAGGTAGAGTACTCTATTGAAATCGTACCCGGATCTCATCTGATATCAAAGACCCCATATAGGATGGAAAAAAGTGGATCTGGTGGAACTAATGAAAAAAATACAAGATATTTTGGAAAAGGGGTTTATCCGACGTAGTGTGTCTCCTTGAGGAGAACATATTCTCATTGTGAAGAAGATGGATGGGTCAATACGACTATGCAATCATTTTAGAGAACTGAATGGGATCTCATTGAAGAACAAATACCATCTTCCATGAATGGATGACTTATTTTCCGAAATTCATGATGATCAATTCTTCTCTGAGTTAAATCTACTTTATGGTTATAATAAATTGTGTTTGAAGAAAAAAAGATATTCCAAAAACATCCTTCCGATCAAGATATGGGTATTATTTGTTTTTTGTTATTCCCTTTTTCTTAACTAATTCTCCTTCTATTTTTATGTATTTGATCAATAGAGTCAATAAGGACTATGTTGATAAAATTATGTTATTTTTAATTGATTTTATTCTTATATATTCCTAAAGTCATGAGAAGAATAAGGATCATTTAAGGGTTATTTTTCATCCTCTATAGAACTATAATATTTTTATAATGTTCAGAAAATGTGAATTTTGGTTACACCAAGTTGCATTCTTGGGGAACATTGAAACCAATGAAAGAATCACAGTTGACCTTGCATAGGAAATTTTTTTGGAGCAGTGGCCTCAGCCCACAATAATAACTGAGATTTTTCATTTACATGGATTAGCTGGATATTGAAAAAACTTTTCACAACATTCTAATCCATTAACTATGTTAACTCAAAAATGGGTCAAGTTCATCAGGAAAAATTGTGTGAAGAATTTTTCCATGAGTTGAAAAAGAGATTTGTTACTGCACCCATGTTAAATCTTTCCTCATGTGGAGAAGGATTCATTATTTTTTGTGATGTGTATCTAAATTGGATTGGGTGAATCCTCATGAAAAATGATAAGGTGATTTCGTATGCATATCGATAGTTGAAGACTCATGAGAATAACTACACTACACAAGATCTTGAGCTTGATACAGTAGTTTTTGCTCTGAAGATATGGATGAACTATCTTAATGGGGAGAAATGTGATATATTCAAAGAACATCAATGTTTAAAGTATAGTTTCTGAAAAAAGGAATTGAACAAGAGAAAAATGAGGTGGTTGGAATTTTTTAAAGACTGATTGTTCAATTCATTATCATCATAAAAGAGAAAACAATGTCCCTAATGCATTAAGTATGAAAGACCCAGATATTATTTCTATTATGAGGATTCAAATAGATCCTTTGATAAATGGCCTAGTAAATCTAGACATGGGAATTATAAGGTTAAATACATCATCAAATCTATCCCAAATGATTTCCCAACCACCATTACTAGTGAAAATCTGGAATACTCAGAAAGAAGATCTGTTGTTAGAAAATAAGTTTGAATCAGTTTAGGATGGGAAGTTTCCTGAGTTCAACATTGATCAAGAAGGTGTAATTAAATTTCATAGTTAGCTATGTATTCCATCTATTCTATAAATAAATAATGAAATGGTGGATAAAGCACATACCTCTACTTTCTCTATACATCATGGAAGCACGAAAATGTATAGGGACCTTCATGATCATCATTGGGTGGATAATATGAAAAGTTAGATTCATGACTACAATACATGGTGCCTGGTATTCCAGAATGTGAATGCATTGAAACAACTTCCAAAAGGGGTATTACACCATTTCCCATACCAGCATGGAAGCAAGACCATAACACAATGGAATTTGTCACTGGCCTCCCAAAAACTTCCAAAGGAAAAAATATGATATTGTTTATTGTGGACCATCTCACCAAGACTGTCTATTTTATCTCTATTCATGAATATTTATCTCAATATCAACTTTCCATGATTTACATAAAAGAATTTGTAAGGCTGCATATAGTTTCACTTTCTATCACATCTGATCGTCATCCATGGTGCACATCAAAATTATGGGGAAGTCTTCTACATGCTATGAGTACTAAATTGAATTTCAGTATGTCATATCAACCCCAAAATAATGTCCAATCTAAAAGAACAATTATAACACTCAAGGATATCCTCAGAACATGATCAATATAATTTTAAGGTGTATGGGATCAACAATTATCATTTGTTGAGTTCTATTACAAAAAACAGCTTCCACTCGAGCATTAAAATGGTACACTATGATTCATTATATGGGAATAGATGTGAAACTCCTACATGTTTGGATGAAGCTGGTGATAGGATGCTTCATGTGCCTAATCTTGTGAATGAGATAAGAGAAAAGGTTCATTCTATCCCACAGACACTAAGGCTACGCATAGTTGGAAAAAGAGTTGTGCCGAAAATTATGGAAGGGACTTGGAGTTTGAGGTTGGTGATGCATTCTTTATTTAAATTTCTCCTTGGAAAATATTCATGAGTTTTGGGAAGAAAGGGAGTCTCATCCTTAGGTATATTGGCCCCTAATAAATTCATGATCATGTAGGAGTAGTTGCCTATCGTCTTTCTCTTCCTCAAAATCAATCACATGTTCATGATGTCTTCCACATATCCCTCTTGAGGAAGTACATATTGGACCCTTCACATGTAATGAATTTATAGGTGGAACAACATGAACATGAACACTCTTATGAGGAGTAGTCGGTGCAGATCCTTGGTCATAGTGACAGGGTACTATGCAACAAGATAACCCACCTAGTGAAGGTGTTGTGGAGGAACCACAAATTTTAATAGGCCACTTGGTAACTAGATGAGACTATGAGGTAGATATACCCAAACAATTTCCCATCATAGGGTATGAGTTTAAATTTCAAGGATCAAATTTTATATAGAATGAAGAATGTAATGACCTGTACTTTTGAATAATAATTTTTTCCTAAATTTGTGGGTTATTTTATTTTTTACTCAACAAAACTAAATAATTTTAATTAATGATGTCATAATAATTAAAATAATCCCATTGGGTTTTTTAATGTTATATGACCATTGTTCAGTGTGACCATTGGAAAATATAAACTTTACATTATGATTATTTCTTATAAAAACAAATGACCATGTTTAAATAATATAGAAAGAATAGTTAATGGCCTAATCCAGTTGACTCGGGTTGTATGAAGCCCATATATCGGAGCGTGGGAAGGAGGTTTCATCACTGGTATTGTCTCTAGACCAAGACCAAGACGAACTTCAAAAAGTTAATCATGAATAGAATCACATACGAGAAAATTTCAAGCTAATAGAAATCACCTCTAAGACAACATTGTCTGATCCAAACAAATATTATATCACCATAGCACACCTTACTCTTAGCTCCTTTTCATATGTTATATGAGGCTATGTAATGGGACCTTAATTAATTTTTATAATACTTTTGTATAAATAAAATTTTTATATCTTATTATTGTAAAATTTGAGAATTTTAAATTTATAGATAAATATAGGATGATATTGATGATGTTCTATATTATTGATAAATATTGGAAAAAAATATTTTCATAATATTTTTTAGTACATTAAATAAATAAAATTGTGAAATGAATTTCAAAAAATGGCCTTTTACAATTTTTATCACAATGAAATTTAGATTCTATTAAGATAAACTCAATTTTTGATGAATATTATAATATGAATAATATTATTACACTTGTTAATAGTAATGTGGCCAAGGTAATAGTAACATCACTTAAGTATAAATATAATTTACGCATCTTGATTAGTAATGTGATATAATAGAATTAGTAAATAACTGTTTCAGAAATTTTTAAATAAGTAATAGTAATTTTTTCACTTAAATGGTGTTTTTAAATTAAATTTAAATATCTCATAATTAGATAATAATTTTCATAAAATTGATTTTATTTTTGAATTCAAAGTATCGATATTAGGTTATGTTGAATTTCTGAGATTTTTAGAAAATATTTTGTTTTTTGGTGAATAGTAAAAATATAGTTTATAGTTTTGGTGTGTTTAATGACATAATTAATGATGTAATAATTCTATTTTATTTGTGTATAGTAATATATGTTAGGCGGTGTCCCATGTGGACAATACCATGCTCAAATACCATGGTTAGAAACATGGTTTTTCCCATATAACTAATGAGGTGTCCCTTGGAAATTAATAAAATATTCCCACAATTTTTATATAAATACCAACCCAATCCTTTATTCCCATAATTCCAAATTCCTCACAAAAAAATCACTTTCTTTTTACCTCCCATGAATTCCTCATAAGGTACCCTAATGCCCCCCAAGGCCCCAAATATCATGACTCGTCCCCAGGGGCCTGTGCCGTGACTACCCGAAGCCCGCCTCCCATAGGCTAGGGGCTCGCGACCAGCACCGAAGGTGTATTACCTAAAACCGGAATGGAATTACCTTTATAACATGTATCACACACAACCAATCATGCATTAGGATACACACTTAATTAAACTGAATTGTAAACATATTGAGTACAGTATGTAAAAGGGGCCAGAATACAAGCCAAACTGGAAAGTACAAGGAAAACTGGAATGTACCAGACGACTGATAGGTGAAAAGAAGCTCCTGGATCATCCACCAAGAATCCAACCTGAAGGGTAGGTACATCTCACAAACAACCATCACTGCATTTTTCATCCTCTAAGGTCTACCTCCGAGCAACCTCCAATCCTTGTACTCTTGTCCTCAGTCAATGCTATCTGTCGTCTGCATAAAACACAACAACGTGCGGGCATAGCCCATTCTGGGATGAGTATAACGATACTTAGTTGGGACCCCGAGACCCTCAAGGTTTCACAAAATTCACCATGGATAAAACACACAACATGAAATCAACTGACAACCCTACATAGGAATATTCCCATACATATACCTAAGTTATCAAGTATACGCATCTCAATCATGAGGAAACACAGAGTCCAACTCAAAAGAAAAAAGCTCAACTGTTCCATAATCGATGGAGTACCATGAGGGTAAGTACCACTCAGTTACACCACATGGAAGAATACAACCAAGGTATTTCAACAAGGAAAGTACCGCTCATGTATGAACTCAGCTCACACTAGGTATAATATAAGTACAGTAGTAAAGATGATTAGATGTAACTGGTGAATCATCTTACTCTGTTAAGAGGCTCTACTACTGACCCACCTAGGATCGCTGGGTGATGACCCACACAGGATCTCTCGGTGTTGACCCACATAGGATCTCTCGGTGCTGACCCACACATGATCACTTGTTGTTGATCCACACATGATCGCTAGGTGCTGACCCACACAAGATCGCTCGGTGCTAACCCACACAGGACCACTCTACATTCTTTATTTCACAGCTGGCTATAGGGTTCTCGCACTACGCTCGCATGTCTCTAGTAGGGTCTGATCCACAATCCACTAGTCGATACTCCAACTACCATGAAATCCCATGAAGTAGTATAAAAAAGTACAGCCATGTCATAGGGGCCTCAACGTAATAGACTGTGCGTCAATCAGATGCCTGGTCTGTAAGTTATTAGCCTTTTAGTCCCGAGGGCCAGGTTGGATTCATACTAGATCCAACCCAACCATTTCCCAACATTAACCAATACTCTAGTGGAATATACCAAAGTGTTTGTCTCACTCCAAGGTTTATAGTGCCGCTGACAGTTTTTCAAATAGACGTCTGGTGCCATAGTTATGGCCCTTAGAGCAAAAATCTCATACCTGGTCTGGGTCGAGTCTGACCCAGTCGGACAGACCCAGCCCGACCCGGCCTTGGCTGACCTAACCTAGCTTGGTTCGACCTGGCCTGCGGGGTCCGGCCTGGCCCGTTGGGTGGTCTTGTATGTTGTGTGGGGCAATAGAGGGTCATAGAGTCTGTGGGGGTTGCGAGGGGTCACGGGGGGCCACAGGATTCCACAGGGGGCCATAGAGGCAGTGAGCGGCCACAAGGCCATATAGGGCTGTGGAGGGCCACAAGGTCGTGGAGTAATGCAGTAGGTTTCGGGGGGCATGGCAGGGCCGCGGGGTGGCCCGGTGAGGCCGCGGGGCGGCCCAGCGAGGCCTTGGGGAAGTACGGCGAGGTCGTGGGGTGGTGCAGTGAGGCCGTAGGGCACGGAGGTCTCGAGGGTCGTGGTTCGGCGGAGTGTCGCAGGGCATGGAGGCTGTAGGTGGGGGTGGTCATGGACGACGTAGGCCATAAGAAGCGAGGCCATGGACGGCGGCGGCCACGGGGAGGCAGAGCATCGTGCCTTCATCGTCAGCCGGCTTGATGGGCCGCCCATCGTTCATCACCTTCATCGCGGTTCTCGAGTTCCACCAGTGCCAATTGTCGGCACTGGTCTCCATCAACATCTTGAAGAACACACATGAGAACTGAAATTTTTCAGAGAGGACGGGCCATGTTTGTTTTTCCCGCACTCTCCGCATTAGGGCGGTAACAAGCGACTATAATTTCTTATTTTATTTATAAATAATTGTCTTGAATGGGGATAGGAAAAAATCAAACATCCACCCTACCTCGATTTGTTTGTCAACATTGATGAGGAGGGAAGGGTAGTCATCAATTGAATATATCCCACGTTGGAGGATGTCCCAAGGAAGAAGTTGAAGTTGTGTGTTGGTGTTCTTCGTCGGAGGAGCGTTCTTCGTGGAAAAAGTTCTTCGTTGGAGAGAGTAGTCCTCCCAAAGGTTCTCCTCTCCCCAAACCTACCAAAATGAAAAGTAGCCAACATAACAGAATATTATTTTTAATTAAATATTGGAACAAAATAGGATGCCTTAATAAATTAAAGGAGAGTTGGAATAAATAATTAAAGGAGAGTTGGCATAATTAAAGTAGGTAGTTGAGGTGTTTTTCCCCCATAATGAGGGGTTCGGGTGGTCCCCACCACCAAGCATTGAAGTGGGTGTTTTACTAGCTCGGGGGGTCCGCACCACTGAACATTCATGTTGGGAGGTTTTATCCCCTCATGGTCCCCACATCCATAGCCTTCACATGGGAGATTTATTATAAATAAAATAAAAGTTTATTTTATTTTATTTTTCATTCCCATGAAAAACCCCAACATTTATTGTTCACCCTTGACCTACTAAGGTTGAGGTTAAGGTCTCCTTAAGCAAATATCGGTGTTGCAAGTTCAACGGTCCCCTCATATTTCATTTTTGAGCACCTATTTAAAAGATACAAAAACTCTCTTGCACGTTTAATGAACGTACCAGAAAAAATGTTCAGAAATTTATTTCGGGCACACCGGGCCTCAGAATCACACTCCGTCAATTTTCACGGACTCGTCAAATTACCATATAATAAAAAAATAATTTACATGGAATTTATAGGGCTTTAAATTCTCCCCAACTCAGGGATTTGTGACCCCATAAGCCACAACTCAAACTAAGAGAACATGTGGGGGTACTGAGCACGCATCTGAGTCACCCGCTCCCATGTGCTCTCTTAGAGGTTCTTGTACTGCCAGCGAATGCGCACCAGAGGTATCGACTACCCACGAAATATGCACTCTTATAGATCCTCAATATCTATTGGAACCACCCTAAAAATAACCATATCATCAATGTCCAGCTTTGTGTGGTCGATGATGTGAGAAGGTTCATGCACGTATCTCATCAGCTGGGATACGTGGAAGATGGTGTGCACCCGGTACAACTGAGATGGAAGAGCTAAGCAGTATGCCACCTCACCAACACTGTTTAGATCATGAAAAGGTCTGATGAGTCACAGATATAGCATGTCTCCTCGGCCAAATCTCTACAAACCTCGTTGATGTGAGAACCGTAGAAATATGTGCTTGCCATCCTCAAACTCCATAGGTCTTTGTCTCCTGTCGGCATATTACTTATTCCTACTCTGTGCAGTCTTAATCCACTCCTATATGATCTTCTCCTTCTTTGTGGTAGCCCGAACCATCCCTGGTCCCACGAGTGTTGTCTCCCTGAGGAAAATCCAGTAGAATGTTGATCTGCAAGTATGTCCATACAATGCATCAAAAGGTGTCATCCCAATGGCGGTGTGATAGTTTTCATTGTATGCAAACTCCACCAAAGGAAAGTGATCCTCCTAGATGCGACTGATGTCGAGGACACACGAACGCAACATGTCCTCAAGGGTTTTAATGGTTGGTTCAGTCTAGCCATCCATCTGCGGATGGAAGGCACTGCTCAAGCAAAGCTGCATCTTGAAAGCCTCATGCAACCCCTTCCATAGCTAGGAACTAAAACGTGCATCATGATCAGAGACAATCATCGAGGTTAATCCATGTAGCCACACAATCTCTTCCACATAGATGTGTCCAAATCTCTCTACTGAACCCTGCTATCTGATCGGTAGTAAGTGGGCCAACTTGGTGAGACGGTCGACGATCATTCAAATCAAGTCATTACCCATGGATGTACGTGGAATTCCTCTCACGAAGTCCATGGATATCCCATCCCAATTCCACATGGGGACCTCTAAAAACTAAAGCATGCTCGTTGGTACATGATACTCTGCCTTCACTTGAAGACAAGTGAGCCAAGAAGAGACAAACTCTACTATATCTTTCTTCATTCTTGGCCACCAGTGTTGTCATCAGAGATCCTGGTACATCTTCGCCACTCCTGGATGTACCGATATATGGTATGTGTGTAATTCCATCAAAACATCCTCCCAAAGTGACACTGGTACCATGTTACATCCTCTAAAGAGGATGACGTGCTCCCCACCTTTAGAAAATCCATTAGGTGTCTGTCCTGTGGATATCTTAACAATTTGTGTCTTGCAGTCAACGTCCACATGCTATGCCTCCCTGACTCAATCAAGAAGTGGGGGAGTGAATGTAAGAGATGGAAGAAAAGATTCTCCATCTCTACCCATAAATGATATCTACAAAGCATCTAGCTACTTCATCTCCTCGCCTAGTAGTTGTATACCAGACCTCTTACTGAGTGCATCTGCTACAACGTTCTGTTTCCCTGGAGTATAGACTTTATCGAAGTATTAGTTGTGGAGGAACTCTAGCCAACATCGGTGTCTCGGGTTTCGGTCCTTAAGAGAGAAGATATACCTAAGACTCATGTGATCATAGTACACTGTAATACTCTCTCCAATCAAGAAATGTCGCCACATCTTCGAGGTGAAGACCACTACTGCTAACTCCAGGTCATGGGTAGTGTAGTTCTTATCAAGTTTTCTCAGCTTTCAAGAACCATACACGATCATTTCTCTCTCTTGCATCAGGACACATCTGAACTCAGTCCCTGATGTGTCGTAGTAGACTACATACCCTACTCTATCCTATGGAATCCTCAAGATGGGGGCACTAGTCAGCCTTTGCCTCAACTCCTAAAAACTCTATAGGCATCTCTCTAAGGACATAAAGGGTTTCCCCTTCTTCATCTATGATAATAAAGGTGCTGCAACTCTGGAGAAATCAGGCACAAATCTCTAGTAGTATCTGGAAAATCCCTAGAAACTATGTACCTATGTCTCACTCCAAGGTGTCTCCCAAGCAAGTACCTCCTTAGTCTTTGCTGGATCCACTGCAACTCTAGCCTCCGATATGATATGCCACAGAAAGTGAAACTCTTGGATCCAGAACATTCACTTACAGAGCTTACTATAAAGCTAGTTCTCTCGGAGTGTGTCCAGTACTACCTGTAAATGATAAGCATGATCCTCTTTAGTAGTCGAGTAGATCATAATGTCATCAAAAACACTACTACCAAGTGATCAAGGTATGGCTGAAAGATCCTATTCATGAGTCCCATGAACACTATTGTATCATTGGTTATGCCGAATGACATAACCAAGAATTCGTAGTAGTTGTACCAACATCTGAAATCCATCTTCTTCACATCCTTATCTCGTAATTTGAGCTGTTGATAGCCTGATCTGAGGTCTATTGTCGATAACCACCATTATCCCTTCAACTGATCAAAGAGGTATTTAATCCCCAGGTGTGGGTACTTTTTCTTCTTGGTCACTTGGTTCAGGCGCCGATAGTCAACAAAAAGTCTCAAGCTCTCATCTACCTTCTTGGAGAAAAAAATCAGGGTTACCCAAGGAGAAACATTGGGCCATATGAATCCCTTCCCCTGTGAGTCCTATAGTTGTACCTACAGCTCATGAAGCTCTGCGAGATCCATCTGACACTCTAGTGTAGATATCGGTGCCATTCTGGGGTATAAGTCAATGTAAAAGTCCACCACTCTATGAGGAGGTATACCTATAACATCATCAGGGAAAACATATGCATATCGGTCCTTCACTACAGGATATCTCGAACTCTCTACATCAACTGCTCCCTGGGTAAGGCTAGCCAACTGATGAGTGATCGGCTATACTCTTCTTTGGGTAAGTCCATCATGTGTTGTAAAGGCTCCCTTCTCACTGGTGAAGGTAAACCTAGTCCCATCCATGTGGACACACTGCACATTGTGCCTAATACAGTCAATCAGATTGTGGACTACAGATAAACAGTTCTTACCCAAGATGATGTCGTATTTACCTTGATTCACCAACTAGGAGATCCCGTCCAAAGCACTAGCCTCTTAGAGTAAGCTCGCACTACCTACACCAGGGAAAAATCGTCGAATCCCCTCCCGTATGAGTCTCTACCTGTAAGGATTGAGCCAACAGCTCTGTCGGAATCTCTGAGATCTGAAGGATGGAAGTGGAAATAAATGAATGACTGGAACCTGTGTCTATATGTACTACTTCTAAGGTGGAGTAAACACAAATCATACCTCATATCATATTTGGAGCATCGTGATCGTAGGCCTCAGCTGCCTGGGGATGAGATCACCCCTCTCCTCATGCTCCTTGTTGTCGGGGTGGAACACCTAGTGGTGATGGCGGTAACATCCTGAATCATCGCACACCTCCAGCTGCATGGACATCTCCTCTGCCACGTCTGTCTGCTCCCTACAGAACTCGTCGGTCGAACATTTTTCTCTACCTGGGTGGTCCTTTGACCATCTACTGATCATCCGTATGGAAAGTTGGACAGTCACGAACCATGTGACCCTGCCTGCTGCATGCGTAACAATGCCCGCTCCTGGCATGACGGGCTCTTCCTTGGGTACCCCGAACAACTGATCCTGAATCATGCAGTTGTCCAACTGTAGGTCTGGTCCTCATTGACCTCTATGGAATTTTTCTACTTCCAGTTGTAGAAGACTCAGCTACGTGATGATTGGTGGTGGGTCTCGCTACTGGTGACTGCTCAACAAGGAAACTTTTGACTAATATGGATCTCTCTAACACCCCCACCTACGTCGGGATGCTAAGAGAAAACACTGAAGCATTGATCTCTTGCATGAGCCCCTGCTCAAAGGTCTGGGACCTGAAGAATGGGTCCCAAACCATATTAGTGGAGTTGCGTGAGAGGTCAGTGAACCTCACTAAGTACTGATCCACAGTCTTGCTTCCCTTCTGCAGATGGAATAGCTCTTGAATGCACACTATGAGAAGAGTCACTGGAACAAACTCTACCTGAAACAGGCTCTCGAAGTCTTCCCAGATAATCCTCACCTCATCGTGAACCTGGAGCATCAATCTCCACCATCTTCCTACCGCTTCATGTTGAATGCTAGCGCAAGGATCACCATGAGATCAACAGGTGTCCCTACTTGTCATAAACACTCACCATGACCTCCATCCAATCCTCAGCCACTTTTGGGTCTGTCTCTCCCCAGAACATGGGTGGCCTTATGATATGGAATACATGAAATGCGCTCAAGCAGTGTGCACCCTCTGCTGTAGAGAAGTTGGCATCGGTGGCCCAATGGGTAATGGTACCAACAGTGCCTCCACTGGTGCCTCTACAGGAAGAGGGCCATGTATTGAGGCCTCGACGCTCAGTGGGCTATCAGTGTGTACTACTCATGGAACCCAAGCTAGCTGTCTGCATAGAGGCTTCCTAAAATGAAATAGGTGGGCCATGTTCAATATGTTATACCTGGTGAGATTAATCAATGTGATCTCAAATAAAACTCTTTAAAACACACACATAATAAGTTTTTTTGTGCACTGAGTAAGAAATAAGAAGCCAGGGTCCTGGTGTATGGATACTTCCACCACCTCACCAACACTGGATTCCATAAACTGATAACCACACTCACTACACTTAAAACTATTTTCATTAAAAATATCAGATTCATGTGTTATATGGTTGAACCAACTCCTCTGATACCAATTTGTCACAACACATCCCCAGGGGCTCCTGTCGTGACTACCCCAAGCCCTTCTTCCATAGGCTAGGGGCGGGCACCTAGCACTGAAAGAGTATTCTCTAAAACTGTAAAGGCATTGCCTTTATAACCTGTATCACACACAACCAAGAACACATCAAGATACGAACTCAAGTAAACTAAATAGTAAACAGAGTGAGTACAGTATGTTAAAGGGGATAGAATACAAGCCCAACAAAAATGTACATGGAGAAATGGAAAGTACAAGACGACTGATAGGTGAAAAGAAGATCCTGGATCTTCAACCATGAATCCTAGCTGAAGGGAAGGTATATCTCACGAATGGTCGACTCTATGGTTCTCCTCATCTAATGTCCGCCTCTGATCCACCTATAGTTCTGTTACTCTTGTCCTCAGTAAGCATTGTCCATCTTCTACACCAAACACTACAAGGTGCTAGCATAGCCCATGCAGGGTTGAGTATAACAATACTCAGTAGGGACCCCGAGACCCTCAAGGTCTCACAAATTCCTCCAAGGACAAATGACACATTATGAAATCAACTGAAAACCATACTTATTTATATGACCATACATATACCTAAGTTATCATGTATACCCATCTCAATCACGAGGAAACACCAAGTCCAAATCAAAATCACAAAGATCAGTTGTTCCACAAAGGAAGGAGTTCCACGATGGTAAGTACCACTCAGGCATGACACATAGAAGAATACCACCAAGTTATTACCACAAGGAATGTACCGCTCAGGTACGAACTTAGCTCACACCAGGTATAACTTAAGTACAACAGTAGAGATGATTAGAAGTAACTACTTAATCATCATACTCTGTAAAGAGGCTCTGCTGCTAACCCACACAGGATCGCTCGGTGATGACCCACATAGGATCGCTCGGTGTTGTCCCACACAGGATCTCTAGGTGATAACCCACACCAGATCGCTCAGTGCTGGCCCATACAGGATCGCTAGGTGCGGACCCACATAGGAAATCTCGGTGCTGACCCACATAGGATCGCTCTTCAATCTTCACATCACATCCAGCTTCAGGGTTCCCACACTTTGCTCATTTTTCTACGGAAGGTTCCGCTACACAAGCCATTGGTCGATACTCCAACTACCACTAATTCCAACAATGTAGTATCACAATGGACCACCATGTCATAGGGGTCTCAATGCAATAGAAAGTGCCTGAATCAGACGCCCATTTTGTAAGTCATTAGCTTTTTAGTCCCGAGTACCCTGTTGGATTCGTGCTTGATCCAACCCAACCATTTTCCAACATTATCGGAAACTCTAGTGGAATATACCAAAGGTTCTGTCTCACTCCATAGTTTACACCGCCGTTGATGGTTCATGAAATGGACGTTTGTTGCCAAATTTATGGCTGTTAGAGAAAAAAGCTCGTAGTCGGTCCGATTCTGGTCGAACCGACTTGATAAATGGATGTTTGATGTTGGAGGTTTATTAGTATAATATGGTTTATCATTGGAATTTTGATTTGTTTGGGGAGGATGATCTATTTTACAGTATTTTGGGTGCATTTTAGTAGCAAACATTGTGAAATATTGAGTTTTTTCTTTTTAATATATTAAAATATATCTAATATGTTGATATTTATATCACCTTCAGTTTGTATCGGCCTCAGTTTAGTACTGGTTACCATTTTATATTATTGTGATGCAAGGATCATCTTTTCATCAGTGGATGTTTTATCATGGGAAGTGAAAATAAGTGGAAGTTTTGTGGGATCAATTTTAGAAAGAGTTAAATAAAAATGTTCATTTATTAACCATTATGGTAAAAATATGATAGGATATTATTTATAACCTAAAACTAGAATGGAATTGCCTTTATAACCTATATCACACACAACCAAGCACACAGCAGGGTACACACTCAAGTAAACTGGATTGTAAACAGATTGAGTACAATATGTAAAAGGAGCCAGAATACAAACCAAACTAGAATGTACATGGAAAACTAGAAATTACAAGAAGACTAATAGGTGAAAATAATCTCCTGGATCTTCCACCATGAATCCAACCTAAAGGGTAGGTACAGATCACGAACGACCGTCACTGTAGTTTTCCTCGTCTAAGGTCCACCTCTGAGCAACCTCCAATCCTTTTACTCTTGTCCTCGGTCAACACTATACATCTTCTGCACAAAACACAATGAGGTGTGGGCATAGCCCATTCTGGGGTGAGTATAACGATACTTAATAGGGACCCCGAGACCCTTAAGGTCTCACAAAATACACCATGGATAAACCACACAACATGAAATCAACTGAAAACCCTACTTAGGAATATGACCATATATATATCTAAGTTATCATGTATACACATCTCAATCATGAGGAAACATATAGTCCAACTCAAAATCCCAAAGCTCAAATGTTCCACAATCAAAGGAGTACCACGAGGGTAAGTACCACTCAGGTATTCTACACTGAAGAATACAACCAAGGTATTTCAATCAGGAAAGTACCGCTCAGGTATGAACTCAGCTCACACTAGGTATAACATAAGTACAGTAGTAAATATGATTAGATGTAACTGATGAATCATTTTACTTTGATAAGAGGCTCTACTGCTGACCCACCAATGATCGCTAGGTGATGACCCACACCGGATCTCTCGGTGCTGACCCACACAGGATCGCTAGGTGCTGACCCACACAGGATCACTTAGTGTTGATCCAAACATGATCGCTGGGTGCTGACCCACACAGGATCGCTCGGTGCTGACCCACACATGATCTCTCTACATTATTCATTTCACAGCCAACTACTGGGTTCTCGCACTACGCTCTCTTGTCTCTGGGAGGGTCTGATCCACAATATACTAGTCGATACTCCAACTACCACGACATCCCATGAAGTAGTATAAAAAAGTTACAGCCACGTCATAGGGGCCTCAACGTAATAGATGGCGCGTCAATCGGACGTCGGGTCTGTAAGTTATTAGCCTTTTAGTCCCGAGGGCTTGGTTGGATTTGTGCTCGATACAACACAACCATTTCCCAACAATAACCAATACTCCAGTGGAATATATCAAAGTTTATTTCTCACTCCATGGTTTATAGCACCACTGATGGTTTGTCAAACGGACGTCTGGTGCCATAGTTATGGCCCTTAGAGCATAAATCTCGTAGCTGGTCTAGGTCTGGCCTAACCCGGTCAGACCTACCCAGCCCGACCCATCCTTGGCCAACCTGACTTGGTTTGGGTCGACCCGTCCCGCAGAGTCTGACCCGGCCCATTGGGTGGTCCCGAAGGCTGCGTGGGGTAGCATAGGGTCGTAGAGGCCATGGGGGTGCGAGGGGTTGTGGGGGGCGCGAGAGGCCACGGGGGGCCACAGAGGCCGCGAGCGGCCATGAGGCCATAGATGGATGTGGAGGGCCGCAAGTTCATGGGGTAGTGAAGTAGGTTGTGGGGGGAACATCAAGGCCACAGGGCGGCCCGGCGAGGCCATGGGGTAGTGCGGCGTAGTCGCGGGGTGGTGTAGTGAGGTCGTAGGGTGTGGAGGCCTCGAGGGTCGTTGGTCGGCAGAGCACTGCAGGGCGTGGTGGTTGTGGTTGGGGGGGTGGTCGCAGACGACGTAGTCCATAGGAGGTCAGGCCACGGATGGCGGAGGCCATGGGGAGGCGGAGCATCATGCCTTCGTCGGCGGCCAGCTTGACCGGCTGCCCTTCGTTTGTCACCTTCGCTACAGTTCTCAAGTTCCACCGGGGCCAACTGTCGGCACCAGTCTCCGTCAACATCATCAAGAACACACATGAGAACTAAATTTTTTTGGAGAGGACAGACCATGTTTGTTTTTCCCGCACTCCCTGTTTTAGGGTGGTATCAAGAAACTATAATTTCTTCCTTGATTTATGAAGAATTGTCAAGAACGAGGAGAGGACAAAATCAAACATCCACCCTACCTCGATTTATTTGTCTACATTGATGAGGAGGGAAGGGCAGTCATGATTGAAGATGTCCCACATTGGAGGATGTCCCAAGGAAGAAGTTGAAGTTGTGTGTCAGTGTTCTTCATTGGAGGAGCGTTCTTCGTGGAAGAAGTTCTTCGTTGGAGAGAGTAGTCCTCCGAAAGGTTCTCCTCTCCCCAAACCCACAAAAATGAAAAGTAGCCAATATAAAAAAATATTATGTTTAATTAAATATTGGCACAAAATATGATGGCTTAATTAATAAAAGGAGAGTTGGCATAATTAATGTATGGAGTTAAGCAGTTTTTCCCCCATAATGAGGGGTTCAGGTGGTCCCCACCACTAAGCTTTGAAATGGGGTTTTAACTAGCTCGGGGGGTCCTCACCACTAAGAATTCATGTTGGGGGGTTTTATCCCCTCATGTTCCCACCTCCATATCCTTCACATGGGAGATTTATTATAAATAAAATAAATGTTTATTTTATTTTATTTTTCATTCCCATGAAAAACCAAAAAACTTATTGTTTACCCTTGACCCACTAAGGTCGAGGTAAAGGTATCCTTAAGAGAATACCGGTGGTGTGAGTTCAATGGTCCCATAATATTACATTTTCGAGCACCTATTTAAAAGTTACAAAAACCTGATTGCACATTTATTGAATGGTCCCAAAAAAATGTTCAGAAATTTATTTTGGGCACACCGAGCCTCAGAATCACGCTCCGTCAATTTTCGCAAACTCGTCAAATTCCCATATAATAAAAAAAATAATTTAAATGGAATTTAAGGGTCTTTACATTCTCCCCAACTCAGGTATTTGCATCCACATAAGCCACAACTAAAACTAAGAGAACAAGTGGGGGTACTGAGCACACATCTAAGTTGCACGCTCTCATGTGCTCTCCTGGAGGTTCATGTGCTGCCAGTGAATGCGCAATAGAGGTATCGACTGCACACAAAAGATGCACTATTGTTGATCCTCAATATCTATTGGAACCACCCTAAAAGTCACCCCATCTTCAATGTCCATCTTGGTGTGGTCGATGATGTGAGAAGGGTCATGCACGTATCTCATCAGCTGGGATACGTGGAATACATTGTGCACCCAGTGCAACTAAGATAGAAGAGATAAGCAGTATACCACATTTCCAACTCTGTTGAGAACTTGACAAGGTCTGATGAGTCACAGATATGACATGCCTCCTCGTCCAAATCTCTACAATCCTTGTTGAGGTGTGAATCGCAGAAAGACGTTGTCGCCATCCTCGTACTCCATAGGTCTCCGTCTCCTATCAGATCACAACTTATGCCTTCTATTTTCAGTCTTAATCCACTCTGGGATGATATTCACCTTCTTTGTGGTACCCCAAACCATCCCTGGTCCCACGGGTGTTGTCTACCCTAGGTCAATCCAGCAGAATTTTGATCTGCAAGGACGCCCATACAACGCCTCAAAAGGTGCCATCCCAATGGTGGTGTGATTGTTGTTGTTGTATGAAAACTCCACCAAAGGAAAGTGATCCTCCCATATGTGACTAATGTCGAGGATCCAAGAACGCAACATGTCCTCAAGGGTTTTAATGGTTGGCTCAGACTATCCATCCATCTGTGGATGGAAGGCGCTGCTCAAGCGAAGCTGCGTCTTGGAAGCCTCCTGCAACTCCTTCTATAGCTAGGAATTAAAACGTGCATCGTGATCGGAGAAAATAATCAAGGGAAATCCATGTATCCACACAATATCTTGCACATAGATGCATCCAAATATCTCTACTAAACCCTGCTCTCTGATTGGTAGGAAGTGGTCTAACTTGGTGAGACGGTAGACGATCACCCAAATCAAGTCATGACCCATGGATGTACATGGAAGTCCTCTCACAAAGTCCATGGATATCCCATCCCACATCCACACGTGGGTGTCTAAAAATTAAATCATGTCCATTGGTACCTGATACTCTGCATTCACTTAAAGACAAGTTAGGCAGGAAGAGACAAACTCTGCTACTGCTTTCTTCATTCTCGGCCACCAGTGCTGTCGTCAGAGATCTTGGTACATCTTCACCACTCCTGGATGTACCGATATATGGGTTATGTGGAATTCCATCAACACTTCCTCTCAAAGTGAAACTGGTACCTTGGTATGTCTTCTAATGAGGATGAACTGCTCCCCACCTTCAGAAAATCCATCTGGTGTCTGTTCTGGGGATATCTTAACTAGTCATGTATCGCTGTCAGCATCCCCATGTTGCGCCTCCCTGACTCGATCAAGAAGTGGGGGAGTGACTGTAAGAGATGGAAGAAAATATGCTCCATCTCTATCCATAAAGGATATCTAAAAAGAATCTAGCTACTCCATCTCCTCGCCTAGCAACTGTATACCAGACCTCCTGCTGAGTGCATCTGCTACAACGTTCTCTTTCCCTAGAGTATATACTTTCTCGAAGTCATACTTGTGGAGGAACTCAATCCAACATTGGTGTATCAGTTTCCGGTCCTTCAGAGAGAAGATATACCTGACACTCTTGTGATCATAGTACACTGTAAAATGCTCAACAATCAAGTAATGTCGCCACATATTCAAGGTTATTACCACTGCTGCTAACTCCCGGTCATGGGTAGCATAGTTCTTCTCATGTTGTCTCAGCTGTCAAGAAACATATGTGATAATTTCTCACTCCAGCATTATGACACATCTGAACCTGGTCCCTGATGTGTCGTAGTAGACTACATACCCTAATATATCCTCTGGAAGCCTCAATATGTGGTCACTAGTCAGCCCTTGCCTCAACTCCTAAAAACTCTACAGGCATCTCTTGGAGCACAAAAAGGGTTTCCCATTCTCCGTTTATGCTGATAAAGGTGTGGCAACTCTGGATAAATCTAGCACAAATATCTAGTAGTATCCGGCCAATCCCAAGAAACATTGTACCTATGTCTCAATCCAAGGTGGCTCCCAAGCAAGTACCTCATCAATCTTCGCTGGATCCACTGCAACTCCAGCCTCCGATATGACATGCCACCGAAGGTGAACCTCTTGGATCTAGAACATACACTTCCAAAGCTTACCATAAAGCTGGTTCTCTCAGAGTGTGTCCAGTACTACCTAAAAATGATAAGCATGATCCACCTTAGTAGTCGAGTCGATCAGAACGTCATTGAAAACACTACTACTAAGTGATCAAGGTATGGTTGAAAGATCCTGTTCATGAGTCCCAAGAACACTGTTAGAGCATTAGTTATGCAGAACGACATAACCAAGAACTCTTAGTAGTTGTACAAACATCTGAAATCCAAATTCTTCACATCCTCACCTCGTAATATGAGCTGTTGATAGCCTGATCTAAGGTCTATCTTCGATAACCACCATTATCCCTTAAGCTGATCAAATAGGTCTTCAATCCTCGGGTGTGGGTACTTGTTCTTCTTGGTCACTTGGTTCAGGCGCTGATAGTCAACACAAAGTCTCAAGCTCCCATCTACCTTCATGGAGAAAAAATCAGGGTTACCCAAGGAGAAACACTGGCCCATATGAATCCCTTCCCCTGCAAGTCCTCTAGCTGTACCTACAGCTCACTTAGATCTGTGGGATCCATCTGACCCTCTGGTGTAGATATCGGTGACATCCCAGGGTATAAGTCAATGTAAAAGTCCACCACTCTACGAGGAGGTAGATCTGAAACATCATCAAGGAAAACATCTTCATAACAGTCCTTCACTACAGTATAGCTCGGACTCTCCACATCAACTTCTCCCTGGGTAAGGCTAACCAACTGATGAGTGATTGACTATACTCTTCTCCAGGTATGTCCATCTTGTGCTGTGAAGGCTCCCTTCTCACCGGTGAAGGTAAACCTAGTACCATCCATGTGGACACAACACATATTGTGGCTAATATAGTCAATCTGATCATGGACTATAGATAACCATTTCATACCCAAAATGCTGTCGTATTTTCCTTGATTCATCTACTAGGAGATCTCAGCCGAAGCACTAGCCTCTTAGAGTAAGCTCGCACTGCTGGCACTAGTTCGAAATCATCGAATCCCCTCCCGTATGAGTCTCTACCTGTAAGGATTGAGCCAACGGGTCTATTGGAATCTCTGCGCTCTGAACGATGGCAGTGGTAATAAATGAATGACTGGAACCTGGGTCTATATGTATTGCTTCTAAGGTGGAGTATACAAAGATCGTACCTCGCATCATCTCTAGAGCATCGTGATCATAGGCCTTATCTTCCTAGAGCTAAGATCACCCCTCTCCTCATGCTCCCTGTGGTCGGGGTGGAATACCTAGTGGTGATGGCGGTAACATCCTGAATAATCGTTCACTGCCAGCTGCACAGCCAGCTCCTCTGCCATGTCTGCCTTCTCCCTACGGACCTTGTCGGTCGAACATCTATCTCTACCTGGGTGGTCCTTCGACAATATACTGATCATCCATATAGTAGGTTGGACAGTCACGAACCATGTGACCCTACCCACTACATGTGTAACAATGCTCGCTCCTAACATGACTGGCTCTGCCTTGGGAACCCCACACAACCGATCCTGAATCATTCGGCCGTCCACCTGTAGGTCAGGTCCTCATTGACCTCTGCGACATTTGTCTGCTGCCAGCTGTAGAAGACTCCACTATGTGACGACTGGTGGTGGGTCTCACTACTAGTGACTGCTCATCAAGGAATCTCCTGACTAAGAGGGATCTCTCTAACACCCACACCTATGTTGGGATGCTAAGAGAAAACATCGAAGCCCTGATCTCTTGCATGAGCCCCTACTCAAAGGTCTGGGACCTGGAGAATGGGTTCCAATCCATATCAGTGGAGTAGAGTGAGAGGTCAGGGAACCTCGCTGAGTACTGATCCACAGTCTTGGTTCCCTTTTACAGATGGAGTAGCTCCTGAATGCGCACTACGAGAAGAGTCGCTGGAACAAACTCTACCTGAAACAGGCTCTCAAAGTCTACCCAGATAAGCGTCACCTCGTCGTGAACCTGGAGTATCAAGCTCCACCATCTTCCAACCACTTCCTATTGAATGTTGGCGCAAGGATCACCATGAGATCAGAAGGTGACCCTAATTGTCAGAAACACTCATCACGACCTCCATCCAATTCTCATCCACCTGTGTGTCTGTCTCTCCCCTGAACTTGGGTGGCCATATGATATGGAACACATGCAATGTGCTCATGCAGTGTGCACCCTATACTACTGGGTGGGTGGCATCTTTGGCCCAACGGGTAATGGAACTGACGGTGCCTCCGCTGGTGCCTCTATAGGAAGAGGTCCATGCACCAAGGCCTCGTCGCTCAGTGGGATATCAGTGTGTACTACTCACTGAAACCTAGCTAGCTATCTACATGAAGGATTTCTGAAATGAAACAAGTGGGCCATGTTCAATATGTTATACCTGGTGAGATGATTCAATGTTATCTCAAAGAAAACTCTTCAAAACACACACATAATCAGTTTTTTGTGCACTGAGATATAAATAAGAAGCCAGGGCCCTCGTGTATGGATACTTCAG
Source organism: Viscum album (assembly GCA_963277665.1). Taxonomy (NCBI): domain Eukaryota; kingdom Viridiplantae; phylum Streptophyta; class Magnoliopsida; order Santalales; family Viscaceae; genus Viscum; species Viscum album. The sequence continues at coordinate 1,325,516,728 of OY728152.1, read as the reverse complement.
CCTCCTCACCAACACTAGATTTCGTAAACTGATAACCACACTCACTACACCTAACACTATTTTCATTAAAAAGATCGGAGTCTTGTGTTCTATGGTTGAACCAAGTCCTCTAATACCAATTTGTCACAACACATCCCCAGGGGCTCCTACCGTGACTACCGCAAGCCCTTCTTCCATAGGCTAGATCTGGGCGCCTAGCACCAAAATCGTATTCCCTAAAACTATGAATTCATTTCCTTTATAACCTGTATCACACACAACTAGGCACACATCAAGATACGAACTCATGTAAACTAAATAGTAAACAGAGTGAGTATAGTAAGTAAAAGGGGCCAGAATACATGCCTTACAAAATGTAGATGGAAAAAATGGAAAGTACAAGATGACTGATAGGTGAAAAGAAGATCCTGGATCTTTGACCATGAATCCTTGCTAAAGGGTAGGTATAGATCACAAACGGCCAACTCGGTAGTTCTCCTCATCCAATGTCCACCTCTAAGCCACCTCTAGTTTTGGTACTCTTGTTCTCAGTCAGCGTTTTATGTCTTCTACACCAATCACAATGAGGTGTTGGCATAGCCTATGCTGGGTTGAGTATAGTGATACTCAGTAGGGACCCTGAGATCCTCAAGGTCTCACAAATTCCACTAAGTACAAACCACACATTACGAAATCAACAGAAAACCCTACTTATTTATATGCCCATACATATACCAAAGTTATCATGTATACCCATCTCAATCATGAGGAAACACCGAGTCCAACTCAAAAACACAAAGATAAGATGTTCCACAAAGGAAGGAGTACCACGATGGTAAGTATCCCTTAGAAATGCCACACAGAAGAAAACCACCAAGGTATTACCACAAGGAATGTACCGCTTAGGTACGAACTTAGTTCACACCAGGTATAAATTAAGTACAATAGTAGAGATGATTAGAAGTAACTACTTAATAATCATACAATATTAAGAGGCTTTGCTGTTGAACCACACAAGATTGCTCGGTAATAACCCACATAGGATCGCTCGGTGCTAACCCACACAGGATCGCTCAGTGCTGTCCCACACAAGATCTCTATGTGCTGACCCACACTGGATCGCTCAGTGCTGGACCATATAGGATCGCTAGGTGCTGACCCACACAGGATATCTCAGTGCTGACCCACACAGGATCACTCTCCAATCTTCACATCACAGCCAGCTTTACGGTTCCCGCACTTCGCTCATTTTTCTATGGAAGGGTCTGCTACACAAGCCACTAGTCGATACTCCAACTCAAAAAATTCCAACAATGTAGTATCAAAATGGACCTCCTTGTCATAGGGGTATCAATGCAACAGACAGTGCCTGAATTAGACACCCATTCTGGAAGTCATTAGCTTTTTAGTCCCGAGTACCCGGTTGGATTTGTGCACGATCCAACCCGACCATTTCCCAACATTATTAGAAATTCTAGTGGAATATACCAAAGGTTCTACCTCACTCCACAGTTTACGGTGCCACTGACAGTTCATGAAATGGACGTTCGTTGCCAATTTTATGACCGTTAGAGAAAAAATCTCTTAGTCAGTCTGGGTCTGGTCGGAACGACTTGATAAATGGATGTTTGATGTTGGAGGTTCATTAGTATAATATGGTTGATCAATGGAAGTTTGATTTGTTTGGGGAGGATGATCTATTTTATAGTATGTTGGGTGCATTTCAGTAGAAAACATTGTGATAGATTGAGTTTTTTCTTTTTAATATATAAAAATATATCTAATATGATGATATTCATATCACCTTCAGTTTGTATGGGCCTCAGTTTAGTACTAGTTACCTTTTTCTGTTATTGTGATGCAAGGATCATATTTTCATCAGTGGATGTTTTATCATGGGAATTGAAAATAAGTGGGAGGTTTATAGAGGATGTTCTCCATCATTCTATATAATGTGATGTTAATAAAATTTTATTTTAGATTTATTGGGAGGTTTAAATAATGTATATATGATATAGTAGTTGGAATCATTTGGTGTTTTACCATGAGAGGGGCTCTAGTAAGGCTCCTTGAGGAGAAGGGTTTTCAGGGTAGGCTATATGCACTAGGGATATTACAGTTTTGACTAGAAGTGAGTCTACCATAGTTGATTCATTTCTATAATAATGTGGAATCTGGATTTTATTATATTTTACATTGAATTGGATATGAATTTTTCATTTGTGGGGTTTGTTTAAATTTTAATAACATGTTTCTTAGGGTTTATTACATCTCATTTTTGGACGATGAGGTCATTTTTTGCACCATCTTGAGTTTTTTTTCTAATGAGTCCATTTCAGTATAATGGGATGATGGGATATACACTAAAATGTGAATTTGAGATAGTAGAGGTTGACCTTATATTTTCCCCCATGTTTAGAGTCCTCACCATATGAGAGTTAATCGAGGTGGCTATTAATATATTGGTAGTGTGGCTCGATATGTCAATTTCACGAAGTGGATGATGAGATTCTAGTGGTGGTAGAGACCATTTGAGTCACTCTCATAATGCCATCAATATTTTTTTTATTCGGGATCATCAATATCCTTTTTTCACTATATATAGTATATTTATGATACAAAATATAGTGAATCTTATAGTGCTTGTAACACCTGCATGTTTTATATGATATATTTTAATTAAATAATTTTTATTTTTCATTACCTTTCCTTGCACACAATCGTGTGTTAAAAAAACCTTGAGATGTACTTAATATAAAATTTCTATTATGGAATACATGTTTGGTTAGGGTGAATAATTATAACTAACTTATTAAAATTCATTATGAATTCACTGGCTATTATCTATTTATGGAAAAAAATAAATCAATTAGATATTTTTATTTTTGGATGAATTACATTAGGTAATTAAATTAATGAAATATATGTTTTATATGTTAAATAAATTTTTTTTATATTCATCTAATGGATATTTTAGTCATAGGGTAAGAAAAAAAACCTTATTTTATATATTAGAGCCTATTTATTTTAAGGGTTAATTTTACACATTTGAATGGAGAAACCATTTTAAATTAATATTTTGACACATTAATAATTTTTATATGATAACAAAAACTTATAATTTTTAATTGTGATATAAAAAAATTAATTTTGATAAATTTATGATATATTTCTTATAACATTCATGTTTGGATGAATAGTAAAAATATGCTAAATTTAAATTAAAAAAACATTTTCATATTGATAATTTATATGGTCAAATTATAATATTGAATGGATTAAAAGTATAAATATAATATATTTTTAAATTTTAAAATAATTTATTTAATTTTCATTAATTTTACATTTAATTCTTATGTAAAAGCATTGCAATCTTTTGCAAAGTTTTATCATTTAAAACCAATGTTCACATTAAAACAACAAGATTAATTTTATATTAATTAGTAAAACATTTATGTGTTGAATTCGTAAAAATGGATTCCATATTTGGAATCATAAAGTACAATTTTTTTTGAATAGGTACATTTTATTTTTAGACATTATGAATTCTAACTTCAGTAATTATTTTATTTACCATGGTTAAAGGGTCAATCGAGTAAATAAGGTTAAACAAATAATAATTAATTTTTAAAAAACTACCATAAAACATGTTTTAATCCTATTTTATGAGATATTTCTGACCATGGGAATCCTTGGGTCGATTATGCGACCCCATGGATATACATGGATGTGAAAATAACATTTTAAAAGAATTAACTTAATATAAAGGTAATTATAACCTAAACATATATTTTTTACTAAATCAATTTTAATACAAGGATATATAGCTGATATATATTCCAATAATAAATCATTATAGATCTAAAAATATTTCCCACATCATTGTATTTTATTTATTATTTTTAGACATTAGATAAATAGTTTCATTTATGACACAATTAGGATTTAGTGATTACCTCATTAATGTAAGAGTCAAATAAATGAATTTATAAGTATTAAAACAAATGTAATTTTGTTATTTTTATGTCATCCATGTATTTTATAGTGTATATTGGAATATTATCTTTGAGTTAATTCCTTATTTTCAAAGGAATAAAGTTGTTATTAATTTTTAAAAATTCTTTTATGAATAGTGTCCAAAATTGACACAGTGCCTTACTTAAACCATTTAATAGTTTATTAAATGATATTAAATTCATAAAAATATAAGATTCATCCAAATAGTTAAATTAAGTCAAAAATAAGTCATAAATAACATTTTTTGGGTCGTTTTACATGACATGGTAATCACATTAACCCATAGTGTGTAAATAACATAATATCACTATAATATTAAAAAAGGTAAAATAGTTGTTAAATGAAATTGATAAGGATAAAAAAATATTCTAAACATGTCCAAAAATTATTAGATGATTATTATTCGAACAAAAATTATCTTATAATCTAATAAAAAATGTTTTGAATAATTTTAGTAAAAATTAAATTTATAATAAATTAATGTTTTGAGTGTTTCTAAAGTGTCTTCTCTCCTCTCTTATAAAAGGGCACCTCCTCCCTCTCATCTTCACTCCATTTGTTTCCTTCATGCTTGTACAAACGCCTATATTCCTCTTCTTATGTTCCCTAGTTATGTTATTGGGGATCTTTTCTTCTAAAAATATCATCTCTTATTCCCTAAGTGGAAATTTAAAAGGGGCACATCCAGGGAGAGATAATCTCTTGCACTAATTCTTTCAAAGAAAATCATCATATAAGTTCTACTATTTAGTTTTTTCATTATAAAGTAATAAAATCAGAATAACTAGTTTACTGATATATTATTATGAATATGAAACAACCCTATTTCCCCTTCTATCCAACCTATGAAAAAGGAAATCACAGTGTGTGGGTACATATGTCTTACCGTCTCCATGTTGTGAGGTAAACTTTTTTTAACCACCACCTTACATGGATGTGTATAATGGTGAAAATAGTAACCATATATGATTTTTATAAAATTATACTAATTATGAGATATTATACACCATACATGTAAATATTTTTCAAAAATTATGCAAATAATATCATCGCTTATGCATACGTACGACCTACCATCTCCACGATGCGACACAATTCATTCTACATAATCATAATTAAAGCATGATTATGAAAATGAATTTAATTAAAAAATATTATATATATTATACTAATACCATGTGGTAAATTATATAATAGTAACCTAAAATATTAATAGGACCATATCTGATAAAACATGCATAAGAACATAAAGCAGTTAACACCCCAAAAACAAGAAACAATGAAATGTTACTAACACATAGAAGAAGATATGATCAAATATGGTATCATATTAATTATTTTGATTATAGAATAAATCAGTAACATTATTTAAATCACCATACAAGAGCTTCAAATACAGACGAAGCATATCATAGCTATGGTAAGGGATAACTTTTCCAATATAATTTTACCTTAGACTGTTTATTCATAAGTAACTACTGGGAATATAATTATCATCAATGAAAGTGTTTTAAAAAAATATTCTAAATTTTTTTTTACTATTATTCTTTGTATTTATGACATCATTTTTACACATTTTTACTTTTACTACATGGTTTTGAAGTAATCACACTTTCGATTACATGGTTCTTTTTGACTTTTCTGGATAAAGTATAAGGAGATTTTTTTCTAACTTATACTGCATGAAAGGGTTTTTACATATTAATAATTCTTTATTTCCATGAAGATTCCTCTATATGTTTACATTTTTATTTTCAACTAAATTCATTTATTTTTAAATTGAATGAAATTTTTATTAAAGAAAACATTTTTAAAGAAGAAATCATATTTTTTAGGAGTGAAACTCAAGTGTTTTAAAAAATTATTTTCCATATATAATTGAATTGGTTTATGATTATATCTCTATTATTACTATGATATGATTGTTTTTATTATGAAATGTTATTTAGGTAATCCAATTGTTTTTTATCGATTATGATAGAATGATTTTCAATAAACCTATTTGATTTCTAGTGTTATGTTATAGTGAATATTTTTTGTGGAATGCGTGAGAATGGTTTCATTATGAGATGGTTGGGACCTATATATCCATCTTGTGAATAGGTTAATGATATAAAATCTTGTGATATATAAATTTAAGGAATTACATGATAATTTGGTTCAGTGATACAGGGCTGGAACGAGGAGAAAACTTGGTTCAGTAATGGACTTTTTCCACTATAATGGTCTTGGAAAAGATCTTGTACTAATATGAAATGATGTTATATGAAAATTTATGTAGGAAACAAAATTTAATGTCTTATCTTATTACTAATTTGATTACATTTCACTTTTATGACTTATCCCATGACATGATATTGTGATCTTTTATATGCAGGATAAGATTTTCAAATGATATGATTTTATGTATATGATATGATTTTTATTTAATTTTTTTACCCTTACTGAGAATTTCATCTCACCCTTTTATGTGTTTCTTTTCCCCAAGACATTAATAAGGGTATTAGGTATGATATGTCAAAAAGATTCTAGTTGTGATGAAATAAACAGAAGAAAATGTAGATGTTTTCTGAACCAATTGTATATGTCTCCAAGTTTCTTAATACAATATTCCCTATATGGTCCTGTATTGGTTTTGTTATATGTTTCAATAAATATAATTCAATTATAATTTAATATCAATGTATTTAAATAATGGTCCATTATAGTTTTTGTGATAGGAAATGTATAGTTAAACTTTGGAATCTAGGATGAGAAAGCCTAGAGTATGTGTCTAATTATAATATGTGATCCTAGTATTATAGAAAAGTACATGAATAACATAGGATAAATCCTATTGTATCCAAAATTGAAATATTATTCTTTATTATGTTGTTTTCCTATTATGATTATTATTTCTCACACTATACATCTTGGTTTTAGTCAATGGCTCGAACCTGAAGGAATTGTGTTAATACTGAATGTGATGGGAAATTCAATGATTCTCCCTATGAGAAACAAAATGTAGTTATAGTTGGAATGAATAATTTTATAGCTATGATCCAACAATAATCTCATGCGCTGAATCATGCAAGACTTATACTTGAGCAAAGGAGGGAGAAATATTCTATTGAATCCTTCATGAGGTAATGTCCACCTTCATTCAGTAGGTCTTATGATCAATTAATGGCAGAACAATTGATAGGTGCAACTAAAAAGTGGTTTTCTGTTCTAAATTTTGATAAACAAGAAAACTTCATCTTTGCATTATATCATTTAGATGTTGAATCCGATTAATGGTGGAATCATATCAATAATACGTGGAAAAGAGAAGAAATTGATCCAATGTAATGGGATGAGTTCAAGAACATGTTTTTAATAAGTAAATGCAATGCATTCCTTGAAAAAATATGGAGAATCAATTCCATGAACTTAATAAAAAGATGATGAATCCATTTGTACCTACGGAGAAAACTTTACAAGACATCCAAAGTACACTTCTAGAATTATTATCCAACCTGATAGTAAGATTGATCAATTATTCAGTTTCTTAAAAATAAGTATCTGAATGGGATTATCCTTAGGGACATCAATTTCAATGAGGAAATTGTTCGATGTGATCTCAAGGTTTATATGAATATTGGAGTAACCCATCAGTCATGTGGGTTTGATTAGAAAGAAAAAATGGAATTATGAGAAAAATCTAAAGACCACACTAAAAAGAATATGAGTTTTTCCTTGTTTTAAATGTGTGGAAAGAAACATGGAAGGAATTAAATTAAATAGACTAGTAAATTTTTATGTGTGGAAAAGATGTAAATATGTAAATTGAATGCCAAATTGATGGGAAAAATATTTCTAATGGTGTAAACAATGAAAGGGATACATAGAATGAACCTCCTACACTTCAATGTTACAAGTGAAAGGAAATGGGTCATTGTTACAATCGATTCCCTTATCAAAGGGTTATTTATGATTATTGGTGTCAACAAACACTTAAGGCTAAGGACCAAGTAAGGTCACATAAATGTACTATCAATGACATGGAGTACAATAATGAAGTGGTGAAATATAGAGTAATTATCCACTCAAATGTAGAAAATGATGTATTTGATTCTGGGTCCACTAACTATTTTATTTATAAATAGTTTCACATGTGTATCCTAGTATTACCTCAACAATTAGAAATTGAGTTAGCTTTGACAACTCTTAATGTCCAACCATCACATCAATAGTTTACAATTAATCTCCAATTGATGATTTTGGGAAACTGCTTCCTAAAATTTTGTGATACTTCCTATTGTAGAATTTGAGGTGATTCATGGCATGGATTGACTTTCTTTATATGGAGCTTATATTAATGGCCAATGAAGGGAATTCACATTTTATATTATTGATCAATCTATTATTATATATTTATGAAAGTATGAATAATAACTTCCCATAGAAATTTATTCCATCTTATGTGTATTGATTCAATGAACAGAAGGTTATATTTCTCAAATGGTTGGGGAGAAACTCACAGATAAGAATACGACCATTGTATGGGAGATTGACGATGTCTTTCCTAAGTAATTTACATGTCTTCTACAAAATCTGGAAGTTATGTTTTCAATAGAACTTATACCGTGTTTGAAGCCTATTTCAAATACTCCGTAAGAAATGGCCCCAATTTAGTTGCCGCAATTGAAGAAGAAACATCAAGAGAATATTGATAAGGTATTCATACTCACTGGTGTGTCATCGTGGGGATCACCTATGATGTTTTTTAAGAGAAAATATGGATCATTGAGAATCTTTATTGATTATCGAGAGCATAAAAAGATTACTATCAAGAACAAATACCATCTCAATGCATTGATGACATATTTAATCAACTATGGGGAGATCAATATTTTTCAAAGATTGATCTTCATTCATGATATCAACAATTAAGTTTTAAAAAGGAGGATATACCAAATATTTCATTTCATATAAGGTATGAAAAATATTAATTTATATTAATGCCTTTTGGCCATATTAATGCCACGTCTATCTTCATGGATCTAATGAATAATGGTTTTAGAGACTATCTTGATCAGTTTGTTGTAGTCTTTATAGGAAATATTCTTATCTATTCAAAGTGCAAGTAATAAAAAGAATATCACATGAGAATTGTACTGAGGACCCTGAGAAAAGAGAAGATTAATGAAAAAATTTCCAATTTTCAATTTTGGATTAAAATATTCTTATTTTTGGGTAACATATTTTGAAGAGATAGAATATCTGTGGATCGAGAAAAAATAGTGGTTTTTAAAAGATGATCGAGACCCACAACAGTATCTAAAATTCAATGTTTTCTTGGTTTGGCTAGATATTATCAACGTTACGTGAAAGATTTTTTGTAATTATCTAACCCACTCACCATGATGACTTGAAAAAGGGGTTAGGCTTCTTTCTATGTAGTAATGTGAAGAGAATTCCAAAGAGCTAAAAAGAAGCTTAGCCAGTACACCTGTGCTCATTGTGCCTTGTAGTTTTGAAAGGTTTTTGATCAACACGGATGCATCCAAGAGGGGTATGTGATGTGTTCTCCTACAAAATGATATGGTGATAGAATTTTTCCTCAAGATAGTTAAAAAATCTATGATCAAAATTATCCAAATCCTGATTTAGTGTTACTTGTGGTAATCATTAAATTTAAAATATGGATTGTTTATCATCATGTTGAAAGGTTTTATATTTTTAAAGGTCATAAAATTTTAATAATTTTTTTCAAACAAATGGAGTTGAATATGTTCCAAAGAAGATGGTGAGAGTAGATTAATGTTTACGAGTTCTCAATACATTACCACCCTGGGAAAGCGATCAAGGTGGTAGTTCCATTGTGTCAAAAAGACCACGCTACCAAATCCAAGATGAGGATCCCAAATGATCCAATATTTATGGATTTTGAAAGGTTGTATCTTGAAATTTTAATGTAAGCGGAGAAATCATATCTATTTCAAATTAATGTTCATACATCTATACATGTGACGATTAAAGTGGCGCAGAAGGAAGATGTATAGTTCCAAAAGAAGGTGACAAACATTCAAAAATTCAACATTGATTCTGATTATATAATAAGGTTCCGAAACTAGGTTTCGAATCCTCCGATACCAGAATAATAGAATGATCTATTGGATGAGGCTCATAGTTCATCATTAACAATTCAACCAAGAAGAACATAGATGTATGAGGGATTGAAAAAGAACTTCTGGGGGAATGGAATGAAATGATATGTCACCGAATATGCCTCACAATTCTTGGTTTTTTAGAAAGTTAAGGCTGAGAGATAGAAGTCTATGGGGATGTTACAACCATTACCCTTACATGAATAGAAATGGGAAAGCATCACTGTGGTCTTTTTCATCGAACATTCCAAAACATCCAAATTCAATAATTCTATATGGGTTTTAGTTAGTCTACTTACGAAGTCAGCACACTTCATTGCTATTATAGAGTATTTCTCTCTTGATCACCTTTCTCGAATATGTAAATGAATTGGTTATATTTCATAGAATAAAACATTCAATTATATCTGATCGGGATCCATGGGTTACCTTGAAGTTATAGGGAATTCTTCAGCATGATCTTGATACATAGTTATGTTTTATAACTGCCTATCATCCTCAAATAGAGGGTGAGTCTGAGGGGACAATTCAAATGTTGGAATACATGTTGAGAGCTTTCTCTATGAATTTAAATGGTGGTTGGGATCAACACCTATCATTGGTAGAATTTTATTACAACAATATCATTCACTATAATATTAATTTGGATCTTTATTAAACACTCTATGGAAATAAGTGAAGAACTCAAACCTAATGTGATGATTTTTGGGAATGAAAGCTTTTAGGACCTAATCGTGTTGATGAAATGATAGAAAGGGTCAGATTTATTCAACAACACATAAGATAAGATCAGGCTCGACCAAAATGTTTTCCGGACATCCTATGATAATACATATAGTTTAAAGATGTTGATAATGTGTTCTTATGAATATCTCCCTAGAAAAGTGTAATGAGATTTGGAAATAAGTGCAAGATGAGCACTAGGTATATCAGTCCTTTTAAAATATTGGATCATGTTGGGAAGGTTTCTTATTGATTGGTGCTTCCACTAAATCTCTCTCTCATTCTTGATGTGTTCCATGTATATATCCTATGAAAGTATATACCTGATCCATCACTTGTTCTATGCTTAGATTTCATACAGCTGGACCAGGATCTTTCTTATGTAGGACAAATGTTAGAGATTCTGGATCGTAGAGAAAATGTTCTACGAAACAACACCACACTCTTGGTTGTTGTTTTATGGGGGGAACCACCAATTTAAAGATGCTAAATGGGAACTTTCGGATCTGATGAGATAGAGGTATCTTCATTTGTTTATTTCCAACTGATGAATTTCGAGGGTGAAATTCAGTTTAAGGGGGGTACAATGTAAAAACCAGATGTTTTATGAAATATTTTATATAAATAATTGATATTCTTCTGTAGGATTCCATGCATGAAATTGTGAGTTTAAATTAAGCGAGAGATTCCCTTAATATAAAATTGCCATTATAGCCTGTCTATTAGGTTAACGGGAATAATAATAACAATCTTTTGAAAATTCATTATGAATTCGTTGGATATAATTTATTTATAAAAAATATAAATCAATTAAATTTTTGTTTTTTTGAGTGATTTATATTTAGTAATGAAATTAATCTATTATATGTGTTATATACATAAATAAATATTTTTGATATTCCTCTATTGGATATTTTATCCATAGGGTACGAATAAAACATTATTTTATGTATAAGAACCTATTTTTAAGGATAATATAACACCTTTTATAGAGAACCCATTTTAAATTAATATTTTAACACATTAATAATATCTATATGATAAAATAAACGTGTAATTTTGAATCAGGATAAAAAAAATTTACTTTTGATAAATTTATGATATTTTCCTGACAAATTCTATGTTTTGATGAATAGTAAAAATATTTTAAATATTAATTAAAATTATGTTTTTTCATAGAGATATTTTATATGGTTAAATTATAAGATTGATTTTTTTAATGTATAAGTAGAATATATTTTTACCACTAGATATAATTTATTTCATTATCATTAATTTTGCATTTAATTCTCAATTAAAAGCATTGCAATCATTTGTAATGTTTTAACATTTAATACATGCTTTATAATTTCAACAACTTGATTAATTTTAAATTAATTTCAGAGTCATCTATCTTTTGAATTGGGAAAAATGGATTCTATATTTGGAATGATAAGGTCCAAATTGTGGCAATAGTTTCCTTTTTTGTAAATTATGAATATTTTATTTATTAATTATATTATTTAACACGGTTAGTGGGTAAATCTGGTAAATAAGGGTAAAATTACAAAAATTTAGTAATATAAAAATACACTAGAAAATGCCCTAAAAATATTAGATGATATATTTATGACCATTTTCATCCTTGGGTCGATTTTGGGACCCCATAGATTAACATGGATGTGAAAGTTTCATTTTATAAGAATTAATTTAAAGTATAGTTAATTATAACCTAAACAAATATCTTTTACTAAATCGATTTTAATATAATGTTATATAACTGATTTATGTGCCTATAAGTAATCATTATAAAGATAAAAACATTTCCTAAATCATGATATTTTATTTATAATTTTTAGACATTAGATAAATATTTTTAGTTATGGAACAATTTTGATGTATTGATTACCTCATTAATGAAAGATTCAAATAAATGAATTTATAAATATTAAAACAAATTTAATTTGGTTATTTTGATATCATACAATAATTTTATGGATGATATTTAAATATTATATTTTTTTTAATTCCTTATTTTAAGGAATAGAGTTGTTATTAATTTTAAAAATGTCACGTATTAATACTTTCCGAAATTGACACAATTCATAACTGAAAACAAAAAAAAGTTAATTAAATGATATTAAATTCATTAAAATGAAATATTTGGCCAAATGGATTATAAAATATCAAATATGTCATAAATAACATTTTTGGGTCATGTTTACATGATATGGTAAATACACTAACCCACAATGTGTAAATAACAAGATATCACGATATGATTAAAATTGGTAAAACAAGGGTTAAATCAAAACAATAGGGATAAAAAATATTCTAATATTATCTAAAAATTATTGGATGATGATAATTCTGACTAAAATAATCTTATCATGAAATTAAATAATCTTAGGATAGTTTCCAGTCAAAATTGGATTTATAATAATTTAAATTTTTGAGTGTTTTCTAAAGTGACCCTCTACACACTTATAAAAGAGAACCTCCTCCCTCTACTCTTCACTGCATCTTGAGACTTCATGCTCATCCAACCCCTAAAAATGATCTTATAAACTTATATAGTTACATTATTGAGGATGTGGTCTTCTCAAAAGACCAACACTAGTGCTCTAAGATAAAATTTAAAAGAAGTACATCGAGGAAGAGATAATTACTTCTATCGATTGGTACAATTATTTTTACTTATATTTCCTATTATTTAGTTTTTCCATTATAAATTAATAAATTGAGTACCATAAATATACTAATATGTTTTCATAAATATGAAACAACCATATTTTCCTTTCAACCAATCCTATGAAAAACAAAATCACTGTGTGCGCGTAGCTATGACTTACCGTATCCACGCAGTGGTGTAATCTGTTTTTCACCACAACATTACATGGATGGGTATAATGGTGGAAATAATAACTATATATGATTATTATAAAATTATACTAAATCTAAGATATTATAATTCTTCCATGTTAATATCGTTCAACAATTGTGGGAATGATATCATCGATTGTGCATATGTACGACCTACCATCTTTACCATGCGATGCAATTCATTCTACATAATCATTATTTAAGAATGATTATATAAATGAATTGAATGAATAAATATTATATAGATTATACTAATAGGATGTGGTAAATGATATGACTATAACATATAAATAAAAATGAGAACATATCTGATAAAACATGTATAAGAACATTACGCTGTTAAAATCTGAATAACGAGTAACAATGAAATGTTATTGACAATTGGATAAAAATATTATCATAAATTTAATCATAAAAATTATTATAATTCCTCAATAAATTATTGTAATTATATAAATCATCATACATGAGGTTTATATTCTTTAAAATTATATCAAACCTAAGGTAAGGAATAACTTTTTCAATTTCATTTTACATGTGATTGATTATTCATACTTAACTACTGGGGATATATTTATCATCCATGTCCATGTTTTATAAAAATATATTCATAAAATGATTAATATTATTCAATATTGGTTTACAGTTATTTTTAATAATTTTTACATTTACTACATGGTTTTGAAGGAATTTTTCATTTTTTTACAATATAAGGTACTATTTGAATTTTCCAAAAAAAGAACAAGGAGAATTATTTTTTAAAATATATGGAATGGATGAGTTTTTACATCTTTATAACACCTTATTTCCATAAATAATTATCTATATTCTTACAAGTGTATTTTCAAAAAAATCTTTTAAAATTTAATTACTTTTTGAGAAAAGAAAATGTTTTTGAACAATAAAGGATATTTTCCTCAGGAATAAAGCTCCAATGTTTTTTCAAAATTATTTTCCACATAAGTTTAAATTGGTTTGTGTTTAAATCCCTCTTATTAAAATGATATGATTGTGTTTATGGTGGTATTTTTTTAACAAATCATTTTTTTATATCAATTATGATTGAATGATGTTTAAGAATCCAATTTTTTTCATGGGTTATGCTATGGTGAATGTTTTTTGTTTTTGGGGCACATGTTAGAATGATTTCATTATGAAAAGGTTGGGGCTTATATATCCTTAAAATTAATTGGGTAACGATTTATATATTATGAGATTGACATGTATTAAATGGAATTTTAATACAGTTTACTGATACATGGCTTAAACGAGGAGAGAACTCAGTTCAGTAATTGACATTGTCTATGATGATTGTCATTGAAATGAACAATGACTTATATGAAATGATTTTCTAGGATTATGTGTGTATGAAACCAAATTTCTTGTCTTATTTTCTTACCATTGGAATTACATTTCACTTTTATAGTTTATCTGAGGACATGATATTTTGATATTTTATATACATGATAAGATTTTCAAATGTTATTCTTTTAGGAATATGATATGATTGTTATTTCATTTTTTACCCATACTGAGAATTTTATCTTAAACTTGTATATATTTCTTTTCCCCCAGATATAGATAAGTTTATTACATATGACATTCTAAAAAGGATTATAGTTATGATAAAATAAATTGGAGACAATGTAGATGTTTAATGAATGAGTTCTTTATGTTTCTTTATTTATAAAGACACTATACCTATATGGTAATATCATGGGTTTTTTATATGTTGTAATAACTATACTTTAATTCTAATGTGATAAAAATGCATTAAAATAATTGTAATTTATAGTGACTATGGTGTTGACTACACATATTAGATTTCTAACAATTTTCTTATGTGTTTTGGAGGTACAAGTTTTACTGTTCCACCTCTTTCTTGTGGATAATTTATCATGATCTAGATGTATTTGTACAATGACCTCATTATAATCAACTGGTTATATTATGTTAATGTTTTTTCCAAAAAAATAATAAGGAGAGTCATGTTTTCCAATTTGGATGGATATCATCTAGTTTTTGTTAATGGGATGGGTTTCGTACTCAGTGGTAGATCACTGGATCCCATTTTTTTATGATGAATGGTTTTTATATAGAACATGCAGATAATAAAATCGAAGATGTTTCCAAGTGTGTTGGTGTATTTTTTATTTGTTTTCCTAATGAGTTATTCATACTACTCCCTTGACGTGATGTTTTGTTCGAGATAGACTTTTAGCCAGGTGATTCCCCAATTTTTATGGATCCCTATCAGATGGAATGCATAGAGTTGTAGGATTTTTTGATTCATATAGTTGATATGATGTAAGACGGTTTTATCATCTTGGATGAAGGCCATATAAATCCTTTAGAAAAACATCAATTTATTTTCCCAGAATATGCATGTACTCACGGGTGATTCATTCCTTATACTCATTCATTTTAGCTAAATGTGATTTCAAATAGGGAAATAATATTCATGACTGCAATGTTGGTTCTAAAGAAGACTCCTCCATATAATTTCACTTATAGAGAATCGTGGGTCGATTCATGATACAACGAGTTATTTCCTTCTCACGAAAATATATGTTTACAATATATATATAAATCATATCGATTTTGAAAATTTAATAAAATTCCACCAAATTGTGATTTAAAAGGTTCACTGGGAATTTCACCACACAAATTCTAATAGTGGAGTTGTTATATAATGAGGATTATGTAATTTCCATATTTTCCATTTTCAATGATAACTCCAATACAAAGCATTATGGTGGGTTTTTAATAGTTCTACTAAAATATTCTAATATCAAGGAATATTAATAACTAGAATAAAAAAGTATGTTAATTTTACATTAATAAATGTCTAGAGTAACTGTAATATAATAATTTTTGGGATTCACCTCGACAGTTGTGATGAAAAAAACATTTTCCTTTTTCCATTGAGGTTATTGTTTGTCCTATAAAACCCCTCACCGAGTAAATTAATTTTCCATGTTCCATGGTTCTGTGAAGTTGACATAATGAACCATTGATATTGGTTGACTATAAAATTCCCTTCTTCTATTTCTTTTATGGGATTAATTTTTTTGAAATATCCAGATAGATTCCCAAGAATCCATCATATAAATAATTTCAAGATCCCCCATAGGAAATTTCAGGGGTTCTTATTTTCTCAATAATGAAAAGTTTGATTTTCAAAATTTCAAATAACAATTATATTTCTCAATAAAACTAGAAAAATTAAACTCCGCTTTATTATTTTTTTTCAATTTGATACCATGTAGATAATCATAACACCATTAAGATATTAAGGGAAAATCATAAAATTTTCTCATAGCTGTCAATGTCTTGGACCTCCTAGACTTTTCATGACTATGTTTTATTCAACCAAAGAAGTGCTAAATGTTGGTTTTTGGGGAAATGGCAATGCCATAGTCTTGTAATGAATGCCTTGTGATGTTTTCATTATATGACTTGATAGATTAATCTTTTTTATGGAATGGAAATACATTTTTATTTTACATCATAGTGATCGAGGGAAATATTTTTTGAAGAACATTTTGTAGAATTCATTCCTTTAATCACATTGATCATTTTCCCATACATTGTATTATTGATCGATGTTCACCACTGATAAAATACTCCCTAAATATGATAAATAGTAAGTAGAACCTTTTAATATTTAGAAAATTGAAGAATTACGAGGATCCCCTAAACCATCTTTATCAATTTATCCACAATTAAGGTATTAGAAAATCAATTGATAGTCAGAGACCTTTGACACATATATCACTAAATTGTATCTTCTTCTTTATTTGGGGGATTTGTAACTCCTCCATATACATGTTTATATTCAAAAAAACTATGTCTACTAAGAGATTTTTTCACAGTGTTTGGGATTCCTACTACTATCAGGTTTCACATATCCTTGGGGAAGTTATCACATTTCTCGTTGCATTGATTATTTACCCAATTCCTCCTATTTCCATTCATTAGTTAGAATGAAGGGGTAATTAGGGATGCATATTGTAAAACTATTAAACAAATTCATGGGAATATAATTAATTTAAATGGATAGATTATAACATACATTAATTTCATCAATTGATGAATTAACATGTTTTAATTAATGATAAGCTAAATATATTTCATAAAATATTATCTTATGGGATATTTATTTTCCCATAATGATGGTTTTTAATGAGATTTTGAATTCACAATAGAATATACACTTATAGTGTGAAAAAGGTGAAAAATAAGACATGTTTTCATGTACTAAGTAATGTCAAGTTAGGCCTAACGCATCTTTCCATATTTATTAACCCATGGTACATTTGTTATATAACCATTTAAAAATTTAGTATCTAGACATGGATTAGTTCTCATGATAAGAAATAAATATCTAATTAAATAATTTATGTATTTCTTCTATTACATCATCATATCCTCAAAGCATTCGATGGAGTTTTCTGATATTAATCCACATATTAACTAAATTATTTCCCTATAAAAACTACAAAAACCCTTTTCATTATTACATATTAATTCATTATTTATTATATAATATTTCACATAACTGAACCTTTGTGTTGAAAAATTGTTATGTAATTTGTAATTAGTTACATCTCATTGCATCTTTAACATGGTATACAACAACATCAGGAAACATTTCATAACATGATTCTTAAATTTCATAGATTTTATAACAAAACATGATAACATGGGGACATATATTCAAAGGGGTGAGCTATATATCCAAGTAATGGATGAAAATGTAATATATTTATACATATTAAACAATAATAATATAAATAGGGAAAAAACATTGTGATAATAGATAACATGAATAATAAGGTATGATATATAATAATAATCCTAATATGGGAAATATGGAATCAACATAATACAATGCATCAAAGATATAGGTCAAGGATAATTTCCAAGACTACATGAAGGAATACACCCAATAAAATAATTTTTTTACTCCCTATCACAACATTTGGTCTCATGAGACCAAACATTACCAACTGTATTGTAAAATTATATAATTATAGTCACACTTGTCACTATCATTTTGATTCTCAGGCATAAGTGTTCCACATAGGCTATAAAACATGAATTCATTCATCATGATATTTAATTACATTATCAAATAGTTTTTAATACTTATATTCATTCCTAATTCAATGAAGTATTTGTTTATAATGGTGAACACCCATAATAGGAATAGGGTATGGTATTCAATACACTATTTATTGTCATGAAAAAATCATGGTGAATTTCTAAAATCATAAAGGTGTTTTTGGAAACATAAAAATTATCAAAAAGATTAATTTAATGCTTCCATTAGTTATATAGGAGTGTTTTCCATTCCTCCTTTGATTTGACTGGTCTTAGAGATAGAAAAAGTTACAAATTAGAAGTTATTGTCATTTAATATAAGGCTGAAAAAATAGTTCACTGAGCTCCCTTTACAGTTCTGTGAACATATATCATGGATGACTCCTTCAGTCTAATCTAGTTGTGGAACATCATGGTTCCCCTTTTTAATATTGTCACCATTTTTTCTTCATGTTGTGATTCTGAGAATCTAATTTCATAGAAGTCCCTTCTTGACTGAAAGAACGTATTTGAAATATGACTATGCGAGTCCCAAAACCCCTACAACAGCGTAAACTTATATAATGAATGGCTATGTGATTACGATGTAGACCCTCCCCTTTACGATGCCATTTTATCTACACTACATGCCCCATGACTATCATGATCCTGATTTAATACAAATATGCATATTTCACCCCATTTTAATGTCTTGGATATGCCGCCCTTTCATCTTTATATCTCTAATTTAATGGTGCTCGTGTGAACCTTGAACTAGAGAGAAAATGAATTTCCCTACCTATGGTAGTGATTCCATTGATTAAGGCCCACTCCCTTCAAGGTGAAATGAACCCCTTATAGATTCATGAGGTTTCACAGAGCAATATGTCTTCATGAACAACTCTTCTATTGATAATGGAATCCATTATAAAGAAATTTTCCCATTCTCTATGAGAACCTGAGCTATGAGAAACCTCATTCTTTATGAGTCCCTCATCTCTACCAACCCATGTACTTATTCAATAGATATCCTTTATGAATATCATATCTTTTCACTAACTAGATCATATTCTGGTGGTTATTCCCCTCCAACCCACCCAAAATGATTGACGGGGAAAGGAACATCCCCTTAGGGGTGGTTCCATCTATATTTTCACTGATACCCTTGATAAATATAGAGTTAACCCATAAACTTTTCAGGCCTGATCGATGCCATTTTAGCATCAATCTTCTGCGGCCCCGTCTTACACCACTAGAATACAATGATTCAAAATACACCTCCATGTTCCATAAAATACCTTGAGTGAACATATTAAAATTTGTCCCTTTCCCGTTTTATGTGTTGATTTTTTCATCATGAGCCCCATGGGAACATTGAGTTGTACCATTACTCATGAAACTCCTAAAACTCCATCATCTTACTCCCTTGCTCGGTCGAACCAGAAATTAATGATGATGTGTTTGTCCCATAAAATCCATTATTAGGAGTCATATTCCTAATAAGACGCACTACATGACAATAAACGTTATTATAGATAGTATGAAAAATATATGATTTCTCTTTCTATAAATAGGATATTACTTATGGTCCGTTAATAAGATTTATAAAGTCCTCACTTCATGAAACTAACCATTAGCAGAACCTATCATTAATTAATTGGATTCACTGTGTGTAAAAAAAGAGATGCCTTATGTTCCAAGCATAAGAGTTCCCATTCCATAATCATGAGATGACCACTAGGAAACAATCATTATCCTCCACTATAGGTGTGTTCCCTAATCATATTTCTCAACTAACCAGCTAGTTGGGATACCCACAAGACCTTACATGATCAAACTGAAATGGGAAGATTCCATTTGTAATACCCTTGCACCTCATCCATTCACATGATGTTAAACAGTACTCTTACCACATACAATGCATAGGGTTTGACTATAGTCTAGGCATGAGAAAAAGATAATAGGATGCTTCCACACATATGATCCATTCATCTTTTACACACTATAGTGTATTATGAGAAGATACCATATGTAATCCCCGATATCCATTTTTGATCCCAGAGGCAACCTTAATACTTCCACATATGTGACCCATTCACTATTGTTCCTACCTGGAATCACCCACATAGATTTCATGTGTCAGAATTATTCACCAATGCTTCTCCCTAGAAGCACCCAGAAAACTTACTTGTGTAATCCCCATTCACTAATGTTTCACCATAGGGAATCCTAGGATTCATCTATATATAACAGCAATTCAACATCGTCACTCCATAGAGGCACCCAAATAGCTTCCACATGTAATCCTCATTCTACAATTTTTATCCCTAGTTGCACCTAGGAGTCTTCCAAGCATAAGCCCCACTCAACATTGCCTCTCTCAATAAGCACTTGGGTATCTTCGATGTATAAGCCTCATTCACCATTTACCATCCCTAGTGGCTCCCATGAATCTTCTATGTGGAATCCCCATTCACATGTCCCCTCACCAGTATCACCAAAAAAACTTCTACATATAAACTACACCAAACATTGTTGATCCCTAGAAGCACATACAAAACCTCCACACATAATCCTATCACAAAATAGGAACTCCATAGAGGCCTTCATAAAGATTCTAGACATATGCCAAATCCACTATTTTTCTTCCATAGAGGCTCCTGAGAAGCTTCCACACATAATCCCCATGAAACATTGTCACCCCATAATACAATCTGGGCAACTCCCATATGTAAACTCCATCCAAAATTGCCTCTACATAGTGGAACATGGACCACTTCCACGAGTAATATGCATTAACCTTTTCCAACCATAGATACACATGGGCCACTTCCACAATTAATCCCAAAACCATCTCCCGTGTGTACTTCCTCCAAAAAAATTATGTTAGATCTATCTTTTCCTCTTATTTCTCACACTGTGTATGAATCCTCTGGGATCTGAGGATAGTAGTGACTATGAAATCCTTCATTTGGGATGCTTCCATGAAATTTCCATGCCCCATACCCTTATAAACTATGTGTATTTGGATCCTTATCTTATAAATAGGGTTCGTAGGAGGCCTCAATGAGGATCAATACCAACCAATATAAATATTTCGAGCCCCCTCCTATGTATTTTACTCACTAATCCACCCTTAGTGGTGTCCATACCAACCATAATTTGATCCTCCTAATTATGTTGAATCCCCAACACCACCATCATAAATGCCCTGAATTTTAATCCTAAACAACTTGGATACATAAGAATCTTCCACAGGGTTCAAAACTAACATTTTCCTATTCAAATCTATTCAATGATGGCCCTATTGTAGGATTCTAAACATTATGGGATATAATAACTCTATCGAATTTGATACATGTCTTCTAAACAGGGTACTTTTGAAGCCTTTATGATGTTCAAGCCCAATAACATAATCAAACAATTCATTTCATCCATTTATAACACTTCATACACACCCATCCATATTATTACTTAGGAAGCCTCATCATAATGAGGGAATTCCATTCATCTAGACCATTTCAACACAAAATCCCCATCTATGTAATTTCTACCCCTTGAATCACTCGAGTAGTCCCAGTTTGTAAGCCCCTCAGAATACAACCATTAGGACTCTTGTAGTGAAGGGATGTCTAACTACATTATACACACAAAATTCAATGATCTTTGTGGGTTTTGAGTACTATCTTCTAAACATGGTACATAGGATTCCACCATGAGGTTCAATACCAAAGAACGGTAAACGATGTTGTCCCCATAATTAGAGTATACATCCTATTATCCACCCCCTATTCTGTCCAGGTCATCCTTCATGGTGTGAAATCATACCATTATGGGACACACAACCCAGGTTCCTCTATCATTGGGAACCTAGACTCACCAAACAAAATTTAATCTTCAGTGAACCCCTCTTAGGAGTATACCTCCCTGATCAACACATAGTGGTGTCTAGATCTTCCAAGATAGTGTGAAACCTTCCCCTTGTTGGACAAAAAAATCCCTGGTCTTTCCCCATTGGACGTTATGATCCATCCCTCTCGTAATCCTCCAAAGTGAATCCTCCTAGAGATGTACCTATATGATCTCACTTCATCAGTTTTCAGATCATCAAATTCATCCATCACAAGATATTATAAAAGAAACCCTATATCTCTGCTAGATGTTAAACATACAATGTACACCTTGTTAAAAACGTGATCCATGAGGGAAATTCAAAAGTAATGGTGTTGGAATAAGATATCCTACAATCAATGTGTAGCGCCTCAGGTTTCCACTCCCTTGAGATTCCCTATTACGAGAAATAATATATGTGACCAATGTTCCAGCATCCAGGCATTCCACTGATCATGAATGGGATTACTTCACATGCCAAAGGTAGCTTCCATGACTTGACCCCTTGGAATTTCTAGACCAAAGAAACATATTAACTAGTAAACAAAAATAGATGGAATCAGGAATGAGTTTCATGAATAATTTCTTAAACTATATGGGAGACATGGAATAGGCAATAATTTTTGTGTAGGAATCCATGGAAGAAGGGACTAACATCCCATCATCTCGTTTCAATCATAGTGAATACGACTCTAAATTTTTGATGAAATATACCAGCCTTTAGAAATTAGGAATGTGGGGTTACAAATGTGTCACCTAGCATGTGGACGCACGTGGAGTCGGGCACACCCCAACAAAAAGTTTCATAAATCAGTGTCACATTAAAATTCATGGAATTTTTTAAATTAAATGGAATGTAATTGGGACATTTAAAGACATATAAATTCATTATAAATGTGAAATAGAAGACATAAGATACTTAATAAACCTTATGAAATAATATAATTCAAGGACCCCTTACATGAGTGTGGGACATTAAATGAATGGGAGGATATTATTGAGAGCTTGGGGAACCTTGGGAGGACACTAGGGAGGGGATTTTAGATTAAGGATATTCTCTAGGGATTTTTTTTAATGGGAAATTAGAGCTTCAGTGGATTTATAAAGGAAATGAGTAGGGATATCTTTATTATTTTCCAAGCATTGGTTTTGTGACCTATATAATAAAATAATAAAACCCTAAAAAATCACAAGATTTCTTCCAAATAAGATTGTACTCTATAATTTTATTATTAAAATGGACAAAATAAATAAATAATACCATTTTCTTATATGGAGGAGTGTTATACACATAATGAAATTATGTTTAATACATAAAATGTATTATAAGATTTGGTGGATTCATAATAGCTTTATAAAATAAATAAAATAATCAAAATATCACATTATGCTAAAATTAAAACATATATTTTTTAGGGGTTACCATTTATAGTATTTATTAAATCAATTGGGAAATTAATGTGTCATAATACGTAATGTATATTTATATGGTATTTAATTATTACAAAAATAATTTCCTATATCATAAAATTAGAAAAATATTCACTATTGGATATTTTTACACTTTTATTCCAAAAAAAATATTTTATATAAATATTTTTATTGATTTTTTTATATTCTATTTTAATATAAGAAATGAAATTTATTAAAAAAATAAATGAATTTTTTATCAATAACACTATTTGAACCCTTCTAAAAATTATATTTTACATCCTTAAAATTAAAATATCATTTATATTAGACAATAATTATTTAATAGATTATTTTTATTAAAATTATATTTAAAAAAATTAATTAATTCATAGACTCGATAATTTAATTTTAATATTGATAAAAATACTATTTGTGAATTGTTGTGTAAAAAATATTTATAATGTAATAATAAAAGGATGGAAATATATTAATAATTCTATGGAAATTAATTTACATAATAATATTTCTGGGGCCTCAATATATAGCCACATAATACACTATAAAACACTATATATGTATGGTTCATGATGGTGAGACTTTAATGGTGTGGTTCGGCAAACATGGTTTGGACCATGATCTTGATCAGATTGAACTTTGACCATTAATAGAAACAATATTGATTATGTTGTAGGACCTCACCATGATATTTGTCAAGGTAAAATACCATTAATTCTATCTCCCTCATATTCTATTATAAATGGGATTCATAGGGTATGTTCCTATAGGTTCTGGCCATCACTTCCTTTTCTTGTGTCAATTGGATTTGTGAAAACCCAATATTTTTATAAATCATGTAAACAATGTAACATGGATATATTATAAATTTTAATGATTTTTAATGGTCTTTTATATCCTATATAATAATAAACAAAAATAATGTAATGTGTTTTCTATAAAAAAATTCTTAATAAGACAATAAAATAAACTGAAATGTTTATTTTTTTTATAACAATCCTTATCATTAACTGTCTCATGAACTTTTGTCACTCATGAGATAATCAAATTCATTAAGTTTAATTTTTTAAATAATATTATCTACCATGTGTTGGAAAATATGTTCCATTTGAGAAATTATATGGATAACCTTATCATTATTCAATATATTGGGTGAATACAAGGAATATAACATTGATTTGAAGTATTTTCTTCAATGAGATTACAAAGAATATAATGTTGACATAGAAGTTAATAGAAGTGGATAAAATATAATATAATTTATATGTAAACAATTAATTATAAAAAATATCTCTCAATAAGTGTGACAATACTTTCTATAAAGTGAAACCGAGACATGGAAATTGATTCATATAGAAGAATGGTAATTTGGATCCATGATTTGTTGGGAAATTCAAAATTGTTCGATTAAATAGATTTTTTGTTCCATTTATCCTTATATAAAATTATTAGTGAAGTAAATAACAAATTATAGATCTCTTAAAAAATAAATATCTAATTGAATACCTTTCTTGTGATCAGTTGGGACCATGTTACTCTTGACTCATATGCGACATTCAACAAAGAAACCATCCAAATTATAGAGGGAGTGGATAAACATCTTCAAGTATCATCAATTTATATATTAAATGTACTATGGAAAAATATTAACATTCTATAAGGAACTGGGGAAAGAGGCATATTTTTGGAGTGATGTGTTATGTTTTTCAATATTAACTGAACCCGCATCATTTCAATGGTGGAAATCCAATGGTTGGGGGTAATTTAGAACCCCTCTACTATTGTATGTTTTCATTTTGTGATTCAAATATTTTGTTTAGAGTGGATAAGATAACATTTTTATAAATTTTAGAGACTAATAGACAAAGTAATATGTACTTTGGTTTGACAAAGATTTTATCCATGACTAGTTATTCATGATGAGAATGAACATTGGGTTGATTTGATGAGTACTTTTATGTCGTGAAACTGATTCACTGGATTTATTGATAATACAATTGACTACGTGATATACATTAATGATGTAAATTGATTTCTAGTTTCTTATTTTTCAGAATCATGTTTTTAACATATAATGAAACCCGATGATTCATTAAATGAATCCCTATCTCACAACATGTATCATGTTGAGTCATTAATGATTATTTTTCATTTAATCCACCTGATACTCATTAAATATTCGCTCATTTGTCTCAAAATCTATCTAGTTTAGTGTTGATATTGGATCATCCCATCAAAAAAAAGGAAAATTTGTTTTTGTATTCATTATTTTGTTAGTTATGATAACTAGATTCATAACAGATTTGAATGAAAAATTTGGATAATCATTTTTAGGTAGTTGGGTTTTCCCACATTACACAATTATTTAAACATTAACTATCTTTATTTTCATAAATAAATATGTTCCAAATTTAAATTTATTTTTATATATAGAATCTCTTATATAATGTTCTCTAACATTACTGATACTATATAAGGTTCTAGATGTTGGTCACAACATGTTTTGTAAATTTTAAAATTGGTTTTCATAAAAGTAAAAAAACTGATATAATATTATCTTGGTGTAACTATATTATGGTTTAAGTTTTGGAATGTCTAATAGATTGTGTTATTTAAATATTTTAAATGATTTAAGATTTTATAAAATAGAAATAATTAACAAATTAAATCTTTATTTAATTAATGAATAATTTCATACATCATATAGTTTGGGGGAGGGAATATCACTACTCTCTAGAGTGTGGATGTTATTGAGCATTCATGAGTGTGTGCATGTGTGTGTGTGTTTGATAACAGATGATTATACTAAATTAGAATTTATAAAATGCATCTACTTATTAAAAGAGTTTCATTTCATTAGATTAAAAAATTTAAATCCTAATAAACTTTTTTAACATTTTATATTGTGAAACTATATAACAACCTCTTATGTTATTCCAAGTTATTTTATACTCATGCGAGGATACATTTTTTTCATTTTGATATGTTCAAAAATTATATTTGGGGTCTCCAACATGGTATAATTTCAAAACCCATATATATTATACTTTAGTAAATATTATGATTTTTATTCCATGATTCTTGACTGAGACAGATTTCTTACTTCACTAATGGGGATGCATTTTTTGTCTCTCAACGTTACTGGAGCTGAAGATTATGCTATTGTTTTGTGTTTTGTAGTGGTTCTAACATGGTTCTATGGTTTTTTACTACATTTTAGTGGTATTTATCTATTTCAATATTTTCTACAATTAATTTGATGTTAATATTCAATTTATTCTATAATATTAGGTACATTTTCATTATTTATTAATATTATGTTTTCATTCATTCCATATTAATCTAAATACATCTCATTTTATATATTATTGTCATGTTTTTTTGTGTGTTGAGGGTGTGTGCATTAGAGTGTAAATCACCCCCCATGAATTATTTTGTTAAACCGATATCATTTTCTTCCAAAATCTGGTGTATTATGAATGTAACCTAAGGTTAGTATCACCTCCACCTCTTTCCATGAAATGGGGTGAGGTTGGGATGTTACATATATGATGTTATAGTTGTTCAACAAAGGGGGAGATGTGTTACCATTTCATAAGTGAATTGAGGGGTTATTTGGGATGTTCCCCTTATGTTTCAATATTTTTATATTACTATTAAATTTTAATTAGATAAAAAAAATCAATAATGGATTATGGTGTGATATAGGGTCAAAAATCATCTTCCAGGAAATTTGACTCATATAATTTTTTTTTGGAAATTCATAATTATCTTCTTATCCTTTAAATTTATAGATTATAACATAGTAACTAATTATTGGAAAATTTATTTAATGTTTTTATAAACATATTGGATTGCCTCTATTAGAAAATATGGTTGTTATGAACTTAAACATTTCCGCCGTATAACAAAATTAAATTAATAAATCTGAAAAAATTAACTTTTAAACAAATTAATATAGTATATTGAAGACACTTGTGTACAAAAAATATGTTTTCACTCTATGCTAATCATATTATGATATAAAAATTATTTCTAATTAAATAAGTGATACTATATTTTCATATATGAGTGATAATCATGTGTATTTCATCATGTAAATGAGATAAATTTTATTTATTAGATAAAAGCAGACAATATAAATAATTTTACTAAATGAAAATAACAATTTCCAATTATCGTAGTTATTAATTTTTAACTTATAAGTCATAATTCATTCCAAAATACTGAAATTGACCATATTACATAATTTTTTACACTATGATTTAAAATATAAAAGTTATTTTACAAATGAAAAACTATAATTTTATAGAATTTAATTTTTATTTTCGAAAACATGATGCATAAAATAAATTATCATATATGGCTTTAATAGAATTATAAAACAAAAGTACACTATTAAAATCATTAATTAAATGAAAAACACACATTATAATTTAATTTGAATGAAATGTTTATCAATTTTTTTAATGCATCACAAATGTATTCAATGATAAAAATATTATATTAAAATTCATAATTTTTCCCATAAATACTTATTTATGAATAATTTTATTTATACACTTCTAGGTCTTAATAATTTGATAATATATCCTAAATTTAATTGCATTGGTAGAACTAAATTTTTTCATTATTCAGTTGAAAATTAATTATTTTTGAAAACTACCTTATTTTAATTATATGTTATTTTCATATTTATATAATAAAAATTAGGTTCATTTAAAAAATATCTATATTCACTATATTATACATTAATTTGATTTAAAATAAAAATCTCTTTACACAACTATTTAAATTGAAAACATTTATGGTGATGTTTATGTGTTATTAATTGGATTTTTGATTCATATATATTGTTTTACTGTATTATTTTGTACTATAGGTTTTATTACACTTATATTAATATAATATAAAATTTAATGGATAGTTTTAAATCAGTGTAAAATTTTAATGATGATATTAATATATTATATATTGAAGAAAAGTATATAATGAAATTTCATGCCATTAACAATGATTTCAGTATCCCATAAATTATTTTTTGTGTGCATCCTACAATAGTACTTATTTTTCTGTCACCATACAAGATACGAATAATATTTATTTTATATTATTATATTTTTTTCTTGGTTTATTGAAAAACATGTATCCACTTTTTTGGGTCCATTATTGTGTCTACACCACATTATCATAAATTCTATGAGGTTTGGGTAGATGTGATGAAGTGGAATATGTAAGTTACGGGTAATGAAATAATTATAAAGTATAATTGGTTAGATTGAATATATACCATAGTAATGGGATGTTTACTATTTGAATTTTAATCATCCAATACCCAACATAACACAGATTACAAACAAGATGATATCCATTAAAGAACTATGTAGAGGGACATGGTATTTCCACTCCCACTCAATTTTTTCTAAAAACAACGTATATATCAACCCAATGGATTCAAATTTTCACAATATTATTATTGGTTTCACCGAACAAGTTATTTATTACATTATTTGGGGTTTAGTTAATCACATATATTATATTTATATTAAAAAATATATGAACTTTTTCCCAGATATTTTTCGTTTGTATTGAAATTACATAGTTGGTAGAGTCATAACCAAATAAAGAACTATTTTATCAAATAGTTCAATAGGATAATAGAATATATAGGACAATAATTTATAAGGTAGTTGATATTGTTTTACCTAGGATGCATCATAGTTTATAGGTTTCTACCATTTCCCATAGTTTTTATGTATCTGTATAAGGGGGTTAATTTATATGATAATCTTGATGTTATTTTTAGAGGCATTTTGCTAGTTTGGTACTATATAGGGAATGAATTTATTATAATATTTAGTTATATATTTCTTATCAATGTTTTATTTTGGACATATATAATGTACTTGATCATTAGTTTTTTTTGGTTGATATATTATATAATGCTCGATGACTTCCCATTACATTACATTTCAAAATTTGGGTATTGGAGGAGTTTCAAATTAGTCTTAATGAGATTTCATGTTGGTTGTAGGTGTAACAGATCTAATTCAATGTATTCATATCATAAACAATTTACATGACATGATATGGTGTTTCATGTATTGTGATTGAAACAAAATCAAAAATTGGGTTGGGATAAGGTGTGCGATAAGAAATGGTTTCATTTCATGAATGGTGAAGTCGTGAAATACAGTTTTTTTATTCTAGGAGAAATTATTATCAATGGATGTTAAAAAAAGGAAATTCTTATTCTAAATGTGTTATATTTAGTGAATGTAGGAGGTTCCATGTTAATTTAAAACACATTCAACCATTATTCAGTTGTTAGACTATACATATATCATTCATTTTGGATGAACCTATACACCAAGGGGGTGTATTCTATACCC
Organism: Viscum album; assembly: GCA_963277665.1. NCBI lineage: Eukaryota > Viridiplantae > Streptophyta > Magnoliopsida > Santalales > Viscaceae > Viscum > Viscum album. The sequence continues at coordinate 1,325,486,220 of OY728152.1, read as the reverse complement.
TTATCACATTCATTAGTACATGAGTATCTATGAATTCATATTTTATATATGTGGTGATTTATCATCTATTTATAAATGGATTTCATACATTCTACTACATATAACCACTTTAGTTGTGAATTTGTGATTTGGGTTTTTTATGGGAGGAATTTTTTAAAACTATTTGGTATAATGTGTGTTTATATATGAGATACATGTACAAATGATACTTTTTGGAAGTTTCTTTTTCACTATATGGTGTTCTGTGATATTAGAAATCTTTTATGTGGTAGGATATCCTTGTTCTCACCTGTTTATGTTCTATGTGTTAAATCTTCATGTTTATGAAAACCATTAATCGAATAATAAGGATTGATGTATTCATATAATTAATTTGAATTTATTAAATTTAATATAATCAGGATTTTCCAAAATATTTAATTAATTTTTTTTGTTTTTTAAGTTATTGTTCAGTGATGTTTCTAATATTGAAAATAACAGCAATTGGGAGCCTTTTTCCACTGTAGTTTCCATGATTTAATAGACCTCGTTTTTTGGTTTTTTGACTACTCCATAAATAAATGACTATGATAAATATATGTGGATATTAAACAAGTATTATCATTTATTTTAGTTTGTGTGATAATAAAAATTCTTATTAAATATGTAATTTTGTAATATCCACGGAATAATAGTGGAAGCTGTTTTTGGTAGGTATTTTTTGTTTGTGCTTATTCTGTTTCCCTAGTGCAGTTTGGGTAGTTGTATGATGTTTTACACTCTTGTTGTGGGTATAGGTTTTGATACATAATTTCGGTTTTATATGGGTTGATGTGCATGTTGGTTTTTGGGTTGTGGTTTTTTCATATTGGATGTTGTGAGTAGAGGTTATAGAATAATGGTTCTATCTTAGTGGTTATGGAACAATAGTTGTGAAATATTTTATAATGTTAGGATTTCAGTTGACAGTGTTATATAGTGGTTGTTTTTTGATATCGATATGGTGATTTGATTTGATGATGGTGGTGGTTGTGTAGTTCTATGGTGGTGGATGTATGTATAGGGATAGTTATAGTAGGGAGTTGTGGACATTGTTTCTTATTTAGACAGGGGATAAACAATGATAAAAAAACAAAATAGGCTTCTACATAAACTATATGTAATATAAATTTATTTATTAATTGATTAAATAAATTTAATGAACAAATGATATTTTAGTGTGAAATAAAATTGATACCACATAAATTTGGTAAACTGGTAATTAAATGAAGGATTTGTTTTTTTGTCCTTATGTTGTGGTTTGTTTCCTATTGTGGTGGTATAAATTGAAAATGATGATGTGTGGTATATAGTGGTGATTTCATGTGTGGTATTGTTAATAATTTGAGCACATATGTCTAGTTTTTTGTGATATCTATATATCATGTATTTTTATGTTATTTTATATAGGCCCCAACTATGTTGGGTAACCACAAAAATTCATAGAGGTGCTATGTTTCTGGTGTTTTCCATACAGCTATTGTGGTAGCCAAACAGATTTTCAGAAACCCACACTCCCCCCCCACTTCCACCATTATTAATGACATGGGTTTCTGTTATAGATTACATAGTAATGATTTTTTTCACATGTTTTTATGATTGTGATTTGGTGGGATATGATGTATTTTCCGGGTGTCTATGTGGTGGATGTGATGTGATGTGATTTGATCTGTGTCCAAGGTGTTAGAGATAGTGATGTGATGTAATATGATGTGATGTGTTTTCTAGGTGTCTAAGTGATGGGTGTTATGTGATGTAAAATTTTTTAAGGGATAAGAGCATCATACATTCATATTTGGGGTACGAGAGAAGAAATTCAGCAAGGATGTAGAATTTGGGTTCTTTTTTGGTTATAATATTTATTCTATAATATTAAATTGGATGTGTGATTTACTGATTGAACCATAGTGAATATTTTTTGGTTATATTACATGCATAGTATTTTATTTTTTATGTTTTGTTCATTGGATCATTAGAATTATCTTTTCAAATGTGCACTTATGATATTATATATGATCTTATTGAGTATACCTATTATACTCTCTGTATTTTTATTAACAATATTTTCATGATTTCATGAAGAATTTTGGAACATTTTTGTACGTTATAATATCATATGGAGATGATGTTGAGTCAATGCTATAAAATTTAATTTTTGTATTTACATTAGATGCATTTTTTGTGTATAGGTTGTACATTCTCAAGGAATTGGGGGATAGTTTTTGGTTTAAAATTATATGTTTTCTAGAGTTGTATGGGTGGTTTGTATCCTATATAATGGTTATATTTAATATACACAGTGTAATTACACCTGTATTGAAGGGATTTATATATTTAGTGAATGGAACATTAGTGATAGAGTGTAGGAACTCAGATCTTATTTAATGAGCAAGTATGCTACACTTTTTAGAATGGTCAAGACCTAGGATAGGTGTGTCCATTATAATAATTCATGTTCATGTCTAAATTTGGTTGGTTTGGGAAAATAATAAAATTTCTGTAAATATTATTTAATAAAAATTTTCTACAAGTCTAGATATGTCCAACTTGTTTTATGGAATGGAACATTTTCATCATCGGTATTCCACACCAGAAGTTGTTGTTTAGTAGGATGATCTAGTTCATCAAAAAAGGGTTGTCCCCCCAGAGGAGGAAGATGGGTGGAAGAAATATTTTTGTGAACTTTCATATAATATTTATTGAATGTGTTAGAGGATTTTATTAGATATGTATTGGGAGTCTTGGGTGTAGGATATTGAGATCACATTCAGGCATATCAGAGTAGGTACTATGTTTTAGGTACCATGGGTAGTTAGTCATATCATGGAGAAGGATATCAATGTTGAATGTTGTATCTAGATGACTGGAAGGAAGTGGATGTTTCATGGATTTAATTTAAATAACACTTCAGATAGTATGTTATAAAATGTATTTTATCATCAACAGGGTGTCCAAATGGAAATTTCATGGAGAAGATCATTAAGTAGTGGGACACGATAGTTTAGGATATAATAGTTTCAACTATAGTGGAACCATCTACATAATTTTCAATACCAAACACCATTAAAATATGTTTTCGAATCACCTTATGGGGTTTATAATTTTCTATTCCATAAAGATAGGAGATACAAACAGAATCATGATTAGTTTACTGCAACTCATGGAGTTCAGTTTTGAGATTGGTAGTCATGTCCCTTTTCATTATCAGTAGTTTCCTCCAATGTAGTTCAAATTTTAGGATCCAAGGAAGATGTATAGCAGTTGGGGTGTGGTTGGGTCAGCCAAATAAATCCTTTTTATAGCCCCATTCATAAGGAAAAATTCCCTTGTATGGTCATGGATTCAACAAATAGATACGTATAGGATCTATGTGTCATCGAATGCATGTATTAGAGGCTGTAGTTCCAGTATATTTTTGAGTTTTTGAAGGTAATAATAGATTCTCAAATGTCGTTTTGTATTAATTGATTGATTCGGGGGAATCATGACCCTTCATTGATCCTGATTTCTCCCATTTTTTGGTATTAGGCGTGGAGGGGATTTTGGTGACGCATTTGTTATCTATGCTATTTGGTGATTCGAATTCTTTTTGGATATTTTATAGGTAAGATTTATAATGATCATTCCAAATTATTAATTTGTGAACTTTTTGTCATTCTAGATATAACTATAAAATATTATCCATGTTTTTTATTGGTTATATTACATGAATCCAATAACTGAACACTTTTATATATGTGTTTTTAGGGATCGTGAGTGAAATTTGATTGAGGGATAGGTTATTAATTCTATGCTAGGAATGGGGATCCACATTTTTCATATTTGATCAAGTTGTATGTAAAAACTAATGTTGGGGTTACTCAAAGGCTTGATCATGATCTTCTATATATTTTTAGAGGATGTTATAGAACTACACCATCAACCTGATATCAAGATCGGAATGATGTTTTACCCAGATAAGTGTCTTCTTTAAAGGATTCTTATTGGACATGACCCAGATTGTGGCACGAGTTGAGGTAGTAGGTGCAAGATCTGATGTGTAGGGGTTTCATATGACCATGTGATATCAATGGGGTGATCATATATTGTTCTACAAGAATGTTTATGGTAGTATAGGGCTGTGTATAGGTTACCAATGGATGAAGTAGGTGATAGTCAACAAATGCTACCATCATATAAGGATCGATGATATGTTTGACCTACTGATTGGTGATAGTTAGTCAATTAATATTGATTTATGATCTGGATATCACTAATTGAGGATAAAAGTTGTGTATGTTTATAAGAATACCTTCAGATGATGTTATAAGAACTTATATTAATGTATTCATGTTGTTTAGTGTTACAAATTCACCAAGTATGTTCATGGGGATTATGAACTCCATTCTTTTTGAGATCATGAACTAGTTCCTCATTGTATTCATTGATGATATATTTTCCTACTCAATTCCATATGAGGACCTTGCTAATCATCTCAATGTTGTTTTATAAGTCCATTGACATAACATGTTTTATAGTAACTTCTACATGTGTGAGTCATGAATGAAAATTTTGTGGTTCCTTCAACATGCGTTTTCTCAGAACTATGTGGTAGTGATCCTATTGAATTATGAGGTAGTTTTTTATTGGGAGGAACCCCACAAATAGGAAATATGTTCACAGTTCTCATGTATTCATAGGCTATTACCAGTTGGATAAACCTGATTTATCAAAATATAAATCCTATATAATATTGATTAACATGATGTCAGAGGATTTTGTTAGCATAGATTAGTTCTCGGTAGTGTCCGGTCAACTGAATGAGATGTTGTTTACTAATTATTTTCTTCAGTTTCCTAAATAGGGTGTGTTGTCTATGGTTTTTTGGGTTGATCCCATGTAGTATTTTGATTATTTTCATTTTATAAGGTAGAGATGATATTAAACTGCTCTTGGATGTTAATTTTTCTTGAGCATGAATATTACACTAATGATAATGAGTTAGAAACACTTTTGTGTCAATAATTTATTTGAAACATTACCTCATTGACATGAATTTTTTTCACATGCACCAAATGGGGATGACACATTATTTCTCTATATAGAACAAGAATCTACTTCAGTATAGGTGGATGAAGACTCTTCCTGATAATGATTTTGTGATCTGTTACACCCTGGGGATGGGTAATGTGTGTTTAGATGCATAATGTGATTAGTATTTAAAGTATGTGTCTGGGGAATCAAATGGTTTTTGGAAATTAATGGGGGAGCATGAATTTATACAACCTGAAAATTTGGTATATTATTTTCTATGTTTGTCTCTCCCAAGTGAGAGTGTATTTATCATTGATATAATAGGTGGATAAGTCACAGATGGTATAATTAGAGGATGATATGATGTGCAAAGATGCAGATTAATGCATTTCTCCATATTTATGGTCTAATGAAGATCTGATCAATTTTTTATTCCTGGGAATGAATTTTGTTGTAATGGAGATTCTTGAGAGGGTTACCAATGAGTATTATTGCACAAATTTAGATCTATATCATGGTCTGAAAATTATTTATCATGTATTGATAAGGATACATTGGTTGTCCGGGAAGAAACAAAAAGCATTGATGTTCGTGAAAAAATGTCAAATTTTCAGTAGGTGAATATAGAAAGAATTATTATATGTTGTTTCTTTTGTCCTTAGATGTCCCCAAGTGGAATCTGGAGGACATATACATATATTTCATAATAGTATTAACTTGGAAACCAATTGTATTTTATTCATATTTAGTTACAGGGGACTAACTAATTGAATTATTTCACTTCTTTTTGATCCATGGTTCATGTTACGTGGATGTTATGGTGAAGATGTTGGTAGATTATTTGGTTTGTCTTCATGGGGTACCATTAAATATCATATTTTATTAGGATCATCAATTCACCTTTTGAGTATTGGGAGGATTTTAGATTATTTTGCCTCATAGTTTCACAATAAGAATGCATTCCACCCTCAGATTGTTGGGAATAAAGATCTATCTATCATAATGATGGATGATATGTTGTGGGAATGCATATTAGACAATTTTAAATCATGGTAATGACACATATCTTTTTTCAAGGTTATGTAAAACAAAAATAATCACTCTTCCATCAGTATGTATTATTAAGAGGATTAATAAAAAAAATCATTATTCATTATTCTCAGAGGATATTGGTGAGTTAGTATCTCTTAGTCTTCATGTGGTTTTTTTTATGGAAAAAGAAAGTATTGTTTTTATGTTATTGAATTTGGGTGGAGAGGGACCATCAAAAGTCTTATGATGGTTTTAAGTGGACGACCATTGAGTCAGAGTCTAGACACAATGTGATTTTTATATTTTTATCTTTGTATAGGAAGTGGAGGTTTGGCATGGTGGAAATATTTCTAATAAGATTATTTGACCCATCAAGGTGTTGGGATAAGTTGGCAAGGTGGCATATTAGTTGGTGTTCCAACAAAGGTTTTAGAGGATTCATAATGTCTTCCTTGTGTTTCAACTTCTTTGGTATCTTTACAATTTCACCCATGTTATTGGATAGGGAGGGTTTGATAGGGAGTATGAAATGATCATTTTGGAGAGGCTTGTAGAGTTCCAGGATCATTGAGTTAAGGTTCTATGTGGGAAGAGTACTTCAATTTTTGTGTTCTATAGAATCATATTGGAATAGGGTAGAGTAATTGGGATTGATAACGAATGATGAACTCCAAATAATCTGAGATATTTTTAGTTTTTCTTTTCCATAATTATTCTTTTACGTGACATTTGGATCATTCTATGTTATCATATTTTCCATTTACCTTGTTTTTGTGTGTGTATTTAATCCACTAAAATATGAAAATTGTATGGGTTAATCCAAGTACAGAAAAAATATACTATGATGTGATTAAAAATATTTTAGTTTATTTTTTAATCTAGGAAAACATTGTTCCTTGACATGGAGGATGGAATTCCAAATATTATGTTTTTGTTGTGGTGAAGTGTGTTGATTATTAATGTCTTAGGTGTTTTATATGAATAATTTGGTGTGTTTACATTGAAGTGTTGTCGAAATGGATGCCACCACGTGATGTAGCGTTCTTCCTGGTGAGAGATGTTAATGTTGAAGGGTAGGGATATTCATTTGTATTTCAGTTGGCACATTTAGCTAGTGGTCGTATTAAAGAGAAGTGAGATCATTGTGATTTATCTTATGGGTTGGCTTTTGGACCCCTTTCATTATGTGATTGGTCGTGTATTCTCAATTATGATAATCATTTGGAAGGTATCAAATGTAATGTTTTATCTATTGCATGTTTGTTAAATCTACTATATTGTCTGTTTGAGGTGTTTTAGAGGATTCTATAATAGGTTCCATAGTTGATGGATGTGTAGAAGATGTCCTAGAAGATATACAAATCCTGAATGGTATATATGATTTAAATGGGTGATTTTCATATTGGGAATCTGTTGAATTTCAAAATAATGTTCATAATAATTGTTCAACATTAAATATATTGACATCATGAAAGGTGAACCAGGTAGAGTTATTAATTTGTGCTGAGGTGACATGAATTTTTTCAAGTTTTAGATATGGTAATTCATATCATTAAAGTGTCACATGATATTAATGTGTAATATTCCATGTTATTTAATAAATCATTCTGTGATTTGTCATTCATTTGGCCTCACCAATCTCTATACATCCCATTTTAGATAGATCCTTGGAAAAATGGTGATATATTACGTCACCCTTATCCCATTAATTCATCCTTGGGTTTCAATGGCCATCTTTTAGAGATATTTTGTGATTCCACTTCTATTTTATGTGGTTTTATTTACATTATTATTTTTAGATTTGTAAATGTGGCGTTGTTTTTGCAAGGGGTGTTTATGTGTTGTGTTTTTTAAAACCCTTCAATGAGATGTATCTATAACCTCTAGTTCCGTGTTTTTTGGAGGTTTATATATAATTTCAACTTCCCCAAGTTCTTTCAAAATGATCAGAATCCTTCCTAGATTTACGTGATCCATTTTCTCAACTATTTATGCATTATGATTGAGATTTGTAATATTTTTCAAAGGATTAGGGAAACAAAAAGGGATTGGTGTAATGAGATAATTATATTTAATATATATAAATGATGTTTGTTGGTCTGTTTTTACATGATATACTAAAATGATATTTTTTTATGATATAATTTATTCTTTTTCCAATTTCAAAAATAACAGGTGGTTGGAGCATTTTTGTGTTGTATTTGTTATGTGGTAATTTACATTATTGTGTTGTTATGTGATTACAAACTATATAGTAGTATATGGAATGTATATTTTTATAATATCTAGTTATCCCAATAGGTTCTGGTTTGTGTGACAATTCACATGGAAATTAATGATGTAATTTGATTAATTCCCTAGTATAATTGTGGAATACTTCTCGGGTTACTCTAATGTGATTATGAAATTTGTGTTGCCCTTACCTGATTTAGGATAGTGTGTGATGTGTTTCAATTGGGATTAAGAAAAGTGTTTTTGGTGAACCATGAATAATGTGTAATGGTTTTTATTTATAGCAATTTTGTCACAATGGTAAGGGTGAAGTTGATGTGGTGTATAGTGGGTTGTCAGAGTGGTTGTGTAGTAGATGTTAGGGTGCAATGGTTGTGAGGATGCAGTTGTAAAACAATGGTTGTTGTTGGGATTTTTGGTGACATTGTTTTACAGATTTTTTTTAGTGATATGGAAAGGGGGTGTTATTTGATGATCATGGTGGATGTGTGGTGTTGTGGTGGTGGTTGTGTGAGTGGTTCCATTTTTAGTGTGGTGTGGTTGATATAGCTTCACGGTTAAACATGGTAAGGACTATAATGATTAGAGAAACAAAATATTCTTGTAGATATATGATATAGATTTTATACATATATGTGGTAAATGGACTAAATGAATTCAATTAAAGATGGAATTGTGTAATGTGAAATTAAATGGGAAAAAATGATGTGGTAAAATAGTAATAGAATATGAGAATAGTTGTTTTTCGTTGTGTTGAGGTTGAGTTTTTTATTGAATATAGTGGAGGTGGTGATTCTAATGGTTGATATACTATATGTGGTGGTGAATTGGAATGATTTTAAACTGTGGATGTGAACCCAATGTTTGTGAATTTCATTAAATTTATAAATTATATGTGTTTAGGTTGTTTTATAATCTCCCCACATGAGTTTGATAACCATACAAATGCTTATAAATTTGTAGTATTGAATTTTATTCCAAAAAATAAGGATGGTAATTATATGGATGTCTTGATTACCAGTTCCCTCATCTCTTACACAAATATTGGTCATATAGTTTGGTATTGGAAGTTACCCAGTAGTGACGAGTCACCCAAGTGATTGTGAACATGATGTGGTGTTATGTGGTGTGATGTGATGTGTTATCCCTTTTTTATTTGGGTGGGTTGTTAGGTGGGGTACGGTGTGACCCATGTATCAATGGATGGGATGTGTTGTGATGTGATGTGATGTATGGCCCATGAGTCTGTGAGTAGGATTTGTTGAGATATGGTATGTGTGGATGCGATATGAGCATAGTAAATTTGACATTGGGGAATGAGAGTGCCAAATAATTATGTAAGCATCAATAAGGATCCATGTTTTGTAATGAAATCATTTATATATTATTATATCGGATACATTATTTTTAATAGAGACATGGTGATACATGTTTTGGTTAGATGACCTTTATCGGTTCTTGTTAGTTTGAGTATTTTTGGACAAGAAATTTAACATTCTCCTTCCACATGTGAACTTGAGGGCTTAGATTTTTCTATACTGAGTACACTTGTTATGATCACCCAACATATATGTTCTTATTTCAGGTTTCATGGAGGATTTGTTTGTCTAATATAGGAATTTTTATCTCAGTTAAATCTATTGTTTATTTGATTCCATGGAATGATATTTTTAGTATTTACATTGGAGAAATTTTGTTTGTGTCAGTTTTATATTATACATGCATTGTTGTATGGTTTTTTATTTTTCATTTATAATGTCGGATAGAGTTTTTTGTTGGGTTTTTATTATATCTCATGACCTTGTTCAATATATAGAGTTTCTTGAAATCCATAATGTATTAATTTTTTACCCTCGGTGTTTGTCTCCAACCAAGGGCCTACTTGAGGCGGGACACATAGCTCCCCATCCCCCTATCTTAATTGCGGTATCAATTTTTTGGAGAGGGTCATGACATATTCTACAAATTCCCATATATAACCATAAATTAAAATATTTTTTTATCCAATAAAATATTAGAAGTATTATATTGTTGAATAACACAACTTTACACCGACAATAATGAGTTATAGGTAGGTTTGATGATGACAGTCAGTCCAATCATGTTTTTTATCCACCTATTCTCAGTTTTATAGAATTAGGAATGCATATTTCAAAGAATTTTTACATATGACAAGAAAATTTCCCATATATTATTAAAAATATTCATAACATGTCTACTTTTTATATAAAACATATTTATAACAATAATTTTTTTCCCCACATTGGATAGTCCATTCAATGGTAATTTTATTATGGTTTTATTATTAATTTATCCTATCAAATCATAATGGATCTATTCTTTGACACATTCTAATCTAATCGAATTCATAATCAAGATGTCATCTTATGATTACTATGTGATTGAAGGATTTGGGTGTGTGTTGTCCCAAGGAATATATATTTTTCCATTAATGATGTTTCTTTTATATAGGGCATATATAAGAAATCTAGTTCCAGATTTTTTACAACTATAGATGGGTTTATAATTCCATAATACATATTGGGGAGTAATCATGTAGTTTTTTGTTGTTCAATAGGGTTTTTTTGAAATGTTAATCTTGGATGTTTTTGTGTTCAAACATATGGATTTATCTTGGACATTTTCTTATTATGTTATTGAAAAATTTAATTAAGTATTTGATATGAGTTTTAGGCCCTATCATACTTGATATTTTGTTTTTTATTTCATGTAATACATTTAGATAAATATTATTAATTTAATTAAAATTATATATTAATATATTCGTATAAATATATTAATTTCAATGAAATCTAACGATCAATTTTTTGGCATATCTGTATTTTTATATAGTTAATGTATACAGGTAATTGTGTGTCTATATATTGGTTTTTTGAATAATGTTATTTATGAAGTAATTTTTCAACTTATTGATAACATAATTTATATATATAGATAATGTGACTTAATTGTTTGATAACAATGGTATAAAGATCCAATTAATGTTTTGTGGTAGGGGATCTCATTGGGTTATTTTATGATCGTTTTGAATACTTATTTAATGTAGGTTTTTTGGTACTGTGATTATAGAAATGGGTAGCTATTTACCAATGCCTCACAACACGCCCCACAGGGCGAAGAAATGACTACCCCATGCCTGCCTTCCATAGGCTAGGATATGGTGACTAGAACCCGAAGGATTTTCCAAAATAGAGAAGGCATTACCTTAGAGATATATACACACTCAAAAAGGTATAATGAAATAAACAACCACCAAAACTGAAGTATAACCATGGGAGTAAAGTACAATCACAAGTACCACTATAAAATGAAAATAGTGGGTAGTAATACCAGCCATATAGTCTGAAAAGAAAGTAAACAGCTGTGACTTCTGCCCAGGAGCTCTACTTGAAGGGTATTAGCTGAATATCTAATGTCTAAGAAGAGGATCTTGACTACTCCCATAGCACCATGTTCGACCAAGTCTAGAACCTCCAATGTCAACCTCATAGAATCAGTAGTCTGCACCAGACACACACGTGTGGGAGGATCCACTGAATAGGTGAGTATAACAACTCAGTAGTGGACCCTAAGACCCTTGAATGTATCTCAGTAATCCAAAAAGGAAAACATCACAAGAAACAACAAAAATTTAATATCACATGTATTATCAAAATAATGAAGCACAAAGTAAAACAAACTTCTCACTCAAACGGTATAACTTCAAGGTTACAGTTATAGGGATGGCTAGTCATAAAACTAGATCATCTTATCTATAGTAACTCAACTGTTGACCCGTATAGGTAACTTTATGAACACCCGTATTGGTTGCAAGATGGTGACCTGTATTGGTCATTAGTGGTGACACGTATTGGTTGCTGGTGCTGACCTATATTGGTCACTAGTGTTGACCTGTATTGGTCACTGGTGCTAACCCATTTTTTTCACTAGTTCTGACCCGTATTGGTGCCTGGTGTTAAACAGTATTGGTTTCTGGTATATTGGTAGGGATGATTAGTCGTATAGTTAGATCATCCCACTCTGTATTTTCTGATGATGACCTATATTAGTCTATCTTCTTCTTCATGTCATAACCAGCCACTAGATTCCCCCAAAAAGTATGCTTAATCTCCAGAATATTCTTCTCCTCAATCCATCGATCATTTTTCAACTGGTACAATGTCCCAAAAATGTAATACCCAAGACCCTGATCCATCATAGGGGTCCCAACATGATAGATGACACATCGATCAGACTCCCGGACTATGAGATATGTGCAATTTTTAAAAAAAGTCCTAGTTGGATTCAATTCTGATCCAACCCAAGACACAAATAAATCACTATAAAAACTCACTTAGAGTATCTCTAAAGGACACCTTGTCACAAGGTTACTCATGTCATACACAACATGTCGATCGGATGACCGGCCTGTTAGTTACACACCGTTTTGTGAAATGGGGGTAATCACACCTCGGTCCATCACAACTCAGTAGGGCCCACCAGAATATTCCAAAGGAACCACTTCTTAAAAGGGGTTCCAATGCCACTGACGACGCGTCAATGAGTCTCTCGGTTCATCAGTTATGGGTGTTTCTTTATTCGAGGGATGGTTGGGTTTGGGCCAGGTCCGACTCGGTCAGGTCGGCCTGATGCAATAGTTCACAGGGTCTACCTGACCCTGCTCAGGTCCTTCTCATTAAGGGTCACCCGATTCACTACGTTCGGCCCGACTAGTACGCGGGCTAGGGCCACCGTTGGACCGGCCCACATGGTGGGACTCGGCTCACTTGCGCTAGCCTACTAGGCCCCGAGTCTAGCCCATTCGGCCATCCCGCGACTGCCTGAGGGCGGACCATTTCTCCAGCTACCCCTATGGACATGGGTCTATTTCATCCGATTGATGGGGCATTTCCCTACCTTGTGCAAGAGTCGGCTAGGGGGTCGACCGTTCTCTAGCCAATGCGGCGTGACGCAGGGCCGCACCGCCCCTTCCTACGACTGCTGCTGCTGCTAGCAGCACATGCAGGCACCTCCCTTCTCCCGCACGGTCGGCTCGGGCAACCCACCTCTGGCCCCTGAGGCGAGCGACAACTGAACGCCTTCCCACCACCTGCAGCTAGTTTTCAAGGGCCTCCACTGGCCCCCGCGAGCCGTCGCTGACATGGCGCCTAACAGTTATTTCTACGGGACACCAGATATGATCAGGTGGTCCATTCTTGGTCTTTTTTATGCCTATGAGCCTCTCGTATGATCTTCTTCATATCATGACCCTCCTTCTTGCATTTCCATCAAAACTGAGAAAAGTCATCCCTGAAGAACCCAACATGAACGAAGTGCCAGAGGGTCTGCAACTTGTTCTTTCAGTACGTTCCCTCTGTGTTAACATGATAATAAGTGGGAGAATATTTATCTAACATTAATGATTAAATAAACTCATATCAATTATGTAAAAACAAAACTAATCATAAACCCCTACCCTGCGATCCATTGAAGGTTTCGTCATTGCACCGGGATGGGCGTTGACGTTGGATGGATTCGTCGACATTCGTTGATACTGCATCGTTTCCACTTGTGCTTTTTCCTCTATCGGGGGAGGTTTCTACATAACTCCACCAGAATTTTTATCGTTTGAAGAAGTCGTGCCAAAACCCCACCCATAGATCCATTTTAATAGGAGTGGGAATAGTGAGTAACACGTTGAAAAATTAATGATGTTTATTAAATGAATTAATGAACCTATTTTAATTCACATTACTGGAGTCACATAGTTGATTATTCAATCCATTAAATGGATTGACATGTCACAAGTCCTACCACCACCTCACATCCGATAGAGAAAAAGAAAATAAAATAACAATTTCATGTAATTTTAATATAATTTAAAAAGTCCAAAAACTATCTTTTTCTCCCAACCGACTGTGTTCGAAGTGAAGATTCCCTTAAAATCATCCTGGAACTACGGATTTAAAGGAACCGTTAGATTTTTTATCCAATCACAAGTTCAAATGACAAAAAACGCCACCCACGGGTTTACTGAACGTACTTTAAAAAAATTCAGAAATTCATTATGCGCACACTGGGTCTCAGAATCACACGCCATCAATTTTCACAGACTCGTAATAATCCCAAATAATTAAAAAAATTTAATTTAATTTTCCAAGTCTTTACATTCTCCCCAGCTTGGAGCTTTACATACGTGAAATCCAAATAAGGCTACACTAACAAAGAGGGGTATGGGGCACACAAATGATCCTCTCTCTCCCATGTGCTCTCCTGGAATTTCATGTGGTACCACACAATGTGTACCAGAGGAATCAACTTCCCATGAAGGATCCCCTCCTATTGACCCTATATCTCCATTAGGTACTCTAAAAATGTCTCCCCATCTTCAATCTCCAGCTCTCCATGGTTGATGACATGTGATGGGTCATTCACGTATCTCCTCAGCTGGGATACATGGAAGATGTCATTCACCCTCTCCAACTATGATGGAAATTCCATGAATTATGACACCTTTCCATTCCTCTAATTCATCTAGAATGGTCGGATAAACCTCATTGAGAGTTTAATACTTCAACCAAATCCGTATAGTCCATGTCGAGGGGAGACTCGCAAGAATATGTGGTCCCACTCCTTGAAATCCAGTGGCCTATGTCGCCTATCAACATAGGACTTCAAATGGCTCTGTACAGTTTTCATCTTCTCTCAGATGGCCTGCATCTTCTCAGTGGTAGCATGTACAATATCTTAGAACAGGATTACTGGATCTCCAGGATCCTTCCAGCATAAGGGTGATCTGCACGGATGCTCATACAACACCTCAAAAGTGTACATACCAATGGTAGAGTTATATATGTTGTTTTATGAGAACTCCAAAAAGGGATGGTGGTCCTCCAAACTGCGACCAAAATCTAGGAGACACGCACAAATCATGTCCTCCATTGTTTGGATGGTCCGTCTGTCTGACAACTTTCTACTAGTAAAAATCTATGCTCAAGTGAAGCAAAGTCCTGAAATCCACCTAAAATCCATCCCACAACTGGGATGTGAAGCGTGTGTCACTATATGAGACTATCATTGAAGGCCCCCCATGAAGTTGCATAATCATCTAAACATAGAGACATTCCAAGCTCCATACAGAACCCTTCGGTCAAATAGAAATGAAGTGGACCAACTTGGTGAGTCAGTAAATGATCAACCAGATGGTATCATTCCATCTAGACATATATGGTATCCCCATCAGGAAGTAATTCTATATCCCTTCCCACTCCCACTCTGTTAACTTGAGGTGTCGATCAAGCCTACGGGTTCATGGTTCTCAACATTTACTTGTTTGAAAGTGAGGCATCTTGAATCTATCTCTGTCATAACATTATTAATCTCTAGCCACCAGTACTAACATCAGAGGTCCCGATACATCTTCATCACACCAAGATGTAATACTAATGGGGTGTATAGAACTCTCTCAAAACCTCCTCTTACAGATCCACTGGTATAACTATACATCCTCCGAAAAAGATAGTGTTCTGCCCACCATTAGAATATTTGTCTAGTGCATGGCCTGTGGATATCTAGGCATGTGTAGTCTCACAGCTGTTGTCTCCAAGTTGTGCCTCTCTGAAATGATGATTGAGTGGAGGGGAAAATAATATTGAATAGAGGTAGAATGTCACATTCATATCCATGTAGGATATGAGAAGCGAGGTTAACTACTCTAAAGCCTCGTTTAGTAGCTACGAAATCGATCTCTGGCAATGTGAATCCTCCCCTACATTTTCCGTCACAAGAGTATAGACTATATCAATGTCATAGTACTGGAGTATCTCTATCCAAAATCATTTTCTCTAATGGAGATATTTCTATGTGATGCTATTTTTGAGTCTCTTATGATTTGAGTAAACAATGAACCACTCGACCATTAAGTAGTTTCACCACATCTTCAGTACAAAGAGTACTGATGCCAAGTCCAAGAAATAAGTCTCATAATTCTTCTAATGTGGCCTTAGCTATTGTTATCCATAATCAATAACTGCATCATACTGCATTTGGATGCAACCATGTTTAGTCCCTGATGTATCATAGTAAACCACGTAGCCAGTGCCATCCTCCAGCATCCTCGGGATGGGAGCATTAGTCATGCTCTTCCTCACCTGTTGAAAACATTAATGGCATTCCCTTTACACTAAGAATGGTTTATTCTTATTCATCAAGGAATTTATAGGTGATTATAAACAAGTGAAATCAAGTAAGAACCTCTGATTTGTTCCTTTTAATCCAATGATGCTCTGAACCTCAGTAACAATCCTGGGTGGCTCCCAAGAAGGTACTGCCTCAATCTTCACATGATCCACTACAACTCCTTCCTCTGAGATGATGTGTCCTAAGAAGTGGACCTTCCATATCCATAACTCACACTTCAAGAGCCTCCCATATAACTAGTTCTCCCAGAGTGTGTCCAAAACTATCCTCAAGTGTACAACGTGAACTTCCCCAGACGCGGAGTACAAAAAGAGGTCATTGATGAAGACTGCCACAAAGCGATAGAGTTATGGTGAAATGATCCTATTCCTGAGGCCCATGAACACTAATGGAGCATTGGATTTGCCGAAAGTCTTCACCAAGATCTTGTAAGGGCCATACCAACATCTGATGGTTGTCTTCGGTATGTCCTCATCATGTACCCTAACGTGATGATAACATGATATGAGGTTTATCTTCGAGAAACACTTCGGTACTTCCAAATAGTCAAACTGGTCATTAATCCTTGATAGATAATACTTGTTCTTATATATAACCTATTTTAAGCTCTAGAAGTCATCTCATAGCCTCAAAATTTGGCTTTCCTTCTTTGAAAACAACACCGGGGATGCCCATTGGAAACACTAGGCTTTACGAATACCTTCCACTATAAGTACATCAACTATAACCTCAACTCCCAAATCTCCACGGGGGCTATCTTATATGCAGGTGTAAATATCGTTGATGTTCCTAAGTACATGCCAATGTGAAAGTATATCTCTCTATGAGGAGATAGTCTTGGGACACCTTCTAGAATGACGTAATTATAATCTTCCACCACTACTATAAACTATAGAATAACCTCATCCACCATGTTGAATGTCATGAAAGCCAGCTAATATGTAATCAGTTACACCCTATTGTGTGCAATTTCATCTCGTTCTGCTCTGATTTTGTTGTCACCAACAATGGAAAACAGGCCTCCATATATACACGTACATCGTAATGTACGTCTCTAGAAGTCAATATGTGTGTGAACTCTTGATATCCATTACATTCCTAAAATGATGTCGGGGGAATGAACATTGCTACTAGAAGATCCCATCTGAAACTCTATCCTCAAAGAGTAAGATCACATTGTTGGCCCCCGCGTGTTACCACTGAATCTCCCCCATAGAAGTTTCAAAATGCTGAGGTCGAGAAAAAAGATCAGTCGGAATATCAATGTCCCGAACTATGTCTGTGAAAAGTAATGAATGGATAGAACCTATGTATATAATCACTACTCCTAAAGTAGAGAAGATACAGATCATACCTCGTATCATCTCAGGGTTGTCTAGATCGTGAGCCTCTACTACCTATAGTGGGGCCTGTCCCCATCCACATGCACCTTGAGCTCATGGTGGCCTTCCTGGGGGTGGTGGTGGTAGTTCCTAGGGACCCCAACCACCTCCTGCTATATGTCTTTCTCCCATATCTCATCATCCACCTAACTGAAACGCATGTCCATGTCGATGTCACTGCCTCGGTTGCCCCTCCATCGTCTACCGATCATCCTCACATGGAGTCAGATAGTCTTGAGCTCTGTGACCCTATACCCAATATAAATAACATTTCATGACTCGATGGTGGCTCCGTCGGCCTCTCGAGCCTTTCCTCTCTGACACTGCGTCCCTGGATCTCCCTCCAAACGGTCTAGCCTGCTTTGGCTTCTGCATCATCTATCCACTTCCAGGAGCATAAGAATCTACTACCTATCATCCGGAAGGGGATCTCACTATCGATTCCTACTCAGCAAGGAATCAATCCTCAACAAATCTCGCTCATGCACCCTATCCTACATCGGGGTGATGAAAGAATCTATCACATCTTTGATCCTTCATCAAAGCCCCTACTCAATGGTCTGGGCCCTGAGGAATGGGTATCATACTTTGTTGGTGTAGTATCAGGAGAGGTCAGTAAATCTCACTGAGTACTAACCCACGGTCTGGCTACCCTATTGTAGTTGCAGTAGCTCCTAAATATGCATAGAGCGCAGTGTCGCTGGCATTAACATTTCCCTAAAAAGGATCTCATTGTCCAGCAAGGTGAGGGTTTTCTCCTCATGCACCAAGTGTTTGGATCTCCACCATTATCCTTCCAAACCCTGATCAAATCTAGCATCCATAATTTTCATCTTCTCAGAGGGTGTCTCTACTAAGTGAATGACATGTGAAACTACCTAAATCTAATCTGCTACTACCAGGGGTCCATCTCACGTCGAAACCTTGGTGGCCTATTTATCTTGAAAATGTGCAATGTGCTTAGCTAATGTATATGTTCCACTAGTAGGATATACTTCTCAACGGGTGGTGGTGGCAGTGGTACACCACCTGAAGGTGTCATCTCTATGAGTGGTCCCTGTATCAATGCCTTGTCGCTCGGTGGGCCACTGTTACGATCTCTAACCAGAATCCTGGCTGGAAGTCTTTGTGTAGGCATCCTGTATAAAAAAGATGCAACATGGTCAATATGTTATTCATATTGAGATGACTCAAGAAATATCTTGAAATATATTCAAAAAACTAGCAACCATTTTTTTCATGTACCGAGTTGGAAAACATAATTCAGCGTCCATTTGTATGGATATGTCAGCCGCTGCACCAACAATAGACTTGATGTATTGAAAACTAAACTCAAGACACTTTACAATATTTCCTCATTAGATGTATACTCTAATTATTCTGGTAGAACCGACTGACCTCTAATACAACTTTGTCACATCCCACCCCACTGGGCCCGGATGTGACTACCCCAAGCCCGCCTTCCAAAGGCCAGTGGTTGGTGACAAGAAACTGATGGTTATTCCTGAACATGAAAGGAATTTCCTTAGAGAATATCACACACTCAAAAAGGGAAAACTGACGTAAACAACCAACGAAAGTAATCTATAACCACGACAGCCAAATACAACCACCAATTAAACTTTAAAATGAAATTAGTGGACTAGAATGAAGGCCCTAGAAACTGAATATAATGTAAATAGATGTCGTGTCTACCATGGAGCTCTTTCTGGAGGGTAGTAGATGAATTTTTGAAGTCAAATAAGAGGATCTCAAATTCTCTCATCGCACCAAGCTCCACTTTGTCCCGAACCTCTAATGTCTACCCTAGAGTGAAAATTGTTTGTAGCAGACACCCACGTGGGGATGGAGCCCGTGAAAGGGCGAGTATAACAAGTTAGTTGAGGACCCAAATACCCCCTAAGGTCTCTCATAAATCCAAAATGGAAAACATCACATGAAATACCACATATGTAATATCACAGTAATGATATAAATCATGAATCACAAAGAAAAAGAGATAGGTCACTCTAATGGTATAACCTCAAGGCTAATGGGATAAGGATGACTAGTCGTAAAGAAAGATCATCCTATACTTAGTAACTCTACTATTGACCTATATAGGTCACTGTATGCTGGCCCGTATTAGTCACTTGATTCTGGCCGGTATTGGTCGCTGTAGATGACCCATATTGGTCGCTGGTGCTGACCTGTATTGGTCGCTTGTGCTGGCTCGTATTTGTCGCTCGTGCATAACTATATTGTTCGCCGGTGCTAACCCGTATTGTATACTGGTGCTGACCCATATAGGTCGATGGTACATAGGTAGGGTGGATTATTCATACAACTATATCATCCAACTTTGGGGTTTCAGATACTGAACCGTATTGGTTTTTCTTCTTCTTCATGGCACAACCAGCCATGGATTCCCGCACAAATCACGCCTCATCTTCAGATGTTTCTGCTCCTCAATCCATCGATCATATATTAACTGGTATGAAGTCCTACAAAATGTATATTTTAGTGTCCCCCCATCATAGGGGTCCCAATGTGATAGATGGCGCATCGATCGGACACCCAAACTGTGAGATATTGTCACTTTTGCAAAAAGGGACTGGTTGAAATCAAGTCTAATCCAAACCAGGTTGCACATCATACTCCGTAAAAACTAATTTAGGGTATCATCAAAGGACCACCTTCCATAAAGTTCCTCATTCCATATATGTCACATCTATCGGATGCTCAGTCTGTTAGTTATACCCCTTTTGTTGAAACTGGGGTGATTGCACCTCGATCCGGCCCGGCTCTGTCGAGACCACCAGAATATTCCATATGGACCGCATCCCAAAATGGGTCCCAAATCCACTAACTATGTTTCAAATAGACACTTGGTATGTCAGTTACCAGTATTCCTTTATTCTGGGGATGGTTGGGTATAGTCCTGGTCTGACTCGGTCATTTCGACCCGACGCAACAGGTCTCGGGGTCTACTTGACCCCACTCTGGTCCAGCCCATTATAGGTCATCCTGATTCATGGGACCCAGCTCATTGAGGTCGGCCCGCCAAGTTAACGGGCCCAGGTCATGGTTGTCATGACCCGCCAGGTGGGTTTCGGCCCACCCGCGCTGGCCCGCTCGTCCGGCCTGGGTCCGGTCCGGTTCGACTGATGGGAGATCGTATCTAAAGATAGCCCCACAAAAGCTACTCCATTTCAACAGTCTAGTTGGGCGCTTCCCACCAGGTGTAATGATCAACCCGGGGGGAAGACCAGTCTCTAGCTGATGCAGTGCAGTGCAGGGCCACGCCGCCCCCTCCTATCGTGGCCCTATAGTCGTGGCTGCTCCCGCCGGAAGCCCCTGCAAGCACCGCCCATCTCTGGCGTGACCAACATTTTCCATCCGCCTCTAGAAACCATGGTGCATGATGATGCACCGCCTTTCAAGTGCCAGTGACCGGTTGTTGCGGGCCTCCTCTAGCCAATGTCAGCTGCTGCCTGCATGGTGCACCAATGGTTCCTTTCGTGGGCCAACGAACATGCTCTGGTGGTCCCCTCTTTGTGTCGTTTGAGTCTAAGAGCCTCTCGTACTACCACCGTCATAATGTGACCCTCTACCTCACATTTACATAAAAATTGAGGAAAGTCATCCACAAAGAACGTAACATGAAAAAAGTGGCGGAGGGACTAGGCCTTGTTCGTTCGGTATGCACCCTATGCGTTAACATGATAACAAGCGGGGTTATATTTATATAACATTGAACATTAAATAAATTAATTTCAATAATATTAAACCAAAACCAAAAAAAACCAACCTACCTCGAGATCCGTTGGAGGTGTCGTTGTTCCAGCAGGAGGATCCTCCAAATTCGATGGAGTCATCGACATTCATTGATCCCAGATCACTACTGCCTAAGCATTCATCCTCTATCGGATGATGTTGTCGTAGAACTCTGGTAGAGTTTCCTCCATTGAAAATTTCATTCTAAAACCCCACCCCAAGCACCATTTAAATAGGAGGGGGAAAGGTGAGTAACACATTAAAAATTAATGAAGTTCATTAATGAATTAAAGAACCACTTTTAATTAACAATAGTGCAGTTATGTAGTTGATGAGTCAAGCAATTAAATTCCTTGAAAAGTCACATGTCCTGCCATCGACGCTCATCTGTTGGATAAAAAGGAAATAAAAAAACAATTATATGTTATTTTATTATTGTTTAAATTCCCAAAAACTATCTTTTTCTGCCAACCAACTATGGTCGAAGTGATGTTTCCCTTAAGAGAATCCTGGTGCTGCAGAATCAACGACGCCCTTAGAATTTTAATCTAAGCACCAATTAAAAATATAGAAAAAGAAACATGCGTGTTTACTGAACATACCTTAAAAAATGTTATCAAATTCATTCTAGGAACACCTGGCCTCAGAATCGCACGCCATCAATTTTCACAGACTCATAATAATCCCAAATAATTAAAAAAATTCATGTAATTTTTCAGGTCTTTACCCAATGGTTTTGAACAATGCTTACAATTACTCAGTAATATATTAAAAGGTGAATTTGAGTTGGTTTTAATTAAATTGATGATACAATGTAAATTTTTATTATCATTTTATGGGAATCGTTTTATGTTGAATGTGAATTTTTTACGTTTTTTTTATTATATCAAATTTCATTTCTAGGATTTTTTAATTTTCTTCATTTGATCTACATTATATTCACACTGATGGGGTGTGTTGGATTATAATTATAAATTACTATAATGTTATTTATCTAATGCAATTGATATGAGTCTCCTCATATATGAATATGATGTTTTATTGAGAAAATGTTTTTCCGTATAATTGATTTATTAAAAATTAAATGAATATTATTTATTTAATTAAGACTAATATGGGAAAAAAAATTCTGGTGGACTACCCATTTTTAATATGATTCATTTTCATATTGCTGTATTTTTGTTACCACAGTACACATGCATACATTGTGATTTTCCTTCTTTTAATACATTTCAATTTTCTACATATATGTTTTCATTATGGGGGATTTAAATTTGAATCACTATTTATACAAGCTTTTGAAATTTATGTTTATTTGTTGATACATTATCCTCTAAGGGATGGTTTTTTTTGGGTCACAAAGCATACAATGTTAGTTAAAGGTATGGTTTTAATGGATATGGTGGCATTATATGTTACAAAATATATATATTTGAATCAATTTATGTCAGTGAATTTTAATAATTTATGTGAAAAAATATAGGAGGAATATTTTATTAACTAATTACAAACAAATTTATAGTAATAAATTTATTTCCCATATATAAAAAAATAGACTATTTGATGATCAAAATTGAGTTGGTCTATTTTTTTCCTACTAAAAGGTGTCTTGACTATAGTTTTCATATGAAAATATTTTCACCTCATGCATCATATATTTCCATGATAAGGATTTAATATAATATAATAATTTCATATAATTTCTATTATTTTTAAACATTAATGAACATTAAATTTTAAAAGAGGAATTATTATTTCTTTATAGAAGAATATACAAAATTAATGGATTTTATGTGGGTTATATAATATTATAATTCTATATTTCATTGAATTTGAATGGTTGTGATATCATAAATGGAAATTTTTAAATTGGATATTTGATCTCATATAAGATATTGTGAAGTAGAATTGATATTGTTCTAGGTTTTATTATTGTTCATATGAATCAAGTTCATTGATTCAACAGGACTAATTTATTTCTATAATAAATTTTTTAGCAATGAATATTTTAAGAGATACATAATTTTGGAATATCTATTACTTATTGATTCTTTTAGTTCAGAATAATTATTTCTATATTGGTATTTCAACGTACAAAATTGTGTTTCCATGTGTGGTTGATTAGAAAACTATAAAATCAAATGTTTTCTATTTATATTTTTAAAAAATATTCTTTATAAAAATATATTCATATTGATATTAATAAATATGTGTTTTTAAGGAAATTTTAATGGACAATATGAATTATATATAGAAATCTATTATGAAAAAATTATCTTGTAAAATTAAATTTGGGTTTCACATATTTCATGATGTTTTTTATTCCTATATATCGAAATGGGATATTCATGAAATTTTTATAGCATATCATCATATTAAAAAAATAAAAAGAGGTCTTTTTAATAATAATATTTTATCATGGTAGATAATAATAATATAAATAAAAAAAATAGAAGAGTGGAATTATGATATTAATAAGTTTTAAATAATGTTCCCAAAGAATATATTTTTTAGTTGGATTCCAAACCAATGATCATTAGGATATTTTTATTGGACCATATAATAAATTAAAAAGATATGATTTGGGGGGTTTATATTTTTCTAGTATTTTTATAATTTCCTCAATTATATACAAATAGAAATTTTTATTACCATGTTAGAATATTTGGGGTTATATTTTAGATATTATTTTTTAATGTACGTGTTGTATAAATAATGGATCTTCCTTGGAAATATTAATAAAACCTAACCATTTTTATATAAATTTACAACATTTTAGTTTTTTATATAGAAACCAATATATTGGGTTGGGGTAAATTAGAAAATATTTATAAATTATGCATATTTCTAACAATGGATTTCAAATAATTTAATATGGATGATGTAATGTTATAAGTATATATTTGAAATTTAGAAAATGTTTTCAAAATTATGTGACAATGAATTTATATAACAATATTGGTTTGGGCTCTGTTGTTTTATAATGGTTGTTTTAATTTTTAAGATAAACAAAGTGTTAATGTTTTATATTTGGTATAAAAAGTGTTATTTTATTGGAAAAATGTTAAATGGAAATAATAAAAATAATTTGGGAGAGTATAGAGGTTCTCACCCATATAGTGTTAGTGATGATAATACTATGAACTCCATATAGGGAAATAATATTATAGAGGAGCTCACTCAATGAAGAACCACAATATTTTTTGAATTGTTTTATTTTTAAATAAACTTAATAGATTGTGGTTCATACATCAATTAGTTCAAACTCGCTAGTGTCTAATAATTTGTGAATATTATAACCAAGGAATTAAATTATAGGGAATGAACACAATTAAACACTTTATATGAAATTTATATATTTAATGTTTTGAAATTCATTCAAAATATTTAAGAGGAATAAGATGATAATGGTTAGAAATTTCTTCATTAAAAAGAATATTTTTATAATGTTATTTCTTCTTCTTTTTGATTTCACACAAGATTTAAATATATTTTGGAAAAAATTGATAAAATATATTTGAGAGAATAAATGTATTATTTGATATAGATATATCAAAATTATCTTTAGTTCATTTTTTGGTATTTTTCTGGTATGTTTTATGTTTTTATGAATACTAATGAAATATTGAATTTTAAATAAAAAAAATATTATCCTCAAAATAATTTTTATTCTTATATTTTGTTTTTAGTTTATCTTAATGTTAATTTAGATTAACTTTTTATGATTTTTTCCAATTTATTTCATTAGAATTATTTTCACATCTA